>CM070750.1:20735775-21335775 GCA_036346245.1 Bonia amplexicaulis | reverse complement strand
CGAGTCTATACCATTGACACTAGCATCTGAAGAGTTGGGTTTGTAATTAGTTTAAGCTTGCAACGTTGGTCGCGGTTCAGTGCTAATCAGATAAGGGTTTTGTTTTGTTTTGTGCTACTATTTTCCTAGCAGCCTTTTTTTTATCCAATGTGGTGGTAGAAGGGGAAAATACGAATGGACCAAGAATTAACCGTGCGACGGAGAGAACAGCTCAGGATTCAGGATTCCATGAACTACAGAGACATGAATGAGAAAGCAAGCGGCGATAGTCTTATTTTTACGGTACAAGAAGACGAACACAACTCATGTACATTGTACTTACACCACGCGTACACAGTGACGAATCTAGAATGAAAAATAAGAGCGAGCTAAAAAAACATATATTCTTCTACTAGATCATAAGTTTTTCTTAGAATTATTGGCCTTACACCTCGAACGACTAAACTAATTTGTAAAAAACATAGTTTTGTATTTTTGTGCAATCAAATTCATAGTTTCACACATAAATAAAAGTAAAGAAACAAGAGAGATACAATAGACGTACCTCGCTAATGGCAAGTACATCCCTAAAACATGTGAATATGGTTCCGGCAGGTAACAATCTGTACATAAAAATTAAAAAAATTAGTGATATAATAGAAAATTGTACTTAATTACTTAAATGAGTAATACTATTAAATGGCAACTAATTGAGAAATAAGACAATGAGTTTGAGTTATACTGTTGCAAACCTACATATCGTCCAATACTCCAATCGGTTCGCCCGTTCGGCCGATCGGCAGCCAGCAGCACTTCACAGCCTCCACTTACAGTCTTCGACGGTTTGACCCCAGGCCCCAGCATTGTAGCGCAGCCACAGAGCGTCTGCCCTCGGCCCCTCGCCTCGGGCCTCCAATCTCCAAACTCCCATGACCCGGCCCCCCCGCTTGGCCCGGCCTCCCTTCTCCGCGATGGCGCGACCTCGCCCCCGGCTCAGCGCCTTAGCGGTCAGCCGTCGGCGCCTCCCCACAGCTCCACCTCCCCAGCTCAGGTTCACCGCTCAGGGCCTCCCCACCTCGGCGCCTCGCCGGCCCGCCTTCGGCTCCGGCCTCCCCGCCTCCAGATCTTTTCGTCGTCGGACGTCGGCACCTCCCCGCCTCGGCTCGAGCATGATCAGACTTGTGGCGCTGGCTTCAAACCTAGAGCACGGTTGAGCAACCTCGCCGCCACTCCTCATCGCCTCCGTGCGACCGTGCCTAGGTCAATTGATTGGGATTTGGGGAACGGGAAGGAATCTGGAATGGATTGGGATTTCAGATTTGGAGAATTTTCGGACACGGAACAGCCAACAAGTACCATGTGGATCGGTGGGGATGTGGGCGGTGGGCCCACTGACGTGTATTGGGCCCGGTGCTACGCGCTTCTTGGTCTTGCTTCTTCAATTTTGTTCTTCTTGTTTGCGCTTGCGGCTTCTTCTTGATTTCTTGACCAAGAGCGCCGACCGTCGGGGGAGCCAGGAGCTTAGGAAGGGGTGGGGGTGAGGGGTCGGTCAACCGGTGGAGGGTAGGCTTCAGCCTGATGAAGCCTACCCAGTGGATTCACCACTGCGCATACATACATATCTGCATGTATTTTATTCACACTAAAAAATTAATCAAAGACCCCGTTCGGTTGGGCTAAAAAATAGTGGTTTATGACTGAAATTACACTATAGCTGAAGATGACTTATTTGACATAATTAAAATTAAAAATAGAAAAAACATATTAGCTTATCGCGGACAGCGCAAACGAATACGAAAAAAAGAACCAACCAAAAAGCTCAAAAAAATCAAAATTTCAAAAAAAAACCAAAATTTACAAAATAGTAAAAAATAAATAAAAAATTATAAATTTAAACTAAAATGGGCGGGTCGTTTAGATCTTCAGAGCAGTGGTACGCTTGGTCCTGCAAGCGACGCTGGTCCTCTTGTTCTCGGAGGAACTGTGCTCTCTGGCACTGTTAGGTCTGCCATGGCCCAGACAGTTTAATCTAAAGTAGCGAACTTGAGATACTTGGGCCATGTCTACTTCTGGCTGGGTCACCCACCACACGTCTGCGTTAGAAGAAACATCTCGATACTTCTGGCTGTGATTTATATTTTTTAACTCCAACATTATTGTTTTTTAAACAAACTAAATACCAATAAATCGATTAAAAAAACTGTCTTGATAAACCGTTTCAAAATAACGGTGAAAAAACTATCCCATATGTCCCGCTCGTTCAAATTTCAGCTTCTACCTTCTAGTTCATTATTATTTAATTTCTTATTTTTTTCTGGTTTTAGGGGCTTTTTATCTTTTTTCGTATTCGTTTGCATTGTTTACGATAGACTATTATATTTTTTAAATTTAATTACATAAAAGATACTAGTAACTACAATATAAAATAAACTAACTATAGTTTATTTTAACCGAATCCAGCGTTCAAATTTATTTGATAGAAGCGTAAGCCTCGCCGAAAAGCTCACCAAGAGCTCTTATCGTACTACGTATGGCGCACCACCATTTGTGACGTTTGGCATCGGCATCTCTAGAGGTCTAGATGCTATTCACTTGGCCGTTGCCGTTGTAGCTTCCCTGCAGCTCGTCAACCAGCCGCTGCAGCGCCAGCCGCGACGTGCCGCCCTCGCCGGCCGCCGACCGCGCCGCCTGCTGAACGCGCTCGGCCCTAGCGCGCACCCTCCGTCCCTCGTCGCCGCCGTCCATCAGCTCCCGGACCTTCTCCGCCACCTGCGCCCTGCCGACGACGGTCGCCGCTCTAGCCTTCACCCCCACGCGGACGCCGGCGCCGATGATGTCCGCCACGTGCTTCGCGTTCGTCGCCTGCTCGGCCATCACCGGCCACGCCAGCATCGGCCGGCCGGCGGCCAGGCTCTCCAGCACCGAGTTCCAGCCGCAGTGGCTCAAGAACCCTCCCACCGCCGGGTGGGCCAGCACGCGCCGCTGCGGGACCCAGCCCCTGACGATCTTGCCGTTGGGGCCGCGTCCACCGGCGGGGCCCACGCGTCGGCCCGGACGCCCCAGAGGAAGGCGTGGCCGGACTCCACCAGCCCGTGCGCGAGCTCGTCGAGCTGCGCGGCGGCCACGTGGGCCTGCGTTCCGAACGACACGTAGACCACCGACCCGGGCCTCCCCGCTCGCTCGTCCAGCCACGAGACGCAGCCTTCGGGGTCGTCGTCGTCGTATTCTTCCTGATTCATCTCCGGCGATTCGCGGGCGGCGAGGAACAGCGGGCCGACGAGCCAGGCGCGGGACCCGGGGAGGTAGAACGTCTCGAGGATCGTCGCGTAGTCCTCGTCCACCGCGCCGAAGCTGTTGACCAGGACGCCCCAGCTGCGGTAGTCCCAGTCGCGGACTTCGTCGACAATGAACTGGGTCACCGGGTCGTCTGGGTCGGCCACCTGCGCCACCGCGTCCGGGATATCATCCGCGGTGATCGTCACGCTCTCCGGGAAGCCGGGCACGTGGAACTGGACGCCGTCCTCGACGCTCGTCACCGGGGATCCCATCCTGGCGAGAGCGAAGCAGAGGGACAAGGAGAAGGCTGACATGCCGTGGAACGTGAGTCGGCGGACGCCGGCGTCGCTCGCGACGCGCTGCGTGAACCCGAGGAAGAAGTCGGAGACGAGCACGAGCGGCGGCGACGGGAGGGAGGCCAAGAACTCGGCGAAGGGCTCCCGGAGCAGTGCCGTGGCGCGCAGGAACGCCGGGAAGAGGGACTGCGAGGGGAGCGCATCGGTGGACTCGACGCCGGCCGGCAGCCGAGGGTGCGAGGGGAAGGGGAGCGCGACGATACGGACCGACGCCGGGGTCCGGCGGCGCGCGAAGGCGAGGTTGGCCGGGGTGGTGAGGAGCGTGACGCGGAGGCGGTCCCCGTGGTGCACCGCGAGCGCCGTGGCGAAGTGGAGGAGGGGGAGGGTGTGGCCTTTGGCCATGAACGGGAAGACGACGACGTGGTCGCGGCCGTTCACGCCCTCCACGGCAGCGTCAGGAGGATGCGCCGCGCACGCGGCGGTGGCCATGGCGAATTGGCGGTCGATCGAGGAGGTGCTCGCGTTTTGCGCCAGAGCTGGTGCGTGCGCGCCCGTGCGTCTGTCTACTGGTGTGCTGCTTCGTCCAGCCATGAAGTTAGTTAGGGTGTGATTATTGCATTGATTGATGACGAAAAACGACGACTGCTACATGGGCGATGTGAACATGATGTCACATGCTTCGTTGACTATTATTCCCCAAGAATTGCGCCACGCCAGCCACGCCACGTTGGCATTTTTGCGAAAACGTCCTCTGGTTTTCCGATATTATTCCCCGGGGATTGCGCCCCCGGGAGCCACGCCGTGCCGGCATTTTTATAGCAACACTCTCTAATTGTTTGAAATTACGTATGAATCCTTAATATTTGCAAAAACCCCCTATGTCAACGCTTTCGCGAAAATGTTCTTTCGTTTTCTGATACTATTCCCCGAGGGTTGCGCGAGCCACGCCACGTTGGCATTTTTCGAATCCACCCTCTAAGTTTTTCAATTGTGTACGGATCCTTGATTTTTGCAAAAAACCCCACCATGTCAGCACTTTCCGGAAATACATATAGACCCTCTATTTTTTCAAGGAGTCACGTTTTTTTGGAATTACGTATTTTTTCAGAAAAACACTTCACTTTCTTGGGAAATACGACGAGTCCTTGATTTTTTCACCGCAGGCGAGCCCGAGCCCAACCCCCAACAACCACAAATCCGCAATATACCTCCACCTGTCGATCGCTCGTGCTGCGCCGTGCCTCCGCCCCATCCACCCATCGCATCACCGCCGTCCCCTCCCTTCCGAATCACCGCCGTCGCCGTTGCGTCCCTGGAGGCATAGATCGGAGAAGGTGAGCGACCGATCTCTTCTCGGCCTCTCGCCCCCTAGATCCCAAACCCTAGATCTAGCGTGTTCGTGCCCGCGGGCGTCGATTTTGGAAGCCGGTTCGGTCACGGGCTTAGATCTGTCGCTTTCGGCTCGATTACTGTGATTTTATGTGTGGAAACTCTCGGTTAATCTTTGTTTGTTTGGTGATTGATAGGTAGGGTAGTCGGCTGCGATGGCGCGCGTGTACGTCGGCAACTTGGATCCCCGTGTGACCGCCCGGGAGCTTGAGGACGAGTTCCGCGGGTTCGGGGTTCTTCGGAGGTCAGTGATTCACCTGTGGTCTGGATTCTGTGCTATTGTTCCAGCTTCTGCTAGAATTGCGTATGTTTGTGTGTGTATTCCTTTTGGGTTAGAAGCATGAGGGGAGGATAAGCCCTAACCTAGAGCGGAACAACCAAGTACCAACTCGTTTCAGCGCTTAGCTTAGGCATACGGTGCTTTGGTGATAGATGAGTTTGGTATAATGTGTTTTAAGGACGCTTGAGCGTTCCAGCACCAAATGAATTGTAGATTATGTTGCAGGTTCCCCCTGTTATTTTAGCTTCATATATGATGGTTTGCTCCTATTTATGCCGTATGCCCAAATAATCCTGCCATCCTTCTATAGTTGCATGCTTGCAAGACCATTCATCGTTTTATGGGCCCTGCACTGTCCTCCGCGCGGCAATCCCCCGGGGTGTAATCTACTGAGTATTCACCACATGAGTCCATGCATTTATCTTTTGCATCCTTAAATTTACATTCTGCTTGATGCTGATGGTCCTGATACAGTTTGCTTAATTTTCTTTTGTGGAAGCAGTGTATGGGTTGCACGGAAGCCACCTGGTTTTGCATTTATTGATTTTGATGACAGGAGGGATGCTCAGGATGCAATTCGTGATCTAGATGGTATGTGACCGGTGCTTTTCTGTGAACATGTTGCGCCTTTCTCAGCATGTTCCATCAGATGTACATGGAAAATTTACTTCTCAGTGGTGTTTTTGGGTCAAGGAGAGAGATACTGGTTGTTTGTGAGAAATATCTAAATTACAATTGAACTTCTTTTAAAGTTAATGGTATATGGTAACGTCATTTATTAGGATTAGATCATAGACTGCTTTATTTCACTAACAGATGTTGTCCATTATTTGGGCTCTGGGACTTGGGGGGCATTTAAATTACAGTTGATGAATTGAACTTATTCGAATTTTTATGATGACACCATTTTATTGAACTTATTCGAATTTTTATGATGACACCATTTTATTGTTTATGATTAGACTCTCCCTCCTCCTAGCCCGGCATAGGATATAGTTGCATTTCAATGGTCCTGTATTACATCTATAATATCATGTAGAGTTAATTCTAATTGTTTTGACTCCTGCTTTTATAGGCAAGAATGGATGGAAAGTTGAGCTGTCTCGTAATGCCAGTGATAGTCGTGGTGGTCGTGATAAATATGGTGGGTCTGAGATGAAGTGCTATGAATGTGGTGAGGCTGGGCACTTTGCTCGTGAATGCCGTTTGAGGATTGGTGCTGGGGGTCTAGGCAGTGGAAGGCGTCGCAGCAGGAGCCGCAGCCGCAGCCGCAGCCGGAGTCCCAGATACCGCAGGAGTCCAAGCTATGGTAGAAGGTAACCAAATAATTGTTACTGTTAAGCACAAATCCTTCTTTCTACAAATGTCCCCGTTACTATTTGCTTATGCAGTAGGTTCGTTACATCATTGTATTGAGCCTGTTGGTCTGCTTGAAGGTGTGAAGGCTTGGTGACTGGCAGCCCAATTTTATTTCTGTTAATTTTCAGTTCATTTTTGAGCTCTTCAATGACATGATGGATGGGCAACCCACTTTAGTTCTTTATTTTTATTCATCTAATACTGTTTTATCACATGAGATCTGGTTTAGTAATTATTTTATGGGGATGGCTATGGTCCAAACACATTACGCTACATAAAGTTTTTAAAAGTTTCTCCCATAAGACATTTATCCACCTGTCACCATTCCCCACTCGTAGGATAGTAGATTGTTGAGGACTTGTTTGTAAACACTATAAAAGAATAGCATAGCACTTGCACTTTGGTTATCTTGTTATTTTGTTTATTTATCGGACTAGTCAAATTATGTTCCCTTCATTATGCCAATTTTGTAACTAGTAGGTTACATGAAGAAAATAAATCTGATAGAAATGATATGCTTTGCAAACAGAAGTTACAGCCCTCAAGGGCGCTCTCCAAGGCATCGTAGCGTGTCACCAGCTCGTGGACGCAGCTATAGCAGGTCACCACAATACAACCATGCCCGGGATGAATCCCCCCACTATGACAATGGGTAATGCAGATTTCAGGAACCATCTTATTGTCAGGTACTGAGATTGCTTTTATAATTTACTGTATCTAATGAATTGCTGCGATTTTAATGGTGCCAGGTTCCGCCGTAGCAGGAGCTAGAGCTGAACCTTGTGTCTGAAGAGTGTTCTGTTACAGATATTGCTATGTGGGTTGCCAGCTATGAACAATGTCCTATTTGAAAGATCCATCATCGACTGCTTGACTTTGGTTAAGGTTCTCATAACTTTATCTGCCTTATTATGCTTGTTTGATTAATCACTAGACAAACTTATGGATGGGTGTAGTATTAAACTAAGTTGAATCATCTTTCTTCTGTGTTAAAAAGGCATCGTCCTGCACTGCTTAAAACGACTCGGCCGACTACGGCTTTCAGTTATGTCTTCATGGTTTTGTTCTTCGCTCTTCATTCTTCGCACGCCCTCGCCTGCTTCATGCAAACAAACGAGAATACCATCCATTAGTTCCTGCTGACGATGCCTCTTCGCGATGCATATACTTCATTGAAGATACTGCTCGTCGAAAAGCAGTAATGGCCTTTCTTCTCATACCAAATTGGTAAGGTTTGATTGTGTTCATAACTGCTGCATATGGAAATGTTAGAAGCACAAATTTCTTCATAGTCTGAGTCTCCAGAAACTGAATCTGCTTCCCCGGAGCAGCAGTATATAGTTCGATGACCTGCACCCCCCACCTGTTTATCATGGGTTATGCTGGGAAAATGAGGGCACCAGAAAGAGAATTTGATCAAGGCCGAATTCAGCAAGGGGTGTAAGCCTGTTTAGACTGCTACACTGAGTTTGGCCTTTGGTTTTGTTCTTCGCTCTCAACTTGCCTCAACATGCCGCCGTCGAACAAAGAGCCTTCCCTGCCTTCTGCTTCCTTCACTGCATCATCATGATTGATGTTCTTCATAGATGCTGCGTTCAAGCAAAATAGCTCCCTTCATATGGCATTGATGTTGGATGCCACATGTGAAATTACGTAGCATTTGACATTTGTTGATCGGTTTAATCACGTGCTGAATGGTTAAATCCTAGACATCTGATCGCATCCACGGGTTAAATGTCAGATGCTATTTTGGTTTGACATTGAAATGCCAGATGTTATTTGACCTGTTCATAACTTATACCCTTTCAGCCTGAAGTGAAACCCACCAGCTTCGTTGCAGTTCGTTTCTTCCCGGAAGAGATAAATCATATTGGCTTCATCTCATATTTCCGATTGTCTTGCTGATTGTTTTGCATGGTTAACTTCTGCCGTGCTTGCTTCATACTCCCTCCGTCCAAATTTATAAGGTGTATTTTTTTGAATGGTCTTGTCTATAAATATAGAACATATTTTATATTTTAATATAAAATTAGTGTGATGTTTTTTATACTCTTAATAAATATGTAGCTTTATTTTGATGTTCCCTACTTACATACATTAAATATAATGTTTAGGGATTATAATTAAGGGTAATTTAGTTATTTTCAGTCTATATGTCAAGAGAAAATATGTCTTATAAACTTGATCGGACGTCTAACGTTATTCTGTTTGTTGTTGTAAGATATTAGCACGTCTTGAAAAGTTGGTAGTCACGTCCTGAAATTGACGTTTCTTGCTGAGCAACGTTTGTTTCCTCTCGGAGGGCTGGTGTTCCCTTACCGGTTCCTTTTTCATGAGCTTTCTAGAATTGTGACGCCTACGTCACGGTTAGGTGTTTGGCCCACGGCGACGATAATTCATGAGGATTGTTCCGTGGTTGGTACGTCATGATTCTGCTAAGTGTGTCTTGCATTATTTTTCATGTTTGGCCTGCAGAAGTTTTACACGAGACGGTATAAATCCTCCAGAATCTCTTGGCATTCGCGTGTTCCGAACAGGCTCGGTCTTGGCAGCTTTGCTTACGCAATATGCAGTAGGGGAGGGCCATGCCGATTTATCTTAGCGAATGAAAAAACGAACCTAGGCATCATCTGGCATAGTTTACACAAGGGACGCACAACGTCACTGGACCCTTGACGTTTCAGGTTACAGAAATATTGCGAGGAGATGAGGCTGAGGTACAAGGATTGGGTGGTTAGGTGTGGGACGAACGCACGCAGGATTGGGTGACAGGGTGGGGTGGGCTCTTTTCAGCGGATGGCTTTTGGTTACTTTGAAAAGGCTATTTCGCTAAGCGAAAAGTAGTAAAGAAATTTTTTTTTGTTGGAAACCATAAATTGAAAATAGGGGGCTGGAATGGCACGAAGGCGCGCGCAGGATTGGGTGGAATGGCACGAAGGCTAAGTAGATCGTGACCTCTTTTGTCAAAACGAGCGAACGGAGAAGAAACGGCGGCACGAGGACGCCGTGGACGTGTCTCGGCGCGGACCGAGCCACGTGATCTGTGCTTCGAATCCTCGTTAGATTGTCGAGTTGGGCTTCCGCTTTCTGTCAGTTGCTCCCTAAGGTTGTCGCCATGGCAACACGAATGGCAGTATCATATGATATTATCAGCAATAAGATAGATAATATGAATCGTAATTAGATAGTGTTATAGTGCGATAACGATTTAACTTACAGAATCATTAGGATTAGGTAGGAGCGCAGCGGTATTATGATCTTGATAACAAACTATATTAACACATAAAGATTGATATTATCTATTGTTTGTTTAAGTTCCATAATTTTATTTGCTTTGTTTTTGTTATTTGCATGTTGTTCTAATGTAAAAAAAGTATTATCTTTGACATATTGGACTTTAGATTATTAGCTTATTTAAAAATAATTAAATAAACTTCAAAAGTCAACCTTGATTCAATATAACATGAATAAGTGTGCTCAAATTACAAAATTAAATTCAAAAATTCTACTACATCCTTGCATATTTAGAAATATAATTCAAATTATATATAAAATATATATGCTTTTAAAAATCTGATAAAAACGTGATTCTATAATTCGATCCTGTCGACAAAAAATATCCTATCTAGATCACGATTCTAATAATCTTGGTTGTTGCTCCCTAGATTGTGATGCTTCCCTGCTCCCCCACCCCCGTTCATGACCCCACTCAACATTAATTCAATATAACATGAGCGAGTATACTCAAATTACAAAATTAAATTAAAAAAATTCACTACATTCTTGCATATTTAGAAATATAATTCAAATTTTATCTAAAAAATATATATTTTTAAAAATCTAATAGAAACATAATTCTACGATTCGATCTCATCTGACGAAAAATATCCTACCTGGATCACGATTCTTTGGTTGCTCCCTCTCGTGACGCTCCCCCCACACCCCCACCCCACCCAACAAATCCAACCCAAGAAACGTAGGAATGAGTAAATCCGATAATCAGGCTGATGAATATCACAGGAAACCCGATATACAGCGAGTTTTGATGTTTCCGATCCTACAAAATTCCTCCATTCCAATCAGGCTCTAGATTCTTACTTGGGAGATACGTGAATCTTAGATAGTTTAATCACGTATGATTGTACAGATTAGAGGGTAGAAATTGCATTATAATATACACGAGGAAAGACCCCATAAAACGTGCTTCTCTCTCTGTAATGTCTGCTCTCCTTTTTTCAGCTTATAGTTTTCTCTTAACAAATAAATGGTATGAATTTTTTAATGTCTTTTAAAAATAGTTTATTGAGACAATCTTTTTAAAATGGTTTTATTGACTTATCGGTATTCGATTTATTCGTATAAACGTGCACTAGAACAAAAAATCATGCGCCGCAGCCATTAGCCATCAGCCGAAAAGAATCCACTCTACGTGATATCGGTTAGGTTTTTTTGAACTTGCTGTTTGTAGCTTTTAGTTTTTGTTGCAATAACTAGCTTCCAAACGGTATATCATTTTAAGGCAGGATCTACAAAACGACTATAGTATATACTATATCAATTTTAGATACACTGATCAAATCGTACGAAACTGTCTTTCTCTTCGTACTCTTCTGGAAGCTCAGATGTGTGTTAGCCTATGGACGCGTGGTTGACTGTCGACCAAGTCTCCTTCTACGACCACACGTATTTCCTTGTCGCTATAAAGATGTAGATCTCAAATAAGAAAAAAAAATCTAATCACCTCTTCAATTGCCATTTAACCACCACTGCAGCCTACAAATCAACACTAATTGCGATCTTTTAACACCCAATCCCACCGATTTAACAGTGATTACCAAAGTAATTAAGCCAACGAGTACTTTCGTTCTTCTCCCTCCCGGCAGTTTCCATTTTCCGGTCGTCGTCTCCTTCCTCGTACTCCGCGCAGCGGCATCGCGGTTCCGCGCAACCCCGCGCGCCGCAGCTCCCTTTTCCGGCCTCCTCCTACGGCCGACGCGACAAAGATCCGCTTCTGGCTGTCCCGGCGCCGGACGAGTGAAGGAGGAAGTTTCTTGGTGGTTGTGGAGTTCATGGTCCTTGTAATCGATGGACGCCATGTTCGGGTCGAGGAGGGTGGAGGACGAGATGGCGCTTAAGAGGCAGAGGACCGTGAGGTGAGCGCTAGAACAGCTTATTGGCTTGTTGTTCTCTTTGCTCGGGGGCATGGAGATTTTTTCTTTCTTTTGGCTTGGGGAGGTTGGGGGCGTGGAGGTGAAGGCATGGGAAAGGGGGCACGATTTTGCTGGAAATTTTCTTGTTTAGGTGGGGATTTCATTTGAGAAGAACTTTAAGGTTTGGTTGGGTTGGTTGTTGCTGTGTTCTTGGACTGGTTCTCAGTTCGTAGTTCCTGTGTGGCTTAAAAATGCTTCGTTTTAGTTTCTTGTACGGATAATCTACTTGATAAGTTTGCAGAATAGTAATTGTGTGGTGAATCCCTTAAGTTGTTTGTTAACTGTAATAATTTTACTTTTGATAGTCGGAAAAAAGTTTTAACTTTTGATGAGCTTCATAGCTGAGAATGGGATAGAAAAACGTAATCTAAATAAGCCTTATACGAGCCTGTAATCCCTGCTGGTTATGCTGATCGGTGATGAGCTTAAATTGTCATGTCTGACTTGAAACGTTCAACGTCCTCTCTTTATCTCTAAAAAATAATCTAGCAGTTTTTTAGTGCTACTTTCTGAGGGGCATTTTAATGCTATTTTCATCCCCAGATTCCATGACGAGAGGGCAAAGCCAATTATACCCATTCACCTGAAGCAGGCTGCCCTAGCTGCTAGTAAGCTTGGTGTGGGGAGTTCGGGGAAGAACAAGATTTTTGTTGCGGGACATGAGCTTTGGTACAAGAAAATTATTGATCCATCAAGTGGTTTCATCTTGACATGGACTTATTTCTTCCGTATCTCGTGCTTCATTGCTCTATTTATGGATCCTCTGTACTTCTATGTTCCTAAAATCTTTTATCGCACAACACACACTTCCTGTATCGGGAGAGATAGACACCTAGCCATCATCGTTACTGTCTTCCGATCAATTACCGACCTTTTTTATGTCATCCAAATTATGATAAAGTTCAGGACTGCATATATTAATCCAAGCTCCACGTTGGGGGTTTTCGGTCGAGGAGACCTTGTCACAGATCCTAACAAAATCGCAAAGCAGTATCTGGGATCTGATTTTGCAGTTGATTTAGTGGCTTCGTTGCCTTTACCGCAGGTAATTTGAATCCTTTCTGTGCATTGCTTATCATTATTGAAACCATTTGTTAGCAGTGATGTTTGCATATTGTTTCATTTAGCACTTATCTAGATGCTGGTATGGTCATGAACTGCTAAAATTATTGTAAGGTGGTAGGATTGAGTTGAGGGGTTGTTCCTCTTCCGGATGCAATGATCTACTTTGTTTGACCATAAGCACAACATCTGTGTGGATGTGTTACGGTCGGGAAGCACTATTCACGGCGACACAAGCGGGGGGCGCGCTAGATGAACCAGGACCAGGCGCTGTTCAGGGGGGAGCAGCGGCTGCGGAACAGCAGTTAGTGCCGGACGCGCTACAGAGTCCGGGCGGCATAGATGGATTGCACTCGGTTTGAGTTGGACTTTCCATTTCTTAATGTTTGCTTTCCAATCCAATTAGTAATAGATATAGTATTAGAGATTGCTTGCCTTTTTGAATTAGAAGAGGATTGTTAGGAAACTACCCATATATTGGCTATCGGATGAATAAAGAAGACAAAAAAGAGTTTTACCTTTTCTCCTTCTTCCTTACGGCTGGTGTGCTTGCCGGTGCACCGTTCTCTTGCAGCCAGCATGGCACCTCCTCGCCGTCGGCTGTTCCAACATTGCCCACCCGTTTCCCACTCTTACAATCTATACAGCTTGGACTCTAGCCATAACAATTTGGTATCAGAGCGCATCGCTTGCCTTGACATCATGTCCGGCAGTGGCGATAAGGTCAGCTCGACCGACCAAAAGCTTGACCAAATCATTGCGCATCTGGCCACTCTAACCAACCAGTTGGACTGCCATGATTCGTGCCTGGCGTTATTGGAGGGTGTAGGCAGTAGCAGCAAGGAGACCGTCATGCAGCCTCCTCTGCCCCGTGCGTTCAGCACCACTGCCCAACATCAAGCCTTCGTGATTCCACCGGCTGGAGCTCCCGATGTTCAACGAAGATGAAGACCTATTGCCTTAGATAAACCGCTGCGAACAATTCTTTCGCGGGCAACGGACTCTCAAGGAGGAAAAGGTGTGGTTATGCTACAATTGTGAGGAGCAATACTCACCCCAACACGTGTGCAAGGACGAGGTATTGGGATCGCTGTTGGTGGAGTTCGCTGATTTATTTGCCATGCCTAGCGGCCTACCACCAGCGCGTCCATACGACCATCGGATTCATTTGGTTCAGGGGACGGATTCTGTGGCAGTTCGGTCGTATCGCTACCCTCAGCTTCAAAAGAACGAGCTCGAACGCCAATGTCAGGAGATGCTCCAACAAGGCATCATACGCATCAGCACGTCAGCTTTCTCGTCACCCGTCCTGTTGGTGCGCAGGAAGGATGACTCCTGGCGTTTCTGCGTCGATTACCGCCCCCTCAATAACAAGACTATTAAAGACAAGTTCCCCATCCCTGTGGAGGAACTATTGGATGAGCTATGTGGCGCCAGATTCTTCACCAACTTGGATCTCCGCTCCGGCTACCATCAAGTCCGTATGCACCCCGACGACATCGAGAAGACGGCTTTTCGCACACATCAAGGACAATATGAGTTCTTGGTCATGCCGTTTGGTCTGACCAACACACCTGCCACGTTTCAGGTGCTTATGAACGACATCCTCAGCCCTTTTCTTCGTCGTTCTGTCCTTGTCTTTTTTGATGACATTTTGATTTACAGTTCGTCCTGGGCTGAGCACCTCTGTCACATTCGCATGGTCTTCCAAGAGCTCCATCGCCATCATCTACTTCTCAAGTAGTCCAAGTGTTTAGTTGGCTCCACATCAGTCTCTTATTTGGGGCATGTTATCACAGCGGTAGGGGTGGCGATGGATCAGCAGAAGGTCATGGCCATTGAGTGGCCGTAGCTCGCGTTCGCCCGTGCAGTCCGCGCCTTCTTAGGCTTGGCAGGCTATTATCGTTGCTTTATCAGGGATTACGGCACCATTACTGCGCCCCTCACGCGTCTTCTGCGCAAAGAAGCTTTCCGATGGACAGTGGCCACCGCCGCCTTCACAGCTTTGAAGGCCACTTTGTCGTCCACCCCGGTTCTGCAGTTACCAGACTTTGGCAAACCCTTCATCATCGAATATGACACGCCCGGCTCGAGGGTAGGGGCGGTGCTCCATCAAGGCACGGGCCCAATCGCCTTCTTCAGTCGTTCGATGGCGGCACACCACTCCAAGTTGGTGGCATACAAGCGGGAGTTGATCGGGCTCGTCCAGGCTGTCCGTCATTGGCGCCTATATCTATGGGGACGCGCCTTCCTCATCCGCACCGACCACTATAGCCTCAAGTTTCTATTGGATCAACAATTGTCAACTATTCTGCGGCATCAGTGGGTGAGTAAACTAGTGGGGTATGACTTCACGGTGCAGTACAGGCCGGGCCACCTTAATACGGTGGCGGACGCACTCTCTCGGCGCGACGGCGAACAACAACTTCCGCCACTGCCGACCGCTACAACAGACAGCCCCGCAGCCGGCCTTCACGCCATCTCTGCTCCATCGCTAACACTTTTTGATGAGCTATGTCAGGCGGCAACAATAGACCCCAGTTTGGTGGCACTCCGTGATGAAATTGCAGCGGGGCAACGCGACGACCATTGGGTGGTCACGGACGGATTGGTGCTGTTCAACAACTGAATCTATCTCCCACTAACGTCGCCACTCCTGCAGTCGATGTTGACGACAACACACACCGGCCATGAAGGGGTTCAAAAGACATTGCAGCAATTCCACGTAGACTTTCATACTTCAGGGGCTCTCCAGCTAGTACATACTTTCATTAAGGATTGCACGGTCTGTCAGCGCAACAAAACAGAGCACCTCCATCCCGCTGGCCTTCTTCAGCCATTGGCGGTCCCTTCTTAGGTTTGGACGGATGTGGCTATAGATTTCATCGAGGGTTTGTTGCGCATTGGAGGAAAAAACAGTCATTCTGACCGTCATTGATTGTTTCTCTAAATTTGCACACTTTATTCCTCTGGCTCATTCATATACTGCAGGCACGGTCAGTAGATTTTTCTTTGCAGAGATCGCTCGTCTCCACGGCATACCTAGTTCCATTATCAGCGACCGAGATACAATTTTCACCACTTATTTTGGCAGGAGCTTTTCCGCTTGGCAGATGTTCGCTTGCACATGAGCTCCGCGTATCATCCACAGTCTGATAGCCAATCCGAGGCCGCCAACAAGGTGATCGCCTTGTATTTGCGTTGCTTTACCGGGGATCGGCCAAAGCAATGGATCTGCTGGCTTCCATGGGTAGAATATTGCTACAACACTTCTTATCACTCCGCTCTTCAGACTACGCCTTTCCGAGTGGTCTATGGTCACGACCCCGTGTTTGCGCTCCTATGAAAAAGGGGACTCGCGATTGCCTTCCATCGACAAGCCCATGATAGAACGTGATGTTTTCTTGGTAGAGGTTCGTGAGCGTCTATTGCAAGCTCAACAGCTTGCCAAGTCACAATATGACAAACTTCATCGTGTCGTCGAATATGACGTGGATGACTGGGTCTGGCTACGCCTTCTTCATCGCTCAGTCGCCTCCATCTCGTCAACACCGACCGAGAGTTAAGCCCGCGCTACTATGGTCCCTATCAGATTACCCAACGTATCGGGTCTGTCGCATACCGTCTTCGTTTGCCTACAGGGACTCGCATTCATGACATGTTCCATGTCGGTGTTCTTAAGAAGTTTCATAGGGAGCCTCCGCAGATCGTCCCTCGATTGCCGCCAATGGTGCATGGGCACGCCCTGCCCTCCCTGGCAAGAGCGCTTAAGGGACGCCTAGCTCGCGGCAAATGGCAAGTGCTCATCGAATGGCAGGGTACTTTGCCATTAGACGCCACTTGGGAGGATGTTCTAGAGGGCGGGAGAGATGTTATGGTTGGGAAGCACTATTCACGGCGACACAAGCGGGCGCGCCAGAGGAACCAGGACCAGGCACTGCGCAGGGGGAGCAGTGGCTGTGGAACAGCAGTCCGTGCCGGACATGCTACAGAGTCCGGGCAGCACAGATGGACTGCAATTGGTTTGAGTTGGACTTTCCATTTCTTAATGTTTGCCTTCCAATCCAATTAGTAATAGATATGTATTAGAGATTGCTTGCCTTTTGAATTAGAAGAGGATTGTTAGGAAACTACCCATATATGGGCTATCGGATGAATAAAGAAGACAAGAAAGAGTTTTACCTTTTCTCCTCCTTCCTTGCAGTTGGTGTGCCTGTCGGCGCACCATTCTCTTGCAGCCAGCATGACACCTCCTCTCTGTCGGTTGTTCCAACATTGCCCACCCGTTTCCCACTTACAATCTGCGCAGCTTGAACTCTAGCCATAACAGGATGTCTTCACAGGCCACGATATAAGGAAGAAAGTGATAGGTGGTTGGGTTTGTCTCTTAGGATGCGTTTGGTTGGTGGAATCCTCCAAGGATTCATAGGAATGCTTCAGTAATCCTATGAAATTACCTTGTTTGGTAAAACAACCAATAATCTGAACCAAGAATCCAAGATTACCTTGGAAACCAAATTACCTAATTTCCAGGAATCACTTTCCCGTAGAAAGTTGTCTATCTTGGATTACCAAGTGTAAAGAATCTTTGCTTTTGCAGTTTTATCATTTGCTTTAATTTCTTATAGTCAAAATTTGAACTTTCAGAATTCAAAATCCAAATTTAAAAATAATTTTTAAAAACATGAATTTCAAAATCAAAATATTAAAATTTGAATCCTAAATTTCAGAATCTTAAGTTCAGGCAATTTAAATTTCAAGTTTGGATTTTGAAATTCCATTTTAAATTTAATATTAAAATCTGAAATTTCGAATTCTGGATTTCAAAAAATCCATGTTCTGAAAATTGATTATATAAATTCGAATATTTGAAAGTTCCAAACTCAAATTTTAAATTAAAAAATTTCGAAAATGCAAAATTTGAACTTTTGAATCATAAGAATTGAATTGTTGAGTGTTGAAATTTTAACTTTGAGAGAATTTAAATTGTATAATTCAAATTTTAGTTTTCAAAATAAATTTTATAAATGTTAACCTTCGAGGTTTGGAATTTCAAATCATATAATTTAAATTTGTGGACTTGTTGATTCAAGTTATGAAATATTTGAACTATTATAAAGACCATTTTGTAGTTTCTTCCAAACCAACCAAACATTGGAATATTATATTATTGGTAATATGTTACCGATAATCAGATTGAGGGGAATATTAGATTGCAGATGAAGGCGAGATTACACATACAAAACACACCCTTAAGGAAATTATTAAAGAATGTAGTTTGAAATAAATCAAGTTTTTTTAAAAGGCCCCGCGCAGTTTATGATCACCAAAATGAAATGTATATGTTGTCTTTTGTATTGTTTATTGCAAATTTCAAAAAACAAAATCCAGAAGCACTCCATTATGATGATTTCACCATCATAGCTAACCAACTTAATTGTTTTCTAAAACTTGCTATTCTTCATGTCAGTAGCAATCGGATACTATAAGTCGAAACTGATAACATAGGTCAAACAGCGAAGTTCTGAATGCTGCAATCCCTTGATGATGTGCTGCATTTGTACTTTGTGCTTGTTGCTTTTCATTCAACTGGATGCCTTGAAATTGCCAAAAAGCAATTTCGTTCTAATATACTGGTCACTACTTCTCATTTGTCATGTGGCTCTGACACGCTTGCTCTGATGGCAAGACTGTTCTTTTATCAAACCTGAAAGTGGTGGATCTCAACTTCATACCCTAAAAGTTTATCTGTTATAGTTATGAGTTTATGGATGTTAGTTTCTTTGAGGTGAAGCAATCTACATTTGTTATACCTGAAGTTTGAGTTGTGACTGTTGTCTGACATTCTTCCCCTTGTCCTGCAGATCATTGTTTGGTCCGTGATACCAGCTATCAAATATTCTTTGTCTGAGCATAACAATGACATATTGCTTTTGGTTGCTCTTTTTCAGTATGTTCTAAGATTATATCTCATATTTTCCTTGAATAACAAAATTATCAAAGTCACTGGAGCTTTTTCTAAGACTGCTTGGCAAGGAGCTGCATACAATCTGCTGTTATACATGATTGCTAGCCATGTACGGTACTTATATGAGTTCCTATGTGCAGTCTTTCTTCATTTCATGTCTTGAAATTTTACATATTTACTTTTAAATTGTGCTGCCATATTTTCTATTTTGCTATCATATAGTGGAACTGCTCAATATGCACTTCTCTTTTTCAGGTTTTAGGAGCATTGTGGTACCTGCTATCTGTTGATAGACAGACTGCGTGTTGGGAAAAGTATTGCAGGAACGAAACTAGTTGTCATAATAGATACCTGGCATGTGATGTAAATCCAGATCCAAATTGGTTAGATAGAACTGCTATCTTTACTAGGTGTGATGCTAGTAACGACAGCATCAGTTTTGACTATGGTATGTTCAAGGCGTTGTTATCAAACCAAGCTCCTAACCAGAGCTTCCTGAGGAAGTACATCTATTGCCTTTGGTGGGGCTTGCAGAATCTAAGGTATGACTATCTGAACACCTCTCTCTCTAAGACTGGTAATTGAGGTGCTGAATTTTGATTATTAACCACATTATTATTCTCCGTAAAGCAAAAATTCAGAGATCTTACTTTTGCATCTGCATCTGCAACTACAACTCCAACATTATTACATTTCTGATCTGAGAAGTTTAAGCTACTACTCCGGTTCTTTAATGGAACAACTTTGATATAATAATAATCGTTGATATGAAGATTATATTATTTCTGAGTTCTGACATGCTATATGATACTTTTTCTTTTTTCTAAACAGTTGCTATGGCCAGACTTTGACTGTGAGTACCTATATTGGTGAGACAATGTATGCTATATTCTTGGCGGTGCTTGGTCTCGTCTTGTTTGCGCATTTAATTGGAAACGTGCAGGTACTTCTACATTGTAAATACTGAGCCGTTGACCATAGCTTTAGGGGGGATTTGCTCATGTGCCCCAAAGTTTAATGGCGTTTGCTCAAATGCCCCATGATGTCTCACTGACATGTGGGCCCTGGACTCGTATGTCAGTGAGACATCATGGGGCATTTGAGCAAACGCTATTAAACTTTGGGGCAAGGGAGCAATTTTTCCTAGCTTTAGGAGTGGTGGCATGAGGTTTTTGTCTGTACAAGGTCATACTTATCACATGCATGTCTCACTATGCTATTATCTGCTCTAGTAACTAATAAACCATCATACTGATAATACCAAAAAGGCCCCCTTGTGTTTTAAAGTCACACTTCACAACTTAATTTATTGACAAGAAACATTGAGATTATTACATTATATTGTTTGCTAGACCTACTTGCAATCTATCACTGCAAGGGTTGAGGAGTGGAGAATAAAGCAAAGAGATACTGAAGAGTGGATGAGACATCGCCAACTTCCTCATGAACTAAGAGAAAGGGTGAGAAGATTTATTCATTACAAGTGGCTTGCAACTCGAGGTGTGGACGAAGAATCTATACTGAAGGCTCTGCCTGCAGATCTTCGCCGTGACATCAAGCGCCACCTTTGCTTGAATCTTGTTTGCCGGGTAAATTGCTTTCTTACTTCTATTTTCTGTGGAAAAACATATCAGTTTAGTGAACTTCAGGACCATCTGGTGATCCTGTTATAGACCATCTGGACAAATTAAGCTATATGTTCCTAGGTGACCATCAGTTCCGGTTATCGTGCCACATTTGGATGGACAAAAGAGGTGAGACCATGGAAGTAAATAAGGGAAGAGGGAAGGAGAAAGAACAGGGATAGGATAGGATTGGAAGATGCTTCATATTCTTTTCCTTCCTTTGTTTCACTATCCAAAGAGAACATTCGATAAAGGAGATAACTATGGCGTGAAAAATAATTGCAAATGCATGCTTCTCTTCCATTACCTCCCTTTTCCAAACTTTTAGTGAAGTGAAAATTAACCTCGTAGTTCTTACCGTCTCCTATGGTTTCTCTTGTTCTCCACAAGTGAGACGTTTTAACACAGGGAAAACTATCACTGAGAGTTTAGGGGAAAAACCTGCTAATGTATTGACCTAGATTTGTATTTTTCCTCTATTTGCACATCCGCTGGAGCTTAAGCTTTTGAATCTGCCACAGGATTCAAATATTCTGGATAATTGTCCTAAAGTACTCCAGTACTACTCATTAGCCATATTACTTTTATATTTGTGCAATTTAGTTTTTGGGAGAGCATCAAAGCAGTCCCCTGCAGGAATCCATTCACGAATTGTTTTGAGTACTCATTTGTAAATCTACCTCATCCCTCTCCTGTCTTTTAGCCAGTGACACTTGATTGCGGTAGTTGACATAGCCCTTATGACTTGTGAGGTGATCAAGGCCACACATATAATTTCGTTTGAGTGTAAGTTCCATGGCATTGCAGATCACTTGATGATGAGTCTTAATAATTTTTCATATCGCAATGTTTCAGGTCCCATTTTTCTCCCAGATGGATGATCAACTTCTAGATGCCATCTGTGAGCGTCTTGTATCTTCCTTGAGCACAGAGGGCACATACATTGTCCGTGAGGGTGACCCAGTGACCGAGATGCTTTTTATCATTCGTGGGAAGCTGGAAAGCTCCACCACAGATGGTGGCCGCACGGGCTTCTTCAATTCAATCACCCTCAAATCTTGCGATTTCTGTGGTGAAGAACTGCTTGGATGGGCTCTTGTTCCCAAGCCTACTGTCAACTTGCCGTCATCCACCAGGACAGTGAAGGCACTTGTTGAAGTGGAGGCATTCGCTCTCCGAGCCGAGGACCTCAAGTTTGTTGCCAGTCAATTCAGGCGCCTCCACAGCAGGAAGTTGCAGCACACTTTCCGCTACTACTCTCACCACTGGAGGACTTGGGCTTCACGTTTCATCCAAGCTGCCTGGCGCCGCTACAAGAGGAGGAAGCTGGCCAAGGACCTGAGCTTGAGGGATTCGTTCTCCTCCATGAGATCATATGAAGATGACACTTACCCTGAGCACAATCTGGCGCTGAAAATCATGACCGGGGCTAGGAAAGGAACTCACAGCATTATAGAACTGCCCAAGTTCAGGAAGCCTTCTGAGCCAGACTTCTCAGCAGAGCATGACGACTAAGGGTAACTGATTGTTGATGTCAGAAAAATGCTTAAGCTCAACTTCAGAGCCTGTACATATGATGAAGCATGAATGGGGGAAGGGTGGTTGGTGTTTCGGAGACTAAACTATTGACAGATAGCGACTTTTTCTACATAAAAAAAGTGAAGTGACCGTCGTTGTAGGCTAGCTTAGTGTTAAGTCTTGCTCATATTGTACACGCAGATGTAATTATGTTTCCGATATTGTCGGGACCTCACAGGAGCACATTACATTGTTGTTGTGTTGATCAGCCGAGCAGATTCTAACGTCTCGGCTTGGACAGGGCTCCACTATTATTTCGGAGCCTGTAAATTTGCAGGAGGCAAATTATTTTGTTCCACTGTCAGCAATGGCATGCCTGGTTCCTGCTAGGCTTGGTCTTATTATTTCTTTGAACTGCTGGCCGGGGCCCGGTTTAACAACGAGATCCTGCTGTACAGCTGAGAGATTCGCTGCCATTTGCGCGTGCCGGGACATGCAAATGTACGGTCCTATTCTTTTCAGCTTCTAAAAGCTATTTTTCGGCTTTTTTACAGTAACTAGCTTTTAAACAGAGTATTTTTTTCAAGATATCTACTAGTTAATTAAAGTACATACTTTACTGACTTCATTTATATTAGTAAAAATCACACGTGAGCTTCTATTACTCTGTAATCTCTTATACAAATAACCTAAAAAATCATAAGTCGTAACTAAAAATCACAAACCGCAGTCAAAAAACCAGGCACACGCTCTCGGACAGGCGGCACAGCCACTCTCTGTTCTGGTGTTCCTTTCCTGCTAGGCTGCTGTATTGTCTTGTCTTGGCTGTGGCGTATCTGCAACTCGAGCGATGCAGCACGGGAGGGGGATTCAGTCAACAACACTGACCACCCAAAATCTGGCGTCCACAGCAGAACCGCACCGCACGCAGGCAGCACACGCCGACGCCACGAGCACGCCATCGATTTTGCTTGCAGGACGCGTCGGCCGCGGCACTGCGAACACAGGGCATCACGGAGCTTCGGGGCGCGACGGCCGGCCTAGCAGCGGCCAAGGCAACCGGGAAAGAAAACACGCACTTTCCCTGCGCGAACCGCCCACGTATGATCCCGTTCCTGCCACCCGCCGAAGGTTGTCAGGGTCGTGATCTTATATCGGATGTTTTTCGTTTGATAGGATCGGATGTAGGATGGAGTTGTAGAGTCATAATTCTATCAGATTTTTACAAACGTGTATATATATTTTATATAAAAATTAAATTATATTTCTAAATATGCAAGTCTAGAGTATAATTTTTAATTTTTTGAATTTAATTTTGAAATTTGACTTCACTTATTCATGCTAAATTGAATTAGGTTTGATTTTTGAAACTTATTTAATTATTTTTTAATAAACTAATAACCTAAAAGTCCAATACGTCAAAGATAATACTTTTTACCTTATAACAACATGTAAATAACATAAACAAAACAAATTAAACTAGTGCAACTCAAATTAGCAATAGATAATATCAAATTCTATATGTTAATATAATTTATTATCAGTATCATGATTCTATCCGATCCTGAGCACGATCGATTCTATACGATCCCATTTTAGGACCACGATCCTATGAAATTTCAACCCATATATGATCCGTAGAATCATACATTTCATAATTTATATCACGATCCGGACAACCTTTGCAGCTGCCGCACCGGCGGGTTATTATATACATAAAGAAATAAGTATAGCTACATAGCTACTGAGTAATGACTCTGGTGCTACTTGTGGGGATGCGACTCTTCATCAGGTACAATCCTTCGTGGCATCTTCTTCTGCATATACTTTGCATAGGAATACCAGACACCACCAAATGTGTTGATCACCAATCCAGTAACATTAAGAGCATGCACTTCCACACCTCCCAACAGAACAAAACCCAGGGTCTGAAAAAGTCAAAGAGACAATGGTATAATATGTACTCAAATTCTACAATTTCAGAGATAAATTGTATCAAGGGTTATAGTTACAGATTAAACTGCTTATACAGAAGGGTGTAAGCTTACCGTAGATCCGACACCCTTGAGAACTCCTACTATTGTGGTTGTCAGGGCAGAGTTCACGATTGTGCACCAGAACATGGTGAAATTAAGAACAATTCCCATCACCAGTGAAATAACAAGAATAACACCGAATGTGAGAGAGGCTGTCTGCATTTCAAGAAACACCAGATAATGTAACTTAGGACAGAGCAAAGTGGAAATCATTTGATGCAGAAACTGACAATTAGGGTCAAAGGTATACTATGTTGATCAGCAGTTGAGTGTAAGACCCTGTTCAATTTGGCTATAGTTGATGGCTTTTGACTTTCGGCTGAAATGACACTGTAGCGGCTGGAAAAAGCCACGACTGAAACTAGGGGTGTTCAATTCGGCTATTGGCTTTTGGCTGCGATGATTTGAAAAAGGAAAATAAGAAAAAAATATTGTGGAAATTGAAAAGGATTAAATGAACATGAAAGAAAAAAGAAAGAAAAAGAAAACGAAAAAAAATCGATGAGCGGCAGCAAGCGACGCGGGTAGAGCCAAGGAGGAGCGGTGCCAGCGGGGCCAAGGGAGGCAGAGGACGACATCGACGATTGTGACCGGGCGACGGTCACTAGATCTGGCTGGATCTGCATGGGCCTAATCAAATCTAGTCGAATCTGGCCGCGGAGGAGCGACGGCGATGGCCAATAGGCGGCAGCGGCGATGGAGTTGACGAAAGACAAAATGGGGCTGCGGCGGACGGGGATGACGATTCGGGTGAGACGAGAGCGGAGGTGGCACCGGCGAGGGAGGAGGTGGCGGGAGGAGGCGGAGGCGACGGAAGGCTGAATTCGAGAAGCCACTACAATACCCTCAAGAAACGGCTTGTAGAAGCCACTTCTAGAAGCCAACCCGTTCAATTCGGCTTCTGGAAGCCGGAAGCCGAAGCTGTTTGGAATGGCGCCTAAAACTGTTTGCTCTAGAAGCTCATACAAACTAATCTGTAGTCAGAGAACTTTGGGAGCTAAAGGAGGTAAAAGAAAAGAACAAACAGATTGCTGCCTTAGATTTGCTAATTAAGTTTGATGAACCTGTGTTTCATATTACTAACCTTTTCAGATAGCACTGAAAGAGAATGGGGGAATTCTCCCGTTGCTATAATGATGAAAAACAGAAATGGAAGTGATAATATGCTGTTATAAAACATCAACTCCACTGAGGAAAGGCCATCCTCGGCACCTGATTTCTCCACCAGGATCAAATACATTGTCTGCATACACATCCAGCTGTCAGTTAGAATTTAGAAACATACCCGAAAGAATCTGCGTGAACAACCAGAATGGAAATAACACAACCTGGAAGAAGACTGATGTAAAAGCCATGCAGTATCCATACAAGTCAAAGGAAAAATCTCCAAGTGCGGCAATAAGGACACCGGCGGCGGTGCAGATAACTGAAAGGGACACCTAAAATAAATTTGCACTGATGAGGAAGTGCCAGAAAATAGTAATAAGTCGTTCCTTCCCATAGGGAAAACACCGAATGCCTATATGTAGGACATCAAAGCTGGTCCAATCAAGATCTTGACGCCAGGGTTCCCAATATCGGTTTATAATTTTTACCGGAGGTGGCCGATTGTAGTGATAATCGCGATAATCGGAAATTTTCGGAATTTTTTGAGCCAAAAATTTCAAACAAAATTTGAGTTTCAAATAAATTTTGGCAAATTTGTTAACACTTTTGCTAATTCAACATCATCTATATACTTTGCAGATCAAGAGAACAAACTGCAAAAGTTGTTTTGGCAAAAAGTGACAACATAGAAAGATATGTACCCGCCGCCGCCGCCGCCGCCGACATGGCCTCTGCTCCGGATGCCACCGCCGTCCTAGGCTCTACCCCCGACGCCCCGATCTCCTCGCCTCTGCCCCAGCCGCCACTGCCCTCCTCGCCTCCGCCCCCGCCGCCCTGAAATCCACCGCCGTCCTGCCTTCTCCCCCCACCCCAGCCTCCACCGCTGTCCAGGCTCCCCCCTCCGCTGCTTTTGCCGCCCAGCATCCAATGGGAATTTGAGAGAAAGGAAGTGGGGGCTGTGGGGACGAACTGACGAAGAGATCGACCGAGCTGCCAGAGGGGAGGAGGTGACGAACTGAGGAAGAGGTGGAGCCGAAGAGGTCCGCAGAAATCGCCGCTCTGGTTCTGTTCTGAAGAGGAACCGAGGAAGAGGCGTCGCCAAAGGAGAGGTCTGGAGAGGCGCCGCTGCGCATAAGGGGTTAGGGCAAGACTGCTGCCACGTGTTGGGCCGTCGGCAATTCAAAGTGAGCCGAAAGTATTTGGCCGATAACCCACTTCTCTGGGGGTGGGGGTGGGTAAGCTGGTAATTCCGATTTTCGGCCGAAATTGAAATCCTGCTTGACGCAGATGAACTACAAGAGATTTCAAGTTTCAGTGGCCATGTCAACACCTTTTGCATTATGTCCTCAACTTGCTGACTTGATTTAACTACAAAAACACGGATGCCTAGAGCAGCTGAAGGTAACAAGAATAAGGGCCGCTCCAAGTGGCTTCGGCTTCTAGCTTACCCACTTGGAACACGTCAACTTTTTATTTTTATTTTTTTGCTTTTTTGGCTTTTCTTTCCCCTCTCTTATTTCTTTGCATTGTTCATGAAGATATAATCATGTTTTTCTTTTTTTCTAATTTTCTTTTTTAATTAAATGATTCAATAAAGCTAACAACCGTAATAGTATAATTTCAGCCAAAAGCCAATAGCTACAGCCAATTGAAGATTTATTGGCAAAAAATGCTTGAAAAGTATGCATCGATGCGATCCTAGAAGGTTAGAATTCTTGTGAATGTTAAGAAGTTTTATCTAAATATTCTTGTTGGGGGAGTGGCCTTCGCCACTAGGGCGGCAGGGCCAAGCCCAAATATACGTATAACTAAAAGACATGCCCACGAAGGCTATGCCAAAGAAATGACATGTTGGATCCTACTAGTTAAGACCCCAAGAGGGTATTTATATAAACACCTTCTTCCATAGCTATAAATATGATTCCTAAGGCACCATGAAGAGAGAGGGAACATTTGGTGTAAGAAAAAGACTTGAGTTGAGATTAAGCATTGTCAATACACACTACATCTTTCTCCCCTCAGTTTCAGGCTCTAGGTATCCCTCTTGGGTCTCTCGAAGCTCCGGTATCTACTATTCGGCATGTAATCATAATAATTCTCTATCTAAATTCATTAGTACATTTGAGCTGAAAAAAAACCATTATATCAATTTTCAAAATGCAAAGGAGACGACTGGGGATCTACAGCTGGAAAAACCATTGCACTACAAGTAAAAGCTAGTCCAAAAGAAAACTCGAAAAATGCACCCTCACCTGTGTTGGCGGCTTCCCCTTTCCCCGTAAGCAGCCACTCACCAATACAGAAAGGGGGGTGAGCCTCTTAATTGCAATATACATAGGGATGTTAACCCCTTTCAAGCTTGCTAGAGCAAATGCGACATTTGCATTGTAGAAAATTGACACTGGAAGAAGCTTCTTTGCTGTTGTCATGCTGAGATCTTTCCTTTTAGACACTCCTAGAACTTGGCCAAAATGTATGATAAGTGCTGTAGCTATTTGCTGTAGAAATAAAAAGAGAATTTGAACAACACAATCAGGCTTAGTCAAACACAGAAAGAAACAATGTTTTGTCGGCAGTGATGTTCAGCCATACCTGAAAAGTGAGAAGGGTCATGGAGTGAACATACTGCATAAGAACTGCTTTGTTCACGAAAACCATTACCAAAGATGCAACTCCATAGGAAAAGGCCGCAGATAAGCTGCAGGAGCAGATAGACAGGGGAATGGTCAGTGCTTCCAATGCATTTCCTATCTCATTATGGTCCAACTGGTTGATGTACATAAAACTGCAATATTTGTCTCCTGACAATATGGTCTAGCCTCAGGTACTGATGGTAGGTAAAACAATGCCATAATTATGTTCTAAAACTGTCCATGGATTAAGTAAATCAAGAAGATTGCCCCTCACCATTTTTTTGGCAATGTTAATGGCTCTAGCTGATGAGCACTAAACAAAGTGAAATCCAATGCATTTGATTTAATTGCCATGTTGTAGGATCGTATGACGCAATCAGGGGGTGAATAATTGCCTCCGCTTTTTTGAAACCTGAAATCAAATCTCAAACCCCAAGAAAAACAATCTAACTTACAGACGAGTAATTCGACCACAGAACACTCGACCGTGTGCACGAGCTCGATGGAGGTTCCATCCGCTCGGCGTTCGACCACTCGCTTGACTACTCGCTACGACCACGTAGTCAAAATCTCTTGCTGCTCGGAAAGCTTTGACCGCTCGGACGTTTCAACCGCTCGATCGAGAACAAGCGACAACACCGTGCTCGTAGCACGCCAGCGAGAATACGAAAAAGCAATGCTCAGGAAAACTCGCCGCCGATGAACTTTTCTTGGAATAGATCTGATCTATTACTTCTGTATCATGTCTGTGGTTACAAAGCGCCCTCACGGCACCCTTAAAGCTCTAGCACAAAAAGGCTCCTCAAAGCCATGGCTAAAACCCTTAGCCTACCTCTGCTTTTATATGTTAGAGTCCCAAACCATGTTTAACTCAAACGCAAACACGCGATCCTATCTCTTCCTCAAATCAAGAGACCCGAAACCCTTCCAAACATGTATCCAAACTCTCTATCCTCTCAGTTATGGACTCCATTCACAACTCCTAACTCTCCACGTGATGAAGCCTCTAGGAATGCACCTCCCGTAGCTCCATCTCGCATCACCAAATCACATGTCGAAGCCTCTAGGACCGCACCGCCCGTAGCTTCTCCATGCATCACCATCATGTGTCGAAGCCTTCAGGACCGCACCACCCTGTAGCTTCTCCACGAATCACTACTTTTGATCTCCATGTGCTCCAGCGTTAGCCCGACCACCTCGCGTGACATCCTCAACCGTCTGAACCTCAGATCCCCCCATCCTAGTCCCGGTCCTCTTCGTCACCGACCGTGATCGCCTCCACGCTCACATGCACATGCAAAGACCAAAAAAACGTTTTCCCGACACAAGTTCTTCCCAACTTGACCGTCATCAGCACACACACATATAACCACAACCTCAATCAGCCATCAACACCGACCATGTCATCCATGACCACTTACCTCATCGCAATCCAAAAATCAGCCTTAGATCACTCATTACAACCGCTAAAACCATCGCTTTCCAAAACTCAGCCTCAGACAACACATTACGACCGCTAGCTCAATGAGTACTCGAAAACCACAAGTACTCGGGAATTACCATTGCTTCGCTCAAAACACTCAGGAAACATCATCGCTATCGACCAGAGAACCAATGAGTACCGACAACCGAGTACCGATCACGTACCACAAGTCTCAGACAACCAATCACAATACCCACGACTACCGACCACCGACCATCGAGTACCGACCCTTCCCGACTACCGAGTACCACGACCACCTGATCACCATGCACCAGCCAGTCATCCTACTGGCCTAACACGAGTACTCAAAGTACTCGAAGATCACAAGAAGTAAAGCACTCGTACCGACAATGAAGTCTACGAGTACCGACTGTGAAGCCAATGGCAACTGATCGCAAAGCTTTCGACTACCGATCGTGTGGTCTATAACAACGGACCGAAAAACCGAAGCCAATGACAACAGACCACAAAGTCTACGAGTATGACAGCAGTCTGCGAAGTCTACAACCACCGACTTTAAAGACTACGACTATCGCTTACAAAGTCTACGACCATCGACCGCAAAGTCTACGACCCTCGACCACAAAGTCTAGGATTATCGACCACAAAGTCTACGACCATCGATCACAAAGACTACGACCATCGACCAATAAAATCTATGACTATCGAGTACGACCAGTAAAGTCTATGATTATCGAGTACTGCTGCTACGACCATGGAAAAGAACTGTAACTACGACCATGAACACTTACATGTAGCATATGATCTTATGACCACTGACCGGTTCCCTGTAGCTTACGACCGGTTTCTGTGGTCGAAGTCGTACGTAGTCGAAATGTCGTGGTCTAAGTTATACGTAGTCGAAATGCCGTAGTCGAACTGACGTGGTCGTGGTCGATCGTGGTCGAAGCTAGGTGTGATCGAAGTCGAACGTGGTCGATACCGGACATGGTCGAAGTCTGTCATGGTCAGAATGCCATAGTCGAGTTGCCATGGTCGAAGCCTGTCGTGGTCAGAATGCCATAGTCGAGTTGTCGTGGTCGAAGGCTGTCGTGGTCGAAGTTAGACATCGTCGTAAAGCCATGTTCTGCTACAGTACTCTTCCGAGTATCGACCACTACTACAGCACTCTTCGAGTACCAGTTGAATCATTGTTCACGAAACTGTCCATTTGACCGTACAGTTTCGACCAGATCACTGTAACTTCGGCCGTACGAAAACCAAGTAGCTTTGACCGGTTTGTGCTTTGATTGATCACTTTGCTCGAAGCCCGTTCGATCGCCCAGAGGTACTCAAACATGGTTCGATTCTCCTGGGCCACTCGAACACCATCCGATCCTCTGGTGGTACTCAAACATCGTCCGACCCTCCATAGCTACTCGAATGTCGTCCAATGCACCACTCGGAGTGATCCGAAACTACTCGGACCCAACAGCGACAACTCGACTGCAGCACTCGGAGTGATCCGAAACTACTCGGACTGGACAGCGACCACTCGAAGTGATCCGAAACTACTCGGACCCAGTAATGACACTCGGAGAGAAGCAAAACCACTCGAAGGTAACGAAAACCACTCGGAGTGGAGCAAAACAACCCAAAGTAGACCAAAATCACTCAAAGCAACCAAAACCACTCGGAACCGACTGAAATCACTCGGAACCACTTAGAACTACTCGGAGCTGACTGAGAACTGATCGAAATCACTCGGAGCAACCAAAACCACTCAGAACCGACTGAAACTACTCGGAGCAGATCAAGACCATTCGGAACCGACTGAAACTACTCGGATTCAAAACCTATGACTACGATCGATCGAAACTTTTGCAAATGCAAATTCCAAAGTAATTCAAATGTCAATTATTCATCATCACATTAATCACGACCAACACATGATCTAACACATGCACATGCATTCGTGCGGCTTAACTAGAAAACTATTACAATGGCACCACATCAGGCGGCCAGAGAGTTGACTACCGTCCACCCATATACAGTTGGAAAGTGGGGCTCCATGCACTGTTTCAAATTGGCCTGAATTTTTATGAAACAATCCATTTTCTTCGGCAATAAAAAGTCCTTTCTCATCTAAATCCTACCCCAGCATAATCTACGAAAGAACCATCTCGAATCCGCCATTAGCCAGCGGAATGCCCCCATTGCAGCGGCCTTGGCCCTTGGCTCGGGGGCAGGGCAGGTCTCGATGTATGCGTGTGTTTTCTAAGGAAGGGACTGACATCGCGGGAAACCATCATCGAGCCTTCCTTTCTTCCTTCCTTGGATTCGTATTTCACAAATCAAGAAGCCATCAACTAGCCCCAATACTACACTAGGAGCCCGAAGAAACTATCGAAATCACAGACAAGCAATCAATCAATCACGCAAATAAATCCCGTACACCCGTGCACAGCGTTCTCGCCCAATTAATTACACAGCCAAGAAAAGAAAATCACAATGAAGCGATTAAACAAGAACAGAACAGGCGAGGTCACCTGAGGAAGGAGCTGGGTTCGCCGGCCTCCACGCCCATCTCCTCCCTCCCTCCCTCCCTCTCGCGCTTCCGACAAAGCCGACTGCTCCCCTACCAGGCGCGGGCTACACGAACCGGCCTAGCAACCCGTGCGGCTCGGGATCGGGGAGATCTGGAGCCCGGTGGAGTGGGAGCGTGGGGCTCGCGTTGGGCCGTTTCGAACTTGGCGGGGGATGTGGTCACGTGGGGTCTCTTGCTACTCGACTCCATTAATTAGCTAAACTGCTCGGTCAATCACCATTAACCAATGCGGGATTGGGAAGTTTTGGAGTGGACTAGCGAGGGCGTGAGGGGTACGCGATGCGCTCTCCTTTCACACGCGCAAGCCAAATCCATGGAGACTGGGGACTGGGAGAACGTTGTGGCCTTGGATCTCGCGGTATTTACGGGCCTCTCTCACCCTGTGGATCGGCGCTTGGCATGAGCCAACCTGAAAATGACTCCATTAATTAGCGTGGGGGAAAAAAAGCTGCTGATTTAGTTTAAAATTATTTTAATCATATTACTTAATTAGTTAAACAATAAAATGAATCGGTTTTTGTATGAAATTAGATTTTGCACTACCTCATCTTGACTCGTTATTTCAATTCTATAAATACTTTCAAATTGTAAATAAAATAATATCAGATTAAATTATGTTAATTTTAAAAAAATCTCGATAAGACGAGGACTTACACATGGCCTCCCCTACCTGCAGCCTACTCCCTCCGTCTTCAAACACTCGTTGATCATGTTTTTTTCTCTAAATATTCGTCACTTTCTTGATTTCGACATGCCTTTTTCCAGATTATCTCTATTAACTTCACCCACATCCCCATATAAAAAACCACATCCCTCACTTTAGTACCCTGTTACTCTTTACTCGGTTTCTATAGGTCTCGTTTAAAACACGGGAATATTTCTTGATTTATGTAAGAATTAAATTGTTTCGTTTGGATTTTCTATATTCTAAATAAGACCTTAATAATATACATATACGGTCCAAGTGATCAGTATTTGGAAACAGAGGGCTACACGACAACTGAGATAACGGGCCTGTTCTTCAAAGTTATAATCGGTCGGCTTTTGGCGGTTCTTAAGATTTAACTTTTAAGCGGGTATTTTCAAAATAGGTCGCAAGTTAAGCGTAGTACACGTTAAAAGCTTAACATCAGATCGATAAAATCGCAAATGAGTATCGATCTCTTCAGTAATATGTCAGTAAGCGGTCAAAATTCAAAATTTCGTTAAAACCATAAGTCGCGGTAGAAAGGGCCTGTTCTTTTTACCGCGCTATGGCTTTTGGTGAAATTTTGAATTTTACTGCTTACTGATCTGATTACGGAGAGACAGATACTCACTGCGATTTTGGCATGTACAAATGTTGGGCTTTTAACGTGAGATCGCTTAACCCGTAGACCCCATCTTGAGAAAATATCCGCTTAAAAGTTAGTACTATAACAAAACCAAAAGCCACCGACTTCGGAGGAAAAAAACAGGCCCTCTAATAGACCAACATCGGGTGGTGACGAGGATCAGACAAAATCACAAAAGTAATTCCGCAACTTGAGTATTGCTTCTGCAACCATCCATCTGGAATCTTTTCCCGTATTCTTAGAGGAACGAAGTCAAATAAGGGATCTCATCTGTTATAAAATGTATGACAAATAGATTATCTAAAGGACGGGAGATGAAGATTTTATATGAAAAACTCTTACGGAAAAAATTACAGGCACACGAAAGCGAGTTCACTATATGAAAAGATTACAAGTGTAAGGAACTTGACGTACCTCAACCTGTACAACTACGGGGATATCTATATATATATATATATATATATATATATATATATATATATATATATATATATGTGTGTGTGTGTGTGTGTGTGTGTGTGTGTGTGTGTGTGTGTGTGTATATACATATATATGCTCGGAACACCAATGTCCCAGACGAGAAAATAACAGAGTTTAGTCGGGGACAAAATAGAGATCTATCGAAACTAGATCAGTAACCTTTTCGGAGACGGGAATAACACCCCGCTCAGAGAGTCTTAGAAGATAACAATGTAGAGTTGTAGTCGAAAGCACCTCAAATAGCCATGTTTAACTCTAGTCAGCACAGAGTCTATCACGGACATGAACATGGTTTCAAATATAACATTTGGCCTTCTCATTGCTTAAGCAAAACTCGACCGGACTCTTCAAATGGTGAGAAGGAACAACAGTGGTCAAACCCAACTAGAAGTGATCGGAGTCGACCAGATTCAGATCACAAAATATAACAATACTACTTTGAGCCAAATTCCTCCTGTAGTGAAAAGGGGGCAGAGCGTGTGCGACATCACACACGGCGCGCTAGATGATCAGTTGTCCAGCAGCTATTATGGATAGCTAGCCATACAAAGAACTTGCATTTCAAGGGTGCTTTGCATTTCCAGATTAGCTTGTGAGCTGCAAAAGCGGATCCCGCCAAGGAAGAATGCATTGTAAGCAGACTTAGTGGAATACCCTTCCGAAGAGTTTAGTTTCCAGATGACCTGATCATCGGTTTAGGTTGGAGAGAGACGGAGCTAACCTTTTGCCAAAGGAGCAAGAGTTTAGTGATTGCTTGGACCGACATGGTTCCCTGAATTCCATGGACCCAAGAATTCATCAGTAGGCCTTGTGCAACCGTGGTGGTTCTCTTGATTTTCAGATGGACAAGTTTACAAATGATTAGAGCTATATCTTTAGTTATTTACCCCTCGATCCAGTTGTCCAACCAAAACAACATTCGGTTGCCGTCTCCAAGTAGGACTTCCGTCACCGCCCTGAACACTGCATATATTTAAGGTTCTGGCCTTCTTAACCTTATCAGTTACAGTTACAACTGCCCATGCCACATCGTACGCCCAGTACTGGAAGACGGTGGGTTTTGCCACTCTAACATCAATATCTTGATGGTATTTATATCTGAATCAAGTGATGATTCGAGCCATGAAATCAATGATCCTCATAGACTTTGCTACATATGGCCGGAACCAACAAGTTACAAGCTTGAGCATTTAATATAAGCTACTTGATCAAATTCTTTGTGAGAAATCTCTTGAAACAACAAGTTACAAGCTTGAGCATTTAAATCAATATATGCTTTATTTAGATTAGTAACAACAACAGGGATCTCATAAGGTCTATAAACCTTGTTCCAAACATCACTATCTTAAGCCTCAATGTAAGTTTGCATACGACATTTTCAAAAATTAAAATCAGTACCATCTAGCATGGGAGGACGATTTACCTCTCTGACGCCATAGCAATTCGTTCTGATACCACTTGTAGGATCGAATACAACAATCAGAGGGGGTGAATAATTGCCTCCGCTAGCCCATCAGACACAAGTACTCAAGGCACTCGAAGATCACAAGAATTGAAGTACTTGAAGTCTACGAGCACCGAATGTGAAGCCTACGGCAACCGATCGCAAAAGTCTATAACTATCGACCACCAAAGTCTACGATTATATATCACAAAGTCTTCGACTATTGACCAGCAAAGTCTACGACAACCGACTGGTTATTGTAACTTCCAAGTATCGACCGGTTACTGTTCTACAACCATCGGCAAAGCACTATACATGCGTCCATTGATAAGGTAATGTAGCTACAACCAATGACCGGTTACTGTAGCTCACACTATCGATCACCGATCACGGGCGCACCTTCGACTATCGTCCATGGTCGTAATCTGCTAATCGAACAAACCAACACAAGGCTACGACTATCGATCGGTTCACTATAGCTTTTCGACTGGTTCACTGTTTCATATGACTGATTCATTGTAACTTACGACCGGTTCTCTGATCGAGGTCATTCTGCCGTGATCATCTCCATGCTAACATGGAGATGATCATGGTCGTTCAGACGGTTATTCTGATGTGGTCGTTCACCTGTGGTCAACATTCTGCGGTTGTTCTTCCGTGATCGAAATGCCATGATCGATTTGTCGTGGTTGACATACCGTTTAGACCAACTGATCGGACCATCGATCACAAGGTCGATTGGACTACCGTCTGTAGTCGAAACCTATCGATCGCCAACCGTGGTTGACCGAAAGTTTCACAAAAAATCAATTATTGATCATCATTGTATTCACGACCTTCACATGGTGTAATATGAACATACAGAACGAAGGCGCCATTGCTCCTTTGCAGTGAAACAGTCACACCACGTGGAAATGAGAGATCAGATGAGAATAATTTTGCAGTGGCGTCAGATATAACTAGAACTTTATTTTTGCAGTACCACAGAGTCGCTTGCACAGGCATTGCTTGGCAATCGAGGACACAGCTTTCTTGCAGCTGGGGGAGAAATCTACGAAAATAACCTTCCGAAAACCGCCAACATTCCATCTGGTTTTCGTCTCAATCTGGAGTGATTAAGCAGGCAGAGAGTTGCAGACCATGCCATTCTGCGATGGTTGTGGTTCGTCTTCGCTAGCGGTTTCCCCACTTCTATGGTTGACACTCTGTGAAACACCGTTTCTCAGCTCGTTGTATTTTGCATAAACGAGTTTTCCCACGTTTATTAGCAGCATGACGCCTAAAACGAATCCAGTAATGATGAAGAGGCCTTTGAAGCTCCGTAAACTGAGACGTGCGGAATCAGTGTGAGGACTGCCGTAATCCAAGGATAGAGTTGCATCCCTGAACCATTTCTTTTCAATCTGAAACCCTTCGCACCCCTCTGTCAGGTTCAGGATAGCCTTTGAAAGATCAGGGACCAACGGAGAGCCTCTAGGGAAAACCTGCAGACATCAACAGATGATACCAGGTCAGGTCAGTACGCTTAGAAGATCTCATCTACCAAAGCATAGCTGAAAGAAGCTTACAAAACCAAATCCGTCAGTCCTGTCGATGGGGCCGACCATCTGGAACTCATTTCCGTATTGTGAGAGGAAAGAATTTAGATAGGGGATCTCATCAAAAATAGCTGACACCCCTCCATGCTTCGATCCCATCCTCAAGGCTTCTGCATATTCCTCCTGCATGCTGTATACCTTAATCTTGCGCTCATCAAACTGGAGTCTCTTGAGCATCGAATGCACGAATGAGCCATTCTGGTATCCAACATAATCACCATTGTGCAAGAGCTGCCTCGGATCAGTCACTGAAGGCTGTAGCCTCTGTGCAGTTAACAAGGACGACATGCTTGCCGTATAGCTCTGCACTAGAACTAGCACCACGAAGCACCAAATCACCACAAGAACTTTTGATTGAAGGCTTTTGATAGTTTGATCTGTCCACGTAATTATAAAAAGAAAAGATTACTAAGAATCAGAATAGCAAACTAAAACACTTAGAAAGCAACAGCATTGTCAGGAAGTCAAATCCGTGGTATGACCGTATGAAGATGCATGCACTACCGTACTTTCGTTTGATGAGTAGCTGGACAGAATTAGGATGGCTGTAACAACATACCATGCGAAAAAGTCAAAGTGGAGAATGCAAAGTAGAAAGCAGTGCTGAACTGTCTCCATTTTGATCCTTGGAATTTAGGATTGTTAGGTTTTTCAATCATCCATACAGCTAGGCCTGTGAAGAAGATGAAGACTATGGTAGCAACCCAAAGGTCCGTCGTTACTGGCTCTAAGAAGATCCACATGGTTGGTTTATCATCGTTCTGGGCTAGGACAAGCATCGACACGCCAGATTCTGTGTATGGCATTGTGAAGTCCACATATCTAGTTCGATTGACGATGATTGTCACGTCACCCACTGCTGCATCAAACTTCTGTCATTCACCCACGAAAATAGAAAGGAAACAAGTAAATATGGAATGAAGAACGATTCTAGTTCATCGGCAAGGGAAAAAGATTAGCTGATGTTACAAGATAAGCAGGGCTAACCTTGAAATAAACCTGGGATATCAGCTGGTCGTAAGAACTGGCGCAATCATAGGGAACGTACTCGTAGCGCAGAGCATATGGCAGAAGCTTCACGGCAGCGTCGAAGACATCAATGCTGTAGCCACTGACGCTTGATCTATTGGTGTTAGGACTAGCCTCAGCATTCACAAAAATTTTAAAATCACGTCTCACGGGCACACCAATCCGTAGTATCTTGCCATTTACTGGGAAGTCCCAGCCTTTGGGCACTGCTACTGAATCTCCTGGCCAAATGACAGTTCTCAGAACTTCAGCAGCTCTGATGCTAGATTCAGCCTGCCCTAGGCCAGCGCTAGAGTTCAGAAGCCGTGCGAGACCAGAGCCAGGGCTCCAAAACCCAACGCCTCTAGCTTTCTCTCCTATCACATTGACGACCTCGTATATGGGAGCATGCAACTGTCTGTCGATAAGCCTAAATCTCCCAGTCAATCCATCGAACTCTGCTTCCAAAATGTAACTGAGGAGCTCTGGCCCGGCAGGAGACGCTCGGAGATCATCTACTAAGTTCTTGCCCACGTTCCCTGGAGTCTGAAAGCTTAGAGTTAAGGATCTGGCCCCCTTGACCTTCTCAGCTGCAGTCGCAACCGCCCATGCCACATCGTACGCCCAGTACTGGAAGACGGTGGGTTTTGCCACTCTGACATCAATATCTTGATGGAATTTATATCTGAATCGAGCGATGAATCGAGCCGTGAAATCGGTGATCCTCATAGACTCCGCTACATATGGCCGGAAACCAACAACGCCCTGCATGGTCTCGATGGTACGCTGGGGAAGCGCATCAAGGACGATACCGATGCTGTCTGTGACGATCCAGACATACCCTTCAGCCATCATGCCGGCCGCTGACGCCCGGGCAAAGAGGCGGGAAGCACGGGCTGGCAGCATGTGGACAATGAAGACACGTGTCTGCATGGTCATGAGCTTGTACAGTTCCACATCAATGCGGTAATTGGGGGACGAAGCAGGGATGGCGGCGCGGCTAACGACATGTGCGTCGACGTCTTCAAGGGCGTCAGTAATGGAAGGGAGAATGCCTACGCCATAGTTGTTGTCCTCGTAGACAACGACGACATTTTTCCAGCCATAGAACTTGACGAAGGCAGCGATCGAAGCTGCCTGGAAGGAGTCCTTGACGCAAGCGCGAAGGAAGTACGGGACGTGGTACCGAGCGACTGCATCACCTGTTGCAGAGAAAGTGACGACAGGAACCTTGGTCTTGTTCGCTAGGTAGGTCACGAACTCTGCTTGTAAAGTGTTCTGGGGACCGATGACAACGTCAACCTTTTCGTTATCAATGAGATCGATTGCTGCAAGACAAAAGGATGATCGCCACAACTCAACAGAGATTTCATCGTATATGACATACGGAAAAAGATAGAGAGCTCCGCAATAGCAAATAGAGGAACTAAATCCATGGTAAAAATTTGAGGACGTCCAATCAAAAACTTTGTAAGGGACCATATGAGAAGGTCTAAAATATGCTTGTGATGAATAATTGGCACTTTGTTTGAGTCGGATTTGAGTTTTGCCAAAGTATCAGGAAGTTCAGCTCAGGTTCAGAGCATTCAGTCTCAGGTTCAGAAAATTCAGAGCCTAGTCGTGGGCTGGTCGAGTTGGCTGTGTAGGTGGTCCCTAGTCGGCTAGCGTGGTAGCTGGTCGTGAGCTGATCGAGCCAGCCATGTAGGTGGGCTGGTCGGCTAGCTTGTAGGTGGTCGGCCAAGAGACCAATCGGTCGGTCAGGGAGCTCGTCAGCTGGAGTGTATTGTGTACAGCTAGTTGGCTGGCCGCAGTTGGTTGGGTAGTCATGAGCGACCAGCTGGTCGGGTTGTCGTGAGTGACCAGCTAGTCGGCCTGGCCAAAGACTAGCTGGTTGCTGAGAGACTAGCGAAGTGTCTTGAGTGGATTGTGTGTGTACAGTATAGGTGCTGTGCATGGTTGTGCTGTATTGTATGATATATGGTTTTGACTGACGTGAGTAAAGTGTATAGAACTTATGTACGAGACAGTTGTTTGGTCTTTAGATATGCAGATGACTTAGAGAACGTAGTGCTTAGCGGCAATGGACCGGGACTAAACGGGGGAGTTGAGGTCTAGAGTGGTCATGTAAGTCTTTGTGAGGCTATGTGGCTTAAATAGGAGCACAAAGAAGTCAAGGATCGTGGAGAGACGAGTTAGTGCATGTGGTGCGCCAGGTGACAAGGCCGATGTACGTAGAGATAGTTTGAGGGAGTCTGAATGTGTGAAAATGTGACTGCTAGTTATTGGACACTACGGACTACATGTCAAAACATGTTAAGATGCTTTGAGGTGAAAATGAAGACGCAGTCAAGAGAATGTGCTCGGAATTGGAAAAATATCTAAAGCTGGACTTGAGGCCTACACCAAAATAACGACGCGGGGAGGTGCAACGAGGTGGTTTAGAGTTAGGATACAGTTAGTTATGTGAAGTGGATCAAACACTAGTATGTTAGTGGGTTGATCCTTGTACGTGTTTTGAGACGCGTGCGTGAGTGTGTAAAACCTAAGTCAGCGAATACAAAGGAAAATAACCCAATAAAATCTAGGTAGTATACTCTAAGGTTAAACTAGACCTCGATAAATGGGCACGGCTAGACTTGGATAGGATACGATCTGATTAGGCTCGGCACAGCTAGTACGAATAAGTTATCGTATTGTGTCGTGCTAGCCCACGTGGCTAGGCTGCCCTCCAATCCAGGCATGTCACGGAGAGGGGTTGGACCGTGCCGGGCTGGTCCAAACACACTTAGCCAAACGGGCCACGATGATCCGTTGATTTTACCATCAGTCGAAAGTAATTTTACTGTCAGTTACAAGTAATTTTATTGTCAATCGTTGAGTCGCAAGTATTTCTATTGTGAGTCACAAATAATTTATTCCTAGTCATAAATAATTTTACTGTCAAATTATTCATCTATACTTAGAAAAATACAATAATCCTAACACAAATAATTTTACTGTAACATCATTGAAAAGTTACTTACGTGCAGTCAAGCTGAGCCGAAATGGTACAATTCATTTACTGTTTATACTGTGTCATATTTGGACTGAACCACTACTTCCGTGCCTCGGAAAAACACATTTGGTCCGGACCGTTCGACGAGGTTTAAACCCTATTGATGGCATGACCGCAGTCATGTCATGCTACATGGGTTATGGTTTGGACTTGGGTCCTGAGTCCTCAAGTCGACAAATGTCGTGCTCACTTGCGGTTACTTTATTACGACCGGAGTATCTGAGTATACAGTATACTGCCAGTGTAGTAACAGAGATACTCTTTAGCTTGCAGATTCGATTCAGCCCCGCTCGTTTTAGCTTCAGCTTCTGGCTTATTTTTAACTATTTATAATTTCATCTTTTTCTAAACTTTTGGTTTTTTTTAGCTTTTTTGCCGGTTCTTTTTTTGCCGTATTCGTTTGCGTTGTTTGTGATAGGCTAACATATTTTTTATATTTTTTAATTTTTTTTAAATTTAATTATGCTAAATAAACATCTATCAACTACAGTATTTTTTCAACCAACTATAATGTTTTTCAGTCATAAGCCACCAAAAATAAGTCAAAATGATCGCCACCTCAAGTTGCCGTGTTTGGCGGCTGGTTGCGAGCAGGATAATTAATTTACACATGGACCTTTACATTAGCACAATCTCCAAAGAAAAGAAAAGGAAGTTCCTGGAATCTTTGGTGTCATCACGCTAGGTAGGTAGGGGTGCAAACGGATCGGATTCGGACGGATATTATTGTTACCATATCATAACCCATATTTTTTCTTCGGATTCGGTATCAATCGGATTCGGTGCCGGATCGGTCGGGATTAACCCGAGCCGTTTGCACCCCTACTTGTTTGTAAGGAATGCATGCAGTACAACAAATGGAGTAGGAGGACGTACTGTCAAGAACTTGATGTTACTACTTAATAGCTGATGTGGAAGATTTTATTTTACCATTACAAAAGAAAATGAAACGTCAAATAGTAGCACTAATCTGAAATCAAACTTGAAGACGTATCGGATTCGGGACGGATATTGCTGTTACCATATCCTAACCCATATTTTTTCTTCGGATTCGGTATCAATCGGATTCGGTACCAATCGGATTCGATGCCGGATCGGTCGGGATTAACCCGATCCGTTTGCACCCCTATAGGTAGGTAATAATGCAGCTCCAAACCTCCATGTTTTTCTTCATAAAAAAAGCCACTGACATGTATTGTCAGTTCTCACTCAAACAAACGAGTAGGCCTTTATGTACTATTCATCTCGCAATACTAGTCTTCATCTTTTTTGAACGTCGTTCTATAATATAACTGCGACTAAATGTATAATTATTATAATATTTTTATTATATAATCTTACTTTAATATTAAAAAAATAAATGAGTAGTTATAGTATACCATTTAATAGAGGTATATATGATCTAATGGCATTAACTTTTGTTAAATTTAATGTTTCTTCCGTCTGTATGTATGATGAATTTTGAAGTTATATTACGAAATGAAGGGAGTAAGTACTAACTGCTAGCTTGCAAAAAAGATATTGGGTGGGTTTTTTGACTGTAGTTTATGGCTTAAATTATAAATTCTAGCTGTTCGTGAGAGACAGTACGCAGAGGAAAATAATCACATGCGATTTTGATCGGTACAGCTGAACTCAGAACATATTTTACTACAATCTTCCTGTAAGCCTATCTTGAAAAAATGCATCGTTTAAAAACTAGTTATTATAGTCCGTACAAGAATAAGCTGGCTGAAAGTCCAACCGAACCCAACCCTTATCCAAAACCCATATATACTAATCATTCATCAGTATAGTTTGTTATTTCTGTCTAACCCTTCCAATATGCTAGGCTTACGGCTTATGGCTTTTATTACAGTAACTAATTTTAAACATAGTATTTTTAAAGTGAGATCTACAAGCTGATTGTATTAGACACTGTACCGAATTTATCTATATCAGCTAAAATCACACATAGATGTCTCTCTCCGTACTCTTTGCGAATAGACAGAATTTAAAAATTTAAATCAAAAGTTAAAAATCACAACAAAAAAACCACCTGATACGTACCTGCAGATGCGGCGGTGACGACGTCACGGTTGGAGTCCCTGACGTGCAGCTTCACCCGGGTGGTGTAGTCGGGGTGCGCGGCATACAAGTCCTCCAGCGCCATCTCCATGCTCAGGAGACTCTTCTTCCCCAGCCCCGTAATCATGTCCAGTATCACCCCGACGTGGACAGGCATGGTCGTCGCCGGCGCCGCCGCTGCCACTGCGGCAGCGGCGCCACGGCGATCATCGCCGACGAGGAGCAACAGAAAGAAGACGCCGATGATGCGCTGGTAGCAGTAGGCGGTAGATGCTGCACCACCACTACTACTGGAGGCCAAGCTCGTAAGCCTGTGCCCCGCCATTAGCGCACTGCGTGGCCTGGAACTGGATTGACTCCAGCGTGGTCGTAGGTGGGATATGTATATATAATATGCACACGTGAGGTGAGAGAAAGCGCAGGGCTTCAGCAAGCGGACAGCACTACAACAGCTCTGAACAAAAATTCAATCGCCTGGATTTTCGCGCCCACAGAAAAAAGTAGAGACGTCTCGTGACGCTTGTCTGCTGCTTTTTTTCCGGTCGTGGCTTATATACAGCCTGAGCTGTTTCCTCTGATATTAACGATTTTTAATTTTTGTTATAGTACAACGGGTTGATGTCTAAAATAATTTGTTTTTGTGAATTGAATGGAGTGCTAGCTAGCTACCTAGTACTATGCCTCCAGTCACCTAATATTATAACTGTCGTTTTAATACACAGGGTTTTGGATACCAAAGTAATGCCAATTACTACTGATCATTGAAATTAGGGTACCAGGGAGTTGATGCAAAGCTTCCTCTTAATTGGCTCGATCATCTAACGGAACAAATTAATGGAGCCAACTTGTCTGACGCGAAACTGGCGAGTTTATGTCCTCAACCTCTGAGAATACAAGTCATTTACGGGATGCTATTGGCGAAGCTGACGACTGCTTCAGTAGCTGGGGCTTTTGTCATACGTACGCGACAAGAGCAAGGCGGCAGTGCAAAGACCCCAAGCTCATCTTGTTACTTGATTTGTTCATTCTTTTACTACTCCCAATAGCATCTCTCTCCCTCTCTCACTCTCTCTGTCTGTCTGCATATGCATACATACAGATACATGGCATCGATAGAGCGGCATGTGTTACACACGGACCCTAGCCGGTCAATGCAAAGTCAACATGTTATAAGATGTAAGTTCTTACGATGTGTGTGTGTCTATTGTACCGGCGATTTGGATGGGGATTGGGAAGCCTTTCGATTCAGGTGGTGATCATTTGGGCTTATTTTTTGTGGCTTATGGCTGAAAAGCACTGTAGCTGGCTGAAAAAACATTGTATCTGATAGAGGCTTATTTAACATAATTAAATTTAAAAAAATTAAAAAATATGTTAGCCCATCACAGACAACGCAAACGAATACGGGAAAAAAGAACAGGCAAAAAAGCTAAAAAAAGTCAAAAGTTCAGAAAAAGATGAATTTATAAATAGTGAAAAATAAGTCAGAAACTGAAACCGAAACGATCACAGCCTCAAACTAGGCCGACCTAGCTGTATGTGGATACACGCCCTTACAGACTGTCAGCCTGTCAGTGCCAACCAATTACTGGGACACCTAGACCATATCATATTCTTTGATCACATTGAACACACAAAAAAGTTAGCTGCTAGCCTGCTACCCAAACATTATTACACATGATGCTAGCCTGCTACCCAAACGAGAACTAGTCTATATCTGACAACTAGACTGCAAATAGGTAAATTAAGATATTAAAGCTGTCGCATGATGCAAAGATTGTTACACAATGCTGGGCACAATATTGCTTAGGAAGAACTTTCAACCCAACCTGTCAAATAACTTTCTAAACTGTCAAAGCATTTCTTGTTACTAACTCTCTCTATCTGTAAGACACTACAGCATCTCTGCAGATCTAACCAAAGCAGGAATCTTTTTTAGTTTTCATGAACTATATTATTTATTTGTATTTTCTGAGGTTGAGGTGTATTTCATACATGTCGCTTCAGAAGTTTTCAGTACTAACACATAATAAATGTAATTTTAAGAAATAAAGTATACAAATGCAAGTCGGATAGCCTAACCTGCTTTACAAAATAGACAATCTGGTTGATATCTCAGTTAAGCTTGTTGAAACAAAGAGGCATAAAGTATATGATATGATTTACATGTTTCTCAAATTGATTTTGCTTCTACCAGTGGCAATAGCAAGTGTTGAAAGGGTATTTTCTGCAATGATTTTAGTGAAAACAAAGTTAAAAAATAAGATGAGTGATAGTCTTTTGGATGATTGTCTAGTCACATTCATTGAGCGGGATATTTTCTTTGAAGTGGATGAAGATGATATAATCGATATCATTTAAAAAGCATAGCCTAAAAAAGTCAGACAAGTAGTATTGCAAGTCTCTTTTATGTATATTTGAGACTATTAGTATGGTGTTTGAACTATTTATATTGTAATTTATGCAAGCTTCTAACTTAATCCTTGAAATTAAAACTTATCATATTATTTAGTGCCTGTATACCGAATTACGGTGTAAATTTTACAATTATTTACCGAATTGGTAAATGATTTTACCGAATTGTATATGAAAATTTTAGTATAACATATCCTTTGGTAAAATTTTAGGTCCGCCACTGACACCGTGAACAACTCCCCAGCTAGTTAGTTCAGGAAAAGAACAGATGCATAACAAACTTCACTGTACGTAGCTAGGTCCCTGACTGGACACGGCTTCTCTGTTCCCCTGTCCATGTTCCCAACCGTGTCCCCTGGCACGTGGCGTCAAGCTATTGGGTTGGCTTTCGTGGTGGGGCACACGAGCTGTTCTCCATCCTCTTCGCTCGCTTGTTTCGTCCCGGGAGTTGAAGCTTCCCCCGCATCAACAATGGCAGAGACCATGTCGCTGACTTTCTCCGTGTACTTCCCTGAGAAGCTGCTGCAGCGCCGCCGCCACCTCCACCTCTTTCATGGGTAAGTTCTGCATGGGTCACTGGCTCGCGCCGTGCGGGAAGGTGATGTGTGTCCTGTACGCGCAAGGAGGCGAAGCAGGATCAGAAGAAGCCAGTGGCCGCGCGTACAAGAGGGTGTCGTTCGTGCGATGGAACCGAACTGAAACGTTACTGATTTGTTTAGCTGAGAATGTGAGATGTGATGTGATCAGTCCATGACTTCAACAAAGACACACTGGCAGAAACCCTAATACGTATGAAGCGTATATCTGTCTGCCAAATGAAGAACTGGAGACCCACCTGACTTCTGTTCGTCATTGAGACGTGGGACGACATGGACGCCAAGCTTGAGGTCATGCAGCATGCGCCCTCCCAACGGTGACTGTCATGGCGCAACCGTCATGGTCTTCCCCTTTCAGTTGCATCACCGCCGGCAATGGAGAAGAGAAAGAATACGGACAGCGCCACGTGCCAGGATTATGGACGGGAACATGGACGAGGTACACAGGGAAGCCACACCGTGAAAATCTTTACTTATTCGGCCGCTGGCGCAATTGTTTTGCAACTCTAGCACTTCTCTCGAGCGTGAAATTACATGAAGGTTAACACTCGGCAAATCCGTGTCTGAGGAGCGTGGAAAATTACAGTAACATGTAGCCCAATTTCTGCTCTCGCCTGGAACGGAAATTCAAAAACCGCGCTATAGTATTGTTACAGTACCGCGGAAACTCTATTTCAGCGCCCCTGGGTGCAGATTTGCTATGTGTCAGTTTCGTGTTCGAGGAGAGGACTAGATTTGAAAAAAAATGCTGATGAGCCTAAAGCTGCAAAAAAAAAAATGGAACGAGGAGCCAATTTAGTCAAGATTTCTTGGCTGTCTAGCAGGTTAATCTGCCTGCATCTGAATGCATGCATGAACATGCCCCATGCTCGTTTAATTCGATCGATGTGTTAATTTTACCTTTGGGTTCGGAAAACAAGAACGGAAAAGAACAATACACAGCACGGTTAATTTTACCCACGTGACACGTGTTCAAAACCAGAAAAATTATAATGTAAAATCTACATAAATAACCCATCTAACTTCTGTTGGTGAGAATCAATTTGGTCATCGGTTATTTGTACATTCCTATGCCTACGATTGATAGATTGATGCTACGTTTGGAATACATGAATTTCATAGAAAATATTTTAATTACTGCAGGAACGGACAAATATAGGCCTCGCGAGATTCAACGATCAACCATGAAAAATAACTTTGTTGCAGTACACGAAAAAAGTGGATTACTAGCTTTTCTTCGTACCTACAACGGGGTAATTTGATCTGACAATATATATTTTATCTGAATCTGTGCTTTTTCTCAGTTACTCGAGCAAAGCTCTCAAATATAGCGGAACCAGAATTTAGCTACGTCCCGAGCTGAACTCTAACAACCTAAAACTAACGCCAATTTGTACCCATACGGCCATACCACGATATAACAATAGTATATCATAATTGGCTAATTACATTACTGATATAAAACTTGAGTTCAATACAAAACAAATAAACATAAAGCATAATAAGAAACATGACACAATATCAAAATATAAAAAATGTAACATGACAGATATACAATTTGAATACCTAAATTACGAAGATTTGCTCTCTATCCTATCTTGTCATTTCTTCATTGATAGTTGGACATGAACCAAAACATGTAAAGACAACATATGAGAGTAAATCAAACATGTATATAAATAAATCTGGGCATCTAGCTCTGATCCTCCGAGCATCACCATATCACATTTCACTGATTAATCTGGACTCACATGCATCACAATATCACATGATCACAATTATCATTTTACCGAGGCAGGAGGAGCCGTCGAGCCGAGGAGGAGTAGGGGCGCCAGACGAGGCGGGTCGGGAGGCGGGCGGGGGGGAAGGCGACGGGCGGGTCGGGAGGCGGGCGGGCGGGCGAAGGCGACGGGTGGGTCGGGAGGCGGGGGGGCAGGCGAGGCGACGAGGCGGGCTGGATCAGCGCAGATCTGAGACGACGGAGGCGACGAGGTGGCACAGGTGACGGGGCGGCGCTGGATCGACGCAGATCCGAGACGGCAGAGCCACGGAGGCGACAAGGCGGCGGCGACGAGGCGGCGCTGGCGACGAGAGGTTGTGGCCTTGCGGGGCGGCGCTGGATCGACGCAGATCTAAGACGGCGGAGGCGACGAGCGGTTGGGGGCGGTGCAACGGCACTGGATCGGCGCTCGGCTTCTGCCTTCTCCTGCTGGGCGCTAGCGACGAGTGGTTAGGGTTTTCAAGTCTTTGAGCGACTGGCGCCACAAGCAGCTCGTTTGCGCGTGTGACAGCGTGACCGCGTGAGTACATGGGCCGCGCGGAGAGAGTGGTGGCCTGGTGGGCCATGTGAAGACCGTGGGCCGCGCATAGACTAGTGGGCCGCTGGCTTAGTAGTGAATTCTCAAATACATATGGGCTACCTGGATACTACAAATAATACTGATACGGGGTCGTCCGATCTTCTCGACGTAGGATGGATACTCACGGGACTCTTGATGAATCGTAATGATCCTCCAATACCAATGCAAGGGACAAACACACTTTAATCCGTCAAAACACACTCGTGTTGATTTCGCCGGCCACCAAGCGAAGATCTATCGTGCACCCAATTCCCAACGGAAAGGTTGAACGATCTTGATTGAAGAAAATCACTCATAATTCCCTATGGAACTTAGGCAGCAATACTAAACTCGAACATACTTTAGTAGATTGATTATTCTCAAACGTGGTCCGTCCTACAATGGGGGTCTAACCCTTAATATATAGTTCTCTGGCCACCTCATGGCTGGCCAAGAGGTCCTAAACCAACTCCAACTCATCCCTACATGTATTTGGAAACAAACTCACACAAAAGAAAAAACATAAAATTAAGCCATTATAATGTTTCGGTCATAACTTTTTATCCGTGATGAATTTGAAGGTGGGGCCAGATCCATTGCGTAGCCCTTGAAATTATCTTTCCAACGAGTACAAGAACACCTGAATCGGACTCCGTTTGTGAAAGTTATGGCCTTTTTAGTAATTGCTTGTCAGGCTGTCCCGAACCGAATCCGAATTGAATCATGAGTTGAATCCGAGTTTGAATTGGATTGAGCACGTGAGAGGTCCGAATTTGGCTTGAAAATCTTATTCAAAACTTGTAGTTTAAGTCCTTGTGCTCCACCATTTTGCTCTCCCAAGTCTTCACATGAATCATACCTAAGAATACATAAAATAATAGCATGATGTAGTATTCCAAGTTCATCATCAATTTAAAGAAACTCCTTAAGAAACAAATTCACCTGACAATATTTAATGCGGCTCAATACTTCTTTCTAGGGAAACAATATATTTGATTGAAAAGTGCTAAGCTTGTGCGTATCCACATCATCCTCCTCTTCTTCAAGAAAAACCGTCCTCGGCTTTTGGTAGCATGAAATTGTACTAAGTAAAGAATACAACGTATATTCATGGTATATATATTTGCCATCAACACTTCTTTTGCTTAGCATATCAAGAACATCTGAAGGCGTAGTAGATAAAAAGAACAACACATATGCATGGTATATGTATGAATCAATTATCGTGTCATTCTCATTGTTCCACACAAACAAATTAATATAACGGTAACCATAAGATGTATACATTGCAACATTGTCTTTCATATCATTCTCCCTCCCATGAGAAAAAGTCGTTCTCGACTTTGCTAGGCACATGGACAAGTCATTAATGAGCCAAACCAAATTAAGTTGTTGAAATATGGGGGAGAAAATTTTTAGTTCCTTCCATGCTTCAACTGCGCTATTTTGATTATTTGTACATAATTGTACATTAAAGGATGAATACCTGGGCTATACACTGCAAATTTTCTCACGCCTCGGGCTAGAGCCTACCTTGCCATGCGCCCAATTCTGCCCCTGACTCAATACTGTCTAAGAATAACACCAATAGTAGGGCTCGCTTCAAACAACTTCTACTTCTGATTTCTAATTTTTGAAACACAATGATTTCTTAATTTTTTTTTTTTGATTTTTTGGCTTTTTCTTTTTTCTCCTTACTTCTTTGTATTATCCGTGGTAGTATAATTTTTTTATTAAATCTAATTACTCAGAAAAAGACTAACAGTCGCTATGGTATATTTTCCACAGCTATAGTATTTTTCAGGCAAATGCAGAAGTTACATTGAGCGCTAATCCATCATACATATGTACCGCAGAAATAAGCATCACCCAATTGGCGAATTCAGAGTGTTAGCCCAAAATCATATCGGACGAACCTATATAGTATCATGTACCGATCCCTTTGCCTCACGATACCAGATCGAACTCAAGGCGACAAGCGTGCCATCCTATGATAGTTCGATTCTTCACCCAAACATGTATTTGATTACTCAATTGTGACTGGGTCCTCAACCACACTTAGTATGGCCATGCAATTTCTTAATCCAACTGCATTGAGTGGCCAGAGATATCTATTCCATTATATAGGAGAGGCAAATTACATCTTGATCACTCATATTTCTCCGCGTATTTTTAATAAACCCGAAAGTTACCTTTATAACCACCCAGTTAGGAGTAGTGTTTAGCAACCTCTAAGTAAACTATTACACATGTAGAAAACTACAATGATCTCAGGTCTAAGAATTATACATACACTATGTATGAGACCAACTGATGACACTTAGAATATAGCAATTCTCATAGTCTCATGGCAGGTCAATTCAACACCAGGTTATCTAACATGTGTCTACATTATCGATTTGATATCCCCATATCCATGATCCGTGAAACATGATCATCAATCAATACATGTGTTGATTTATAAATCATAATTATCCAATATAATGATATAAGATTAGGGGTAATTTAGAATAACATCAAAACATGAATAAAAAATTCTACAAACAAATTACATACTTGTTGATCAATACAAAAAATATTTATTCAAAGAATAAAATAACACATTATTCAAAAGATCATAATCATATAAGTAATACAATCATCTCTATGATTATCTCCAAACCTTATCACTAACACCAGCATCGCCAATGGTGAACAGCAACCACGTTTTCATCTTTTTTGCGCCTTGTGCAAGTGCAACCAGCGGTGGCCTAAGCATGGCGATAGGCAGTGACGGAATCAGATCTCGGGTTGTCTGGGCTTTTGTCCGAGACCTGGCAACCAAATTCCAAAATTCATAAAAAAATAAAATTAGCTTAAGAATCGATTCAAGAGCAACTTATCCAGCCAGGGGATTGGGCTTTAGACCTTTTCCATCCCTGGCGATAGGTAGGCTGTGGACCTGTGGTCACTGGCGGCAGGGCTCGGCCGCTAGATGTGGTTTCGTTCCTTAAAAAAAAGGAAAAGAACAAACAAATTCTCTTCTTCCGGTGTGTGTGGTGTAGTCAGCAAATTCACACTCACTTGAAAGAAGCGGGCAAATTCACATTCACTTGAAAGAAGCGGTGCAACAAAAAACGGAAACCGCGCCGTCCGTGGGATTCGAACCCACGACCACACGGTTAAAAGCCGTGCGCTCTACCGACTGAGCTAGGACGGCTGGGTGCGACCAAGGAGCCATAATGCTTTAAAAACCTTATTGCGCACGGGATGGGCTGCAACATGCGCCACAGTGACAAAATGTGGGTAGTTGAATTTTGACTCTCGACGACGTCCAGTTTATACAAACTGGTCTTGATTCTGTCCCACGATGTCTGACGTTAGCAGTTTATGCTTGAAGCCGGTGCCCATTATACATGTCAGGTCTTTTTTTATTTTGGCTCATGCCTTTGAGGTTATTCATAGGAGAGAATATAAAGTAATAGAAACTCGCGTATAGTTTTAATCGATATAAATAAATCATCACAGTATGTACTGTAATCAAGTTATAGACTCTGCCTTAAAAAAACGTTTTGTTTGAAAACTATATACTATAGAAAAACTAAAAAATAGTTTTTAGAGACTAAAAAGAAGATACCAACGAGTTAGAGGCACAATGACACACGTGGCATGCTCATACAACCTCCATTTCCAGGCACAGAGCAAGGGCGACCGGAAGTGGTCCAGGGCGTGGAGGTGGTCCAAGGTGTGAAGCGAGGGCCACCAGGACAGGGCAAAGCGGGCGAGCGAAGTCTAGAGTGGGTCCGAGGAGCGGAGGTGGTTCGGACCTGTAGGGAGTTTGGAGTGCGCAGGCGTAGAGCGGAGGTAGGTTGGGTTGGCGCAGAGCGAAGGCCCACCAGGATGGCGCGAAGGTGGTCTGAACCTGGAGAGGGCACGAGGCGCGAAGCGGAGGTTGGTCAGGGCAGCGCGGAGCGAAGGGCCACCGGGACGGCGCGGAGCAGGTGAGCGAAGTCCGGAGGGGGACCGAGGCATGGTGATGGTCCGGTCTCGGAGGGCGTCCTAGGCGCGGAGAGAAGGGCCACCAGGACGGCACAGAGCGGGCGAGTGAAGTCTGAAGGGGGTTCGGGGAGCGGAGGTAGTCCGGACTCGAAGGGGGTCCGAGGTGCGGAGCGGAGGCCGGTCGGGGCGGTGTGGAGCGGGTGAGCGAAGTCCAGAGCGGGCCTGGGGCGCGAAGGGGGTCCGTGGCGGAGTTTGAAGGACCTCCGCATGGACGGCAGGGACCCGCCCCGCGACCTTCCGTGCCTTCATCTTCCTAAGCGATGTGACTTCTCGCTCAAGTCCTCACGGACGGTGCCAACTGTTGTCGATACAAGATTGGACAGTAAATTTGTAAGCACCCCCGATCGAAGTTGAAGACCGCCGAGGGTGAAAGGGGACACCATGACAAACACAAACAACCAAGTGAATTCAAAGTGAGTGGCTAGATTTCAAAATGGTCTACTACTCCTACTTATAAGGAGCTCTATTTATAAAGTGGGAGGGGAGGCAAGTGAAGTTATAAGTTTACCTTCGAGGCCTAGTTTACTCCTAGGAGCATTTTCATCCTCTACGCCATGCGGGTCCCGCCATGTCTAAGAGGCATCGGGGTCAGTTCGTGAACCTCGTCGAGGTTGCGTGCGAACCTCCTTCGGGGTTGATGTGTGAACCTCGCCAAAGTTGGCTCCGAACTTCGTCTTGAATTAGCACTCGGACCTCGTTCAGGGTGAACTTCAGACCTTGTCCAGGGTTGTCTTTGGGCTCCGTCTTAGTTTCCTAGACCACGTCTGAGATGATGCGGACTCCGGACGAAGTCCATGAACTTTATCTGTGATAGATTCCTTGATGTGTATCATTTCGCCAAAATTATCATGAGTCTGAAATAGCGTGGAGAACCTTCCTAACAAGAATACTACCACAATGGTAAACTTGGATAGTGTCTGCATATACAACATGGCAAAAATTAATTACCAGATGTGTATGTGCCTAGCAGACCATAACACGACCATATATACTTGCTGTAGGTAGGGATAAGATCCTAAGATAACCACACTTACTAAATTATCTTTACTATTATAAAAGTGTGAGTTGGTGGTTGGTCTATTCTTCCTCATCTCTTCTCAGTCATTCGATTTGATCTGGACTATTCGTCTCTCTCCTCCTCTCTCTCTCAGGATACAACCGTCCACCCCCTCCACTTTTCCGTCTCCTTGCGTATTCTGGCCATCTTTCTCTTTATCGTTTGCTCTCTAATGTTTGATATGTGAAATTAGACAGATAGTAAGTTTCATCGCGTATTATGGCCATCATTCTCTCTCTGTCGCTTGCTCTCTAATGTTTAATATGTAAAATTGATCAGATAGTTTTTATAACTCTGTTGTAATACACAAATCTCTAATTAGTTAAATAGTTAAAAGAGATAGACAGCACATCGAGGCTGGGACCTATAGCACGGCGCTGTCGCGTCGTCTTGCTTCCAGATAGTTCGCGTTCTCTATCCAAGTGAGAGAGTGAGTGAGAGAGAGAGAGAGAGAGAGCATCAACACGGCACCACCACACGCAGCAGTGCGTCGCCAGCGTTTTCTTTTTTCTGAGCCAAAGCAAAGCGGCGGTAGCGGATCCGTCCCCGTTTCCCTCGTTTCCTCCCGTTCGTTCCTTTCCACCTCAACCCTCCCGGCCCGGCGTCCGATAAACAGGCAGCGCAACCAGAGAGAGAAACCCACGCGATCCGGCCAGAGCGATGCGCCCAGCAGGCGGCCTCCCTACCCAGCCGGGCACGCCTGGGCGGGCGCGCCGCCGCCCGGATCTCACCCTCCCCATGCCGCAGCGCGACGTCCCCTCCTCCCTTGCCGTCCCTCCCCTCCCGCCCCTTCCTCCTCCTCCTCCGGCCCCTCGCTGGGCCCACCCGGCTGCCGGCGCCCCTCCTCCGCGCCGCCGCCCCGCTCGCGGAGCTGGAGCGCGTGCGGCGCGTCGGGAGCGGCGCGGGCGGAACGGTGTGGATGGTGCGGCACCGCGCCACGGGGCGGGCCTACGCGCTCAAGGTGCTGTACGGGAACCACGACGACGCGGTGCGGCGGCAGATCGCACGGGAGATCGCCATCCTCCGCACGGCCGAGCACCCGGCCGTGGTCCGGTGCCACGGCATGTACGAGCGCGGCGGGGAGCTCCAGATCCTGCTAGAGTACATGGACGGGGGATCCCTCGACGGCCGCCGCATCACCGCCGAGCCCCTCCTCGCCAACGTCGCGCGCCAGGTGATCTCGGGCATAGCCTACCTCCACCGCCGCCACATCGTGCATCGCGACATCAAGCCCTCCAACCTCCTCATCGACTCCGCGCGCCGCGTCAAGATCGCCGACTTCGGCGTCGGCCGCATCCTCAACCAGACCATGGATCCCTGCAACTCCTCCGTCGGCACCATCGCCTACATGAGCCCCGAGCGCATCAACACCGACCTCAACGACGGCGCCTACGATGGCTACGCCGGCGATATATGGAGCTTCGGGCTCAGCATCCTCGAGTTCTACCTCGGCAGGTTCCCCTTCGGGGAGAACCTCGGCAAGCAGGGGGACTGGGCCGCGCTCATGTGCGCGATCTGCTACTCCGACCCTCCGGAGCCGCCGTCCACCGCATCGCCAGAGTTCCGGGGCTTCATCAGCTGCTGCCTGCAGAAGAACCCGGCGAAGCGGCTAACGGCCGCGCAGCTGCAGCAGCATCCGTTTGTTGCCGGGCCGCCGCCACCCCTCGCCGCCCCGCCGTCATGACGATGATTTCGGATGGATCTCGATCCAGTTCTGGACTTCTGGCTGCATTGTCAATCCCAATCTAGCATCAGGTGGAAAAATCTTCGTGACCATTCTGGGTATTCTATCCATCGTCATCCTCATCCATTGCTGCTGCTCCTGCTCCAATTAAGGTTCTTTTTTCCTCTCGAGTTGTTTCATGGTCCTTATTTCCAATGATGTTCGCATAACGGGAAAAGCTGTGTGTACAAAGGATTTTGTACAAAATTCATCAAGTACAGACATGATCCACCTGTTAGCCAATTGTCATTGATCTGAAAAATTCCGTTAGAATTTTCATCTTCGTTTGTACATGCAGCAGAGCTATCACATGGTATAGCATTATGGAAAGCTTTTCTTTGTGATATTTTTAGTGTATGAATGATGAACCAATGATTGTGATGATGATAGTGTGCTGCTCCTTGCAAGTTGCAATAGCTCGATCGGTTGTTGGATTCTATACTGAGATGAGAGAGATTGGATACAGGGTACAGGGAATCTTGAAATACGAATCAAAACAACTTTGTTTCTTTCTCTCTCTGGGGGATTGCCCTCTTTATTCTCCTGTGTAAAGATGACGATTGTGTTGTGCACTGTAAGTTGCTTCTGAACCTTTGCTTTTCCTGTTCCCAATTCTGATGTTCGTTTCTTGGCCCCGCTAACGATGATGTTGACAATTGGCATTCATAAATTTTGGTTATTTTGGGTTATTTCATGTTCCTTTTCATTCCTATTTTACTTGGTAGAAGTACTGAAGTAGGGATAGAAAAAAAAAGGACCATGGTAGCATAGGAGTCAGGAAAATGTTGTTCCTTTCTGTTACTATTTTACTTCGCTTTGAGATGGGTGGATTTGTGCTACATAGACATGGATGGAGATGGAGGTGGCAAAAAGCCTCAAATGGTGGGGTATGTGAGAGAGAGGCGAGCTGCAACCCGGGTCCCATGCCTTCCTTCTGTCCTGGCAAGTGGACCAAGCTTGTGGGGCAGGGTAAGAGATCTGCCTCCTGAAGATGCCTTGTCTCCTTTTTGCTTCAGCTTAGAGGTGCGGCTTATGCTTTCGATTGTTCCCGAGAGTGAGAGTACGGAAATATACGGTTTTGATCGATATAGATAAAGTTGATATAATATATATTATAATTAATTTATAGTTTTTGTTTTAAAAAGATATTTCTTTTGAAAAGTAGTTACTAAAGAAGCTGAAAAAGAAGAGGTCCGGTGCTATCTTGTGCTTCTATCGCAATTTAATGATGAACATGTGAATGATGTGGTGTATTATGCAAAACAGATGCAAAGCCTTGTACAGACTAATTTATAGAGTTGTTTATGGTGCTGAACATACAGGTTTGTTTGTGCCAGATCATGTCAGAGAGAATTAGTTCGGTGATGATTGAATGGTAATACGATTTAGGCGGTTCGGAGATTAGTTGTTGATTGGGTGAGGAAGGCGACAACAAAAATGGCCTTGGAAAGAAAGATTCAACTGAACCGATGAGATGATAGGCGACGAAACATCCGTGTCCCTGAATAGCTTTAGCTGCTAACTTCGAGAATTAAATACGAAATTGATGGCATAACTAACAAAGAGTGGAAAGAAGATTATCGATCACATAGATGGAGCACAAAGGCATTGTCTTTGGAGAGGATTTAAAGATTTAAATGTTCAGTGTAAACTCTTTAGCGGCCTGGGAAAAAAGTGTGCCGCCCAAAAAGGTTTGGCGGTCTTGGAGTCTTAAATTTGAGGTTGCAGAATGACGCGTTACTCATAAAGTATCTTCATAAATTCTATAGCAGGCATAAAGTATTCCTTGGGTTCATTTGATCAGTTCCGCATGCTGCAAGTGATCGTGGTTCTTTCTGGCGGCGTAATGTTATTAAGTATATTATGCAGTTCAGAGACATTGCTATGGGAGCTCTTGGGAATGGTCATGATATTCTTTTCTGGAAGGATTGTTGGGAGGGCCATTTGTTATGTCACAAATACCCAAGGCTTTATTCTTTTGCAAAGGTGCAGGATGTATCTGTTAATGGTAGCTTATTCTGAATATGAGGAATTATAGACCGTGTTAACTTCGATTCAGATACGACAAGTGTTTGATTCTTGGATATACATTTGGGGCAAGGAAGTTCTATAATTCTCAAACACACATACACAAGTGTTCGGTGTGCAATTCCCAAAAAGCCCATTGACCAATCTGACCGCTTACCCTATGGTGATTAGACCACGGGCCACCGGCCGAACAGACCGCCATCCCCCATGGCGGTCAGACCTTCTAAAACCTAACATCACAATCTGAATTTTGCTAACTTTTGCAAAAACAAAATCTAACACTATAAATGTGCCAATTATTCATCACTCATAATTCATAGACCTTCTCATATGGTCCTTCGGAATTATCGAATTCGACCGAAGTCCACACTACACACCAAAATAAAAGGTTCACACGACACTCATAATCCATAGACCTTCTTACGAAGGTTCAATCTCTGGACCTTGGAAGGGAGACAAGAAATGGTGAGCTGAGGAAAATAATGTGAAGAGATGGCTTAAGTATTGAGGAGAGAATGCGAGAAAAGGGCAAGAAGAACGACAGCCATGACGAGTCTCACGGTGTGCACTCTCTCCGTCGGGTCGGACAAGGGAAGGGGACAAAATGGCATCGGGAGGGCACTGCGGTGATGAGACTGGGCAAGACGGAGGTGACAGCTGCGCCAGGCACTCAAGACACATGGGCGGCTCGGTCGGAAACAAAGGGCAACTACGGTGACTGCATTGGCTGCGCGTGACGGACAGTGGGTAGGCCCAAGCAAGCAAGCCAGGGCGATGAGGTCGAAGAAGGGTGTCAACAGGTGGGGTCTTGGGTCCATCAATCGGCGAGAGAGGGAGACAACGTGAGAGAAAGTGAAAAATGCAAGAATGCGCTTTCGTGCTACAAAGGTGGAAAATTGCAATGAGGAAGATAGCTTTCCGCTGGGAGGTCAGCAATGGGAACTAGGCCAAAACAGGGATGGGTCATGCTGAGAGCGTAGGATTCAACCCACGGACGGAGTAGGATTTTAAAATCTTTTTCTAATTGATTCAATTGCAAAAATTAAGTTTGAATTTTTAAAATTAGGAACAAAACTCCAAAAAATTATGAAAACTTTTGGAGAGGAACTTTAGAATATTTAGAGCCAAAATTAATTATTTCCAGGATCTAGGAAAGTTTTAATTAATTTTATAAATTCATTTTTAGCTACTAAAAATAAAGAAAATATTTTAAATAAATGCTGGAATTTTTTTGAAAAAAAGCCTAAAATGCATAAATGATGATCTTGAAAATAACTATACTGGTTTTGAGAATTTGGGATGTTACACGAGCGCGGAGCTGAGCACGAGGATGTTGGCCATAACCGTGCAATCCTTCGTGTCCATGCCGAGTTACCGACCTTGAGCAAGCTATAACAACTTTTTTGCCTGTCTTCTAAGAACACGGTTACGTGGCAGTATACCGTCAAGATCACATGGTATAGGTCCTAACCGTTAGATTCAAGCATCCACAGTGAGCATAACGCACCCCATGACAATCCCATTTGAAGCTCGCAAGCCTGAGCCATTGTTACCACAGCTTTCCAAGTCCGGGTTGCCCCCCACGATGGGATCTACCGCTGTCCCCGGCAAATTGGGTGGCACTGGCTGCTACTACTCGTAGTACCCACATAGCCACACCCGGGCGCTGCCGCTTTGGATCGCAAGGCTGAGAGAGGGAGAGGGGAGTGAGGTCGGTGGGGAACGGAGGATGGATTAGCTGGCTAAGAGAGGTGCAATAGCAAATAAGGGGAGCAGCGATGACTAGGAGATGAGATTAGTATTGAAAAAATACAATGTTTAAGAATTAGATACTATAGCAAAAATCAAAAACTATTTTTTGAAGCCGTAAACAACAAGCCTTAGCCTGGCAGATTCCTTCAAAAGCGTTGAAGCGCACTGCCTCAATACAGTTCTAGGCTGGTAGGTTTTTAATGAGAGTCAGCGTGCGCAACCCGTACAGTTGCGTGGTTTAATAATGGGTTACTAAGTAATGTTGCAATGGTAATCTTTGCTAGAAAATAATAACGTTGATGCACCACTGATAGCCCTGCAATCACTTATGGGTCTCAAATTAGATGGTCTTTTATCAATCTATACAACTTTTCACCAAGCTTCTCCGCACAATTGCGTAGCTAAATTTAATAACAAGCCACTTACTAGTGTGGTAAAGGTAATCCATATTAGAAAATAATTACATCGATGCATCACAGACATATAGACTTGGACTCACGTATTGTAGTTGAAGGTGGTTTATTTAATGTAATTAAATTTTAAAAATTTAAAAATAGAAAAAATATGCTAGTTCATCACGGACAACACAAACGAATACGGGAAAAAAGAACCGACAAAAAAGCTAAAAAAATCAAAAGTTTAGAAAAAGACATAATAATAACGTTGACTCAGCAACGATTTTTGTCCAAAAGCTTTCGCGTAGTTCAAAAAAACTTGCGTGAAGTGGACTTATGTCCAATTTGCATCTGATGCATGTATCTGAGTATAATTTCATATTTGAACTTGTGTTCCTCCTTAAAAAAAATCACCTTAGTATCTCTTTCTTTGATTTCAACGTCAAAAGGGAGCAAACACTAATTTTTTGAAAAAACAGAAAAAGCAATGTTTTTTTATTTACCCATGTATGCTTTCACTTTTATGTCTAATCATACACAGCAACTAGATAATGATATACCATTGTAATGGTATAGCAACAAGTGTCATTGTTTAAAAGTTTCATGTTTTAGTGAGTTTTAGACGTTTCTATAAGTTTCTACGAGATGCCAAGCCAAAATTGATCTTGCCCTTGTTTCCTCCAGGAGAAATCAGGAACGTATCAATTAGCAGGAAGTATGAACCTTCTCCCAATAAAAAAAAATCATGTTCCAAAACTGCAAAAGTCCATTACAAAGGACAAATTCACAAATTACAACCACAGGTACACAGCAATGGCAGAGTCGTATTGTTCTTCTCTCAGTAACAGAACAACTTCTGCAAGGAAATTTTGCACAGATCTTGGGCCAAGAGTAACACCTGCTCCAGCTCCCCTCAACTTCTGCAAGGAAATTTTGCACAGATCACAATGCACAACACAAATGCCGTCTTTTCATACATCCCTCACCCTGCAAGTACCAATACTACGACATCTTGGACAGTTTTATGTGTTAAACGTTCGATCTTCTTGGCGGCATCGATGATTCGCTCGTTCTTGAACTGAACACGGATCTCGGAAACTGCGAATCGCTCAACATATCCTACAGATTTGCAGCAAACCTTAATGCCAAAATTTGTTGAGAAGTGTCAATCAGATGGTGATGAAGGACTTGGGAGAGGAAGAAAGCTTACGGTGTTTGACCGTGAGGCGTTGCTGTGGAGCGTCGAGCTGTGCGTGCCGCCGCCCCTGATGGCGCCGCAGAACTGCATGTTGTCCTCGCCGAGCGCGCGCAGCCGGTTGAGCTCCGGGAGCACGGAGGTGCCGAGATCCGGCCGGTCCTTGCGCCGCAGCTCGCAGCACCGGATCGCCATCTCGGCGAGGCACTGCGCCTCCTCGACGGGCCAGTCGTGCACGGCGGGGTCGAGCAGGTCCGCGAGCGCGCCGCGCTCCAGGGCGCGGCTGACGTGGTGCGTCAGCCCCATGGGCGGCTTGGCCGTGATGATCTGCAGCAGCATGACGCCGAGGGAGTAGATGTCGGACTTGACGCCGAGCATGCCCGTCTGCTGGTACTCCGGGTCGATGTAGCAGAAGGTGCCGGCGGTCGACGTCATGCGGTACTGCGTCACGTTGTCGGCGACGGACGGCGGCACCAGCCGCGCCAGCCCGACGTCGCTGATCTTGCTCACGTAGTTGCGGTCGAGCAGGATGTTCCCGGGCTTGAGGTCGCGGTGCACGAGTGGCTCGGGCTTTGTCTGGTGCAGGAACAGCAGGCTGGTGGCGATCTCGGCCGCGATGCGGAACCGGTGCTGCCAGGGTATCACCGGCCCGCCGCCGCGCCGGAAGAGGCAGTCGTCGAGGCTGCCGTTCGCCATGTACTCGTACACGAGGCAGCCGTACTCGGGGCAGGCGCCGAGGAGGAGCACCATGTTGGGGTGCCGGATGCAGCTGAGCACCTCGACCTCCTGCTGGAACTGGGACCTGCCCTGTGCGGCGTCGGGGCGGAGCACCTTGATGGCGACCGGCGTGTGGTCGAGGTAGCCCTTGTACACGGGGCCGTAGCCGCCCTCGCCGATCTTGCGCGCGTCGGAGAAGCGCTCGGTGGCGTGCTCGATCTCCTCGATACTGTACCGGCGGTACCGGATCTCGTGCGACATGCCGCCCGGTCGGTTCTTGCGCTCCTCCGCCTCCTTGAGCAGCTTCTTCTCCGCGTTGATCCGCTTCTGCACCTCCAGCTCCGCGATCCGCTGCGACGCCTCCGCCGCCTCCATGGCCGCCTTCGCTTTCGCCTTCTCCCGCTCGATCATCGCCAGCGCCGACTCCTCAGTCAGCCGCGCGTCCTGCATCTTCTGCTCCTCCTCTGTCTTCCACCGCTGCAGCTCCATCGCCTGCACAAGCACCGCAATGGCCATTCTTGCATCAATTATCCCGCAAAACTTTGGGCATTTCTTTGCAATAATCTCTTGTTTACCTTCTGTTTAGCGTTGAGCGCCTCCTTGCAGGCCGTGCTGTACATGTCCATGGTCTGCTTGAGCTCGAGCCGTAGTCGCTTCACCTCGGCCTCGACGTCGTCCATGCCAATGGAGGAGAAAGAGGAGGTGCTGCTCTGAGAGAAGGACAGGTCGTTGGCGCCGAAGGAGTCGCCGCCCCACTTGCTAGGCGTGCGCGACATCTCGAAGCTGTGGTCGTAGCTCTCCGTGGACCCGCTCGACATCCGCGGTGGGACCTGGTGGTGGTCGATGCTCCGTCGGCCGGCGCTGACGAACGAGATATCCGCCGAGTCCGGCATGGAGACGAGGCTGAGGTCGGCGTACGACTTCCTCGTCGGCCCCGTCGACCCGCGCGCGAACGGCGACCGGATGTAGTTGTCAACCCTCGGCGTCTCGGCGTGCTCGTGCCCCCTCGACGACGACGACCACCTCTGCGACGCCGGCACCGGCTCGGGCTGCTTCGCAGCCGCGGCGAGGCTCTGGATCTGCGACCGGAGCGGGGACACGCGTGGCGCCTGGCGGATGGAGTTGCGCACCGACGAGACCTTGCCCTTGTTGATCACATACACGGTGCAGAAGTCGGGCGCGCCCTTGGAGATGGTCGTCGGGATGTCCGCCTTGAATCTTCTGACCGGAAACGCTGCTGCGGTTAGGCGAGGGCGGTCGTGCGTGCGGCCGAATGATCGATCGAACCAACGTGTTGCGTACCTGACGAAGCCGCCCCTGGCGGTGGCGCCGACGACGAGCTTCTCGATGGCGGCGTGCGCGGAGAACTCGATGATGGACTTGGCAATGTCGTGGTCGTCGAGCACTACGTCCTTGCATTGGATCTGCACGCCACAACAACCACAAAGAATGCACAGCTTAGCTACATTCTTTGCATACGCGTACATTTGCAGAACAAATGGTGGCCATTGCGGCATGTATGCACGTACGTCTTTGCGGGTGCAGAAGCAACGGAACGGGAGGAAGAGGTCCCTCATGTGCGGGTCCGTCGGCTGCTTGAACCCGGCCGCATCCTCCACTCCGCCTGATCGAGGCCATATACATATACACGCTCAGAAACCAAAGATGATCCATGTACATAGGATGATAAGTAACTTATAACAACTACCTAGACCCGTTCTTTTGGACTGCGTTTGATGGCTTTTAGTTGCGATTAGTAGATTTGATAAATAGTACCGACTGATAAAAACCGAAGTCAAAAGTAAAGTCGGCTTTAAAGCCGAAAAAAGGGAATCCTAGGTGAAAAACACCGATAAATCACACGAACAGAGCACGGATTCACGCGCGATGCACAATGGTGCTCTGATCCAAGTGCAAACTAATAGGAGAGCTTCGATCGGTCGATGACACACTGGCATACATGTGTAGAGTACTTGCCTGAGGTGCCCTTGGTGTTGACGTGAACGAGGACGATGGTCTGGCCCTTGTGGACGAGGGTGTCAATGGCCCACCTAAGGGCGTTCTGGCTGTTCTTGTCCCTGTCGATGCACACCGCCACCAGCGGGTAGCTCGACGTGTCTGACGTTTCAAACCCGTCCTGGTACCTCCCCATCGACGATCTCTCTCTCTCTACCTCCCTCTCTCTACTTTGATGATTTCAGTTCAAATGGATGTATCTAAGTTTGGTTTTGTGGTTACTAGCTAGGTTATGTATGCAGTTGTCTATTTTGCCATGGTCGTCTAGAGGGGAGGGAGGCAACGAGTGTGTCTTGGCCGGGGCTCCTCTTTTACTCCTGTTCCTTGACATTCTATTATTAAGCACTGTCTTTTTTGGATGTGGCGCTGGTGGCGGTGGTGGTCTGAATTGAGCCATGCGTACCTCGAGTTCTCAGCTGCTTCAACGGGTGACCATAGAATCTCTTCCTCCTATTTTTAGCATAGACTAGCTAATAACCCTACATTGCTATGGAAAAAAAACATCCAACAGACACGGATATGTAGGGGAACGAAGTTATAAAAAAAATCATGGCAACACACCTCTATTTCAACTCATATGAGATTCAAAGATTAGACGCATGTCATTTTCAATATACTTAAATACTAATTTTAAGATACTCCAATATAATTTAGTTGAAAAAATTTTATCGGAGTCCTTTATTTTTCTGTTATATACTCTTTTCTATATATAAAATAAGTATATACATAAATTATGTTATAAAAGTGGACTTTGATGAAATTATTCATAGAACTCACTTTGGAGTGTCTTATAATCATTATTAGAGTATACTAAAAAAATATATATATACATGGCTGCGCTAACGATTGCGTGCGCACACGCTATGCGCGGGTCGCTAGCTGGATTCTTGGTGCGGTTTGTGCATAACTCGATTGGTACGTAACTTCATGAATTATAGATGCTAATTTTTACATGAGATAATAACTTTACAAATGCAAATACTTGATGAATTACTAATGGTAACTTTATGTACAGTAGATAGTAACTTTTTGTAGCATTGCAATGTGAAGGTGATCACGTGAAAATTGTAAGTAACTTGGTGAATTATAAATGATAACTTTTTGTGCATGAGTTAGTAACTACACACGGGTCTCTTGCGCCGAGTGGTTATGGTCTGACATATGCATGCATGCAGTAGGAGAGAGTATAAGTATGCTTTGTACTTTTCCGAGGAAGAAAAGCTACATGGCTTATATGAGGAAAAAGCAATCCATCGTAAGTTTAATGAGTTCCAAAGAAACACCATGATATCCCATAAGCACGACACCAAAAATAGTTGTGAAGGACATAATTGACCTCTAAAGTAAACAAAGTCCATTGATCAAATGACCATAGAAGCCCCATATAAAAGCAAGTTACAATGATTGTTAAGTCATAACTATATAACTCACTGGTTGGCCACAATTATATAGTGGCTTTTCTAACCATGTTTTAATGGGTTTCCAGACTGATCGTAATTTTCAATGTGCTGCCTTCTTGGTGATGAAATTCTAAGATAACAGAATAAATATATTAAATGACCAATCAATCTGCACCATTATCAGCATCGCATGATGCAGAGCAGACTACCATCCTAGATGGTCAAATCGTGCAACACCATATCCACTCCATCGCACCAAAACCATATAAAATCATACGCTGCCAGTCTAAACAAGCAAATCATGCACCGAATCCAAATGTTCTATCACACATTCGACCTATTCTTTACTATTATAAAAATATAAGTTGATAGTTGGTTCGTTCTATCTCCTCTCTTCTCAGTCATCCGATCAGCGATCAACTATCCAGATCTGCATGTAGATTGTTCTTCCGCTCCTCATAGAAAAGATCGGGTCGATGCGTGGGTCATGCTCTTCCTCTTCTCTCCCCCGCATTCTCCGCCTCCGACTTACTTGACAGATTTAAAAACTTTTAGAACATGTTTGTATGCATATTCTAAATTTTTTTACCACCCGTAAGTTTTAAAACATGTTATATAATAAATTTTAAAAATCCGTCCTCCAGCCGCTCTATTTTTTGACTTCTCATCACTCTTCACTTTTCAATCGATCAGAGCAACCTCCTTCCATAGCATGATTCTCTATAATCTAATGAATTCCGTTGCAACGTACGAATATGTAACTAGTCAATATAAAAAGATGTAGCAGAAAATGGGTGAATATAAGCTAGAACAAAACCATAAATATCATCGCGTAAGGGCATTCTCCATTGAACGATTAAATAAATAGCAGCCATTGGGTGTATGGTAACCTTAGATGCTGCTCGGGTACATGAACACCCTGACCTTGCGCCCCTGCACCCAACACAAAACACCAGCACCAGCACAAAACATCAACAAGCAGCACATCACACATGAAAACGAGGGGGAGAAAGGGGTGGGCCACTCACCATGGAGGCCGGCGAGAGGTTGGACTTGAACTTGGCGCGGACGACGCCGGAGTTGTCGTGCGGGCGGGTGACCTTGCCCCAGATGCAACGGTAGTGGGTGCCGCTGCTCTTGATCTTGGCCTTGTAGACGTACGCCATGCGCTTCCCGTAGTACCATGCCACCTCCTCCTTGGTGTTGACCCCCTTGATCTGCACCAGCGACGTGTTCTCGTACTGGTTCGACCTGGACCTGCAACCACCCCAAGATTGCCCACCACCATTAGCGCATCACCAAAACCGCACCAAGAAATGACCAGATCCAGCTCCAGCTCCAGAGCAGCGGACGCTCACCTCTTGTATCCGAGGATGGTGCCCGGACGAGCTCGACCACGCCCGTCGTCCCTTCACCATGGCCGCCGCCTCGCCGCTTGCTTGCTTGCTTCCGCCTCTGGAGACGATAGCTCGCAGGTTGGTCCGGGCTTCGTGTGACTGCGAGCGATGGAGGCGGTTTACATGCAGCAAGGGCAGATAAGAGGACGGTTCAAATTGACTGATAGTGATCAATGGACGGCTGCGGTGTGTCGCAAGGTGTGCTGGAGAAGGCTAGGGTTTAAGGTCTCGAGTGTAAATGGGCTGATCTAGATAATGGGCTTTTAGCTTTCGTCTGCCTATGTGGGCCTAAGTCGGCCGCTTTGGCAACTTACAAAGTCCGATTGCATTAAATGCATCGCCTCCGCGCGGCTACCTTGAGCTCCTCCACTCCTACTGCCGCCGCGTGGCCACAGGCTGGATGGTGGAAGCAGGCAGATGCCGTGCTAGGTGCGACATGGACGACGTGGTGGGAGTAGGCGAGGTCAGGTGCCGGCGGCGGAGGCCGGTGGTCGGGCGGTGATGTCGGAGGTGGCGTGGTGGACATGGATTGGGCGTTAGCGGCGGGGCGTTGGATGGGGCACGTTGGGCATTGACAGTGGCTGCGTGCGACTGTTGCTGCGTAGTGCAGGAGGCAATGGGAAATGTGAGGACCGAAGGGAGGAGAGGAGCGGAAGCAGACTTGGTCAAATGAGTCGTTTGACATGACATGGTATATGTTCAGATAAGATATGATCTGATTAGGTTTAGCACGATCAACTCAAATAAGTTATCGCACTGTGCCATATCGGTCCATGTGTCTACCCTCCGACCTAGGCATGACACCGAGAGAGATTAGGTCGTGCCAGAGTTGGTTCGAGCACTCTTAGTCAAAGAGGCCACCAATGTCCTGTTGATTTTATTGTCAATCGCAAATATTTTTACCGTCAGTCATAGGTAATTTATTGCCAATCATTGAGTTATATGTATTTTTATTATCACTCACGGGTAATTTTACTGCCAGTCACAATTAATTTTACTGCCAAGTCATCTATCTATGCTCAAAAGTCCGCTCTCAAAAGAGTGTAGTAATTTTAATATCAATCATAAGTAATTTTACTATACTATTATAGAAGAGTTACTGTTTGTACCTGTTCAATCGGCCTATCTTACCGAGATGCTAATCTAAGCACGAGTTCACGGTTTGTTTATCGTTCGTGTCTTACCGTACCGAATTGCCGATGCATTGGTCTAGCCTATTTAGACTGGTCTAAGTGGCAGAGACGGATTTGCGGTGCTTTAAGATTAGTGGTGCGTAAGTGGTAGAATCTCAGATAGGCATGGGTCCTTAGAAGGTAGCCCCGACCCCGAGAGAATTCTATTCTCCCTCTACTGCTCTCCTTCTCCTCTCTTCGACAGTTTGTCGCCGTCACCGACCACCTCGCGGCATCGCCGCGCTGCCCCCACCGTCGCCGTGGGCGCGCTGCTCCTTGAGGCCACCGGCGCCGAGATCTTCGAAGACCGGAGCTCCTGAACGGGCTCCTCCGGTGCCCAGTCTGGTGTGCTTCTCGCCGCCCGAGCGGGGATCGCCGGGTTTAACTCGTAAGCCCTAATTTCACCTTTTTACCCTGCTTATATACCGATATTTCGGCGATTATCGAAGGCGTGGTTAGATTACTTGCCAAATTTGGTTTTTTGACCAGAAAGTTTGCGATTTTGTTTCTCCTTCGCGAGGAAGTTTGCAAATTTGGGTGTTAGTGTGTTACTATGGCTCGAATGCACTTGATAATGAGTCGTAATTAGGGTTTTTTGTTCTGAGATCGCCGTTCTTAAGACTCCGACGCCTCCCACGTCCAGCCCATCAAGGCCATTGGCCACGTCTCCCTACAGGCACCCGAATTCCAAGTTTCAACCCTAGACACGCACCCAATAGGGCGACGGCCGACCTGGACGCAGCCTCCCACCGGCAGCTGTCGCTCCCTCCCGCCGCCGTAACTTCTCGCCGGCCGCCGCCGACCCCTCCCGTCGTCGCTCTGCACACCTCAATCCGGTGCCTGTACAACCCTCATGGCGACGTGCAAGGGCAGACTAGACTGCTGCTAGTGGGCAATCAGTTTGGTCTCTCTTCTGTTAAGTTGTTGCCACCGGTGCCGGAGCGTGATTACAGTACGATGCAGTTTTCATATTTCTCGTTCAGTTATTGCTTTGTGCTGTGATATGTGGTGTTCTTGGTGTTTAGAAACTAGAACTGCTTTGGCCATATACATGAATGTCTCCTCGAGTTACCTGTAATGAACAGAAAAAAAACAACGTATTGAGCTTAGTATTGATGATATTGTTGCTGATCCAAGGCTTTGGAAGCCAATTAATCATTTCTGTTTGGATATTATGGATGCTACAAGGAGAGTTTTTGGCTAGGCGGCTAGGGGTCCATGTCAACTAATTATCAGGTGTTATGGACTTGCACTATGACTTCATTTTAATGCAATTTAGCGATTCTTTTAGTCAATTAGAAAATAGCACCGGGCGTAGTCCATTTCTGGATCTGCCACTAAAAGTTAGTGTCATGTTGACCAATAAGGAACAAAATTACATAGTTTTTCAAAATTTTCTATGTTTTTATGGTGCCTCATTCAAGCTGCTCTTTTTCGTCGTCTCAAAAAAGAAAAATACTCATTTCAGGTATTCCTGCATTTTTAAGCCCTGGAGATAAACTGGGCTGTTTGTACTCTATTATATTTTTCTTTTGTTTCAAAAATCCATTACCTGAATCATTTAGATGCAAATTTCTATTTTTCTTTCAGTTCGAAAAGGCTACCTCAATCGTTTAGATGCAAATTTCATTTAAGTGTATTGGCAATAAATTCCAGCCTATGTTCCAGGACAATGCTCTGATTGTGATGTTTTAAATTGGCTGCTACCATGGACAAGGGGTTGGTGTCACTATGTACTGATTACTTTATGCTTCCATACAGCTGTGGTGTATTTGTGCCATGCAGCCATAGCATATACCATATAGTGACTCTGCAGTACTAATATGTCTCAGCTTTATGTATGAGGAATGTATTACATTATTTGCACATTCTAGGCTTCTAGCCACCTTCCATTTTGACTCAATTCTCCAAAGACTTGGAAGACATGGTTTATTATGGACAAAAACGGATGAATGAAGAAGGTTTTGGTCATCATCTTCATCCTTCATCAATGAAATGGTTCTATTGGTTTTTATATTCTAACATTGTATTGTATCTATAATGTAATCATGATGGAATTTATATTTTTGATGTTTAAATTAAAGATTAAATAATTACAACAACAACAACAAAACTTTTTGTCCCAATCAAGTTAAGGTAAATTAGGAATAAAATATCCTCAAGGTCAAATAAACGAGAGCTTTGTAATAAAACCTGCAAAGCAAAAACCTTAAGTCTGAATGCTGCCATCTGAGCAGAGAGCCTAAAACACCGCCTCTAAACATTTTCTTATGTCATGGTTCTGATACATAGATCGCTAATTTTCGTGTGCTCCTATTCAAAGCTAATTCTTTTGATGCATTCGAATCCCTTAAGTTTCTTTTAACTGTTTCCTCCAACGTCAATCTTAATCGACATCTGCCTTTTCTTGTGTTTTTATACGTCTTAAAATTCCACTACGTACTGATGTCTCAGGAGGCATCCGTTGGAGATGTTTAAATCATCTTATGCGATATTGGACAAACTTCTCTTCAATTGATATTACCCTCATCATATCACGTATATCATCATTACGAATTCGATCCCGCTTTGTGTGACCATAGATCCACCGCAGTATCCTCATCTCTGCTACATATCTTATGTATATGCTGTCTAAAGATTAAATAATTATGTAACAATATTTTTCCAAATATAGATGATTGTGTTGAATTCACCTGCTATAAGCTATCTGCCTTAAAAAGCTAAAACCACTTCCACTATCCCTTAGTTACGCCCTATTTAAAACACTGGTTATATGTATTAGTATTAAATTTTAGCCCTAGTTTTGAGCAATACCATGTTACCTAGTTGCTTGTTCATATCTTTTTGTCATGCTATAGTTTCGTCATTGTATCTCTTGTCGATGTTTCTTGCAAACACATTATTTTTAAGATTGTTAACACGTTTATTTTCACCTAATGGATGGCAGAGTGTAGCCAATTATACTGTTTGGCCGATGTTTCTTGCAAAATGCAAGCACATTGTTTTTAAGATTGTTAACACGTTTATTTTCACCTAATGGGTGGCAGAGTGTAGGCAATTATACCGTTTGGCTAAACTGTCCTTGCATCATTGAATATGGAAGTCCATGATGGTGTGGAGGATGATGACATGGATTTCAACCCTTTCATTAGGGAAGGATCTCCATCTGAGACCTCGTCAAGCCTTACCTCGGAGGCCGAATGCGAGGAAACTAGCTTTGATAATCAACCAAGCAATGAAGTGTACCTTCACAGTAGTCTTGGTAATGAAAACATAGGTGGCTATGCACATCCACAAAATATATTGTCATCAAAATGTGCCTGCAAAGAAAATGTTCCAGAAAACACTTCAACACAGGCTTATTGTGAGAATGGAGAAGGTCGCTTGAATGGATTGGAAAAGGAAGTCTTACCAAGCGAAACTGCTTGCTCCCCGACAGTGCAGAATTCTCATCATCTGTTGCTTGAAGGTAGTGAGGAAGATTCAATCTGCAGGCGGACGCGAGCAAGATACTCTCTAGCAAATTACTCACTCGAGGAATTGGAGACCTTTCTCCAGGAATCAGACGATGATGGTGACCTGCAGAATGTTGATGAGGAAGAGGAATACCACAAGTTTCTTGCAGCTGTCCTATCTGGTGGATGCAATGACACACAGGCTTGGCAGGGGGATGAGAACCAGGATGAAGATGAGAATGATGCAGACTTTGATCTCGAGATTGAGGAGGCCCTAGAAAGTGATGGTGATGAGAATGCCGAGAACAATGAAGACACAAATGGTAGGAATGAGAAAGATGGTCGTAGGCCTCAGACTAGGCAGAAGAAACCGTTCATCGAGTTGTCTAGAGCAGGCAATTGTCGTCATGAATCGACTAAGTCTACTTTACGACCGATTCTACCATATATTTCACCTGCACTGCTGACTCCTGGGCATGCTTATGGATGGCAATATCCTTCCCAGAATGCCCGTGTCCCTTCATCATTGATATCAGTAACCGGTGCTGCTTTCGTGAATGGATTTACTGATCAGCAACTTGGCCAATTGCATATATTGATATATGAGCATGTTCAGCTGCTGATCCAAACCTTCTCTCTATGTGTTCTAGACTCATCTAAACAGAATGTGGCTACTGATGTTAAAAAGATGATAGTTGAGTTGGTTGACTGTCGTGATCAAGCATTGGCTAGGAGAAATACTCTTCATCAACAATTCTGTTTTGAATCACTGCATCTCCGCTCATCGTTTAGTTTTGCTTCTTCTGAGAACTCAGAATGCCAATGGGTGCCATTAATTAATGGTCCTGTTATGTCCATCCTTGATGTCTCACCACTTCATTTGGCTTTTGGTTATTTAAGTGATGTTGCAGCTGGTAAGTTCCGCAAGATAGCTACATGATCTAATTTGCATACACTGCACTTCATTTTGTTTGTCATTGCTTAAACATTGTTTTTGTACTGAATTGACAGCTGTCATGAAGTATAGAAGAAGCCATGTGGATGGCACTGCTGACAAAAACCGCTCTAGGAACGAACCTCTTTTTCCTTCGCCGGTACTTAGCACTTGCAAAGATGCTAACAATGTTTCTCAAGGCAGATCAAATAGTGTGTCCACAGCGTCACCAGTTTCATCTGGGCGGTTACAGCACAAGAAATCATTAGCTGCTACCCTTGTTGATAGTACTAAAAAGGAGTCGGTTGCTCTTGTTCCATTTGACATTGCAAGATTAGCACAGAGATTCTTTCCACTTTTCATTTTTTCGCTATTTCCTCATAAGCCACCTTCTGCAGCTATGGCCAATCGAGTGCTTTTTACTGATGCAGAGGACGGGTATGCTTTACATCTTTCTCCAAAAAAAAATCTTACATCATAGTTTTTATTTTTATTAGGTTTAATCTATCCATGGATTTCAATAACACTTCCTTGCCATGTGGTCTTAAAAATGTAAGAAATGAAGGAATGCTGTGTAGAGGTTTTGTAGTCCTTTTTCAAGTCTGCACTGTTAGTTTATGCAATTTGCGTGTGATTTACAAAGATGTTGTATTGTGGCCATCCCTTTCATCGTTATATTATTTTCTTAACATGTCCTCCTTTTGGGTGCTTAATCATATTAAGTTTGCTATGTTTGTATTCCACTTGCTTAATAAGACAACTTGTATTGTCCCTTTTCAAGTGCATGATTTATAACATCCTTGCTTCAACACATGTGCTATCATTTGTTTTCACAGTTATTTTAATCTTAGCTTATGTTTGGCCTGCAGATTATTAGCTCTAGGACTTCTGGAATATAATAATGACTGGGGAGCGATACAAAAGCGCTTTCTTCCTTGTAAATCGAAGCATCAGGTATTATTATTGCTTAGCTTTCTTGTTGCAAAATTTACTTCAAGCCTCAAAAGTGTTTTTCCTATTTCCTAGCAATCCACCCTTCTCTATGATTTGTTAGACACACCAACTTAGCTAGTATTTTCATCAGTTGTTTGTTGTAGACGGTGTTTGCATTACTCCTTCTAACAAAAGACTTCATTTGATTATCTGAAAATATGAGAAAATGGAATACCTTTTTAAAAATTGGTATTAGAAAGAGTGTTGTTTTGATTGTATTGACATGGCAGTCAGATTTTTCACCCTGCTGGCACTGCTGGTGGCCTAAAATTTGATATCTATTCTTAATAATTGATACAACGGGTTGCTTTATTAAAAAAAAAGATTCTGAACCCATAGTTGTTCAATTTCGGCCACTGGTTGTCAATTTGTTGTGCTTTCTTTTTGTTACACAAGCAAGTAAGCTTGGATCAAATCCTTGATCCCCTAATCTCTGCTTAAAATCCCAACCCCAGACCATTTGGGCAAATTCCGATTATGTCCAGTGCTTAGTTTAGTCTCGACTAAGTTTTCTGTTTCTCAAAATCTTTGAGGTTTCTTGCTGTGGTTTGTTGTATGCTCTTCAGTAACATAACTTTTTTTAGTGTAGATATTTGTGAGACAAAAGAACCGCAGCTCCTCCAAAGCTTCTGATAATCCAATTAAGGTAAGTGTTCACCTTTTCATGTACTGGTAGATAAGATGCTGAATTAATTTTTATAAGCCTTTAGGGTTAGAAAATGTGCGCAAGGTTATTACTGATTTGCATGGTATGGTGCAACAGTTCATGCCATCATCTGGTTTTTGAAAGTGATCTGTAAACACTGAGCAGAGATCTTTTTCTAATCCTATTTCTATAGAAAATTTAGGTAGTGAAGTTCCTGCAGCAGTATTGGCACTATCTGAATTGCCGATAATTTTGATCTTTTTCTTTTTCTGCATTGTCTATACCATTTTGCTTATACGTCAATAGCACAACAGTTTAGTAGGCTTTTATTTAAATTTCTTGACAAAGTTATAAAGGCTTTATATTATGGACCATATTACATTTATTTTGTATCATACTCGGAAGCGAACTGGGGATCTGATTTTTTTGCCCAGTTTTCTTTGAAAAGGGTAGTGCACCATGACAAATTTTACTATGCTTACTTGGGTGGGCCGCTCTATGATTCCACCTCTGGGTACTGAAAGTTTCAAGGAGCACTCCTTTGTGCTGTAAAGGAGTATGTCAGCATGTTCCCTTGTACCAAATACAAATACTGTTTCGTTACTGGGATGACAGGATACTCGGTGATGCAGTGGCTGTTATTGTCAACCTCATTAGGAAGTAGATGTTGAGCTCTTTGACAGTTGACGGCCATCTTTTGGAATAGAAGTCTTCATCAACATACTAGTCTCCTGAACTAAGCATATTCTTGTTTGAATTAATGCAGGACGTGCGCCGTATGAAGGCCTCTCCTTTGACAATTGAGGAAATACAGCATATCCAGGAGGTGATTATATTTGTGACTACAGACTATCTTTTGTTTCCTTGTTTAATTGGCATTTATTTGACTTTTTTTCTTACCTACTGTTGATGTCAGGGGCTCAAGATATTCAAAAATGATTGGACATCAGTTTGGAGATTTGTCCTGCCACATAGAGATCCTTCGCTGCTCCAACGTCAATGGAGAGTTGCCACTGGAATCCAGAGATCCTACAGTAAAAGTGAAGCCGCAAAAGAAAAGAGACGGTTATATGAAGCAAAGAGGAGAAAATTGAGAGCTTCAATGCCTGATTCACAAGTAGTTCATGGGCAGGAGGTTAGTGTGTTTTTTTTAACTCGCAAGATATCCCTAGGATATTATTATTGTCCATGTACAATGATGTAACTGAGCATAATTTTTAATGTTTTCATGACAGGCTGATGACAATGCTTCTGAGGGTGTTGAAAATGATGATGATTCGTATGTCAATGAAGCATTTTTGGCGGACACAGAGAATAGGAGCATGAGCATGATGCCTTGTCAGCTGTCATTATCAAGGAATGCTGGGAAAAGCATCATGATGCAGTCAGGCACCACCCTCAATGACGGATGTGGTGTTGCAGGTGGCTGCGTTGAACAGAAAGGAAATGGTACAAAACTTGACGTGACCGCCTCATATATACCTTTTAGCTGTTGCACTTCTGATGGGGTGTCATGTGGCTCCTTGGACCAACTGCAAGCTTCACAGTTGTGCAAAGAGAAAGGTAGCCGTGTGGTCAAATTGGCCCCAGATTTGCCTCCTGTAAACCTTCCTCCTTCCGTCCATGTGATATCTCAGGTGGCATTTCATCAGAATGCAACACATTTTGATGGCAGCTCAGATAATGTGTCAAAGGATCTGTTTCCTGTACCGCCTCCAACCTTTACTGAAAGTGTGTATAGACAGCTAAATCTGTTCCCCGATCATAGCACTAGTGTTAGATTACAACAGAATGGGATGTTTAATGGAGATACGACGGAATATGGTGCTTGGCAAGATTTTCAGATGCATCCTTTGCTATTTCAGTATCCTCGAGAAGTGCTTTCATCATATAGTCATCCGGTTCAAAATCGCATTAATCATTCAAGAAAATCTGACCTTTTCCCCTTTGAGGGAGTTCAAGTTGAGAAAAGTAACAACCTGACTACAAATTCCATCGAAAAGGGAACTCCTGTAAATGCTAATACTATCGACTTCCATCCTCTACTGCAAAGAACTGAAGTTGAGATGAATGGTGAAGTACCAGAAGCTGACTGCCATCAGTTTGTTAATCAATCTGAGTGTAACATGAGGGAACCCCCAGTACATGACCAGTCAACAGCTAGGCAAGCATCCACAAGCCCTTGTGAGAGGGAGAACAATATTGATTTGGACATTCATTTATGTTCTTCAATGGCCTTCAGGAATGCCAAGGACTTTAGAGGTACTTATAGTAAATCAAGCATTCAGGCAGAAGGGTGTAGGAAGGACAGGGCTAGTATTTCAGAGCTAGAGGTTGGAAATGATAGTTCTCATCATTGCATTGAAGAGCCCAATGAAGAATCAATGCAAGGCGTTGTAATGGAACAAGAAGAATTAAGTGATTCTGAGGACGATAGCCAGCATGTTGAGTTTGAATGCGAGGAAATGGGTGATTCTGAAGAGGAGCAAGTTCAGGGTGTGGAAGTGGAACCCTCTTTGACTCAAAATAAGGTAATTTTTGGCACATGTCTGGTAGCATTGTAATGTTCATGATTGTGGTGTACCACTGTACTGTGATTTTTGCCCTATCCTACCATGGCATCATTAAAAGTTGAATATAGTTTATTGCATTGTGTTGCTTATATTTCAGGAAGCTTATTCTATATGATCGACTTCTCATTTCTTGGATTGATCCGAATTAACAAGAGAAGCATCACATTGTGTTGCTCACATGTTCCTTGTAATGTTAAAATGATCAATGATTGGTGATGAAATCACAATTTGTTTCCTGAATGATCTCAATATGTTTGAACCTGTCTTCTCTGCATGTTTCCTTTTCTTTCTTCTTTCTTTAAGTCTGCTTATACCTATATATATCAGGGTTATTAAGGCGTCGCTTAAGCGTCGCCTAAGCAGTAAGGCGGTCCGGCGTGGCAAGGCGCCGCCCGCCATGCTGCTCGTGACTAAAGCGTTCGCCGCGCCCGCCGCTGCCTCCAGCCGCCGCTGTTGTCTCGAGCCACCACACTGCGCCGCCATCTCTAGGCCGCCGCGCTGCATGACGCTGTCTCCAGTCGCCAGACCGCTGTCTCTAGACAGCCACACTGCGCCGCCATCTCCAGCCGCCGCGCCCGCCGCTGTCTCCGGCCGGTGGCGGCGGTGGCGTCGCGATAGGGGAAGGCGGCGCAGGTGTGGGGCCTGGAGACGGCAGGCAGCAGGGGAGAGGTGGAGCGGAGTGCCGGAGTGGCTACCGGCGAAGAAAGAGAAAGAGAGAGGAGAGGCCGACGTCTGTGGTGAAGAAAGGGAATGAGAGAGGAGAAGGGAATCTGGCGGTGGGCGTCTGTGTCTCTATGACTCGATCTGGGGCGGCCGGCTAGGGTTAAATGGGATGGGGTGTGTTTTGATATTTTTACAATTTAGTCTCCAAAGTTTTACGAAATTACAATTAGGTCCTTCGCCCTTTTTGGATTTCTTCTGATTTAGTCCTCCAGAACTCTGTTTTCTTCGCCTTATGATGTGTGTAAGGTGTCGCCTCGTCTCGCGCCTTGCCGCTTAAAAGGTGTGACAGGGGTGGGTCGCCTCACCTCGCCTTATCGTCTTGATAGATGTTTCGTTGTGCAGGGCATTTCAACATCAGTTGTTTGTGGGGAGTTCCATGGCAGTAATGACCAGAGGCTGATCCAACAAGGATTAGTACAGGGTAAACAGGGTGCAAGTTCAGCGCAGAAATCGCAGAGGTCTTCTAATGCCAGGTCGGCAAGAGCAAAGTTGAAGCTGGAACATGTGAAATGTACGGGATCTAAAACAAACCAACGGTTGTCCTCTTCTTGCACAAGCGAAACAAGCCGGTCCAAAACCAGAAGGTCTAAAACGCAGCAGGGACAGGCAGGTGCTGAACGCAAGTCCAGTGATTCAAGAACAAGAAAAATCCCTGCCCCAAGTTAAAGGCCTTTCTAGCCTTTCATTTCTTTGCAGTAGCTATCAATTCTGTTCGCCTTGCTGCATTCACCATATGACAATGGCGGAATGGCTCACTGCAATCTGTTATTACTTGCACTGCTGTGTTGGTTGTTGCCGGTGATGCAGCCCATGCTGGAGATAGACCTGTCAAACATCTGTTTGCGCCTATCCCTTCTCAGATGATCATTGTGAACAGTGCAGCAAGAACCAGAGGCAAGACCCTGTACAAGTGTACATGTCTGGAGCAGAGTAGCAAAACTGAATGGTGGTGATGGCCTACTACATTTTGGAACCTGTTGCTCATCAACTAGCTACTGATGGCGTGAGAAAGCGTTCCCTGTAGACTGTATTATAATGGCGTTCTTGAATCAGCTGAAGTATTAAATTGTGATGATTCTGATCCTGTGTACTATACAGAGTTGATCGAAACAAGTACCAGATTCAAATTCCTTTGCCACCCAAAATTGATCCGAGTGTTACCATGGTGACCGTTGAAGAAAAACCTGATGTGACATATAATGATATTGGTGGATGCAAGGAGCAGATCGAGAAGATGCGTGAGGTTGTTGAGCTTCCTATGCTTCACCCAGAAAAGTTTGTCAAGCTCGGTATTGATCCTCCTAAGGGAATCCTTTGCTATGGCCCTCCTGGAACTGGGAAAACACTTGTTGCTAGAGCAGTAGCCAACCGAACCGACGCTTGTTTTATCCGTGTGATAGGAAGTGAGCTAGTTCAGAAATATGTTGGTGAAGGGGCCCGGATGGTTCGGGAACTCTTCCAGATGGCCCGGATTTGTTTATGATGTTCGACGATGCTTTGTCTCCGGAAGCTTTGTCGTGGTAGCTCCGTCCGTACAAGAGTTTTTTTTGGTTAGAAATTACTCCATATGAGTCAGGCTTATTTTTTTAGTTCTAAAATATGCATGATTTAGTACCATATTGTTAAGGTAAGATGAATGAGACCAATTTATAACGGAGCTCTTACCACTCCTTCATGTGACATATGGATGGAGATGGCACAAGGAGGGTTATGGTTAATCACACACGCGCACGTGCGCGCGTATTCACATATTTTCGCGTGAAAATCACTGGGAGACACTTGAAAGAGTGTTGCTCTATTTGAAGGGCACAACATCTTTTGCAATACATTATACTGGACATCCTTCTGTATTAGAATGATACAATGACTCTAATTGAATCTTTGATGCGGATGAGATCAAAATTACAAGTGGTTATGTATTTACTTTAGCTGGTGCTGCAGTTTCATGGAGATTTTGCAAAAAGACTATATTGACGAAGTCAATCATGAAAGCAGAACTTGTAGCACTTGACACAGTCACCGTTGAGGCTGAATGGCTGAGAGTGCTTCTATTGGATTTGCTCTTGGTTGAGAAACCAATACCTGCAATCTTGATGTACTGTGATAAACAAACAATATTGGCCAAAGTCACAAGTACAAAGCATAATATGGAGTCTTCTAGATATGTAAAGCGTAGGCTTAAATCTGTCAGAAAATTGAGAAACTCCAGAGTGATTGATGTGAATTATATTCACACTGAGAAAAATCTGGCAGATCCTTTTACAAAGGGGTTAGCACGGAAAGTAATTTTTGTTGCATCTATGGACATAGGAATGAGGCTCGTTTAAGTTACATCACAATGGTAAAACATACATTCTTGATCGGAAATCCCGTGACTTAGGCAATGGAAAAAATAAATTGATGTTGTAACAAGAGAGTATATATTTGGTATACATATGCTCTAATAAACAAAGTATTCTTAACTGTATGGAAGTTGGCAATAAGCTTTAATATATTCTGTTGTCCAAATAAGGAAAATGTATTAGCCTGCAGGATATCTTGAAAGAATACATCTACTTGAGCTTAACTGTGTAGCGTGTGGAAGCTCGGCCCGACTAGCTATCGGGGATCACGTAATGCATGGGCACGACAGCCTTCCTTCCCTTTGCTAGGAATATTGTGTGTGTATTGATGAGACCCAAAGAGCAATATATATAGAGAGTACAAGAGGATATATGGAAGGAATACAAGTCATATAAGGAAATAAATAAGAGTACTTATCTATTTTCTATTCTTATCCTTAACACCCCCTCAAATGCAAGGTGTATGCAATATCCTTGCATTTGGAAAAGAGTTGACACTAAAACAAGATAAATCCGAAGTCCGAGTCTTGATGATGTCGCTGCTATGCGTGCGACCTTGGAATAAACTGTCAAATCAAGCCGAAGAGGAATAGATAGAAGCATGACGGCGCAGATCGAAGCCCAAGAGGCGGCGGCACTGTGCACAAGGTGCAGAAGACGTGTGGCGGCCTTAAAGCTCGGGGCGGCGGCTAGAGAAGCGGCGGCATCATGACGACTTCTACGATCTGCACGCGGCTCAGAGAGTAGAGCGGCGGCTGCTGCCATGCAAAATACAAATCCTGCACTTCTATGACTGACAATAAATTTTGTGGACTCGCACGGCTGAGACGAACTAAAAATTAAAGACTACGAACTTGGATGGACGTAACGAAAAACTCACGAGAAAATAACGCGAAGACTGACTCAAAAAAACAACAGAAAATAGAAGGATTTTTCTGCAATTTCGCCTCCCCTTGGGCCAAGCGGCCCATTTGGCCCAAAAAACATCTGGCCGGCTATTTTACTCGGGTGGGGTTAGGGTTTCCCCTACCCACTCGACCGAGTGGCGGAGGCGGCGGCCTGGGCTCTAGTTCGGGCGGGCGATGGGGAAGGCGCCAGCTTCGGGCCGACGCGATAAGGGAGGGTCCGGTCCGAAGCCGCGCCACGGCTTTCAAGCGGGCCGGACCGAGCGAGCAGAGGCCGGCGGCTTTGGGGCGGCCGAACGGGAGGCCGAGTGGCGGGCAAGATGGCCAAGGGAAGCCACCGGTCGACGGTGCGGTGGCGCGGAGGAGGCAAGCCGCAACGGCATGAGCTGCGCGCTGGCGCCCACACGAGCATGCGACCAAGTCCGATGTGGCGGCGAGGCGGCGATCGAGGCGTCGCGGCGGCAGGGCAACGACAACCCGGCGGCGGGCGCGGCGGCGTGCCAAGGCGGCCGGGAAGGCGGCGGCAGCCGAGGCGATCCAAGGCGTAGAGGCGGATCCGCCACCTCCGTCCGGATCTGGCGCAGGTTGCCGGATCCGGCAGCGGAGAGACCGAGGCGGCCGGATCTCGGCGGGGATCCGGATCCGCAACGACACCGCGCGAAGCGCGACGCGGCCGGGAGACCGAGCGGCGACGACGCCGTGGGCGCACGCACACGACGGGAGCCAAGACGTCGGCCGGCGGGAGCTTGGGCGTCGGCGCTTCAACGGCGGCCCGAGCAACAGCGGCGGCCGCGGCGGCGCGACCACGGCGATGGGATCCGACGGCGATGGCGAGCGGTGCAACCTTGACTTCATCGGATCTGGCGACTTGGAGATGACCGCCCCTAGGAGTAGAGATCGATTCTCCTAGGGGCAGCGGTAGCGGAAGAACAAAGGTTAGTCTTTGAACCTTTGCTGATACTATATTAGGAATATTGTGTGTGTATTGATGAGGCCTAAATGACAATATATATAGAGAGTACAAGAGGATATATGAAAGGAATACAAGTCATATAAGAAAATAAATAAGAGTACTTATCTATTTTCTAATTTTATCCTTAACAGCCTTTACATGAAAATGGAGATGGCATGCAACCAAAAAGAATGCTTACGGCTGAGGAAGATGACTCAACAATGTATCACCATTATTCCCCTCCATTCGAGACAGAGCACTACTAGGTTATCGCTGGCTGGAGTACTCCGAGGGCTGAGTTATTGAGCCAAACATACTTTTTTCCTTCCAATTTCTTGACAAAATTCCACGTTTCAAGATGGGCTGAAAGGTCGCAGCACGCGTAGTCTCTTGACTTGTTTTCCCCGGGGCCGGGGCACACGATCGGAATTCCCGATCCTGTTCCAGTTCCGCTAGCAACGGCCAACGCGAGCAATTTCGTCCCAACGTACAAGGCTACAACAAAACCCCATCATCACCTTGACAAACTGCCGTCGCCGTCCTCCAACCGAGACGGCGGAGAACGTTGACCGACCTGCTCGGCGTCACTGCATCGTTGTTTCCACGCGCCTTTTTTTTGTTCCTTTCTTCCCCGTCGCTCACGCGGATGCGGACGTAGGGTGCAGCTGGAGTCCCCGCTCGGCCGAGACGTCGCGCGAAAGCTCCGGCATTTCGCAGTGGCTGCGCCTCCGCGTCTCGGTCTCCTGCCCACTCGTCACTCGATGCCATGTCCCGGTGCTTTCCCTGCCCTTTACGTCCGTCACTCTCCCTACAGATTTTGACCAAAAGAACCTGCCCTGTCCACCTCCGTTTCTTTACTCTTGCAAGTTGCAGGTTTCACGCGCACGGTGGGTACTGGCGGTGGCAGACCGGGTCATCGTGCGGTGATGTAGCTCTCTCTAACTTGCAGGCTCGTTGTGAATCCCCCCAGCGTGCGTTCCCCAGTCAGTCTTCTGATTTTTAACTACTTTTACGTGTATTAGTACTATTTCGCTCCTATCGTTAAATATAATTACATTGAATATCTTATTTAGCCTTTTGTAATCTAAATCACTGGCTCCGTCGCTGCCCCGAGTGGACGTAATCCGCGCACGTGACAGGCAGCGAATGCTCGCACCGGAGGCAAAAATTCCCGGTACGAGTCCCACGCTGCGACTACGGCACCACCAAAACGCGCGAGGAGAGGAGAGAGCTGTGGCGTGGGGCGATTGGTGGTGCGCGCCGTGGGGTCGTACGGGTGGCGGCTGACTCTCCTGCGCGCTTCCTCCGTCCCGCTCTGGACTTTTCGGCACGGCGCGCGTTTCCTTCCTACCAAACATGTTGAACCCAACCACTAGTTGACAAAGTCCATCTCGCCTCATCCCATCCCCCGGATCCTCTACACCTCCTCGACGACGTAACTCTACTAAACAGAGACATGATCTTGCCGCAGAAGATCCGATAACCGCCATCCCGTAGCCGCCTCGCGTCACTGCTTCTCCCCTTCTTCAAATGCCACCGGGCAGGCGCTCACCTCCTCCTATTCCCGGTCTCGCCTCCCCCCCACCCCCTCGTCAGACACCGCCTCAAGATTCAAGAAACGCCCGCGAGAAGCAAGCCGCGCGCCCGCCATGTCTTCGTCGGTGCCGAAGAGCTCGTTCGCCAGCACTAACGCGTCGTGGACGACGGGCGCGCCGTCGCCGCTGGCGATCAGCAACGGCGTCCTGCTGGCGGCCGTCATCTTCCTCTTCATGGTCGTCGTGTTCGTCTTCCTCCTCTACCTCTACGCCAAGCGCTACCTCGGCGCCAACCAGCTCCTCGCGCCGTCCACGCCCTCCTCGCGCTTCCTCTTCGCCGCCGCCTCCCCGTTCCCGCGCCGCGGGCTCCCGGCCTCCGTTCTCCAATCTCTTCCCGTCACGGTCTATGGCGGCGGCGGCGGCGGCTCTCCCGATGCCAAGGGCGAGGCGCTCGAGTGCGCGGTGTGCCTCTCAGAGGTGGCCGACGGCGAGAAGGTGCGGATGCTGCCCAAGTGCGGCCACCGGTTCCACGTGGAGTGCATCGACATGTGGTTTCACTCGCACGACACCTGCCCGCTCTGCCGCGCGCCCGTCGGCGCCGACGCCGGAGAGCTCACCGCGGAGGGGCTGCCACGCGTGCCGCGCGAGGAGCCAGCCATGGAGTTCCCGATGTTCCCGACCAACGTCCTGTTCTGGGGCACCCACGATGACGTCGCCAACGCCGGCCTTGCGATGCCGCCTCCGCCGGCACCTCCCATGGCTGCCGCCGCCTCCTCGACGAGCACCTCGGGCTCCGGGCGCAGGAAGGAGAATCTGGTGATCGATATCCCGATGCGGCCAGTGGCAGTGGACGCGGTGGTGTTGTCGTCGTCTCCGGCGACGCCGCTGCCGGCGAGCAGGATGCCGGGCGGTGCAGACGACATGAGGTCGCCGGTGTCCGCCCGGCTGCGGTCGCTGCGGCGGCTTCTGAGCAGGGGCAAGCAGGCCGTCGTGGGCACATCTTTCAGCCCGCGTGGCGGCGACATCGAGCAGGGGTTCGCCGGAGCTGACGCTGCACGGCCACCGAAGACGCCTCCGGCGGCGAACTGATTCAGATTCCAGAGCTCCGAGATGCATTGGCTCGCATCGCCGATCACCGGAGTGTATACATGTGTTCATTCTTTCCTTCCTTTTATTTTCTGCTTCTTTTGAAAAGAATGTTGGCAAAAAAATTCTGATCTAAAGAAAAGAAGAGGACATTGGTTCTTGGTGTTGGGGGATAAATGATGGATTTGTGCATATGATCATGTTCATGAGATTATTCTTACTTCTTAGCTTTTTTTAATGGTGTATGTGTTTCAGTTAAACTCTGCTTCTTCAGCACATTGTCTTTGAAACCTACAAATAAGTCACTGTTGTCGCTGACTTTTAACTGTCGTCAGGATTAGGAAATTAGAAGTGATTTTGTTTACCAGCTGGAACTCAAAAGGTGATTCTTGAACACATCAGCAAGAGAGAAAAGGAGGCACCAAATGTATTTGTGCCTAACAAAGGCCTGATCTTTGAGTACTTCAAACTGTAGATTGACAAGAATATGAAGTGTGTAAGAGACCATCTGCTCTTTTTAGGCAGAGAGTTGGTTTCTGCTGAAGAAAACTTCTTTTTGTAGGCCCCAATGTCTGTCTGAAAAAAAATAAAGGAATTAGTACTGTAGCAGCACCACCAGTTTGAGTAGCTACGAGCAGAGTATCACCTATCTCATCGCAGTTTCAGACTTTCAGTTGCTTCAAGTATCACCCAATCATCACTTCTTAACCAGTTATTTAGCACCATATCCGACTCTTATGAGATTTGAAGTTTCTTTCCGTGAAGCAATTCTTCTACTCGTTTCAGAAACGCTACATAAGATGGCTTTGCCGATCAAACACGACACGGTCACCGTGTGTTGACACAAGGAACTACGCAATGCAAAACTTTGACCCTCCTTATGTATATCTTGTTTAAGTTTCACTTGTATTTTGAAGACAAGTTGCACTTGACTATGACTCCATGCATGCACAATGCATTACTCTTCTGCGTGCCTCTTTCCAAGCAACGACCAGTGAGTCAACGACAAGTGATATATGTAGGGATCATAGCACATGCATAATTAACTTTTTTATTTTTTAAAAAATATAATTACATTGAAAAAAGTAATAGCTACAATACAAACAAACCTCAACAGTGTTATTTAAGCCAAAAACCTGAACTTTAAGCTCAAATAAGCAGGTCGTGCCGGCCAGTCGCTCGCACGATTAGGATGTTTCTACTGATGTCGCGCGAGCGTTAATGGGAAGTTTCTTGGATGCAAGCCATCATCGGCTGGAACGAGTCAGAGCCGGTTGAACTCTGAACACGGGAAGGGAAGGGTGTTCGGTCAGGAATCACTTTCTTGCCATCTTGCCATGCTTACCTGCGCGGCCCTTCACTTTTTCTGGGTGAATCATCTACGTATACGTGAGCAGATTGGCACCATCCATCGGCCTGTTTGATATGCTTAGTTAGCTCTGATAATTCTATTTGGTGAAGATCCAAGGATCTGAGCGGGGACACAGCCACACCCCGAATAGAATAGATTTCAGTCTGAAACATAAAAAAATATCTAGTATTTAATCTAAATAATTTAAATTATTTCACTACTGAATTCGGAATGTAACTAAATCTTCACTCTTGTCATTGGGGCCTACAAGTTGCCCGCATGAAATCGTATAGGGATCGAGCCATGGCATCACGTCAGAAGAGGTACGGAGCACGAGCATATGTTGCCTTCGTAAGACGGTAAGAGTGGGACGCCTACCCAGGTGTAAATGTAATTATGTAAATCAGGAGGGAAAAAAAAGATCTCTTGGTACAATAATACCAGTGGTAGCTGCAAGGTTCGGTAGGCAGTTGACAAACACGAAGAAACGGCGTGGTTCAGTCCGGGGCTACAGGCAAATTACTGTGGACGGACCGAGGTAAGTAAGCAGCACGTGTAGTGTAGACTGTTCAGTGGAGTACAGAAACTTTAGCCTACGAGGCAATGGCTGTTTTTTTTTATCACCCTCTGTTATGGTGGCTAGTCTTTAAATAATATATTTTTTAAGATAAAATCTACATATAGATAATACTGTATCGAGTTCAGCTATACCAGTTAAAATCATACATAACTGTTTTCTTTTGTATATTGTCTCTCACGAACAGATAAAATTCAAAAATCATAAATCAAAAGACAAAACCATAACTTAATGAACCCACCCAAGAATGTTTGTTGGGCAAGCGCGGACGCACGGTGACTAGGCCGTGCACGCATAGGTGGGCCGCGTGATGAGGCTACCCCACGCGGATGGGCAAGGAGAGCTTGGCATGACGAATTGGGCTGTGCGGCTGGGGAGGCGTTTGCTCGGCCTAAATTACATACATATGGCATGTTGGGGGTCTTCAATTGGGCCAGCAATTTTGCTGTGACGCTGTCTGGTGTGTCTACCTGCCTGTAGCCTGTGGCCAGTCTGATGAACAAGAATGGTTACTGCTATATGTAGTTTTGTCCCGAATCCATTTGGGGAGATGTCATACGTAACTGATTGATCATTGTATATATGTGACATCAGGAGCCAAAACACGTGTTAGTTGTTCCAAAACACTAATGTCTCCTGTGTTGCACTTGAAAGCCATGGCAACTAATCCTACACTATATATTGTGTAGTTCAACTGGTAGGTTGATGTATTTTTCCTTTCCACTGAGAGGCTTTAGTGCATTTTGACGGGTCCATGTAATCGATCTTGTATTACTCATTTCTAATCCCGATTTAATGTCCTTTCAGGCCTTTTGTCCTTTTAAATTAGAGAAAATTTGCTCAATGCTTTTTGAAAGATCGTCGTGTAGGAAAATGCCATTGCAGACCTAATGTGTGGCTAAGTGCCATCGCGAAGCCAAAAATGTTGGAAAATGCCCTTGTCGTAAGAGTTCCGTAGCCCGACGCCGTTTTGGGGTGTCAAAAGACCGTTTTGCCTTCGCACAATTGCTACTTGTTGGCACCAAAGAAGTGGTTGTTTGGCGGTAAAGGAGTCAGCAGTTGAGGCAATAAAGGCAGCCATTCCTTAGACACTTCTTTTAGAATGTTCTCCCCCTACCTCGAGCATTTCTCCCATTTCTATATCTTGTCCTGTTTCTCCCTCGTCCAGACTCCGAGGTGAACCAAGTGAGCGCCTCTTCCTCCGCACCTATAGTGTTTTGCACAAAATACGATACGCTTGTGAAACGAAAGACCTCAAGGACGGCCAATAATCATGGACACCACTACTACAACCATACCTTTTGCTCGATGAGTTAATTTGGTTTAGGTTGCTTTGTCCCAATCATTCCCCAGATATCTAAAAACCTTTTCTTGTTGATTGAATTGTAGGATGGCCCAATGGTTGTCAATTCTCGGTGTGGGAAGATGAACTGAGCACTAGGCATGGCATTGTTTTAGAGGAGGAAGCTGTGATGGGGAGTAGAGAAATGGTGGAGATGAGTCACCATTTTGACAGACTGGAGAGCAAGATGAACTTAATATTATGTGTTGTTTTCTTTCTTTTGTTGGTCGTTATTTGGAAAGTGTAGTGTTGTGAGTGTTGTTGTGATTCGCGTGTTAGAATACAATATGTTTGGCCATGTTGTGTTAACCCAGAGTGTTGATGTACATACTATTCGAAATAAGAAAAGTTCATTCACATCTTATGCAGTGCACCTGTGCATATAATTTCATTCCAATACTAGCAACATAGTATCACCAAAACCAGTTACAAGAAATAGACAATAACCAAGTGCTCAGTAACATACTTTCCAGAATAGCCAACAGATTAGTCATACTATCCAAGCACAAATTCCAGGATAACCAATAGAGTAGTAACATAGTATCTAGAACAACACAATAACCAAATCCATCAATCATACTGCACTGGATGGTGTAGAATAACCAAGGCTTATACAAAACAACATTGATGACAGGGATCAATCATACATAGTCTGGACAGGGCACACAACAGATCGGACATACTAGGGTTGCTTCACCGCTTTCCTCTGAGAGCTAAAGCAACAGATTGTGCTTCAAGTACTCGCTTCCTACTCCTTGTAAGCACAACTGGCTGCTGGTGGTGTTGGCTTCTGCAGTAACTACCTGTGGGGTGGTTGTTGCCTCACTACAGCATGAAATGGTCAGGCTGGTAGTGAAATGTAGTGCATGAAAGGAGCTGATATGGTTGAGCAGTTTACCTCTGAGAATGAGGAATTGTTGGTACCCCTAGTAAGGGCAGTGCGAGAGGAGCTTTGGCTCTAGTAGATCTGGCCACTCTGAAGCCTCCTTCTTGCAAAACATAGTAGTTTGTGAGTATATATTGGAAAACTTAGCAGTGAAAGAGGTTTATATGAAAAATGTTACCTCTTGCTGTTGCTTGGCCCTTCTATAGCATTTGTGCCATCCTCAGGCGCAGTCTTCTGCCTATGGCTAAGCTATCCACACTTCTTGCATTAATGCATTTTCTGCCATAGCTTGCCCTCTTTGTACTTCTTATTCATAGGCCTATCTGCTGGCTTCTTAAGTGTGGAAGAATGCAACTTGAGGCCATGAGTACCCTTGGCCCACTTGGATTTTCTAGCATTGGCCAGATTACATGGTTGAAAGCAGCTTTGAACATGTCCACAGAGTAGAAGTCATGGGCATACTTATCAACCTTACCTCTTCTTGAGCTAATGATAGTAAGAGCATGAGTACATGGCTTACCAGTTATTTGTCATGGGTTGCAAGAGCATTTTCATGTATCAAGTTCCACTAGCTACTTGCCCCTAGGTTGTTCCATCAGGGTTAGATCCACTAACCCTGCTGATGTGAGTGTGCCCGGCAGCCAAGAAATCAACCGGCTTGATGCAGGAAATACCTGCTCGTCGATCTTCATGTCGGGGATGCGCTGGCGGTCGAGGATCTTGATGGCGAAGACGTAGCCGATGTCGGCGTGTTGCGCCAACCTCACCTTGCCGAAGTGGCCCTTCCCTAGCGTCCGCCCAATCTCGCATTTCCCATCTCGCATTCGGCCCGTGAATCAAGCTAGAGGGGAGGGAGCAGTTAGATCGAGAGAGGGGAGAGAGGGCACAAGATGGATGAGGGCGGAGCGGAGGAGGCAGCGGCATGGAGTGGGTAGGAGGAGGCGAGGCGGAGCGGAGGAGTGGGGAGGAGGAGGCGGGTGGAGCGAGAAGCGGGGAGGAGGGAAGGCGGGCATGGGGGGAGGAGGCGAGGCGGATCGGAGGAGCGGGGAGGAGGAGAGGCGGAGTGGTGGCGGCGGAAAGGGGGGGGGAGGAGGAGAGGCGGAGTGGGAGGCGGCGGCGGGGGTGGGGAGGAGGAGGTCGTGGCGAGCGGAGGAGCGAGGAAGAAGGAGGCCGATCGGAGCGGAGATGCGGTCGAGGCGATGGCGAGTGGTGTCGGTGGAGGAGGCGGCGTGGGGTGGGGAGGGAGGGAGGTGTCGGCGGAGTGGGAGGCGGCGGCAGGCGGGGGGGAGGAGGAGGCGTCGGCGAGCGAGGAGCGGAGGAGGCGGCGGCAGCATAGGGGCGGAGCGAGGTCTGCGGAGGAATCGGTGGGGAGGAGCGCGGATTGGGATGGAGGACAGCGGCGCCGATCGGATGGAACGATATTGAGTGAGTGGAGAACGTGGCGGAGAATCGGTGGGGAGGAGGCCCACACGTCGACGCAGAGCCTCTATGAGGAGCACAGAGGGATCGGAGAGAACGGACGGACCGTCACTAACTCTAATTTTTAAGTAGTAGAGATTTATGCTAAATCAATTTGATTTAAGCTTCCACATTGTATACTTGATTTAGACAAAAAGAAAAATATCTTTTATTGATAATATTGGGCTTGTTCTTTTGGTCAAGTTTATAGCTTTGGTCATGGCTTGTGGCTTTTGGGTCGTTTCGTATGCGAGAGATTACAGAGTAATGGAAACTCACGTGTGGTTTTTGCCGATATAAATTAAGTCAGTACAGTATGTACTACAATTAACTAGTAGACCCTATCTTGAAAAGATACTCCGTTCAAAAGCTAGTTACTGTAGAAAAGCCGAAAAACAGGTTTTAGAAGCTGAAAAGAAGCCCAATAATTGGAAGAGGATTTTTTAGACCGTCTATTTACCCTCTCTAGTCGGTCTCCTCATCATATAAGCTCAAAAATTATGATAATTGAAGAATTCATACGATTTACTATTTTAATGCTATAAGCTCAAAAATATATAGATGTTGACTTTTCTCGATAATAGTAATGATTTATCACAACAGATCACTAGTTCTTTTACATAGTCTAACACTTTCTTATCTGGTAGTATTTAATTGTGTTCTTGGATCTTTTTTGCACCTTCTCAGGGATAAGGTATCCAGCATAGAAAAAATGTTGTCCACGGCTCGGTACGCGGCATCATGCTAGACGCAGAGAAGAGAGAGCCACGAATAATTCCGGGATTCCGACAATGATTTCGGATCCCAAGACAACATTTGGACCAGCATAATAAAATACAGGAACGCACTCCTATGAAAGCAGAACACCATCCAGAGTCGGCCTAAAGATGAGGACCTCTTAACATTAGCCCCTGCAAGCCTAAGACTATACAAAATGGCCCTAATGAGCTTTAAAATTTTTTTGAGATTATTGGCTCTATTTTTTAAGACTATCGGACACATGTACCGGTCTATTTTTTTTTTTTTGCTATGGTTTATAGTTTTTAGTTGAAAATTTTGAATTTTGGCTGTTTATGACAGAGATTGCGGAGAACGAGATACTCACTTGCAATTTTGGTTGATACATATGTTAGCCTTTTAACGTGTACTACAGTTAACTTATAAATTAGTGAACCATTGAGAGAAGGTGCGCGGTTTCCTATTGAGATGCACTCATTTTATGCGTAAAAGTGGATGAAATTTGAACCTAGGTGAAATCATACTCTCGCATCTGCACCAGCCAAGTGGTTCTCAAATAAACCAGTGAGAGACTTTGCAGCTGTTATCATAGGCATTCTATGCTCTTTTGCACAAATCCAAAGTCATGTTTACTCCCTTCGCTGCAAGTTCCTAACTTCGTTTAATTGATTTTAATCCATTATTTTTGGTAAAATAATTGTCTCTTTTTCTACGACCCATTGTTCTGTAGTTAATTGTCTTTAGCCACAAGACGAGCGGTACCGAATAGACTACCTGTTGGTTAGCAAGAGGCCAAGAATTGCTTCTCTAAGAGAAAATTGACGGACTGCTTAGAAGTCAGGTATTTAATGCTTGCAATTATCCTGAACATTTTTCCACACTAATTGTAGTGCTCAGTTTGCCTTTCTTTTTATGGTTTTAGTTTTTTATTATAACTGACTTATTTCGTACCTAGTAGCCGGTAACTTTTCAGACGTAATTAAGTTTAAAAATTAAAAATAAGAAAAAAATAAGTTATTCTATTACGGATAATATAAAAAATTAAAATGATCTAAAAAACTAAAAAAATTTAAAAAATAGTGAAGTAGAAGTCAGAAGAAAGAAATTGATGCGGAAACGAGTTTAGCCTAACTTTACAAAGGGAGCCTAAAATTAAGCAGCCCCCGTTCCCAAAGAAGAAGGGAGGCCACCGCCGCCGCCAGTCCACGTACACAAAAATTCGCACGAAATTTATTGCGCAGAAGATTTTGTTTTCCTCAAAACCTAAAATTAAGCAGCACGAAAGAGAAAAACCAGAGGCAACCAAGAAATTCCCTTTGCCTTCTCCGATTTTATAGCATATGCCCTGAGGATTTCACACGGATCTTCCTAGTTGTTTCTCCGCCCTGACCCGCCATCTGATTTGAAAGGTGCGTAGCGATTGCCATTTCTTCGTGCTCAGATCACAGCAAAGGTGTGGAAACTGAGGCGAGGTCGTTGGGGATCTGATTCCGTCCGATCTGATCTCGCATGTACTGGTAAGCGATTCCGTTGGCGATTGCGTCCTGCCTTTTCTTGATTTGGTGATCTTTCTGATTCTCTGAGGTCTTGTTCGGGTAGAAGAAACTGATTTGGGGAATGTGCGGTTTGCAGGTTTCTTGGATTGGCCGGGGAATGCTGGTATCAACATGCTAAGCCGCGGAGTCGTGCGGTCGCTGTTCGATCGTCTCCGGCTGCCGCCTCGGGGGAGGGACCCCGCCATGCCGCCGTCGGCCGCAACCAATCGTGCTTGCTTTTGCAGTTTTAACCACTCAAATGTCTACAAGGAAAACTGTAGGATGCAGAGGAATGCTGTTCTTGATATGGGGATCGGTAGGAGGTTTGTGCCGGGCAGCGCATTGAGTTTGAAGGGCTGTCTGAATTGGCAGGATAGCAGATTCAGGAGGGTGGATGGTGAGGCACTGAAGATCAAGGCACACGTTCTGGCCCCTCAGCGGCAGTTACTCCGTGATGCAGAGGTTCTGCCAATGGAGGAGGTGAGCACAAATACCCTTAACGGAAACGGCGCATGCCGGCGTGGGAAGCCTCTGGCTTTCCCAGAGCATGCTGTGTCAACTAAGATGGTGGTTGCTGTCGATGTGGACGAAGGTATTGTGAAAATCATTACAATATAGAGTTGTTCATCTCTCAATTATGCAGGGCTGGACTTCATGTTGATTGCATAGCTGGTTCCTTTCGTTAGTGGTCGGGTTTCATGGTGCTTACTCTAGAACCAAATTGTGAATTGAACATTGTTGCAAAAAGGTCATACATCTCGTCATGACCATAATTTACAATTTCATGACATTGTCCTTCTCCTATGTCTTGTCCTCTCCAGGTCAATGAATTAACATCATCTTTCTGTTTTTTTGTAATTGATCCTTTCTCATTATCTTGTGATGTATATCTTGCTCGCAGTTCTTGGAAGCTTTCTTGCTGCTCTGAACAGATTTATTGCAGATCGTTATTCTTGGAATCACTCAGTATCAGAATACCATGTGTATGAGTTCTTTAAGGTGATTTGAAGCCCTGCCTTCCTAAAAAATTTTGAAGCCCTGCAATTTGTTCTCTTTGAGCAGTGACATTTTCTATTGTGTTCTTCTAGCAGAATATTTAGCCCACCAGGTAGTTCTTACATCTTTTTGCAAAATTTTATGCAGATATGGAACTGTTCTCGAGAAAGAGGTGTGTCTTGATAATACTTATCTTCATTTGTCTTGATACTACTTATCTTCATTTCATCTTGGAACTTACAAATTTTGGTGTTTTGAATATACTATGCACTGTATGAAATCAAGCACTCTTCTAAAATCCTGCAGCTAATATTCTTGTGCATGAGTTCTTTACAACACATTTCTTCCAAGATGGTATACATCCTATCCCAGGTGCTCGAGATGCTCTCCAAAATCTTTCGTCTTTCTGTAGCTTATCTGTAGTAACGTAAGTTGGATCATTTGATTTTAGAGACATAGTCAATTTATATTTCGTTAGAAGATGTTTGCCTAATGATACCCTTCCTTTTTAAAGATCTCGGCAGGATGCAATTAAAAACCACACATTAGAGTGGATCGAGAAGTACTATCCAGGCTTATTTGAGCAGATCCATTTCGGGAACCATTTTGCTTTGCAAGGTCAATCAAGGCCAAAATCAGAGATTTGCAGGTAAGACTGTAAGGGGAATGCTATTCTAGTCTTTCCAGTCATGTTAGAAGAGTGCACCTGCACTGTGACTTGGTTTACCATACACTAAAGCATAATAATGTTTAAAACTGTTGTTTGATTATCTTTTTTTGGTGTGTTTTAAACAGTTATGACAATGTTCTCAGTGTTCTTGCGCATAATATTAACTTGTTCGCTATGAAATTCCTCGCTGCAGATCTTTCGGCGCTCAGGTTTTAATCGATGACAACCCGAGATATGCTTTAGAATGTGCTGAGGTTGGCATTAGGGTCCTGCTCTTTGATTATGATAATTCGTACCCTTGGTGCAAAACTGGTGTGGATCAATCACATCCTCTGGTGACCAAGGTTCATAGTTGGCAAGAAGTTGAGCAAAAGCTTCTTTCTTGGGTAGTACCTGAGAAGCATAATTGATATCAGTAAATGCTTCCGAAGAGCTTAATTTCTGAAGAAACATGTTGGATCCATTCCAGTATGTTAATACATGAATATATCAGAGTAAAATAGGATATTGCGTATTTTTTGAAAGACTGGAGAATGAATGTTGCTTCATTGCCACATGCTGGATGTAGGCCTGGACCCTGGAAGACAACCAGTTTAGTATTGTCCTAGATGATTCAAGATCGATACGCGCAGTTTCCATGTGACAGATCAAATTCTTTTTCAGCCTTTTACCCTGTGGGGTGTATATGTTGACACTGAGCTATATGCATTTGATGAATTAAGATGGCTCATATGAATTGATCGGATACACTGATCAGATAATTTGGATCCTATGTCCTGGCTCCTGACTTCCTACTGATTCTAAGGTATTGAAGGTAGATCCAATGTTGATGAAGGATTCGTTACTTCCATGCGCATATTTCTGAATCATCATTATATGTGTGGAGAGTGGACTTATTCCCAAAATCGGCCAAAAAGTAGTCCTTAACACAACAATTTTTTTCCATGGTAAGTCAGATTGTCAGAACACAATTATTCTGTTGCACAATTCTCGATCAAGGAAGGAAAACAAAATGATGAAAATGTTACTCCAGTTCTGACATCCAGTAGGATCCAAACACCGATTAGAAAGATCTAGTGGTTTAGGATTAGTCAGACATGATCTAGGATTAATCAAAATACTAACGATAACTTTCGAAGTTCAGAGTTTAGACCCGAGTCAATGGCAACGAGTAGCGTGAGGTTGGGAGGTTGCTGAGTCATGGCATTGGCGTGTGGACGAAGAATCAGCGACACGAATCGCTCACCCGAAAGCCGTGACAGCAGCAGCTCCTGCTGTCGAAGATTACAGAACCGGCAAAGCAGGAGCTGAGCCAAGCAAATAACAAGAGCGGGAATTTTGAGAGAACCAAACGTCACTGAATCACTCGGAGAACACACGACATACCCAGCGAATTAACATCTTCAAAGAATCCCACATCACAACTCACATTCACAGCAATCAATCTGGTATTAGAATGGATTAGGATTTGTGTTCTAAAGCAACAGAACTCACGCTAGCATCGTAACTCCATAAAAAAAAATGCGAGAAAACAGGTTAGAAGTACAGGTGCGGTAGCGGTAAGGTAAAGAGTGGCGAGAAAAGGTTAAAAATGTATGGTTTAGAAAATCACCAGCTCAAACAAAGAGTGAATTCTCCTCGGCTACAACTTATAACTATGGCATATAGTTTTTGAGCTCAATGTGAACGCTTATACGAACGAATTAAATACCGATAAAACGCTTCGAAAAAACAACGAAAAAACCACCCCACTTATTTATTCGAGCTTATTTATTCGAAGGAAGCCACAAGACATAAACCATGAGCCGAAAAAAACCCACCCAAAACAGTTTGTAGAGCTTCTCGTCAAGAAGTGAGAATACGGTTCTACAGATTTACCATCACAAGTTGATGACCTTGTCTCCAAGGTAGTAGTCCAGACAAGAATGAGTTACACGAACCATCGGAAAACTATACAAAATTACGCCCCGGTATCACACTTCATAGACTTTTATTGTCAAAGTTGCATTAGGGGCAAGGCCATCACTGCACCAAAAACAGAAAATATAACCAGCATCAACCAGAAGGGCACTCGCTTCTTCTGCTTCTTTTCGCCGCGGACCTCCACTGCTGGTTTTCCTCTATTGTTGGGTATAACTGCAGCTTGTTGGACTGCAGGGGATGGAGCTGGGGCAGGGTTTTCCTGAGGCTCTGGTTCTGCCACAGTTTGCTCCATTTGTTGCTGTTGGTTGTACTTCTCAACATACTCTGGAAACAGTTTCCTGAAGTGCGGGCAATTTTTGCTGTGGAGCAAGATTGACGTTTATAAGAGTCACACGGCTTGAAACAGGGAATGGTACATGGCAATAGAAAAATGGTATAATTCAAACATGACACTAGCATAAAGACCATATCACATGCAAATAAATGACATGCACCAAACAGTGAATTAAATAAATCCAGTCATGGTTTAACAATACTATATAGTTCATTGCACTTGGGAGGAACAGCATGCTGACTGAAATTGAAATTTTTCCTTTATGTAAGCATATTTATTAAACAGTTATGCAAAAGCTTCTGCTCATTTCTGTTTCTGAAAGGGTATACTGTTAACATTTTTCTCAGTCCTACTGTCCTACATAAAGAATATGGTCAGATTAAAATTGTCTTGCAGAGAAATGCATTTACCTCTCACAATTGTAGGCAAGGGAAGCCTTCGCTAAATGCCTCTTTTCTCCATCTGTACTCCTGATGCTTCCAGTTGTCAGAGCATCATCCATCTGCAAGTACAAGAATGATTCACATTGAAACCATGCAATTAACACGTAGTGAATTTGCACTTTGTTTATAGTTTAAACAACTGGATAATTGGAAGGGGTCGTAACAGGAAGCTATAACAAGCAAAGCTCTATTGTCATTTAAGCACTAAATTTTGGTGACTGACATTAAAAATAAATGAAATTCTCAGTAGAACTGGGAAATTGATGAGGTAAACTGGATCACAGAACTGCAGCCTTGCAAGTGAAATGCTAAAATTGGTTATCTAAACACACAGAGAAGTATTGCTTGCTGTAGTAGTGTAGTGCTTGGTAAGTATCAAGAGTACAAATTGCTAGGCTTGAATAACAGTTCATCTCCTAATCATGTGGGTCAGAAATTAAGACTGGAATTGAATAATCCTTTTGCTAACTCATAGCTGATGCAAAAGTAACAACTTACCATGAATGACAGGAGCCCTGTGAGAATGCTGCAGCACAAAGACATATGTCAGACCAGTCAACAGTGAAGAGAAAAAAAACACAAAAGCTTTGTATGGAAATACACAGTCACAATTGACAACGAAAGGCCACTTGTATCACTGGAATAGTGAAACTACACTATCACTGGAATAGTGAAACTACACTTTGATGTTGTTGCAAGTTCCCCCATATCATTGTTAAATAAAGAGTTCTGTTGGCTTCCAAGGAACCACAAAAGCATCAGGCATGATTCGTGAATGCTTATATAGAATAATATTATAATAATAATAATTCCAACGGAACATTGGTTTGAATACCAATAATTAAACACTCTAAACTGTAAAGTAGCTGAAAATGGAAATGAAAAACATATTTTGTGTACAAGTCCATGTTTATACTTAATAGCTCAAAAGACGTGGATCAGTTTAGATACCACATAAGACTGAAAGAAAGCTCAGCGAAAAATTCCCTAGGGTGATCAATGAGGAAGCACATTACACTCGTATATTGAACTAGTTACAATGTATGCATACCTTGCTACAGACCACATTGGATTCCAAGATTCTGGATGAACTGCAAAAACATATTAATACAACAACAACAAAAATCGAATGAGAATTATTTCAAACCTAATCGAATGGAAAAGCAATTAAGATCTGAATACAGTATTGAGTCGTATGACACTTACAGTCACTCATTGATAGACATATTCTTTTGTGAGGGGCAAACCTGCCACTGGGGGTTGTCATGCTGAACAACAAAACAAGTTAGAAGTAGGAACCAAAGTTTTAAAGTGTTCATACATTTGGTATCTGTAAAATCTTCTAATTCAGGTTTTTCCCTTGTTACATCCTTATAAGAAGAAACATCATATCATCAAAACACAACCCTTGCTCAAATACTAATATTACTGACACGGACTGTTTCAGTACCTGATACTTGGAGGTTTAAAAGGATAATCAGGTGGAAATTTGAGTTTCCCGTAGTAATATCCACCTTCAGGGAAAAAATCAAATGCAAAAATATTGTTAAAGATTAAGTGATGGAGTAAAATACTGACTGAAGTATAATAGAATGTAAAAGATAATGGTTTAGAATCTTTATCGTATTTACCTTCAAAGGGTGTGCCTGCACTTCCTTCAAGTACAAAATCTGGCATAAAAAGAAAAAAAAATACACATAAATAGGTACCTGATAGGCTGATACAAGCATGAAAGAAAGTGAAAAGATAAACAAAGCACTAAAACAATTCATGCCAATGATGCATATGACATACAATCCAAAGACCAACAAGGATTAGACTTACAGAAAAGCTTGAAGGTAAAAAATGTACATTTACTTTGGCATCATGGCATACATGTGGCCACGATACAAAGCCAGGGATATTTTGTTGCCACTGATAGGTGTGTCACTTATATCACGGCAGTTAAATTTAGATAAGTCTACACTTCAACATCAGTTGTGGCATGAAGCAGATTGCTGTTTGGGGGCATTAATCAATCGTGCTTGTGCTTTACCGAAAACACAATTTTCCATTTCACTAAACTTACCAAGAACCTGCAATATGTGTGAGCCTATTAGGCAGGTTGATCCAGACAGTTAGCAGGAGGCCTCAAAATGTACAAAACTTAGATCTATAATTACCATATTTGCGGTGGCAACTGTACTAGCACAGACTGATGAATACAATTAGCAGGAACTATCAGTATGAAACCATAAAATGGTGTTTGCAGTGTCAACATTTATGGAACTCGTTATTATCATAGAAACCATTACAGACCAATGGAAACCTGGTGACGACCAAACCACATAGCATTAATAAACAAATGGGAGGTAATGGAGCCTATTCCATAATCAGAACAGACCATAAAGCAATGTCTAACACGATGATGCGAGACAATCACGCAACTGCAAGAGTTATTGCAATGATTGTTAAATAAATATCCAACAAATGCATCAAATATATCTTGGACCACAAGTGTGACACTTGCCCATCTTCATGCCCATGCCCTTCACCACACAAGCAACCAGTTGATCACACAAATTTTCCTGCATAAGCATACCTGGCCTTCCATTTGTAGACTTCTAAGAATGAACTTTCTATATGGTAATAATCGACCCTCCCAACCACAAAAACATTTGACTCTAGCTAATATGTAGTGCTATCAGCAGCTAGTTCATAACAAAGAGCATGAGTCATGCAGAAGCTGTACTCTTAAGTTCTGGAGCTTTTCTAACATGGTAGTAAACCGGAGGCTACGCAATTGTGTGAACTGTGCCTGAGCTTTCCTTCCATGAGCTAAACAAAAAAGTTGAGCTTATCCAACTCAGAGGCCAAAGCTCGGGCACAGTTTCCACAAAATCAGCAGAACAATTCATAACTTCGACAGGGAAAACAGATGGTCATACTCAGCACATTACACAGATTACGTCCCACGGTTTGAACCTTATATTTCTATGCTACACAGAGCAAGCATAACCACGGGAATAACTAAATCAAGCACACCAGCAACGCTCAAACTTCATAGCTTATGCAACGTAGCCACACGTGCATCACATACATCAATAATTAACGCAACACCAAGCGCAATCACTCATCCACTCCAAACATCAACGAATTGCTTAAAACACGGTAAATCTACTGGTGCGGTCAGTGGAAGCTACTTACGCCACTCCAATATGTCGTTGGGCACCGGGCGGGCCACGATCTGCGGCGGGGGCTCCTGCAACCCAACCAAAAACAAAAACCAACCACCCGAATCGCGTCAGAACCCAGAACAAACCAACGCAGCCGCGCCAATCAGTTCCAACCGAATCGAATCGAGCCGGAGCTCACCTTGCAGAGCGCGTGGTACTCCTTCTGGAGGCGCTTCAAGCAGCCCTTGTCGGCCATGGCGAAAGCCCTAGGCGGCCACGGGAGGAGGAGGGGGGAAGCGAAGCCACCGAACCCTAGCTCTCAATCCCCGCACGCGCCGCTCGGCCGCCGGAGCGGGGCTTGGGGATCGAGCTGGGGGTGAACCTGGGGAAAAGTTCGGGCCAATTGGGGATTTGGGCGCGGTTAGGGTTGCATCGGGCGGCGGGGAGGCTTTTAGGGCCGGTCGGTTGGACTGAAAAGTTACGAACTGTGACTAAAATTATATTATATTGTAGTAACTGAAATTAGCTTTGCTTTGAGATTCGCGCGCGCGTGCCGTGGCTGGTCAGATCGGGCGGGCCGTTGGGGCACGCGTTTTCTTGGTTTTCTTTCCCAGTTTCCATGTGTTTGCTTGGTTTTCTTTCTGCATTTTGTTTTTTTTCCCCACTGTGTATTAACTTCTAGCGTGAGAACTTGTTTAGTAAACGATGTCTACTATTGCGAAGAGCTCTTGGTCTCTTAAAACAAAATGTTCGAACAAACCAGATAAAGTTTGGAGCGTATGTTGTCGTCATCTTGGATGCAGAGTAGTGGCCCCTGTTCAGTTCGACTTTTTCTAATGATTTTGTATTTTTGTTGAGATGGGACTGCTGCTAGTTTTTTAGACATTCAATTAAAAAATTAAAGAAAAATTTAAAACAATGTTGTTTCTCTACGGATAATGTAAATAAAAAATAAAAGAAGAAAAAGAAAAAAAACACGTTAAAAATTCTAAATGACTTTACTTCGGAAACGTAAAAACCAGAAACTAAAAATTATTTGGGGCATGGTTTGACAACGGCTGTGTCTTATGGCTTTTGGCTGAAATTTTGAATTTTGATTGTTTACGGTACAGATTACGGAGAGAGATACTCACTTGCGATTTTAGATAGTACATATATTGGGCTTTTAACGTGTACATCGTTTAAGTTGTAGACTCCGTCTTGAGAAAATACCCCGTTTGAAAGTTAGATACTATAGTAAAAGCCAAAAATACAACCCTACTCTAGTGCATAGTAGTTTCAATTAATGTGGAGTCAAGTATCCATTTTTCTTTTCTTTTCTGTTTGTTCCTATTGAGTTATGGTCCTATTTTTTTGTCTTCTAAAAGCTGTTTTTTGGTTTTTTTTTTATAGTAACTAGTTTTTAAACGGAGTATCTTTTTAAAATATGGTCTACTAGTTAATTGTAGTACATACTGTACCGACTTCATTTATATCCAAAAACCATATCGAGTTTCACATTCTGTAATCTTTCGCACAAATGCATTAAAAGCCACAAAGCCATGACCAAAAGTCACAAGCCGCAACCAAAAAGAACAGACCCTATGTTCAAGTTTGAGTAATGTTAGGATGGGTTGATGGAATCTGAAGTGAAGTTACGATGCCGCTCTACAATGCACTCGGGTAGAAAACAACTCAAAAATAAAACCCTGTGATCCTTTTTAGACAACCATCTTTACTAAAATGACATTATTTTTGGAATCACATTTTGGTAGGGTGGAGTTGTGAGTGTACGATTCTATCCACCAGAGTTTAAATCCTTGTATCCACATATTACACATAGGGGTGAAAACGGCTCGAATACTTGTCGATCGATCCAGACTAGGATAGAGTTATTCATATAATTTTATTTCTTACTCATAAATTCTATCTATTTTATTTTCTTTTTGTCTTACGAGTACGAACTACTCAACAGGATGAATTGCAGGAAAAAGGAAGAAGTCGTTCATCATTCAAAGGTAAGTCTTCACAAAGTTCTTATTTACATGCTATTCTAAAGAGAAAGGAGAGCCAAGTTGCATCTCTTCGGCAATCTTTCGACTAGTTGGTCTTCTTCGATCAGATGGGCTGCTTCTTCCATAGAGCAACTAAAGTCATGGTCAATTGGGTGTAGGTTGAGTTTTAGTCACATGTCTTGAGTTTTGCAAAGGCATATTTTACTGTGCCTTTGACCGCATCACGAATCGACCCTGCATGATCGGTCTTCATGGTGAATAGATGCTTCTCTAAAGCTTTAACTTGTAGTCCGATCATACTTGCATGACTTTATGGTGTATTTGGAAGGGCTCATCTTCTCCAAACCAAACCCACCGAGTAGATTGAGAAGTACAACGTTGTCGTGGAGGATTGCCTTTATCAACTTCGTTTCCTCGACTACGAGTTGAGACTTCTGAGAAACGTTTTATTTCGACTACAGCTTCTGCAAACAAAATAACAATGGTCGGGAAAATACTTATCACAGGACTAGTTAGCAGAGCTAGTTGAAGCTGAAGCTTTTCTTACCTGCTAGTTGAACGTCAAGCTTATCGACTTCAGCTTTATGCTCTTCTTCCAACAGCTCCATTCTCTGGATGGTCTCTTTATTGATGCAAAATTAGTCTTAATGGTTATCGATTGGAATTCACCTGTTTGAAGTCTGTCTGTCTTTATAACTCAAGCGAAATTACCTTATTGTCCAACCTCATTTCTGGTCAATGAGAGTCGAAAAGGCCTTGCTTTCAATTGCTATTCGTCTACGTTCTCATTTTCGCAAGTAGGTTATTTTCACTTGAAGTTGGGAGCAAGATAACGAGGATATAATAATCATCTAATTATTATATTATTATATTCTCCGAGTATATCCCTTATCGTTAAGGAATAGATTTCACAAAGTAGTCGTGAGTCTTTCTACGACCACTTACTCGTAAGCCTTTCTACGACCAGTTAGTCGTAAACCCTTCTACGACCACCACGTAGTCATAAGTTTTTCTACAACCACATAGTCGTAAGCCTTTCTACGACCGCCTAGTCGTAAGCCATTCTACGACCATAAAATAGTCGTAAGTTCTTCTACGACCACATAGCCGTAAGTCTTTCTACGACCACCTTGTTGTTGTAGATCTTTCCATGACTAGTCTATCTCTGATTGACTTGTCTAATGGCGCCCTACTACATTGTAGGGTCGTCGGGCAAGACGGTTAGAACATACACTTATTTCTAATAACCGCACACGATCTCTCTCTGACAACAACCGCTGCATGACGAACGGGCCACCATGTCTCTCTGACAATAACTTCTGCCAGACTGTTATGTCCCGAAACGTTGAGGCGTCTTTTGGCGTGGGATAACGACCACTGTTTCGTCGACTATATAAAGGTTGACATTAGAGAGGAGGGCGGATCACATTGGATCAGGAGATAGTACTAGACATTTCGTATTACTCGCAGTTGTAATTGATTTCTCTGAGCAATAGCTGCACAGGACGTGCGGTTATTATATTCCCAGGAGAAGACCCGAACCTGTATAAAAATTCCTATGTCTCTACTCTGCATGTTGATACACCAAGTCTTCTAGTGTTTTCCCGAATCCAAACAAATCATACGTAAGATCGATATTAAAATATCGACATATATATATACGAATACTTGGGTATGAATACAAATATGAATAAAAATACGGAGCGAATATGAATCGAAACAATACGATCATAAATTTTCCTCTGAACATGAAAAAACCCTTAAACTATACGCACAAAATAAATTGAAACACATAAATTGTTTATTTGATGGAAACATTTGTGAATTCTTCATATTTTCGACTAGGTTTCCTTCACTGACTCCATACATTGATGCGTATGTTAATGTATAATGGGCTATTAAAATATTATATAAATGAACTGGAGTAAAATAGGGGTTGTATAATTCAGACATCCGCCCCTGAATATTCAGGATAATCCGGATCCATATTCGTATTCGACGGATAGTGAGCTACCAAATTCGTATTTGCTTCCGATAAACAAAATTCGTATTTGTTTTCTATCCAATAAATATCCAAGCTGACAGAAGCAGCATTCGAAAATAGTCCGGATCAGTTAAAAACTATCCAAACCATTTTCATCCCTACCCCACTAGCTGTTGCCTTGACTTTCTAATTTATTCCACAAAAAAATGGTCCAATTAGTCTGGGCTGGGGCCTAACCCGGTGAGACCAGAATCAACTGGGCTTTTCAGTGGGCCAGTTCGAGCCCGGCCCGCCATTTACTCAGGTCTGCTTTGAGCATCACATAAGATGGTCATTGCATAATTCTCCAATAGCATATGCAGCAAATCACCATCATTTTCCAAGTACTGATGAATGGGAATAATACAGAAGGGGTGTACGTTGGTGGGCAGCTCGCAGATGGTTACATCTAACAAACTGACAGCCGACCAAGAATCCACAGAGAGAAGGAACCCACATGTGGAGCCTACTGTATTTGTAGTTCACCTGTATTAATATCGCCAGTCATCACTTCACCAATTGGTCTCACTATTTGTAGTCCACCTGTTTTATGATTGGTGGATTCATGCTATTACATGAGCACCAGCATCAGCTACCAGCAATGCAGATAACTGGATATGTCCAAGCACAGATATCACATAGCAAAAACTGAACAGTAGAGTTGTACTTCTGTATACACAACAGATAAACCGCATAGATTCATGTACAATCCAAAGTACCAAAAAAACTCCTATCCAATTAGCATCCTGATGCAATCCAAAAAACAAAAGAATACACATCAACTAATGTGCAACAGATATAGAAAAGCTTTAGGGTTCTTAGGAGCAAAGTAGACTAGGCCATAAGCTTGAATTAGTCAGATAACTTCCTACCTTTCTTGCCCTGGGTTTTAGTTCCCTGATTCTCTCACAAAATCTATGGAGTCTAGCACATTTCTGCAGCCGTTGAGTTCTGAGTTCTGTCTTCTGCAGTTGTTTCCTCACGCCAATGGGAGCATGTGTTTTCAGTTTTCACCTTTCAGGAGGGATTGCAGCAGCAGCCATGCCTTTCTGATTGGATATGGCTGAAGCAAGAGGAATAGGCATCAGGCAGAGGCCCTTGTTCTGAAGGTACTGCATTGCGCTGGTGATACTCGTTTCCATCAGCTTCACGACTTCTTGCTCAAAGGCGAAGCTATCTTCTGAGTCTGGTATGTCCAGTAGCCCTTGTGAAATGGTTGAAGCTGAGAGAGATCGATTGCTACGGCCCTGATGGTAGTGTGACAGTGTAACAATGAGTACATGAGAATTTTGGGATTTTAGACAAAAGCAAGACTTGGATGAAGTGTGAACTCATCAGACTAGATATTAGAAAACTAAGCTAAGTTGCAGGCAACTCAATGAAACCAGGGCAAACCCAGAAAAATCTAATATAAATTGGGACTACAATGCAAAGTGGAGCTCCAAGACCTTGTAATAGGCCACCATGCAGCTGAAGTGATTTGAGGCATTTAAATTGGCTGTGCTTGTGTGCTACTACAAACAAATAATATGAATTCTAAAGTAGCTATGTTAAGATGAGTAACCATGAAAACACCAGTTTCAGTTAGTCGTTCTTTTAATCTAATCATAACCTCCATGAAATTTGCAAGTCTTACATAGAACAGTATCGAAGCATAATCCAAAAGCAGAATTTTGACCATACAAGGTTTGTTCTCCTACTGTAGAAGTGAAAAAAATATGTCTTCGTCCTATCTTGATGCCAATATTCACAATAATGGGTAACTCAAAAGTAACTTCATACCAAATGAGTTAATAAAGGTAAATGTTCATCTATAACAAGGGAAGAATCATGATTATTTTACTGGAGAATTTATAAGGGTTAAAGACCAACAACTTAAGTTTCAGCAGCGTAGAACACATGGAAGGTGGAGATGTAAATGATATGACCTGTTTGTATTTAAATATGTCGGAACAAAAATAGAAGGAAAAATAATGACTGAGCACGACCTACATTTATTGTATATTTCTATAAAAAAACACCACAAAAAAGAGGGTATAATAGAACCATTCTTTCAAGGATTCATTGGGAAAAAGGAAATAAGAAAGTTTGGCACCTCAGTTTGAGATTCTGTGAGAAGGGGAAGAACTGCTCCAGGAGCTCCTAGCCTACTCATGCTCAACACCTGATGTTAAGAAATCAGGCAAAACAACTTATGCTTTTTTAATATATATAAATTTGTTTGTTGCCATACCTTGACCTGAAGCTGAAGAAATTTCACATAATCAATTATTTCATCGAGCATTGATGCCTTATCTGCCTGTTCACATGAAAAGGTGATTATTGGTTAGGATTTCCAAATTTTTAATTTTTACTATTTTATTCCAGAGCTGCCCAAGAAATTTTAAAACATCAATTTCATTAAAAGAGGAGAAATTTTGGCAATGTTATAAACCAGCCATGCATAATAGTAAACTCCCAAGACTTTCAAATTGCTCAAACTGAACCAATGGCATAACATATAATGGCTATATGTTGGCCCCAACAGATCAGTAGTTGGGCTGATGTTATTTGCAGTCCAAATAATGGCTTCCTGCTGCTGTCTCACTAGGTCAATTTCAAACCATACTTCAGTACATATTTTCCCCTCACATATTCTTGATTCTTACCATACCTCAATCTGTTGTTGTTTCATTATATACAAGTAACAAAGCCTTAGGTGTGCTTACAGATATTTTAGTTGGATGACCAATTCAATAATTACAAATGTGATTGCAACTGCATGCTGCACGGGGGAATGAAACATTTTTGCATTTTTTGTGGTATCATTAAACACACACACAATAAGGAGAGTACCTTATTGGAATTGGGGACAAGGTCTTGGAGATTTTTCATCCTCTCTGAAATTTTCTCTCTGCGAAGCTGCAGCATAATGGGAAATTCCAGTTTAGACTATATGCTACATACACATACAAATTAAAAAAAAACAACCAATCCAAATAAATTATACAACAGTTTGATTTGTTACAAAGTGAACTGATCTAAAAAAAGAACTCACCCGTTCAGCAATACTATGAGGATCAGTTGCCTGTCCACGACGAGCCCTTACACGTGGCTTCACGCTAAAGCTATTCCCATGAGCTGGATTTTCTTGGGGTTGCACATCAGAAGAATGGCTAATAGGGTACTCACTTTTATTGTCATGGATCAGCGGTGGTATCTGAACATTTGCAACCACAGAGTCCAACTTGTCAGATATGCATTCAAAGAAAGACAAAGTAAAACAAACACTGCATATGAGAACAAATGTTTTTTTAAAAAAAAAAACCTTTGGAGGAATCAGTGCCCCTTGTGCTTCAGTAACAGCCATCTGGTTACCAGAAATGAAAGTAGGGAGAGGTATATTATGCATTGCATTTTGCTCCTGCAATATGAAAGTTGACTTTATCAGTACAGGTTGAAATGAATGAACAGTAAGTTGCAGTTGCAGAAATAGTTGTTTAGTGGCACAGTTCCAAAAATTAAACCTGTTGTTGAGCCTTCAAACCACCAGTAGCTAGTTGTGTTTTCTGGACGGTAGCGAAAGAGGAGATGCTACCATTGATAAACTCTTTGCTATCCTGTATTACCACAAGAACAAAAAATTAATTGAATGTAATAGATACAGTAGCAGCTATATCTATGTAGTGAGCATTACATGCAGTGATGCCAAGGTAGCATTATCAAATACTGAGAGACTCCCATTTGGATGGCTTGTTTTGCTCAACATAGTAGCATTTTTTGCCCCTTGAAAACCGAAAGCTTCTAGGCTTACTGGTTCCATGAAGGAAGAAACATTTTGGAATGTCGAACACAAAGTTGATGCTGAAGAAACAGCATGTACATCAGCAAGAAACGCAGAAATTTCACTACCACTACTATCAATTGAACTGGATAACGCATGAGGCAGTTCTGGGAGGCCAGCGGTATCCATCTGCGGATGAAATGTTCCAGATGTTGAATTGGACTGAAGAATCCCTGGGGGAATTAAATTACTTTGCAGATTGCCATTGTTCTGCAGTTGTTGAACCTCCAGAAGACTGTGAGGAAGCTTATCCTTAGATAGAATATCGCCAGACAATAGATCAGTCTGGTTGTTGTACGGCAAGCATCCATTTGTGAGCATAGCGGGGTTCTTTTCATGCTCAATAAATTTTAAATTGCGATCTGATCTAGCTCTCATGAAATTGCCTGAAGGTTGTATGCTTCCTTCTTCTGCATATGATTCCACTGAACCATCCACAAAATTATACCTCTCAGAAGCAGAATTGAGCCAAGATGAAAAGTAGGAACCACCAGTGTAGTCCATATTAGCACCCCTACAAATTGACTCAATAACTCTGCTCAAAAGTGTTACAAAAGTGTGGCTTCTAGAAATTGAAAGTGTCAACAACTGATAATCCTGTCATGCCTCCACTCAAAGAGAACGTTACTTAATTTTTTGAAGACAATCTTTGATGGCCAGAATGTTCCTGTCTTTACAAAGGTTGCACACTCTGATGCTGAAAGAAGTTTGTTAATAGATGCCCTCCACAAAACAAACCCTGCGCAGCAAAGAACAGTTGTCAGCTATTCACAGATTGCATACATGGACCAATAATGAAAAGATATAATTAAACGAGAAGAAATATTATATTTTACTATAAGATTTCTTAACAAAGTTAGAGATCCTGAAGTAAAATATTTTGGACACACGCGTTAACCACTTCAGGAAGAAAGTATTAGAATATGTCTAAATTAGTATAATTCCTTCTTGTTTACTGCATACAGTTGACAAAAGCTCCCAAGTTAAAACACATCGTTGCCATATTCATTTCAGTCAAATATAAGACATTTTTTACAGTAAGGGATAACTGAATTCTTCAATGGTTTGCAATTTGTTTCCCTTACAAACTGCAGAGTTGTGACAAACAGTTAAATTAAGCATCTGCTTCATTACTTGCTGATGGCAAAACCAAAAAAAAAAAAAAACAGAGGGGGACTACTACGGATGCTTTTTTTTAGAGCACGGATGGCAGTATATTATCAAAGCTTTAGATACAGCATAGGCTTCTAGTCTGCACCAACCTTTATTATCCCCAAAATAAAACGTACATGAAAGCTTTATTCCACAGTCAATTTGACAACTGATTCTCTTAGGAAAAAGCAGTAGCTGATTGGACATTCAGTCATGATAAAACACGATAGATGAACATTATTATCTTCCATTTTTTTCAATATACGGAGTTCGACCGCTTAGCTTTGTTACGAAATTATTGTCCATCCACAATTAAACTCACCGAATACCTTCCTTTCTTTAAAGCTAGACGATGAATGTGACAAGCCAACTTATGCTTCCTCCAATTGCTCAAATGCTACTTCACACTCAGCTACGTACTATATCAAAATTCCAAAATTTCCCATTATAAAACTCAGAACGAAGCTATCAAGAACCAAGAAAAGCGACGGGAAAGGCAGAAAAACCTCCTTTCCAGAATTTGTGACTTGCGAGAACAAAAATGGTGTTAGCCAATAAACCAAGACCAAAAATAAAGAGCTTCCGATCATATGCGCTCTACAACTAAAATGTCATTCCTACGGACTCTCACATCTTAATACTTCGAATCATCACATAACATCTTTCTTTAGGGACCACGAAAGTGCTTTTTTCCTATCCATTTTTCACTCTAGGATTTACAAGAAACAAAGCAAGACACACAGCAAAGTTTAGAACAAGCAAAATACAATTTTCACCAAAGAACATAATCAATAAAGATCCATCTTTGGCAATTTTGGAGGGGCAAAAAGAAATCAAGAACAAGAGAGAGAGAAAGAAAACAATCGAAACATCCAGGGGACGAAGGCAATTTCCGAGCACTCACCGAAGAGATGAAGATTGGAGACAGAGACGGCCGGAGAGAGGGCAGGCGTGCGTACTAGAAGCTGGTGGTGATTGCTGTGGAGAAGGTGCAGGAGAGAATGGGAGATGAAGGGGAGGGGAGGAGACGTTTTGGGCGGAGAGGAAAAAGGGAGGCTTTTGCTTGCTGGGCTTGTGAAGACTGAAGACGCGTTGGACTGGTGAATGGTGATGCCCAGCCAGGGGGTGCAAATGCAATGCTAGCAGGCACATAGTTGTTGGTGCTGCACTTTTCTTAAGAGAAAATCTACTATATAGTACTGAATAACTATATAATCTATAATACGCCATTTATTGTGAGATTGGTATATAGGATTAGGATCCGTATATTAATAAAATATTAGTAGTATATTGTAGACATATGAAGTTATTCAGTGTTACATTAACTTTCTTAAAAAAAAATTGTAGGCCTCTTTTGGTTTTGGATTAGATGGATGGATTGGGTGGAAAAGGTGTTCTTTTTAAGCTGTAATTTATAGTTTTTTGCTATAGTTTATTAAGTCTAATAAATAGTAATTGCTAAAAGAAGTTGAAGCCAAAAGCCGGTCGAGAAATCGAAAAGAACGAGGCCAATATAGGTTCTTCACTTCTGTTTTCTTGCACAATAGGACCTACCACGGAGGACTATTATGTTTTTTATGGTCAATTATGTTCTCGGCGAATTTTTTTCCTTTCGTAAGAAATGTTGAGGTTGGTAATTGGAACTTGTTTCTTTTATGAGGTCTGAACCCACGTCTTTGCGAAAAACCAGCTAGATGTCATGCGATATATTTAGCCAGCCAGAAATATAGTGCGTCCAATTTGCGCTACGTTGGATTTAGCAAAATAACAACTTTGCTTTCCCAATATAGATAGCCGTGTGCGTATACGATGTTAATTGACCGACACCAATACTAAATCAAGCACTAGCTGGCAACATGTGCATGGTCTTCAAAATGATAAGCCATTGCATGCAATGGATATAAAAACATCAGATCTTAGCATATTTAGATATTTGACATTCGAACGGACAATAGATATGGTAATATAAGAAAAGACATAGCAGCATGTAGACGCATAAATTTGTTTCGCAACTATGACAATATATAAATGCTAAATATGACATTCAGAACTGTGGTGGTGATCATTTTGGCTTATTTTTTGTGGCTTATGGTGAAAAGATCAGAATTTGGTGAAAAATATCAGAATGATAGAGGCTTATTTAACATAATTAAATTTAAAAAAATTAAAAAATATAAAAAATATGTTAGCCCATCACAAACAACGCAAACGAATACGGCAAAAAAAAGAACCAGCGAAAAAGCTAAAAAAAAGCCAAAAATTCAGAAAAAGATGAAATTATAAATAGTGAAAAATAATCCAGAAGTTAGAAGCTAAAACCGAAACGGAACCTGTATCTTCCATAACACCGCTACATGTATCCATGGGTTTTTTATGCCTCTGGCTTTCTGAGTTGCCCTGACTTATGTCTCTGCATCAATTCTGGGGCTCCCTGCAAACGAGGATTACGCTACCATCAGTTCCGGGGGTAAGACAAAATTCACAAAAAAAAAACACCGAGGGCTAAAGTGAGATAACAATGTCGTGTGTACAAAAAAAAAACAGTTTTATGTCACGGCGCGAGTTCTGACCAGGTTAGGTTGTGACGTCGCTGCGCACGTGGGCCCGCATCAGTATTCCTCCGTTCTTGTGGGCCCCACATTGGCAGCACATAGGGATTAGGTTGTCGTGACCTACACACAACGACGATGGACATGCACTTTTGGATCTGTTTTTTCCGCGGCGGAGGCTCCGCTTTGTGCTTATAAATAGTAATAAATTACAGGAAAGTCATATGAAATAAAAAATTTATATATAGTTTTAGTCAATATAAATAAAGTCACTATAGTATATACTTTAATTAATTTATAGACACCATCTTAAAATAGCACTTCATTTAAAAGCTACTTACTGTAGAAAAGTCAGAAACCGCAAAAGAAGAGGCCCTTTTAGGTTTTGGGTGGCTTTTAGTTTTGATTTCTTCAAAAGTTGAAATAAATGAAGTGTTTTTTTAAGTGGTTTCTCGAAGCTGATTCTTTAAACGATTTTCTGAGCCCTTCGACACATGTGTTGTACACAACAACGTCTGGGCTATCTGTCACTATCTTGAAAATCACAACCAAAAGCTATCAGTCATAGTTTAAATCACAACCAAAAGCTATCAGTCATAGTAAAAAAACTATCAACTGTAACCTAAAAGAACACACCAACAATACTGTGCTCCTTTGTTCCATCATTAAAAACACTCTGTACCAAATGTTTCATCATTAATCATCAACTCTTGTAGTTTTGTTAATGAACGCCTCGTTTTCCAACTAATTCTCCAGGAGAAATGCAAAGGAAATCATATAGAGTTAGTGAAGTCGTACGTCCTGCCCCTACCAAATGCGCGACTAAACTAGAGTAGCTGGCCGCCCAAACATCTGTATCTTATTTGCAGAAAAAAGAGATAAGAAAGAGATAAGAGATACATGCCCAGATTAGTAGATTATGATTTTGCGAAATAGCAATGTTAATTTGGCAGCGCGGACTTAATCGACCGAGTAATTAATTGGCCTAATCATATCGGCGAACTCCTTAATGACATCGAGTGGGCGCCAAAACGGGCTAGACTTGTAAGGGGACTTTGAATGGGGGTGATGTAGGTAGCTTTCATAGTATGCTAAATAAGCAAAAAATTTGATGTGGAAGGATAATTAAGAAAGAGAGAGTAAAATATTGCCTATTTGAGAGGACCAAAATACCTAGAGGACGAGGATTGGTAAAAACAAAATAGAGGGGGTGAGATAAGGGGAAGAAATAAATTGAGTGAGATGGTTGTTAGATATTATTTATTAGAAAAATTATTTTTAATTAATGTGTATTTGAGGTGGCAAGCTATAAATATTATTATGTTCAACGTGGTTGCCCTAAGCAGCAACATTTTCTTCTAATTCATCCGAGCCAGAAAAACTAGTACAGGTAGAGGATAAATTAATTAAGCACCTCGTGGCTTGATCTTCACACGTGTGTCCCTCCCATTGGTCGTGAGCTGGAGCTAACAGCGATGGACGCTCTCGAACTCGTGCTACGCACGGCTTCGAAGAAAGCGGTCGCTGCATGCATGCGCGCGCTAGTCGACGCGACTACGCCCCACCGGAGAAACTCGCGCCATATTTACCTACCTATCTTATCTCTATAATTTATAAATATATAAATAGAATTAAAAATAACTCATATAATATATTATCTCTATAATTATATGTAATAATTTTGTATAATTAATAGATTATTTATATAGTTGTCTATATAAAGATATATACAGTAAAAAATTGTTATATTCTTTTAAATACTGGATACCATCTTTTTCTTTACTCTACATCACATAAAAGCTATACGATATAGAAATCAAAGCTTGTTGCAAATAGCAGTCACAAAGAGAGGATCATAAATAAGTGTATTCTTACTAGATGAGACATCTTCTCTATTCTTACTAGACAATTGACTTTTAGATTTTGTTTTAAAAAACACACTGTTTAAAAGTTAGTCACCATAGTAAAAAAACCAAAATCATTTTTAGAAGCCATTTAGTATCGACCAAAAGTAGTACGCGGAAAATATGGGCGTTTGAGTGGGTCAACCAATCATGCGGGTGGATTAGATTGCGACCAGTCACAAGGCGTACAAGCAAAGCATGTATTTTCCATCAAAACATTCATCAGTGTGTTTGGCCGATCAATCAAATCCAGTGTGTAAGCTGTATGATAGCCTAGCCCCCGCGGTAGGGTGGTTGTAAACTTGTCTCGCCTTCTGGCTTTAGATTCACGTTACTTGAGTTAATCTGTATTAACTTACATAAAGTTGATTAGTACTAGAACATGTCAATTTGCACTTGTCTTAGAGTGCTCACCGGATACAGCTGCAGGTCTCAGCAAAGGCCTTGTTTTTTTTAAGTTACGGCTATTAGCTTTGCAGCAGCAGATAACTTTTACGTATTTTTTTCAAGATGTAGAGGATGATGGAGACATTAAGGTAGACATCACATATGGTTTGGAGCTTAGAAATTATTTGGAGAATCTACTTTAAACAATTTCTAGAGAAATCAAAAGCTAAAAACCAGAAAAAGAAAAAAAAAACCAAAATTTGACCCGTAGATTCAGAAGACATATAGTCCTGTTTTTTTGTTTTTTTGTGGGGAACATGCAGACCTGTTATGATTCGATTTTGTTTAGGGATTAGAATCTGGGCTAGTTCCTAGAATTTCTTGCCTCTTTTCATTGTTGTGAATTTGACCATTTTCTGGCCATAAAAGGCCTAATTCCTCTTTTTAAGATGTAAAAGGGCAAATTCCTACCCTTCTTTTAATGGGCCAATCTCCCTGTTCTATCATGCCCACAAGCTAACATATCTTTTGGGTTTTTGATAGGAGCGGGCCAGATTGGGTTGCTCAAGCCAGGGGATCTGGGCCCTCAGGTTAGACCGTGCATCATCACTTAAGAGGGCCGGCCCATAAGTTGAGCTTGCATGTTGGCTACAAGTTCATGCAAGAGTAGACTACCTATACTCGCTAATCAAGTGAATTACGTAATCAGTGTCCCGTTTGATAACCTAAGAGTAGACTACCTATACTCGCTAATCGACAAATTAACATTATGTTGTTCTGCACGGAACGGTCGGTTTAGAGTGGAGTAATCAGCCAGAGAATCCTCAAATGCATGCAGCTAGTTTATGACGACGAAATTCTAGAAGAAAAGAAGAGGAGTTTATATATCACTTTATCCCTTCTCTTCTCTCTCTCTTCTCTCTCTCACCAAAAAGCGAAATATACTAGTAACTGACAGCTATGCGATGTTACATGGATCATCCGTCGATCATGCAGTTCTAAATATATTTGGAAGTTGGGGTGAGTGTCCTCACTGAATTGCAAAGCTGAAGAGATTTCTGTTATGCAATGCTAAGTGCTAACCAATCCGTCCTTGCTGGCTAAACTCACCTTCCTTGCCGAACTAATCTTTCATGCCCTGTCCTAACTAATCAATCCATGGAGAACAATGACCTGTCCAGCTACCCAGTACTCTACGATCTAATAAGATAGCGTTTCACGTCTTGCGATGTCGACATGTATGGCCATCACCCCTGTAAACTATTCAAGGGCTTGTTTATAGTAGCTTTGGCTAATACTCACGCACACATCGATTTTTCCGATTTGGAGGTGGTGTTCTTGCACGGTCTTGTTCGACCGTGTGTTGTGCTTGTGTGTTTCAGCAACCTTGGTGCTTGACCAGCACCGATGTTAGGTCTTGTGCAACATTTTCCTACCCTCGTTCTCATGTCTGTGGTGTTAGCCGGCTTGTGTGGGTGGCTTTGTATCTCCGATAACCACGTTGCGGTGTAAACGATGGTGATAGGTTTTCTAGGACAGTGTCGACTTTAGCATGCCTAGCCTTGTTGTCTTCTGGGCGACTTCGAGTGTCACCACCTTGTGAGTTGCATTCGATTCTTGCTGTTATTGTGCATTTGTGAGCCGTTCTGGTGTACTTTAGTATTTTATAATTGAATCACTAGTTCTGGGTGACAATTATATGATAATATGTGGGATTAACATTGCTCGATGACGATTCTTGGTCTATATGAGATTAAGATGATGTTTTAGGATATTCTGCTAGTACTTTGATAAGTTGGCAACCAATGTTGGTGTTATCTTGGTTCTTACCGTAGCCTTAATCATAAATCTAATTGTGATACTGCTCGCTGTTGCTTCAGTTAAACTTCTGTGATATATGTATGTACGTATGTACGTATGTATGTATTACTGGGTACTTCAGATAAGATGTATACATGTATATACTTGTTGATCTTTGATTTAATCATTCAAGTATAATCACTGAAAGAGCGGTCCATTATTTGTTTAATTGTATTGAATTGCATCTGATTATTGTGGTAAGATAATTGACTCAAAACTAGTAGAATATCTAGATATCATTGTTTCATTCTGTGATTAAATATCAGTCACTGTGTTGAGAAGGCCTTGTGTTAAACAAGTCCAACCAATATTTAAAAGCAATAATTAAAAAAATCATAATTTAAGTACTATGCTAATTGTTGATTTATAATTAGTAGTCCCATTAAACATGATTTCATATTCAAATAACATGGTAGAGATATGTGATCTTGTAATCATTTTATGTTTACACATGTCATCTAATATATGATGGAAATGCTTTATTTTCATTTACAATTCTGAAATTTTATTTAAATATTTGCTGAAACGACGTTGTGTACAACACGTAATATGCCTGTAACCTCCTACCTCCTCTATCTTATTCCTAGAGTAAGACAAGCGTAAGGGAAGTAGAAAAGACACTTAAAACCAAGTATTTATATTGGTTTCTGATTTTTTTTCGAAAAAACAAGAAGCAGCAACCGATACAATTACACCCCTAATAAAATGCTTTCGGCAAAACCGTATCATTTTGCGCCATATTCATAGGACGGGGAAACGGGTGATCCACGTGACAGTCGTGTACCCCGTATGTCCTAAAGACCTAAACTAATGATAGCTCGGTGTGCCTGTCAGACGAACACACATCATGGGTTCATAATAAATCACCACTGTAGCAGCACCAATCACCGTCTCCCTGCAGCCTTGCAGATATCCGTCAGCGAAACGAAAGCTACCAAAACGATCGAGACACGGCTACAAACACCGGCCCGCGACGTCGGCGGGATCACGGCGGCGGGCACATGCGACGCGCGGCCGCGGTTGGCCCGGTCGATTGCCCCGTCCGCCCGGACGGCCAGGCACGCCGCGCGCACGTACCAGCCTACGGGACACCACTGTAGGTGATAATGGTCGCACAGTAGCCGGGCCGACGCGCCTGCCGCTCGTCGGCGCCGGGCAGGTCGCTTCGTGCTACAGTTGAGCTGGTAGGGGTCTGCATTGTGCTGCGCTGTCACCTGTACTCGCTGTACCGTGCTGTTGGATGGATGAGTTTACGGTTTAAATTCTGTTCCTCTTCGGACGAAAGCTACAAAACGCTACACCTTCGAACGGTACAGCGTCCTGTCCCGCTCACCTTTTCACTCCGTCACGCGTTCTCTGAGCTCGCTCTCGCACAGAAAAGAGGTGCTGTTGCTATCGGGTTCGTCGTGCCCTCTGACGTAGACGGAGACATGGCGAGCGCCGTACTGAGTATTAGATCGGACGGAAGGAGGAAAGAGAACGACGGTACAGGGAGGTTGCTGTGAGCCGTCGACGGTGACGGATAGAGCAGAGGTGGTGGTGGAGTGTAGAACTACATCAACATCGGAGAAGAGAGAAGAAGGCGAGGGGAAGAGAGATCGAGGGCGAGAGAAGTTGCGTCAGTATAAAGAAAAGAGAGCGACGAAGGAAAGATTCTTTTTTTTACCGCGGTTTGTGTACAGTACAGAGTAACAAAAAATTATGTCGGGAAGCTCTTGCAAGGGTGTAACGTTCCCTGCTCTTTTTCTTTTAGGGCATCCATAGTGTATATAATTTAAGAGGTCTTAAGGTGAGTCCCATCTAAACTTTAAGGTCAATGCTGTAATGTATATAACCCACTAGGCCTTAAGATGGTCTCACTTGTCAGATAAAGAAAAAATGTATTTTAATGCTTATAGCCAGGTCTTTAGCTTGAGGACTGGTCTTAAGGTTTTTTTCTTATGGCTGCAAGGTCACACAGAATGTATAAGGTCGATCTTAAGGTGGCTTAAGACCCTCTATTTTTATACACTGTGGATGCCCTTAACGGGTGTACTGTGTTTGGCAGAGGGGCGGGCACGTGGTGACCACGCGATGCGGCTTTCCTCCGCCTCCCGAGCCGGTCCCCTCGGCCGCGCGAGGTGCATGCACCTTTCTTGTAATACCGTGTACCTGGCTCTCACCAGCTGGCTGTTTCTTTTTCTAATCTCTTCGCTTCTAGTCCAAGTGTGCCTGCCTATGCCTTTTGTCCTCTTCAGAGCTCAGAATTTCAGATCAAGTCATCCCTACAAAGGAAAGGAGGAGTCGTTCAGAGCTCAGAAATTGGTTTTTTTTTGTCAAACATATAGTGCAAAATCAAAGCGTACATAGATGAGTTATTTGGTCGAAAAACTACTTCCTGTTTCGACAAATTCAACTTTTCTTAACAAGTCTCATTTAGAAACCAAAAGGATAAATTTTCAAAGTAATTAACTGAACCTTAGCCTTGGCTTAAAACCTATCTGAGTAGAACCTAAAACTCAAGTGAGATCAAGCATCTCTGCCGGACAAACGCTGCTCCGCTCAGATGGCTAAAACCTAACAATTAGTATCATTACAATCTTTTTTAGACAGTGTATAATTACAGAGGCATTCCTAAAAAAATTAAGATTTTTTAGACATCTCTTCAAGGTGATTGTTGCAGCGACATCCTTGCAAAAGTTTAAGTAACTGAGGGTCTGTTCTTTTGCTTCGAAACTGACAGCATTTGGTTTTTGCTATAGTACCTAGCTTTTAAACGGAATATTTTCTCAAGACAGGGTCTACAAGTTAAACGATGTATACGTTAAAAGCTCAATATCTATACCATCCAAAATACAAATGAGTATCTCTCTCCAAAATCTGTATTATAAACAGCCAAAATTTAAAAATTTCAACTAAAAATTATAAGCCTCAGCTGTTACCAAACAGCCCTGACTTGCCTTGCAAATGCCATTGCATGTGTTGAACACATGCCGAATTGACCCGCTTTCTCGATGGTCGCCAAGGGCTTTCCGAAGTTGAAGAAGAAGTATTACTATCTCAGCTTTGACCAGTCTTTCTAAGAAAGAAAGTACAAAACTTGAACGAAATTTGAAGCATTGGGCCCACAAGAACGGCCGATCTAAGCCATGATCATGGTACTTATCCACCATGTTTAGCTCAATATTCTTGCCTGTCCTTGGCAGCTTCCTCCCATTAATGGCAGCCATGTTTCTCCCCATTAATAATAGCAGTGTTTTTTTAGTTTTTGTAGATTAGAATAAGGTGGTGATCATTTGGGCTTATTTTTGATGGCTTATGGCCGAAAAGCACTGTGAATTTGGTGAAAAAATCATGGTGACAGAGGCTTATTTAATATAATTAAATTTTAAAAATTAAAAAATATAAAAAATATGTTAGCCCATCACAGACAACGCAAACGAATACGGGAAAAAAAGAACGGGCAAAAAAGCTAAAAAAAAGCTAAAAATTCAGAAAAAGACGAATTTATGAATAGTGAAAAATAAATCAAAAGCCAGAAACTGAAGCCGAAATGATCACAGCCTAATATGAGGCAACGACTTGCATCGTAGAGAAAACGGGGCTGCAAAAAACAGTTAACCAAAAGGCAACTTGTGCTTCAACTCCATCTTACTCCACTTTGCAAGAGTTTTTAAATCACATCCTCTTCTTATTTTCCACTGTACATTATAGCTCAATCGGATGTATAGACCAAAGATACATATTGCCAAAGTACAGTACAAATGGCGCCACGACATCGATCGAGCTCGCTGCAACAAGCAACAGATTGAGTGCACTAGTGCGAAAGCTGTTGCGCATCCGTCTTCTTACTTCAAAGGTCATTTTTTCTTTTTTCTGATGTAAATTCTTTGTCTCCTTTGTCCTTCCTTACGTAAACTACTTTATAACAGTAACAAATATTTTTGTCATAAATAAGTTGGTATAGATTAGGAATAAAATTTCTTCAAAGTTAAAGAAATAAAAGCCTTCTAATAAAATTTGTAACACTAAAACTCTAAGTCTTGTAATAAAACTACTTTCATGCAAAAGAATTAAAAAAAATCAGACGGCTGCGACTGCGATCGAGCGAGAAATTATTAATTCTTCACGAGAAATCCCAATCCAGTCTCTCTTCAAGATCACCGGATCTGAACCGTTTATCTTACATCAAACGGTCTCCACTCTGCTCCGTCCTTTGACCAATGAACCAAGCACACTTGTCACTTCCATGAATCCCCTGTGTCCTGTAAACAAATCACATCACACACACATACTTCTTTTCGGTTAATAGTTTATAGCTTAAATATTTAAATTTTATCGATGAAGTAATACGTATAAAACATAGTGATATATGATTTTAATTAGTGTTTTTTACTGTAATCTTTTTATTGATTTTATTTTAAATATATATTATTTAAAAATTAATTACTGTAGATAGTAAAATATAAACAAAAAATAAGCCGAACCCAGCCGCTATATATATGACAAGCAAAGTGAACTAAACATCACACACACCGAGCCGTCTCGTCTCGTTCGCGCAACCTTTCTTTCGCTCTAGCCGTGGTCCTACAGGTCAGCTAGTAGCCATGTGCGGCGGCGCCATCCTCTCCGACATCATCCCGCCGCCGCGGCGGGCCACCGCCGGCCACCTATGGCCGGAGAAGAAGAAGCCGAAGGGGGGCGGCGCGGGGAGGAGGATGAGGCTCCGGCGCGGGTCCGAGGAGGAGTTCGAGGCCTTTGAGGCCGACTTCGAGGAGTTCGAGGAGTCCGGGGAGTCGGAGATGGAGTTGTCCGACAACGAGGTCATGCCCTTTGCCGGACTCAGGAACGGCTTCGCCAGAGGTAAAGGATTTGGGGTGCTTCGGTTGGTTTCTCAGGGCGAAAGATAGGAGATTCCTTGAGTTCGTCCTTCGAAAGATCGGATTTTTGGGTTACTGGTTTGGGGATATTAGAATTGTTTGGTTTGTTTGGGATTTGGGAGGTAGATTTGGGTTCTTAGGTGGGCTGGTGGTCGAATTGGGGGAGAGAAGCGGTGTCTTTTTGGCCTTGGTTCTTCCAAATTTTTCGTTTGTTCTTGACTTCTTGTAGCAGTTCTTTGCTGTTCAATAGATGGATTGGGGGAAGAAAGATACTTTTTCATTCTTCTTGCGCTTTGGGTTTGGTTTGGGAGGGATCTTATGCTATGGTCTAGGGGGGCGCAAACGGTACTTGAAGTTTAGAGTTGAAAGTTTCATCCGGTTGGCTTAGAAATGTTTTAGTTTTATATTGATTTGATGATTTCCTCATCAGGAAGTTTAATTTCTGCAAATGTTTCATCCAATTCTTGGTTAGCAGTGAGTCCTTGTTGCCATGAAAGATTGGTGCTGTGTTGATCCTTTGCTTAGCATGACATTCATACTTATTATCCCGTTTTAGTAATCATGTCTATGCTATGATATTGTGTAAGTACTTTTGATACATAGATGGGGCGTTCACACGGCACAGTTAGGAGTTGGGCTTCTTGCCTGCTTCTGAGAATTTGCCCAGATTGCATCAGATCTAGCTTTAATGTTGAAATTGAATTAGCCTGATTTCATGTCTAAACATACCTTCTGTCCTATGAAAGGGGAAAATAATCTTGGATGAAGATCGGGTGCTGTAGCAATAGCTTGTCTGAAAAAATTTGTATCTTTTCCTATACCTTGTGATTGGACTGAACATTTGTTTTCAGCAAACTTTGGAGGGGTTATCTTCTATCCTGAAATGTTCATTTGGTGGACAATTCTTGTACTGAAGTATCTGTGCTCTAATGCGCCATTAATGCTTCAATTCTAAGTCCATGCTAATGGTTCTTCGGAAGCAACACCATCATACATCATACTTTTATGAAGTGGTGGATGTCTTACATTGATCTTACTCCTTGCTTCAGATGGATTAAATGCAACTGCTGCTGGTGTTGATGGCCCTCAAGCGAGGTCAGCTAAAAGGAAGAGAAAGAACCAATTCAGGGGCATCCGTCAGCGCCCTTGGGGTAAATGGGCTGCTGAAATCAGAGATCCTTGCAAAGGTGTCCGCGTCTGGCTTGGCACTTTCAACTCTGCTGAGGAAGCTGCCAGAGCTTATGATGTTGAAGCACGTAGGATTCGTGGCAAGAAGGCAAAGGTCAATTTCCCAGATGAGGCTCCAGTGGCTTCTCAGAAGCGCCGTGCTGAGCCTACCTCTGTGAAGGTGCCCAAGTTCAACACTGAAGAGAAGCCGGCAATCAACAACATGGCCAACACAAATGCAAATTCCTACCCTGTTGTTGACTATATGTTACATGAGCCAGTTGTGCTGACTCAGAACACGTCCTTTGTTCCTGCAATGAATGCATTTGGGGATTCTTTCACGAATCTGTCCTCTGATCAAGGGAGCAACTCCTTCAGTTGCTCAGACTTCAGCCGGGAGAACGAGACCAAGACCCCTGACGTTACATCTGTTCTTGCACCCATTCCCACCTTGACAGAGGTTGATGAAAGTGCATTCCTCCAGAACAATTCCAGTAATGCAGTGGTACCTCCTGTGATGGGGAATGCTAGCGTTGATCTCACCGACTTGGAACCATACATGAAGTTCCTCATGGACGGTGGTTCGGATGAGTCAATTGACACCCTTTTGAGCTGTGATGGATCTCAGGATGTGGTCAGCAACATGGACCTTTGGAGCTTCGATGACATGCCCATGTCTGCTGGTTTCTACTGAGGGATTTGTGGTGTAGCAATTGGTGCTTTGTACATAGGGACAAATGGTAAGCTTCGCAATAGTGGAAACGAGCTCTGTGACACTTCAATTTCCATTTCTTTAATTCCTTTTTCACCTTGTTTCAGGAATAAATATTCTGGACATCAAGAAGCGCTTGTGTCAGGCGCCTCAAGTTGCGCGGTAGCTATGTTAGTATATGCTCGTGTCTAGCTTAGATGCTTAGGTTGCTCTCTGAAGTACTCCTTGGCAATGGACCTGTACCTTATTTCACTATGTATGTATGACAGCTATTATGAGAGTGGTACAAGCTATTTTGCTTCTACATTTCTGTTAGCTGAATTTGTAACCATGTTTGTTATGTTGTGCTTGGTTTGTGAGCTGTAGTTATGATGCTATATGTCTTGTTATTTTGGGTTGCGGTTGATGGTTTTTGGCTATGACTGATGTGTTTTGTTTGCGCTTTCGAGACAGCAGTGGACGGCGTGTACGATTTTAGACATGGAAAGTCATGTGAAGAATCCGTTTTAAGAAACTGTTCCGACCAGTGGACGATGTATACGATTTAATACTTGAAAAGCCATTTAAAGAATCTGTTTGAACAGTTTGCATGGACTTTTGAGAAGTCAAAAGCCGAAGGGGCCATAACACTATTGAGTTGCAAAGGTTGGCACAGGAAACAGCTTCTGATCTAAGTGGTGTTGGACTAGTTTGCTATTGTATGCAAAGACAACCTGTGTTCAAGAGGAGAGTGGGGAAGACAAGCAATTCTTCAGCTGCACCAAACTCTTGACATTATTCTGAACTCACACCTTCTCCATTGTCAGGGTCTACTCCGGTGGTTTCTCAATTACTTTTTGCTGGTTTGTGGTAGGTGAAATTTTGGGCACTTCAGATTTTGATCTAGAGACTCATGCTTGTGTTTCTGACTTGCATAAAGAATTGTGTGATCACCGACCTTGAAATATATCAATTGTTCTTTTCCATTTTCATTTTCATTCTGGAGTTCAGTTCCTTTCAATACTAGAAAAGTAAATGTTGCAACAACGAGAATTGTCGTACACACAACACTTATTTATTTGCCAATTGCCATACATAAACCATATCTGCAGGTTTGCTTCTTCTGTGTCATTTGGTTAGCTCGATGTATGAACGCTGAAGCCCTGGTATAATTGTACACTGTTACAATTGTACACAGCATTCCGCGGAAAACTAACACCTCACTTGAACCATTAATCTTGTGTTGGATCGTAAGGGCTTTCTTACCCCAAAAGTTAGCCTATGAGGTGATGGACTTCTCTACTTTTAAATTAGATCTTTTTCCCTTTCACAACCAATGTGGAACTATTTCAACATATTGTCTGCGCGTCTCTAGAGTTGTTGGATGCTGTTTCGTCGTGGTGCCTATCAGTCAGCAATTCATAACACGGGAGCATGCAGCATTCAAGTTAGCACATCAGACAATTTCACTAAAGCTTACGTAACACAGTAGCATAAGAAAAAGTGAAGAATGCAAGGATGAGAGAGCAGGAGGTTTTACCCAGTTCCGCGAGAGACGTCGGCCGCGGCGAAAGCGTGTTCCCGCAGCTGAAGGGCACGCACCGGAAGTAGTCAATCTGAACTTCGCACTGCTGCACCTAAGCTTTCCACTGCTGCATTCTCCGGTGCCTCCCAGTCCTAGTCCTACTACGCGTACTAGAATATAATGGCTGCAACATTTTGTTGGCATCACAAACGAAACCTCAAATCAACTCACATGGATGGTTGGATATCATCATCATGTATCACCTGTCGTTTCTCCCCAATCAAAGTTGGACGTCTTTCTCTGAAATATAGAGGCAGGCATGAGGCATCCCATCTCCCCATTTATAATAGTAGTAGATGGAAATGCGCTTGATTTGGTGTGTTACAAACAACTTGCAACTACCAGGGATCAACTTATTTAATTGTACTGTCGATATGGGGACTGGGGATCACATGATCATTGACTCACAGTTGTACTGAAGTGTACAGTGTTTTCTGAAATTTTGACAGAGTTGCTGAGGAGGTTCCTTCAGGCTGCAATTTTTCTGTTATATGTGTAGCTCGTTATATCATATTGAAACTCATGGTGAGCAAATCTCGCCGTGTTACTATCTCATGTGAAGACTTGTCTTCGTGTAGAATCACTCTAACCTTCACTGTTTGCCGGTACTTGTTTTGATCAAGCGCATGCACTGAACACGGTTGTATAGATTCTCAAAACAGGTAAGAAGATTTTTTTTGGACTAGGTTGCTGTTGAATGCAAAGACAACCTGTGTTCAAGAGGAAAATGGATAGTCTTTCCTTCAGTTTACCAAACTCTTCAGATAATCTTCTCATTTCACACCATCTCCATGGTCACCTACTGCCCCCAAATATATGTTGGGATACGAGTAGGTTACACTAACGCAGATTAAAATTTTCTACCGTATAAACCAGAAAGCTATGTAAGTAAGAGATCATAGATCATTACTACTAGATGTGCAGTGCAACGGAACTCGAACCAGCTAGTTCAACGTAGCGCGCGTCAGTGTAGTGAAAGTAGTCGATCGTCCTCTAACCAATCATCTCATCCTCTCGGTCGTTCCGATCAGTGTCGCATTCGCAGGGATAGAACGCTGTGCGCCAATGTGTTAGCATCAGCACGCATGGCATGGGTTTTGAGAGGTGGCAGCTAGGGTTTCGATGGGTGTGTCTCGGATACCTACCTTAGCCTATGTCTTTCTTAATATATATATTTTCTGATTGGATTATTATCCAATATGAGTAGAGATCGTATCCCACTTGAAGAGCTACTGACCAAATTCTTATCCAATACAAATAAAGATTATATTCTACTCGAAAAGTATAGTTTGGACATTTATCGTTTCAATCCGTTAAGTGTGTGGCCCTGTAGGTTAATGTATATTCTGTCATGGCCCAAAAACTCCCTTTTGGTCCACAAGTCAATAGAGGTCAGAAGTGGTCCCTAGCAGGACATATCGACTTCCCAATATACATAAAGATTATATCAGACGAACCTATATAGCATTTATATACTGATCCCTTTGCCTCACAATACTAGATTGAACTCAAGGCGAGAAGTTTGCCATCCTATGATAGCTCGATCCTTCACCTTAAACCTGTAGTGGATTACTTATTTGTGATTGACACCTTAATCACATTCAGCATGGCTATCATGAGGATAACATGGGCATTATTGTGCTGGGGTGAGCACTGACCAATGCTTGTACTTTTGATTAAGAAAAAATGTCTTCCTAAAAAACTTAGCTGTGTATCTTTGTCAAATCAATTTAAGCTATGGTTTAGTTTACTTACATGATAGCATTTTGAGCAGACCTAGCTAGAGGTGAATTCAACCATTCGAGCAGGGTGGGCGACTACCCGAGCTTGTCGGCATCGAGCTGTGGACCTCCGGTGATGTCCCATTGTGGCCAGGTGTGATGAAACTGTGTCTTCCCAGGCAGGTGGGCTAGTGGCTTGGTGCTTGGGTGGCTGGGCTAGTGTGCAGAGGGCCGTCGGCCCATCACATAGGCTAGAGTGGGTGAGTGGCAGAGGTGTAGAGCCTGCAGGGGTGCAGCATGGTAAGCGAACACAACTTGTGATGTCTGTTGTCTCAGTCACTTGATCCATCCCTAATGCCCCATAGACCGCCACTCCATGTCTCCATCTATCCCTCAATCCCTAATTTCATACCGACGACTCGCACGACGACAGGGGCGAACCTAGGGCCTGGGCTAGGGGGCTGTAGCATGTGTCCTGGCCTAGTAAGTTCCATGGGCATTTACTATTCACAAGGCCCATTGACATGTAAAACCCTCTCTTAGCCTCCTTGGTGGCGGCCTGGCTCTAGCGCCTTCAAGCTTCAGCCCTCGACCACTCCCTCCAGACTCCAGTCGCATTCTCCTCCCATTCCTAACCCTAACTCGCATCCCCGACAGATTTCGCCATCCCCAACCGCTAGCCTGCTGAAGCCCGGAACTCCGTCTTTGGCTCTGGCCTTTGCCTCCAGCTGTAGCAATGCCCACCTTCCCCTTGCTCTGGGTCCTGACCATGGCAGGCCGCCGGCTATGCCTTGGCCACCTCGGTCCTCCACGACTTGCCGGCCCAACTCCTCCAGCCTCCTAGTCCCGACCTCCACCCTCACCGCCTCCTCTGTGCCTCTGGTTCTCTGGACTCCGTGGCCATAACTGATAAGCATTATACAAAGTATGAGCCAAAGTTATGATTTTCCGAATGATCTTCATACACTTTCATAATTAAACACTTTGTGATCATAGTGAATGTTAGTGAGGAACCGTGGGTTTAAGGTTTCTCGAGTAATATGTATGCTTTGGAGAACTGTTGGATTTTAGTATATTAGCTAAACAAGTTGTTCAAGATAATTAAATGTTAAACCAACTTGCTTATGCTTTGGTTTCTAGGAAGAAACTTATAATGTTTCTACAACTTCAGTATGTTCCAAAATACTATTTTCTACATGTCATCAGCAAAAGTATATAAATACTAACATAATAATTGATCAGTTGTTGTATTAGTGTTTATGTACTTTTGCTATGATGTAGTTTAATTGCAACCTAATGATGTTTCTATTTTGTTATAAGTTAGCCCTCCCCTTGCTTCATTTTTAGGTCCGCCACTGCACGGCGGCGTGAGGTAGGTGGCCAGGCCCAAGAGGCAGTGTGGGTTGCGGCGGAGCAGTAGGCCGCAACAGCGTAGCCCAACGACCGACACAGTAGGCAGGGGTGTAGCTGGTGCAGCAGCCATCAAGGGGCAGCTGACAAGGCGCAACTATGTAGGGTACTTGACCGGCAGTAGCAGGGCAAGGGTGGGGCACAGGGTGCTGGGCCGCTGGTCACCGGGCGCAAGATGTACCGAGGCGGGGACACGACGAACCCTGGAAAGTTAGTTTTGCTATTTTTGTTTAGGCATTTAGCATAGACAGAGATTATACTATTTTGGTATTGACTTGAAATTTGAATTGGTAATTTCAGAAATAAGGAAGTTTTTGGTTCATAAGAGAAGCACTGAAACTAGTGGAAGTCAAAGCAATCCATGTACACGTTTAGCACAACTACCAGCTCAACTAGAAGGTCCACCACCAAATAGGGCTAATGTGGTGAATGAGTTTGATCTATATGAGATCATCTGTGATCTTGCTTTTAGGAAACAAATAGATAAGTATGTTACAGATATTCAAGCCCAAGTGAGGAGAGCATACATAGCAAACGGTCCAACCCAATTAATTGTGAGATTTCCTTGCAAACAATGTGATGGTAAAAGAACATTCTCACAATCATGGTATAACAAATATGATTTGATAGAATATAGGAAATCTCAAGATGTTGCGTTTTGTTTCTACCGATTCCTCTCTAAGCAACTAGGAAGGATAAAAAATGGTTTTGATAGGGTATAGTGATCGGAAGCATGCGTATAAAGCATTCCTTGACCATGTGGGTGGTCTAAATAGTGCTCACTACAACGCAAGATTTCATTATGATGATTTTAAAAATCATTGGCAAAGCGTGTCAATTGTTTTTGATCCTCATAGCCATAGATTACCATCTTAGCGGTATATTTTGATTCTTTTTCAATGTCAATTTTTTTGTACGTTATGTGATTGTTACACTAATCAATTTTTTTTATCTTACTAAGTGTCATTTGGTTGTGGATTGTACTTTTATCATCGCAAAATATCTATATAAGCTTTAGCAGAGAGGTATACCACTATGGTTTTATGTATTTAGTTTTTATCTATGCATAATCATGTGTGTATTGGATTTTAAGATTGCTTTTAGTTTAAAACTAGTGTGATTGTTAATATCGTATGCACATATCGATTTATCTATGATAGGTTAGCTATAGTAAGACCTGTCCAGACTAGATTTTTTTATGGCTCCGCCATGGACCTAGCCTAAAATAAAATCTCTTACTATAAACTAAGCCACGTAAAGATTTGTTTTTATATAGCACTTCATCAAGTTTCTGAAATAGTCACAATAACAATCACGCATTCACATGAAGCTTTGATCTAGCACTTCATCAAGTTCCTATTTTGTTATTTGTCATTTTCGAAACAGCTTCCATCCTCAAGACCTCGTCCGCTCGTTAAGCACTGAGCTACACGAGTCGCCCTTCCCCTGCAATACTCACACACTCTCAGCATCTCCGTCGTGGAGCTGCAGTGGCATGGGGCTGCAATGGGGCGCGGGCCGACGTACGGCAACATCAGTAATCAGTGGCCTTGGAGGTAACTACCTGATCTGTACAAGTCTCGGCAGTCGCCTTGCCGGTCAATGAAATTGCAGCACTCATTTCCCGATGCCTCGCAGTCCTACGATGTCCACTGGATATGAGTATGCGGGTTTCAGTGGCATCACCAAAGGAACTCCAAGTTGGGGTAACTTGGTATACTGGTATATATATTTCTGCACTTATCACTGCTTCCTTCAGTTAGCTGAGCTTTTTCTGAATCCTGCAGCATCTCTTCTCTCTCTCTCTCTTAAATAATAAGAGTAATGCGCATGATTCGATCAACCACTGTTCTGGGATACAATCTCACGGTTCAATGCTGTCTTGAGGAGGACATTGAAATTATTGTGCTGGTATGAGTGCTGAGCAGGGCTGGTTGAACTAACTCTGTGGGGGGAGTCTTGATAAAAACAGTACATGTGAAGTGCAGAACCTTTACTGTTGTGTATGTTTGTCACATTAATTCAAGTTGATGGTTTAGTTTTCTTAGATGATAACATTTTGAGTAGACCTAGCTAGCCTAATATAAAATGTATTACTAGATTAACTCACGTGAAGACTTCTTTTGATATAGCACTTATCAATTGTGCCTGAAATGGTCACAACAGCAAGCAAGAGTTCACATGGAATTTGTTCATCTGGTAGAGTAAGAAGATGGGATTACTACTCTATAAAGTTAATTATAGTTTACAAAGCAATTGAACTGATTTGTAATCAGTAAAGTACTCTGTCCTAGCAACCCTTTCTTTTATTTACATAACTGAGTATACATTTTCTTGTCCTCACAAGTAATTTAGGCTTCACGTGAACTTGCTAGAGCCCCCGTTTTGGATTATATTATCAACGAGCAACCAATCCAAACAATACTCACATCAAATTCTAATTTTCAATGGCACAAGCGGTCACATATCAACCAGAAATTTATTGACTAATTTGACTTTTTTTTTTGCTCTCGAAAGAACATGATACCACCAAATACCAAGTTGAGTCCATCATCTACTCACCGACATCACATGACAATGACAAAACTGTTAAGGGTATTAGAGGTAGAATAAGAATTTTATTATTCTTTTCTTTATATGCCTCGTTTTCCTTATTTGCATATGGAATATTCCTCTATAATATCCCCGTATACTCTCTATATATATTGCCCATTAGCCCTCTTCAATATACACACAATATACACAATATTCATAACATGGTATCAGAACAAATGTTAGGGTTAGGGTTTACCGTAGCCGTCGTCGCTGCCTCCTAGCCTCCGCTCGACTTCCGCATCTGCTGCCCTCGAGAGGAGTGATCTTCGCTCCCGGGGGCCGCCAATTCTTCCCCAGCTACCGGCACAGCTGCCGTCTTGATGCCCACGTTTGCTGGCTACCGATCGTCGTCGGGCCATCGTTGGACCACCGTCGGATCTCACCGCGCCTAGATCCCGGTGAGCCGCAGCGGCCGTCCATCTCCTGGACCGCCGCTCGAGATATGGCCGCCGCCGTCGCCCACGGCTGTCTCGCCCGCGTTGGCTGCTGTTGTACGCCCGGATCCGGGCGGATCTGGCCTCATCTCGTTGCCACACCGCAGACCCAGCCTAGATCGAGCCACCACCGACCTTGACACGCCCAAATCCAGTCGTTGCTGGCCAAATCCTGCCTGGATCCCACCGTCTCCCACACCGCCAGCTCCCTCTGGCCTCCCCGGCGCTGTCCTAGCCTTCGGATCCCGTCGTCTGCAGATCCCTCCGCTGCTCGAGCCTCTTTGCCTGACCAGGCCGACTCCTGCCCAGATCTGGCCGCCGCTGCCTCGGATCCGGCCATCGTAGCCTCGGATCCAGCGATCGCCACCACAGATCCTATCGCCGACCCCGGATCCGAGCTCCTCCACCTCGGCCCCTGCCAGATCCGGGCTCCCCTTCGACCGCGGAGAAGGTGCAGGGCAAGGGGGAGACCGAGCGCGCGCATGTCGGAGGTGAGGTACTAGAGTTGGGAGAATAGGCGGGCGCGCGCGAGTGGGAGGAGCATCGCGTCAGAGTGCTCTGCGGAGGGGAGAAGGATGGCTTTGCACAGAGCCAGGAGAGGAAGCACGCGATGGAGCGGGAGATCGGCTTGACCAAGTGCTGCGCATGGGTGTCTTTGGTATTTCACAAGGGTGGTTCGGCCTGGAATCACTGCTAGTATCTGCTATTTTTGTGTTTTTTCTCGTAAGTCTTCAATTGCGTCCATCGAAGTCCATAGTTTCAGTTCGTTCAAACCGTGCGAGTCCACAAATTTATTGTTAGTCACAGAAGAATAGAAATTGTTTTTTGCATGGCAGTAGCCGTCGCTCTACTCTCTGAGCCACGTGCAGATCGTAGAAGTCGTTATGATGCCGCTGCTTCTCTAGCCGTCGTCCCGAGCTTCTAAGGCGGTCGGGCGTCTTCTGCACCTTGTGCACTGCGCTGTCGCCATCTTAGAGTTCGATCTGAGCCATCATGCTTCTATATATTCCTCTTCGGCTTGATTTAATAGTTTATTCAAAAGTTGCACGCAACGATAACATTCAAGACTATTCGATCCGTTTCTAGAACCCATGAAAAACCCGCACGAATTTTATGATTCAAAATTTGAATTTAAGCAGTTTAAAACCGGTAACCGGTCAAAAGCCGATGAAAAATCGGTAAAATTGCTAGGAATCCGTTTTATCCGATAAAATCCGTATTCGTATTCGAGAATATTCGTATCCGTATTTGAGAATATTCGAATTTGTATTCGTATTCGTTTTAAAAATATGGATTCATATTCGTATTTGAGACTATTTGATCATATCTGATCCGTTTTCATCCCTAATCACACGGCACACACAAGAAAACTAGAAAAGAATGGAACGTGAGTATGAAAATGGAATTACATCAGAATTACTATACTCATGGGAAGAGGAAGGCGTCTCCAACTAGAGATCTGGCAGCGTGAGGAGACAGTGTCAGGTCTCGTATTGCTGCATTTCCCAATTCCTCCGAGTCCTACTCTAGCAATGTGCACTGGCATATAGTGGCCGCTAGATTTCGCTGGCATTATCAAATGAAATTCAAATTAACTTGCATAGATGGCATGGTATACAGTATGCTGATATGTATCTGTGAAATTGCTAAGAAGATTGAACAGATATATTGAGCCATCGACATGTGGGGCCAAGTCTACAACTATAATCAGATCAGGAACATGGTCGATGTTGGCATGCTTTGATGATACACAGTGTCTCTTGTAACTTTTTGAGCAAGTTGCTACAAGTTTCGCTTTTGTTCTTTTGCTGTATCAATTCAAATCCATATTTTTACGTTCTTTACCTCCATTAAATTGAGGAGATTATAACTTTTTGAGCAGAGCTAGTTAGCATATAGTGTTGAGGTATAAGTGAATTGCCTATCTTTCCTCATCAGCTTAAGCTTTTGGGTGAACTGGTTGGTGCATGAAACTCAATATGGTATCAGAGCCAAGAAGTCCCGAGTTCAAGACCTGGCTGACGCAATTAAAAAAATTAATTGCAGTCCACTTCTATTCCACATATTAGGCCTAAGAGAGCCTACACGTGAGGGGGGTGTTCAAGTATAAACTGATGAGGAAAGATGGGCAATTCACTTATACTTCAACATATAGTAACTGTCGTACTACCTGAACCTCCCACAATCCCATGTCTTTATGTCTTTAGGGTACCACAACATGTTAACAGTAACATTTTGTATGCAAGTATATATTACTGTTCCAAATTTACTAGTCAAGCAAGAAAAAGGAAGACATTTTCAGAAACTCAAACTTCAGAACATTGGACCTCTTTCAACTAATCATCCACACAAAATTGCTACAAACATGTTTGCAGACAAATGACTAAAACAGAAATTCAGCTTGGCATTGCACCATCTCACCACACAAATGGGAACTTGGAAGGATGGCAGTATACTGTTTGGTCACCTGGTCAGGTGGATTGTGGATCTCTCTGTTAAGAAGATAGAGTTGTATTAGGAGATAGAGTTTATATTCTATTTCATATATGCCTTATCTCTATATGGCATATTAGGAGATAGAGTTTGTATTCTATTCCATATATGCCTTATCTCTATATGGTATATCCTCTTGTACTCTCCTATATGTATGACCCTTTGGGTCTCATATCTATACACACAATATTCATAACATGGTATCAGAGCAGGGCCGAGAACCCGGCCGCGGCGTAGGCAAGCGGGATGGCGCGGCCGGCATCGAAGCGAGCACAAGAAGCCGGAGCCCACGACGGAGTCGAAGCCGAGGAAGGCGAGATCCACCCAGGATAGGCAGCGGAGGGTCACGGATGGAGAACACGGCGGGCGCCGCGATCGCACGGCGGGATCCGCAGGGGATTCTCGCGTCGTCGACAGCGTCGAGAAGATGACCGCCTCCAGGAGAGATCGATTCTCCCGGGGGCAGCAACAGCGGAAGATTGATGAGGTTAGGGTTTTAACCTAAGCTCTGGGTCCCTTTGGGTCTCATATCTATACACACAATATTCATAACACTCTCATCATCCTGAATAGATTCATGCCTTTATGTACGTGTCAAATTTTGTTGCTGGAGTTAACTGGAACTGTCCGTGTATGGGGTGACTGTAGTTCTCCTTTAAGCCAGTCATCTATCACTGCTAGCGCCAGATTGAGTTCATCAGTGCTATCAAGATTTATCAACCAATCTTCCAGGGATTAACATGTGATGTCGTTGACCAATGCACCTCTTTGCCAAGTGCAGACACTTGGGTCTCCTCTCTAGACATGCAGAAGAGGAAAACCTCTCCAACCAAGCATCATGTAGATGCTACTTAACTGGACAATTGTGGCGTTGTTGCGTTTCCTGATACTTTCTAATCCTATCCACACAATGTCCCCTGAATAGCGCTCTCCTGGTTACACCCGGGAGTAGAAAAGATGTTTCATATGGTGTGAAATACTGATATGTATATCTGTGCTCTATACTTGCTACACTCAGGTTGGTGGCTTTGTTTTAAATCATGTAGCGTCTCTCCACTCACTCTTAAATAGGAGTAATGTGTTTGATCCGATTTGGTGCAAAAGACGCAACCACAAGGATTATGAATTGAACGTGCTATAAAAAGCACGGCAAAAGTAGAATCTCAAGAGGATAAAACCACACGTATAAAGGCGAAATCTCTATTATGAACTGCTCTAGCCGATCGCTTCTTCTCCTCGGGTTTGATGCTTGTTGATCGGCTGTGAACTTCGCTGATGCTCGTAGAAGCCATTGGCCTGCCAGTGGCTGCCACCACGAGACACACCATGCAACACTGAAACGAGTCCGTCAGCTTCTTTCCGGCATCAGACGGGAGAAGAACGAGCTAGGAGCACGATGGTGAGATCACGTCATTTCGTCGGCCGAAGAAGGAGGCATCCCCAGATGTGCACCGACCAATGCGAGATGGAGATACAAGTGCCTGTATTGTTGCATTCCCTAATGCCTCTTAGTCCTACTCCAGCAACTTGCTGATATGTATCTATATCTTTCTACCTTCACTTCCTCCTCCCAAGCGAGATGTATTTTTGAAGAAACACTCCTCCCACTTATAGGAGGAGGCGTAGCCATGACTCGCACTGAGCATGCACCAGCTAACTCTGCCCCGACGTCAATGCTGCCAAATTGCTAGGCAGCCTTAGCTAGTATCCTGAGCCACTGAGATGTGGGTCCAAAATCCACGACCATCATCAGACCAAGGACATGTTGATGTTGACATGGCTACTTGTTCTATGTTTCAAGAACTTTTTGAGTGAGTTCATGGAGGTGCCAATTTTTCAAAGCTCATTCGGTATATACCGCTCATAAAAAACATGTGTTGCAAATAATGCACAGAAAAATAGAGACGAGAGACATGGATTTTTACGTGAAAAAACCTTAAGGGAAAAAAACAACGGACGCTTGAAGGAAAATCACTTTAACGAGAGATTACAATGGAGCGTTTACCCTTCGTATAGGCTATTAGGGTACATATATAGGGCGAGAGAAATGAGTCCTACACAGAGAGAAAATTGAATCAGAGTCGGTTGCTATAAATTGACACCATATCTGATACAACTTGTGTATGGCCCAGACACCTGTCATGCCACGTCTGGCATGAGGCGATGAAGTATCCTACACAGACACGGTACGAATTCGAATCAAATTTAATAATCTCCATCTTGAACCGAATTCCCTTTAGTAGTCAAAGAATATGATAGACTCCTTCAATAAAATTAGCATGTACATCTTGAGCTTCGAAAGTCCAAAGAACTAGTGAGTAATACCAACTGAGTCCAAGCAAAGCTCAACCTTACTGGCAGGAACTGGCTTTGTCAACATATCAGCTGGATTATCATGAGTATTTATCTTGCTGACTGTAATATCATTTTAAGTAATGACACCTGGAATGTAGTGATACCTGATATCAACGTGCTTTATTCTCTCATGGAATATTTGATCTTTTTGTAAGGCAAATAGCACTATGACTATCATAAAATATTGTAGTGCAATATGTACTTTCATAATGCATAAAAAATAGAGACAATAGACATAAATTTTTATGTGAAAAATCATTGCGAAAAAAACCACAGATGGTCGAAGGCAAATCACTATAATAAAGATAGATATATATATATATATATATATATATATATATATATATATATATATATATATATATATATATATATATATAGGAAAATTACAAGCTGCACCTTGGTGCCTAGGCTCCCTTCCGATCTATGGTCTATCCTTTCTCGGAGATTGTGATTCATCTGGTGCCTAATGAAACGGGTAAAACAAAGCCAACCCATTAAGCAAAGCCACCCGTCAATTTGAATGGGTCATTAATTAGTGGCCAATTAATCCCGACTGAATTAAGGAGCAGCTGTTTGGAAGCAATCCTGATTAGCTACCATATACACATACATGCATACAGAGTGAATTGAGGAGCCATTGTTTGGGAACTAAACTGATAGCTAATATATGCGATCTGGTGATGCTTTTTTATTGTTGTAAATTCTGTCAGCTTCAGACCATGATGAAATAAAAAAAAACAAATTAAAGATACCGGAATTCTCAGGACAAAGAAACTACAAATGATTGAATTACCGAATCATCTCTTCCATGACTTCTTCGGTAGAACGGTTGATACTCATGTTTTGGAGCTTGCCCTTGATTACTACGGATGGACAAACGAACAGCTGCAGCCGATACATTTCTATTGACAATTTAAGATACCCATGTCTGTTAATTAAGATACATGTTGATAGCCTTCCAAAACTCCAAAACTGATACAGTGATACCCTGGTCCATCTTTTGATTTGGGTATTGATTCTCCCACCAAATCAGGAGATGGTCCTCGAGGATAGTTGACTCTTTTGCAGAGATAAATGCTCAGAAACAGTCCATTCACGTTGGTATTGATTTTGCATTCCTGTTTTCACATGTTACTATATCTGCAATGCTATTGGATATACCCGTTAACAAGTGTATCCTATCAACTATCACCTTATCTAAATCAATTCAACGTCTAAGAAATTAGGTGCCTAGGCACCTGGGTGCAGCAAACAATCATCCTATATATATATATATATATATATATATATATATATATATATATATATATATATATATAAGACGAGAAAAACGAGTCCCACACAGAGAGGAAATCGAATCAGAGTCGGTTGCTACAGATTGACACCGTGTCTAACACAATCTGTGCATGACCCAGACATCGGTCATGCCACATCTGGCATAAGGCGATGATGTGTCCTACACAGACACGGTCCAAATTTGAATCAACTTCAACAATATGTTTTTGTCATGCCACGTCTGGTATAAAACGATAACGTGTCCTGCACAGATACGGTACAAATTCGAATCAACTTAACATCATGTTTTTGTATAGACAAGCCATTTGCATCCTGCTATCCTGTACTCTGATCCGAATCTCCATTTCCTGTACATCTTGATGATGTGCCATAGCATCTTACCATCACTGGCTCATATTACATGAATCTCTACTTGGGCAAGAAGAGAAGAGATATTTTCAGAAACGGAAACACCAGAATATTGGACATCTTCAACTGAACATCCACATAAAATTGTCAAAGATGTTTGCGGACAGATCACAATTCCCTTTCAGATTTGGTTCTGCAATGTGATTCATGAACATAACAGAAGTTTATGTCCTCTTTGCTAGGTTCATGCAATTATGCAGGTAAATAGCCTGGCATTGCACCATTTCGAGCACATAGATGACAACTTGGAAGGTTGATAGTGTTATTCGGTCATTCGGTTAAGTGAATCCTTGAACAGATCACCAGGCAGGTAGCTACAAAATCCTACATTGTAATAGCATTCCAGATATTTCACTATCCTGCACGGATTCATGTGCTCATGGATGTCCCAAACTTCGTTGGTGGTGTTCTTCTCCCTCGAACTGTCAAAGCATTCTGTTCTTTACAACGCAATGCAACACAAGTCCTTAAAAAAACCATGCAATGGCTACAGCCAAGTAGTTGAGCTGGCCATTCATGAGCTGCACTCCCACTGTGCCTTATGGCCAACTATATTATGAAATCTGAAACAATTAATTGATCTTTGTATGTCAATGTATCCATTTAAACTGACACGTTTGGTCCGGATGATCCTAGGATTTATAACACTAGCGATGCATCCAAAAGAAGACAATATGGTTGACGGTAAATTTCAACAGTCAATAACTTGGCAATCTGTGTGCTCTACAGTGTATTGCCCTGCTACCAACACTGCAGTCTGACTCACACAAAACTCAAATGAACCCCTCGGCTAGTTATCAACATCCTGTGACAGAGAAGAAAGAAGAGGAACAGAAGCATGGAAATTACTTATTTTACCAAGTGGCAGGAGAGAAATCTGTCACTAGGTGACTGGCACAACCAAGTTTGCCACTTTCATGATGAATACTGGAACAAGAATTTATCTTCAGCTGACCATCACCGTGATGTTACCCAGCTTTCACGAAAAACTTTGCACTACAACGTTTCGTGATGCTTCCTAGTCCTACCATGTCTATGTGGTTTTCAGCGGCATCATGAAAAGAATTCCAACTTAGTGCAAAACTTGTATACATGGCGTGGCACATGCTGATATGTAACTCTGAACCTCCTTCTCCTTGCTCCCCTCGGGTAGGCTAGCTTCTTTTGTGAATTGCGATCCTTCTCCATCTCTCCTCTCACTCTTAAATAGGAAGAGTAATATGTTTGGTGCGATGTGGTGTAACAACCATGCAGGGCTGCAATCATGCGGTTCAATGCTTTTTCCTTGGGGAGCACATGGGAATTACTGTACTTGAGTGAGCAGTGATAATTAAACTAGCTCTTAGAGGGAGTTTTTGATCAAAATAGTTCCTGAAAAATTTATTTGATTCTGTATCCCACATCAATTCAAGTTCATGGTTTAACTTCTTTTGTCACTGAATTTCTAGTGTTTCCCTTTTCTTTCTGGTCGCAGACAGGTGGTTTCTCTTCCTTCCTTTCTTACTTTCCTTTTGTTTTAAACCGGTAGTCTCGGGCTTGTCCGCAGGGGCTTGTATTTCTGTTTGGACGTTCTCTTATCTACTTAATGAATATGATGCACAAAATCAGGCGAGTTCCTGAAAAATGTCACTGAAGTTTTAGCAGAGCTAGGTTAAAAGGATGTCTCATCAAATTAACTACCATGAAGACTTGTTTTGATATAGCATTAGTTAAACCATAACCTATTGTATTTTGTGATCCACATCTGATCGAGGTCGACAATTTCTAGTTGAGTTAGACCACTGCTGGTCTTTTCGATACTTGAAAGTCCGATCAAGTTTTGCTCAAGCAATGCGAACAGGTCAGAGGTTATGATAGAGATCATCTTCTGTCCGTAATGGACTCTGCGTCAACTGGATTTAGACGTGGCTACTTAAGGTGTTTCATACTACAACTCTTCACTGCTATCTTCTGAGACTTTCCAGGTGGGTGCTATTGCCATCTCCCAAAAGGTCTCTGTTTTGTCCCCGAATAGGACTTTATTCCTTTCTCCATTAAGAACTCTTATTTTTGAGCCTATATATGCACCTCTGCAGTTATACAATTGAGATAAACGAAAGTTTTCTATGCCTACTGATGCGAGGGGAAGAAGAGGAGCCGCACCAGTAGCAGTGCGCGGCGCGTCTGAGGTTGAGTTTGTTATTGCGAGATATAACTTAGGGCATTTCTAATGGCAGCTTAGCTGAGTAGTGTCCGTCTGTGCTGTCCTTTCTTTTTCTGTATCCCTTGGGGATGCGCACCTTTGTATTCAATTTTTTTTTTATCTTAATACGACAGTACGTAAGTCTTTTACGTGTTTCCTAAAAAAGTTTCAGATTCATGGCTTTGGGCCAACCTAGGGTGCTCACTTGGGCTTTTAAAGCTTGAGATTTAGCTTTTTTTTATTGTAGCAGTTTTTTTATACTATAACTGCTGGTAGTTGTTTTAGCATAATTAAATTTAAAAAATAAATAAGGTTATATTATCACGGATAATACAAAGAAATAAGGAGGAAAAAGAAAACACAAAAATACTTCAAAAAATTAGAAAAAGATAAAATTAAAAGGCTAGAAGCTTTGCTAAAAGCTTAAGCTCTGATGAGCATTATTTTTTGACAGGAAAGAGTAGGAGAGAACCCTATGAAAAAAAATTAGAGTAATAGTCAACAGATTGTGCTATACTATTAAATTTTATAGATAGAACTAGAAACGAGGGTTTATTTGAGGCAGAAACAAGGGTCCATTTGAGGCAGCATAAGTAGATACTGAATACAAGTATACAACCGACAATCGGTAAACACTTTTCAAAATAACACAACTTTCATAAAACTGCGACCCTAAGTATCAGACATCATGTCACGAGTGGGAAGGGTGATAAAACTTTATGGTTATTTTGTTCAAGTGAATGCAAGAACAGAATCAGACAGTCAAGAAAAAAAAATGAGCTTTGATCCTGAACTAGAGCATGGAATCAACTTATTGTTGTGGATCAACATTTGGGAGGACTGCGAAGATGAGAGAAACTATTCCACAAAACATTGTCTGCAGCATCGTATGGCAATGAATAGGTCCGTTCATCTCGGCTTCAGTTTCTGTTTTTTGGCTTCTAAAAGTCAGAATGAATGAATTGGCTTTGTATTGTTCTTTTTTTTCTTTGTATTATTCGTGAAGATACAATAATGTTTTTCTTTTTCTTCAATTTTTCTTTAATTGAATGATTAAAAAAAACTAATAGCCATTACAGTGTAATTTCAGTCAAAAACCAACTGTAAGAAGCCGCTAAAACGAAGCCGATCTGCTACCAACGGAACACTTGCAATGTTCAAATGAGGCCATTGTTTACCTTCGACATCAAGCGGCACAAGGCAGAAATGACTGACGCTGGAGCAGCACAATCTTACATCATAATCACTTAGCAGACGAGGAAGCCGTCTCCAGCGAAGAAGCTCTGTGTCGTGCCATCCTAATTTCACCCCCGCGTTTCTTCATCTCCCAGCGCTTTCCATTCCTAGTCCTGCGATGCACACCAAGACACTACTGTATATTGGTCTCCATGTTTTGGCTGGCATTGCCAAAGAAGCAGCTAGATGAATTGGCCGGATGCTGTAGCACTACTGATATGTATATATCTACCTCCCATTCGCCTCCTTCCTACCGCCTCAGTGAGTTAATTTCTTTGAGATCTTGAAGAATCCGAATCCACTCCTCCCATATTTAAGGAGCAGTGCCTTCGATTTGATCAGTTTCTCCAACCGCACAAGGCTGCAGCGATGCTGTTGGCAATGTACTGAGTTATGGACTATTCAGCCAAAGCGGTGTAAGTTCCAGGAGACCGACTAAGAGGGTGAATAGATTTTTTTTAAAAAATATTTTTTTGCTAAAAACGGAAGTTTATATGCAGAAACGTAACTCAAATTGGTTTTACTTAATTGAGGACTAAAACATCTAATTTCATCCGGCGTGCACCAACAATTTAAGTCTATGTAAATATTTTAGGGTAACAAACAATCAATACAATTCTATGAAAGTAAATTGCAAGTTCATCTAAGTGCATCAACACTCTAAGTTTGTGACAAGGTTTGCAATCCTAGAATGAGATGCAGTTAATTTAATTCTATGAATATAAATTATTTGGATATAAATTGAGCACAAGAAAATAAACCACAATGACACGGTTCTTTTTTACCATAGTGCTTGAAGACTTGCCGGTCTATCCTAGTCCACGTTGAGGTAAGCCCTCCACTAATTGAACCGGTTTCACGAATTAAGCCAAACACCTCAATCCACTAGTAGTAGCTCTTTTCTGCTCCGAGTAGGTGAGCTCCAACCTTCACAATTTGTCGGATCTTGTCACAACCTTCTTTGAGAAAATCACCGCGTACGACGCTTTCAACGCCGTCTAGAAGTCGGCAACCTCCAAGAGTAATAAATCAAGCCCCTTGCTTGACTCTCACTATGTGCAACGAATGCACAAGCTCAAGTGGATACAAAATTCACCTCTAGATGCAACAAATGTAATCTAGAGCTTTTCTCCTTACTCACAAGGTGCAACATATGCACAATTGAGAGATGAACCTCAAACTAGCTCAAGAGAGTGAAATAGAGTGCCAAATATTGTCTCCCAAGCGGCCAAGAGGGTATTTATAGTCCACATCATAAAAACTAGCCATTGAAAGCAAGACCCCTGAAAAATCAAGGAAATCGATAGCACAGTCGGCTTAGGACCGGTACTACCGCTCCTCTCATAACGGTCAGAAAACTAGCCACTATATTGGAATCAGTAGTCGTTATAGGCTGGATCAATAGTACCGCCGACCATTTGCCAATACTACCGCAACACGGTAGTATCGCTCCGCACATACAGAACTATTGATCTCCTTCGAAGAGAAAACCTTCCAAAACGTGTCTCTCTGGAAACAACATACCACTACACAAGTGATCGTACCGCAACTCCGGTAGTACTACTCACACTAAGCCGGTAGTACCGCAAGCAGGTCGGATCGCTCATACAGAGCCAGTAATTAAATGTATGGTGAAGGGGTGAACGTTGGCCATTTTTATTCTAATTCCGCCTCTGAAGTCATCCGTCCACGCTCAGAAGAGTACAGTAACTCTAATACAAGTAATTTTACTACCAACCATAAGTAATTTTTATACACTAACTAGGGGAGTGTTTGTGTCGTATCAGGCCGACCTGCCATGATGAGGTGCCAATCCAAACACGATACATTCGATCGGACCAAGCTAGCACAACCCATTTATTGTTTTGTGCCATGTCGTATCTGAGACGGATCAACAGTAGTCCAGGCCAGGTCTAGACGTAACCACCGCTGACCTCTGTACGCTCGAGTGGGCTTTAGGTGGCTTTAGACGTACAGTAGGCTTCCTGTGGGCTTTCTAGTTGGTTTGGGCTTTCCAGTGGGCCTGTACCTTGAATATTTTGGGCTGCGGCGGTGGGCTTACCTCGGCAACGTCGACGACGCCGGTGGTCCAAGAGCTGGGCAAGTCGCTCGCCGTCGACGTCGTACGGCAGGTTCCCGATGTGCACCTTCGCCTCCTCGGGTGGCTCTCCTCCCCCGAGACAACCACCAGACCCTCCCCTTCCTCCACAACCTCCTGGAGCAGCCGGTGGCCTTGGATGCGGCGGGCGCGACCATGGCCATGGCGAGGGATATGATGGAGGTGGCCGTGGAGGTGCAATGTTTGTGCAGCCTTTCGATCGCATTTGACCCGAGTTTCACTCTGTTAATGGTCATGACAAAAGACAACAGACCATAATAGCAAGGGCACACAAGCATCAGGTCAATCCAATCATCCATGGCTTTGGGGCAGCCTTCTTTAACAGTAAGAGGAGTGATCGTTGAGCTTGACAGACTGAGCAAGAGAGGCAACAAAACATTGCATTGATTTCTGAAAGATAAAAACACCACGAACAGTCGTTTATTTGGGGCAACATATGCAGCTAGTAGGAACCAGCAAGCACTGCCCAAAATCTCGCAAGAGTACCAAGTGCTGAGACATCGAGTACACATCCACGACAGACATGACTGACAAAATGCAAACTACGGCAAACAAATCATAACGCGGCCGATGCTTCTCCCGCTAAACGCGCCTCTTGCCCTGCACTAATTGGCAGCGCTGTCGCCGTCGACGGCCAATGGAACGGCGCTGGCCTGGATTCAAGAAGTGTATCAGTCCCAACATGCAGTGATCCGTCTAGTGCATAGTAGTGAAATGAACATTGCTAGACGTATGCTCTCTTTAACAGTCAAATCGACTTACCAGGCTACGGTATTTCAGAGCGTAGAACATCTCGAGGTAACGGCGAGTCTCACGCCTCTCTAGGTTGCTCACGTACTTCCAGAATCCATAGACACCAGTCAGGGTCATCAGCCTCTCCGAGTACAGCTTCCAGGTGTACCTGAGCAGTTCAAATTTACAGGATCAGGATTTGCTCAAAAGAAACACAGAGAGATATACCACACTAAATATTGAGTATTGGCATGATAGCCATCGCCCCATACTCTCATGAAAATTATTCTAGTCATATTACAGGCTTACAGCTCAAACTCAAACAAGCACATATCCTTCTGCTTAATATGTGAATAAAGGCACTAGACACACAACTAATTATGTCGCATTATGCATATGATGCAGTCAAGACGATGATTTCTTCAGCATATTTCCGTTTATAAAGACAGTGGGTTGCAGGACATAGAATACGTACTTCTCATAAATTCTATTCAGGCCTCCCTGTGAAATCTTGTCCCAGTAGGTTGGATCCTCCTTGCACTTCTCAAAGAAGTTGACCAAGATATCTGCAGCCTTGTTACTGTGGTAAGGATCAATGTGCAAACCAGACACCCCATCAACAATGATTTCGGCAGGGCCACCATGGCATGTTGCGATTGTTGGCAAACCACATGTCATGGACTCAATGACAGTCAGGCCAAACGCTTCGTAGAATGCAGGCTAAAAACCAATAGAAACAAGAGTTTAGTCTTGTACAAGCTCAAGGCTGTTCTTTTTCAAAATGTAGATTGCATTGTTGTTGGAAGTCACTCAGATGACATAACTTGTATATACCTGCACAAATACTCCCTTGGTGTCGCAAATGTAGCGGTACAACTCCCCATTGCGAACACGGTTCATCTGAGCCGAGATCCACCGGATATGACCCTTCAACTTGTACTCATCAATTAGACTGTACATCCTCTTGAACTCAGCCAGCTCCTCCCTGTCCTTGGACTCCTTGCCATGGTCACCAGCAACAATCACAAGGTTTGCCAAATCCCTCAGATGTGCATTCTTACCGTACATCTCAACCAAACCGGTCATGTTCTTCACACGGTCAAGGCGAGCCATTGAGAATATGATCGGCTTGTTCTTGTCCTTCAATACAAACCTGTAGAGCATTTAAACAAATATTTTACGCTAGAATGGAGAGCATGTACTGCAGTCTAGATTTCCAAACACAAGAAAGTAACAATTGTTCAGATAAACATTGAAGTCACTATTGTAAACCAGCTAATTCTCCAGATAAACATTGAAGTCACTATTGTAAACCAGCTAAAACACAATAATTATTGTCACATTATAGTACAGATTGTAAGTTTAAATCAACAACATTTAGTTATTGAAACTAAGAAAAAGCATCTACATGTCCTGGTAGTTGGTAGATTGAAAGACCTGGACAGCTAGACCAGACTAGCAGATTAGTATTGAATTCTTTTGTAACTGGTTGGTAAATAACAGGGATGTAATCAGCAGTTCAGTACTCACTTGTGTTCAGAGTTCTCGACATCGCTGTAAATGAGCTCCTCAATTTCAGGGTGGAAGGCAGTGAGCCTCTTGTCAGTCTCGGTGTATGGGAAGTAGACGCTCATGTCTGCTCCAGGAGAGACAATGTTGAACTTAGGATCAAACACATCAATGCCATGGACAACACGGTAGAGCCCGGGAAGGGTGAAGGCGATGTGGGACTCATATTGCCCCACAGTATCCTTGCTGCAGAAACAAAGCAAGCAAGCATAAGATACCCTTTTACAACACAGTGATATTCTACTGCTCATATAAAAAAATTACCTTCCAGCGATTTCTTGGAATGTACTGGTGATGATGAAATCAGTGTGATTCATAGCAATAAGGTCTGCCGTGAACTGGCATGAGAAGTGGTACTGGCTGTCAAATTTGTCCAAGTATATGTCCGAGTTGGGGTATTTGGTTTTCTCCAAGGCATGGGCAATGGTACACTGCATTCATGTAGGAAAGAAATCATAAGCAATTGACTAATTGAAAGAAAATTGAGAGACCCATGTACAGCTAAACAGACCTGAGTAACTCCCAATTTGTGCGCAAGCAGAGTGGCAACAAGGTTGCCGTCACTGTAATTGCCAATGATGAGATCAGGCTTGGCCTGCATTTCTCTCATGATCTCGTTTGCAACATCCTGTAGTAAAGATTGCATGATCTCAGTATTCATGGACTACATGCGGCTCTGCTAGGATGTTCAGTTGGATAATCCATTTACCTCAGTGTATGTCTCCAGGAATGGCCAGACATCAAAACGAGAGATCCACTTGCGGAGGATCCCATTCTCAGTTCTGAATGGAACACGGAGAATGTCTGTGTACTCAGTTCCAATAACCTTCTCCAGCCGCTGGCCACATGTAGTCCCAACAGCATCGGGCAACAGCCTGGTTACCTGCATCAAATAAAATCGTGTGGGTGCATTTATTCAGTCATTCACAACACAGTTATAAGGGCTTGGAAGTTGGAACATCCAAAATTGACATCTCAAACATACAATGAGGATCTTAGGGGTGATGTCAAGGCCGTGCTGCTTGATCCTCAGAAGCATCTCATTCTCCAAAGCGCGGACTTGATCTAAAATGTACACAACCTGCAAAACAATAGCATGGCAGATCAAAATTAGCAATCCTGAAAATACTAGATAAAAGGAAATGAGATGTTAAGAACCCCTACCTGACCACCGGTATCAGGGTATCCCAACACATTGGATTGGGCAAAGTAGCCGTGTGGAGACAGGATAACAACATTGAACGTCATTGGTATAGTTCCAAGGAACTTCTCCAAGTTGGCCGGATCAGGGGCCTCAAGAAGATCGAGAAGCAAGTGGATGGTGTCAAGTACACGCTTTGCGGTGTCACCCCAACCCTTCTCCAAGCCGAGCTCTTGGAACCTACATGAAGATCATGAAGCACATTATGAACTGTTATTCCATTTGCAGTAGTTTAACCTGAGCTAATTGGTAAGGGCATGTTAAAAGGCAATCACCTGTGGTTGAACTCTGAGTGGGGGGTGTCCTGAGGAAAGCTCATTAGATACTCTTCTGCCTTTCTAAGGGCTGATTGGAGCCCACGAAGGCTCTGAATCCTGTCATTCAGCATCATTGTCTGTAATAGAAAACGACACTATGGTTAGGAAACTTGGATCACGTCATTAAGCGGCATTTTGAAGAATGTCAGGTTCCTAAAGGATTAAGGTTTAAGGCAATTAGCACTAGAAAAATTCAGCAGTATTTAAGCACTTGGTAGGTTCTGCACATTGGAAGCTTACCGTGCCCTTGTGGTTATGGGCTTTCAGGAAGTTCAGCAGGGGGTAGAGGCTCTCCTTGTCCTGGAACAACTTGGAAGACAGGTGACGGTTAAGGAACTGCACTCCATTTCCAATGGACTTGGACATGGAAGGACGTGGGAAGGAGGCATTGAAGGGCTCAAAATCAAGCTCAAGCACAAAGTTGCTGTTGGTGCTGGTGTAAAAAAAGGAGAGATTAAATTCGTATATGGTTATTTTACTGCAACTAGAATGTACATATCTTTCATCCTGGAACTTACTGTCCATCAACAAGCTGTTCCTTGAATTCCAAGTACTCAGAAACGCTCAGCTCCTCCACAGCCAACTCACTAACATTCACCCGTATGTAGTCCCAGACACCAGGCCTTGGCCTGATGGCAAGTGCAACCCAGGGGGGCAGCACAATTGCTTCCTACACGCAGTCATGGAAGAAAATTAGAACGCCTAGTTGATGAATTTTAATTAAAAAGTGCTTGAGTAGGCACATTGCCGATGTTACCTGAGCAGCACGGAGAATGTCTTCAAAGGGTGCATACTTCTCCTTGTCAGCAGCAATCAGGGCGTCAAACTCAGCAAGCAGCTGGTGGCGTTGAAGCATTCCTTTGCCCTGGTTAACATACCTATAAAGAGTGGTATTTCAGAAATAGAATAAATGTTACAAATCTCATATTCTTCCTGAACTATGTAAACGGTGCTATCTTATCTACCAGGTTTCACTGATTTTAGGTAAGCAGAAACAATACGTCAACACAATCCGCAATTCATGATGTGTGATCAATAGGGCAGTGCTCATGAAAAATTACTATATTCCAATATGGCATCATATTAATTCTGGAAGATAATCTATGAACATCCAGACTATGCATTACATTGTCAAGTGTCAACTAAACAAACTAAGAATGTGTAAAATGTTCCGATATTCACATATGGATGGGCTAAGAACTATGGAAGACATGGATGAAGGCATAGCAAATATATACAAGTAGGCATATTTTTAGATCTTCACCTGGAGAACAGTGCAATCAGCTCGTTAGGATGAGAGGAGAAGGTGGCACCGAGGCGCTCACGGAGACTGTGGAGGCGAGTCAGCTTGGCAGCCATGGCTCACAACTTCGGGACTCAGGACTGCAAAGCACGGTACATGATTAACACAAAGCAACACAGATTGAAAGTTTGAAACCATTTACTTGCACAAGAACAAGTAGTCAATAGCCACCACTAAGCATTGCGAGACTATATCTGAACCGGTAGATCATGCTGAAGCAACATCAATCACACCGCAAAGGATTTCAAAAGAAAAGTAGAAACCAACTATGCTTTATGATTTATTCAAGTGAAACATTTAACAAGAATCTTATAGATCAAATACAGCAAAAATAAAGGCATGATAAAGCAAGTTCTAATCCTGGACAAAATAAAGTACTGATTCTGCACCAAACTAGTCGCCCTTTGATAATGTTTCCAGGAGAGAGAAAAACAGCAACTTGACCAAATGGATTTGCTGCTTTTAGAGTAAAGATGCCATTTAGATCCTTAACACACAGAGAGGCACACAGAGAGGCAGCCAAAAATCCATAGAGAAGAGGATTTGGCTACACAATAAGCACAGACATTCGCAAGCAACCAATACCATGAATCCCTCAAAGGGTGATCAAAGAGAAGAATATGGTAAGATTGTCGTGACTCAGTGAAATAATCCGACAAAACCCAAAGACTTTTCCCAGTAAAAACCTTTACAAAAATCATATATCTGGCTTGTCATCCACCGAAACTCACCAAGACATTCCTCAGGCAGCAAAAGAGATAGCAGCAGAAGTGATCAAAGCAAGATTCCAAGCAAGCTAAGAAACCAAGAACTTCTACTGTGACGAAATGATTCTAACTGCCTCAAGCACCTCGCAGAAATAAATAAAAACTGCCTCAAGTTAAAATTTTGGGGGGAAAAAGATTCCGCTCATAGACCCGCAAGAGGACATCAGAAACCTCTCCAGGCAATCCAGAAGTGATTAGATCAGAGAAAAGAATAAACCCAAGAACATGCCAGCAAAACCTTGGCAAGATTTAGCTGATGACCCACCAAAAGCATCACAAGATAAGCAAAGCCAACGTTTGTTCTAGTGCGGCCAGATCAGCTCCAAATCCAAGCAAAATCCCACCCAAGATGGGCAAATGGACATAAAGAACTGGTTGACATCAGAGGCACAAACATACCCAATGGTCAAGCAGAGCAGCCAAACGGAGGATTTCTCCAAGCACCAGAGGGACCAATAAATAGGCAGCTGCAAAAACCCCGAGTAGGTGGTGGCTAGACTAGTGGTAGGTCCTTAAGCTGACATGGCTATGGAATAGAACGAACAACACCAAATTATTGCGTCAATAATTTTTTTTAATCTGATGGTGTCACTAATCACTCTCAGGACAGAGTCACATGTGACTGCAGAAACAGTGAATTGAAGGACTGGCTGGGATAGAAAAAAAAAAGAAGAAGAAAGAAAGCAATTGCTTTCGTTTTTTTCTTTTTTCTTTTACCTCTGCAAATCACACAATTGGTTTGGTGGGGAGCAGAAAGTGGCGATTTGACAACCAGGTCGGCTTACATAGCAATCATCCACAGATGCAATGAGATTGTCCAGATAAAAAAGCAAGAAAATTTCTTCCCCTGAGTTTGACAAGTGAGACACCACAGACAAGAAGAAAGGACAAGAAGAATTGCCCTTTGCCACCAGCCTCTCCTTCTAGAAGCTTGACCTCTAAACTTGGGTCTTTCAGAAAGCAGAAAGTTCATGGGCGGAAACAATGGGGAAACACCAGAAGATGCTAACGATTACCATCCAAGTGGCAATTCTTTATTGATCTTAAACACAATTATCTCTAATATAATCTAGTAGGGCCAGAATGGCATAAGTCATCGCCAGAAAGGACAAGCAGAAACAAGAAGCCGCTCAAGTACGCTTTCAAGAAAACAAAGCATTGTTTCTGGCAAATGCACCAAAATGCCACCTAATTAGCCGTCTGGACAATGAATTCTTGATGGCTTTTACATCGAGGATGCCGTGAGAAGGCTACGTTCCAAACAAGAACAGACCGGCCCTAAGAGGTGCTGACGTTGGAAAACCATGGGAAAAAGTGCCAAAATTGCGAGAGAAAAAACATTCGTGTCACACGAGAATGAAATGTTTTGCCCTAACTCCAAGCAATGTGTTGTGATATAAGATTCAAGATCATATAGATAAAATAAACCATTATTATCACGAGAAGCAAAATTTAGAGTATCAAGATTCAAGCAAGGTACCCAGTTTCAAAAGAAAAAAAGAAAAAGATTCAAGCAAGGCGCCAACAGCCAAACCAACCAAGCAGAGCCTATAAACTCTAACCGGCATTGCATCGAACAGACTGAACAATTAACCAAGACATTACCTTGCAAGGACTTAGTGGGCAGGGCCAACAACACCACGAAAAACAAGAAGACAACTTGAAAGATGGGGAAAAAATGCAGGGAATGGGGAGGTATGGCTGCAGGACGGAAGCGTTTTATAGGGGCAAAAAATTTCCCCTTTACCTGCGAAACAAGTCACGGCCGGTTTTGGATTTGCTTGAATGCAATGGGCGCTAACCCACAGAAAGAATGGAAAGGAGCAAAAACACTTGGTAACATGAGGGGGCTGTTAGAAAAATTCGAGTTATGAACACACTCCAACACAAAGAAGTGCTCACCATGTGAAGCTTGTCGAGGTCAAATTGGTGCGGTGCATAACCTCATGGCGTGGCTGGACCGAGGATATTGTTGACGGTGCGGTAGCGTTGGGGAACATCTTCATTAGCACCCGCGTCAAGCCGGAGTCCTACGTAGGTGGCGTGGCGCGCTTGATTGCCACCGGGGTTCTTTCCACCACAGCAGCAAGTGTTGCCAATGAAGGTATTTGACCGTGGTCTGGGGAATTCATACGCGTGTCGCGCACTAGGTCCCTGGTGACCATGTACTCCACAGTGAAAGGTTTCGCACCTACACCTTGATCTCCGCCATCTCTGCTCTAGTCCCACTGCGCGTCTTCGTCGAACATGACGTTGCGCGACATATGCACGCGTTTGCCGACCAGGTCGAAGAGGCAATAGGCCTTGGTGCCTGGTTCATAGCCGAGGAAGACCATCGGGATGCCGCGGTCATCTAGCTTCTTGAGATGCAGGTTGATGCTCTTGGCGTACGCTATGCACCCGAAGGTGAGGAGGAAATGCACCGTCGGGCGCTCACCATGCCACGCCTCATAGGGAGTCTTGCTGTCCAGGCTCCATGTCGACGCTCGGTTTAGTATGAAGACAACGGTGGTGACCGCCTCTCCCTAGAACCTCCTGGGCACGTTCTTAGCCTTCATCATACTCTGGGCGGTGGCGATGATCATCAGGTCCTGGCGCTCCACTACTCCATTTTGCTGGGGAATAGGGCGTTGTGAGCTGACGTTGAACGCCATGGTTCGCGCAATATTCCCTGAACTGCACCGACGTGAACTCTCCCTCACGGTCGGTGCATAGGAGTTGGAGCTTGCGCCCGCTTTCCACCTCGGCGCTGGCCTGGAATCGCATGATTGCTGGCAGCACTTGGTCTTTGGACTTGAGCAACGTGAGCCACATGAAGTGGCTCATGTCATCGAGCAGCAGAGAAAATAGTTGTTGCCGCCTGGGGTGACAGGCGTGATTGGTCCGCACAAGTCATCGTGGACGAGGTCAAGGGCGTCCTTGGTGCAGTACTTCACCTGCTGCGGGAAAGAAGAACACTTCTGCTTCCCTACCAGGCAGTTGTCGCAGACTTAGTCGACCTGGTCAATTGGCGACAGTCCGCGCACCATCTCCTATAGTGCGAGTTTGCGGAGCGCCTATAAGTTGAGGTGCCCATACTGCGCGCGGACAATCAAACCGACCTGGAAATGTCGAGCTCAAGGAAAACTCGAAGAGTGCCTCACTTTCACCAGCAACTGTCGTCGTTGGTCGAAGATCAGCAAGACCCCACCGCCGATCACCACCTTGCACTCGGTCTCATCGAGCTATCCGAGGCTCATAATGTTGGCCGTCAGTCTCAGGATAAAGTACACTCCGATGAGTGCCTGGTGCTCTTCCGACTTGCAGGAGAAGAGGATGGTGCTGCGCCCCTCGATCTCCACGGACGAGCCATCGTCGAACTTCATTGTGCCGCAGATGCCGACGTCGACCTTGGAGAAGGCCGACCTTGACCCTATCATGTGGTTGGTGGCTCCCGTGTTCAGGACCCATTGACGGTGGTCGCACTCCTCCCTCTGCCCGAGTTGGACGAAGACCTTGTCCTCGCTCACCTCGACGCGAGTGCGTGGTGGTGGCAATAGAGATTCACAGTGTGGCAGCGGTGTCAGCAGTGGGGACTCACGGTGTGGTGGCGGAGGGGAATCATGGCTGATGAGTGCCCTAGCCACAACAAAGTAGACTCATCATTGTCCCCTTGGGCCAGGTGAGCCTGATCTCGCCTAGGCTTACTACGATAGTCCTTGACCCAGTGACCTTGCTTGCCATAGTTGCGGCATTGGTCTCTCAGAGTGTCACGGTTGTCGGCCTGGCTGGTCCCATTTACACTACCATCACGTGGCCCAGTATCGTGTCCACGCCTACGCCCTTTGTCGCGACGACGATTCCCGCCGGAGTTGTTACCTCCGCTGTTCCCATCATTCTCATGCCTTTGGAGCTGGGCCTGCCACTCATCCTTCATGAGAAGCAGGTGGCCACTAGCATCGACATGACCAACCGTGTTAGTGTTAGACCTAATCCTGTACCACTGCTCCACCACACGAAGACGCCCGGTTACCTCCTCGATGCTGAGCGCGCTCAGATTGAGAAGAGTCTCGATGGAGATGGCAACCTACGAGAGACGTTCTAGGACGACCTGCAAAAATTTCTTTACCAGTTCCTCGTCGGTGATGTTGTCCCCCAGGACTCGAAGGTTGTTGGTGAGACTTGTGATTCTCATGGCAAAGTCGTCAACAAACTCGCCATCCTTGAATGCAATCTTGCTGAGGTCGCATCGCAGCTTTTGTGCATTGGCCTCTCTGACAAGCTCGATGCCAACACACATCGTCCAGACCACGTCCCAGGTGTCCTTGGTGGTGTCCTTGATGACAAGGTTCAAGAGCATGTCCGGTGGCACGACGTGGAGAATGGCGGACATCACCAGTCTGTCGTCGCGGAAGTCACAACTGCTGGGCTCAATCGCCTCCCAAAGTCCCTACGCTTGTAGGTTCACGCGCATCACTAGCACCCAGTTAGTGTAGTTCGTCCAGGGGAGCATGGAGTAGACCACTGAGCTCGACGCCTCCTTAACTATGCGCTGGACAACGGTCTCACGGCCACCGTTGTCATGGTGCCGTAGTTGGTGCGAAGGAGGTGCCGTTGAGCGAGGACGACCTCGCCGCGGAGAAGTCCTTGTTTGCCCACACGCCGGAGCCCACGACATTGACATAGCTGTGTTTGAACCGTCAACGCAGTTCTGATATGAAATGTTAGAAAAATTCGAGTTATGAACACCCTCGAACACAAAGAACAACAAGATTTGTGCTACGAGGCGGCAGCGTTTTCTCCTTGTATTATTGAATTTATAAGACTCTATATATAAAATGTGGTCTGAGTGGCTTCCTTGACTTGCACCACGAACGAACAGCCCGTACGTGGTGCCAATACGACCTACTCCCGCGCGAACAACGTGTGCGTCGAGCTGAACTGCACACGATCAAAAGATGTGATCATGCGCTTGACTAAACATAATTAACTCTAAAGGAAATCATGAAAGAAATAACTCAAACGACTACGACTACACGACTATGACTACGAGCACGCATATGGCTATGACCACACACAAGACTTATCCAACGAATACATCTTGACATCTTCTTCTCTTGCTGCGCCGATCCGTTCCAAATCCAGTTCTCAAATCAGGAAAAATGGCTTCCTGTTTTGCATGGATGATCACGTTTTGATTAGTTCCCTTTAATTGTGAGCCTAGTTTTTTTTCTTGTGATTATCGTTATGGGCACCCACACGAATGATTATCGGTTGGTTATGCTATACACAATCTTTTTTGTGTAGCAAATGAAAGATAGGCCAGCCGAGAAAATCCTTTAACATATATAGAGAGTCAAGACATATGATGTGGACATTTGCAGATGTTTATGCAAAAGAAAAATAAAGTCTGGGTCCTTGTATCAGCATATGTCATCTTAAAGCTCATAGAAGAATAAAAGTCTCAATCGTAAAAATGAAATAAGAATTTTCGAACGGTGTTGACGTAAGTCGACGCAAAAATTTCTTGTATCAAATAAATCTAGAAGGGCGGATTTTCAAGGGGATATGGCGCAAATCAAGAAACTGAAATGTAAATCGACAGCAATAGTAACAGCCTTTCTCATTGAAAATCAACGGTAAAACCCCAATTAAATATAGAAGCCAAATGAAAATTTGATTCCCTAACTTCAAGATCGTACAAATAGATATTGTTTTTTGGACAGATAGCTATTGTTTTTCAGTTCCTGCTCACCTATTGCTATCTTCACGCAGGCTGAATCTGCCAAAGGGTATATTTGTGTCCCGGGCCTTTGAAGAATTTGGTAATTGATGCTCTTGCCAAAAAAAAAATTTTGATACTTAAAACTACCGTTTTATGCCGCGATTTTAATTCAGTCATAACAGCAACATTGAACCCTATTTTTTTCAACGTTGGCAGCTGCTGTGTACGTGGAGTCGAGACTGAAACAACCACGGATTCAACACGACGGCATCTAGATGCTGCGTACTTTGGTGGGAATTGACTCGCCCGCTAGCTATACGTACGTGGCAATGAGACCACACACAACGGCCATCAGTTGGTAGCTGTTTCACGACCAGCAGTTGACATCTGTGTAGGTTATCAAGTTTCAGGTTCAGACGTCAAGATCTGGCTCATAAAAGAAGGGCCAGAATCTAAAGAATATTGCAGGTTGATTAACAGTTAGTCAATTACCAACGTGTCGCACAGATTTTGTCTAAATTTGTTCTTAAGAGACAGTTGATTACGAACGGGCGTTATCTGTTCTGTTGACAATACATGGTACACATGTTTGCCGCACACCGACACACACCCAGCAACGAGCACAGGCTAACACAAGACCTCTTACCAGACGCAAGAAAACTGAGAAAGCAAAGAATCAAACAACATTTGTACTTCCTATATCCGATTGGAGTTCTAGCAGCAGAAATGGCCGAAGTGTTACCTTAGCTACTCCATTAATAAACTGTAGAGCCACAAACGACGACTAGGGGAAATGAATAGGAGCCAACGCGATTAATTTTTTTAAAAAAAATTCAAAGAAAAAAAAAGCAAAACTCTTTATTTCACTGTGCGCACGTCGCCGCTCCTCACTATGCACACATCACCACGCCTGCGCCTGCACGTCGCCCGTCGCCCCGTCGCGTCTCCATTCTGTCGCCTCGCGCCGACATCGCCGTCCCGTCCCGAGCGCTGTGCCATGGTCGTCGGCCATAGAAGCTCTACTACGACCCCCAGCTATAAGTAGCCACCCCGGCCTCCCTTGTACCCGCACTCCTTCCCTTCCTCCCCATTCCAGGCCGACCGCCCCCATACCGAAGCACCGGCCGCCATTGCCTCACACCGCCCCGGCCGCTCCGGCGAAGCCCCGCCACTCCGACCGCGTCACGGCGTGTCTCCGCTCCCCATAGCCTCCCCTCTGAGCTAATTGGGTTTTCGCGCGCTGAAGCTCGCCGCCCACAACTTCTTCCCCAATGCCGGCCAAAACCGCCGCCGCCAGTGCCACTCCCTCCTCGGCGACCCCCGGTTCGATTTCTCACTCTAGGAGCATCTCCCCGGTGCCTTGAACCTTCTCCAACTGCCGGCTAAGCTTCTTGTCACCCAAGCTCCTCCCTCCATGGTGGCCTCCCCGCGCCGCCCATGGCCTCCGTCGCTGGCTCACCTCGGCCCCTCTTCCGCTCGGCCAACCTCATGGTGAGCATTCCCTTGATCCCCTACTACTCATGTGCTCGCCAATTCTCCCTCTCCTCCACGCTGGTGCCGCCGCCCCGTTCCACCCCTGCCTTCGGCCGCCGAGCCTCACCGCCGGCCCGCATCGGAGCTCCTCGGCTCACGCCAGCACCTTTCTCGACTTCCATTTGGCGCACAAGACCAAATCATCAATATGTCCAATTGACGGCATCGAAAATACTTACCTCAAAGCTTCCATCCCAGAAGCATCACCGTATAGCATGACATTATAAGATCGAGGTGGCCGACTAGAGGGGGGTGAATAGGCGGTTTTAAAATACTCTACATATTATTGCTAATTAATTCGAGAGCTTTTCTATTTGCCTAAACCAAGTAACTAAAGCGGAAGGGAAAAACAATATGGTTTAGCTCAAATATCCCCTACAACAAGAATATCGCCTAAGAGTACAAATTCTATTCTAGGTCAAGGTTTGCAATCCTAGAAATGCAAGCAATCAATTTAATTCTATGAATGTAAATTGCTTGAATGTAAATAAGGAACAAAGAAACAAACCACAATTTGACACGGTCTCTTTTTACCGTGGTGTTCGGAGAGTTACCGCTCTCCCCTAATCCACGTTGACCAGCTCCACAAATTAAGCCGAAACACCTCAATCCACTAGTGGTAGCTCTTTCCCGCTCTGGGTAGGTGAGCTCCAACCTTCACAACTTTGCCGGGCCTTCTCACAACCTTCGTTGAGAAGATCACCGCGCACGACGCCTCCAACGCCGTCTAGGAGTCGGTAAACTCCAAGAGTAATAAGCCAAGCCCCTCGCTTGACTCTCACCACGTGCAATGGATGCACAAGCTCGCTAGACACAAAGTCCTCACCTAGAGGCAACACATGCACTCTAGTCCTCTTCTCCTTTCTCACAAAGTGCAACACATGCACAATTGAGTGGAGAACCTCAAACTAGCTCAAGGGTTCACAAATGAATACATCAGCAACGTCTCCAACCGGCCTCAAGGGGGTATAAATACCCCACATCAAAAAACTAGCCGTTAGAGCAAAGTCCTGAAAAATTCGGGACGAGCGGAACACTGCCGCCAACCAGCGGTAGTACCGCTCCACTTCGACGCTACAGAACGGCTATGTCGAGCTTCGAACTAGTCGTTACACGGTCGGCCGTAGTAGTACTGCTCGTTTTTCTTGGTAGTACCGCTAGCCGGTAGTACCGCAAAGTCGGCGCGGTACTTCCGCTCGAGTTGAGCCCAAACTTGGCGCTCTCTGGAAAAAAGGGTCCGCTCGGGACTCGGAGCTTCCGGGAGCCGGTAGTACCGCTCAACACATGCCGTATTTGCCGCTCGGTAGTACCGCTCACACGAGCCCAGATTCGATTTTCTGGCAAAGGCAGATATCTCAATGATTTTGCAAAACACATTTGCAAACTATGATATCATGCACACAGGATCACATGATTTCCAACAAGTTGCAAAACACATTTGCACACTTTTGAAATCATGACGCAAAGATTAAATATGAGCTACAACCATTTGCAAAACACATTTGCAAATCTAAGCCTCATATTACAAAGAGTAGAAAACATGGACTTCAAGCACTTGCAAAACACATTCGCAATGCATAGTCTCATGTTACAAAGATGTTCAACACATGAGATTCAACTATTTGCAAAACACATTCGCAAATACAAGTCTCATGTCAATTTGAGCTAGCGAGGTGAGGATGAGCCATCAACACATGATGAGACTCAAACTACTAGACATGACCCCTCTTAATAGTACGGCAACCTATACTAGCAATCCGGTCTTCCAACCAAACACCAAGACCGGTAAAAGACTAGGAACACATCCTTAGCCCTAGCTAGTCATACCTTTGCCTTGGGTCATCAACTTGATATGCATTAACACATAATGCATCTTTCACATCACTTCATCAACATACGATGGTCTTTTCTTGATCAACATATGATCACCTCCATGCATCAACTCATGACATATCTTCTTGGTGGCCTTCAACACATGAAGCCATCTTCTTCTTGATAGCATTCAACTCATGAATCTATCTTCTCCTCGCATCTTGACTTGATGATCTTCAACACATGAAGTCATCCCAAGTCATCCTCATTTGTGGAACCTAACATATTCATTTAACTCATGGAAACCGTTAGTCCACAAAACAATTGTCATCAATTACCAAACTTCACCATTAACACATAATGGAGGGACAAGATTCAACAATCTTCCCTTTTTGGTAATTCATGACAATCTCAACATATTATGAGATATGAAATTGATTTGTGAGTATACAATTTGTACACAACAATTTGTATACTCTCTAGATAAGCACAAAGCTTACTTATCCGGTTGTCATTTGACTATTCAACCATTAACATATAATGGAGATGTTAGTTGACAACCCGATTACACTTGAGTATATATGAACTACACAAGTTATATATATACCCAATAATGTATTTCAAAGTAAAGATCCCAAATATGAATATTTAGAGAAGCATAGATCATTACTTGTGAAACTCCAAAACATATAAAGAGCTCCCCCTGAATGTGTGCATGCAAGTGTGTATATTGAATACATATGCACATATTCATTTTGTATAATTTGTGGAGTTCGATCTATATTTTGGATCTAAGGAATGCACTAATATATGAGAGAATAATTTCGAATGCATACCTCTTTGATTTCAGCTTTCCATCCAAATGAGACTAATCATAAGTAAACTTAAACAAACATATTAGTCTCATATATGCATTTGTCAATATCATTAAAACAACATAATGGTATATGATATTATCATTAAAATCAAATTATGATATTTGTCATTAACACCAAAACCAATTTAACCGGAGCTTGATCTTTCAGACATGCATCTCTAATGCATCATGGTCTTTTCTCAAATTTCACCTTTCATGGTTCTTGTCCATCTTGTGTCTTACTTGAGCCTAACTATCTTACATAGCATCCACGACCGTTCTGAACCTCAGTTATCCCCAACCTAATCACAGACTCCCCGTCGTTGACCATAGCCGCCTTCAAGCCACCTACACAACAATAATCCAAGCAACCATTTTTGAGCACAAGTTCTTCGCAACTTGATCAACATTAGTCCATAAATGCACCATGCAATATATATACAACGACCTATGTCAAACCAAATCAAACCAATACTAGAATTCCCAAATTCCCATTTTTCAGCCGAGCTAACCTATTTAGCCGGTCAGACCGTCAACTCTAGTCAGCTAGATCGTTGGTGCTGACCGATCTGACTAGTCGCTAGTGTGATTGCCAGATCTAAACGAAAATATGAAAATTTACAAACTCTCAAAAACCAAATTTAAACTCCACAAACTTTTTAAATAAAAAATTAATTACTCATCACATCCATAACGTCTCCGTATCCCCGCACAAACTAATCAATACCTCATCTAAAAAAAATCCTAATTCTATGTCCACGGGCCACGTGGGATGCGCGTCCCATCACCAATAAGTTTTGGGTTGGTGTTACATCGCCAATTATAGGAGAGCCCTACCCATTATAATAGCTAGCACTGTCCAAAGACTGGTAGCTTGACAGTAACAAACTAACAATATCTTCCATTGCTCTATTCTGTAAACCCTGCCCAGGTAATGGCAATCAATCCTGTCGCCATTGCTTTGCTTCACTCATACCATGGTTTCTTTCTTTGGTCGGTATACTCATCGTTTGAAGCTTCAAGAAAGCATCACCATGGTTCTCAAAAGAAAAAAAAGGAAGAAATAAAGAACAAAGAAAGCACCATCATCCTAAAGGATTCTGCACGCATAAGCAAAAACTCACTCTAGTGATTTGATGGGTAGGAGGGCTAAATATTTCTTAGGTAGTCTCTTAAGTTGCTCATCACTAACTGAGTGCAAAGCGGACAAAGAAAAGCCAACATCCACACAATATGAAGAATTGCTCCAAAAAGGGTCAATCACAAAAGCCATCAACTCGGTCTTGGGAAGACGTGAGATGGAGTCAATCTTATGCGTCTTCAATCTCGAGTAGAGATTATCTATCGTAAGTTCACTCATGACAGTGTTATTATTGATGGATACGATTTTCATCCCTAGACCTTCACATCAATAGCTAACCAGACTCTGATACCACTTGTAGGACTGATGTGGCAACAAAGGGGTTGAATGGTGCATTCAAATTATCCACTAAGTATTTCTCTAATCTTTACTGCAATAACTATGAAAAGCTATGTAGATCAAGAAGCCAAAAATGCAAAAATTCTCGGAGCTATTGAAATTTTCAGCACGTGACCAATGATTTCAGCACTATTTTTAATCCAAAAAACATGTAACTTCTGTTCCGTTGATCTAAAAGACTTGAAACTTGAATCAAAGCTAGTTCATGACCTTAGAAACCTATCCCAATCAAAAAACTTAAAAGAACTTGAGAGATTTAGAATATTTTGGTTTGTGAAGCTCTGTTGCACCAAAACATGCCCAAAACCTACAATTGAGCTAACCTTCAAACCAAAACGTCAAATCACTTAAAATTTGGTATGCATATTCTATAGGATGTCAGAAACATATTCCAATCAACAATTAAGAAAATTATTACCAAAGTTTTGACCTTTTTCGTTTGAATGCAGATTGCACCAAAAATGGGTTAAACACCTAAAACGGTAAATACGACTTACTCATGGGTAGATGATGGCTAAGATAGCTCTAGATGTATTTTCACATGTCACAATATACAACACTACCATGTCATCATACATACTCCCCATGCACCATGCATAATTTTCGAAGGAAACACCAGACACAAAGTCGTCGAAGATGGCATTCTGCCTCAGCGGCAGCGACACCGAGCTCTTCGGCCCAAAGAACTCCAACAAGCCACGCCCTTTCCTTTGAATTTTGCGTCACATCGTGTTTCCAGACACCATTAACTTTCCCCCTCAACCAATTTTGCAATTCTTCCAGCTTTTCGTTGGGATTTTGCCGTCTTCCCAAACTCCATTCAAACCACCGCTAGCACAATTTCTTCATTTGCCATGAGCCTTTTCGCAATTCCTTACACCTAAATTGTATCCACTGTCCCCTCTGTTTAACCCTCGCTCCAATTTGACCGATTCTTCACCATGGAGCGCCACCACCATCAGTTGCTTCTTCTTTGGCGCCGTCGCCATCGCCCCGCCACCTCCGGCTCCCTCGGACGTGCCAACCCCACCGGAGGACTTCCCTTGACGTCTCCTTGCTCTTGCGCGCACTAGTTCTTCTTCTCCGGTGCCGTTGCCCCACCAGCTTCACACAGTCTCACCCAAAATGGGATGCGGTGTTCATTCTTTCCATGAGGACTTAGCTCTCGAGTGTATTCTTTTCGGCTGCGGCTGATGGCTTTTGATATAGTGTGAACACTTATGCAAACGAACCAATAAACCAATAAATTGCTTTTAAACGACGGCGGAGAAGCTATCACATTTGTTCATTCACGGTAAGTCATAAGCCATAAAATCATCAGCCGAAAATAACAGGCCTTCGGCTATCCTTGCTGGACCTACGAACCGCTGCGACTTGTGCAGCCGTCTTGATGCTTGTGGCTGGCCGTGGTCCATAATCCAGTGTTTGTGTGTGTAGAACAGTTAGCTCAATTTGTCCATCTAAAATTGATTCTCCAACTTCCCTTCCTATGGGCGTAGAATTGGCCGGAAATAATAGATTTCCTGAATCTGCCTGCTGTGACATGTCTCTCGTTTGAGAGTTAATTTGGTCTGTTGTGCAATGGCTGTTGCTGTTGCGGTCGCTGCCATGTCGGCGAAACCGCTCTATTGGCTTCCTTCAGGCTCCGTTCTTGAGCTGCCAACCAGTCTGGGTCTTTTGAGATTTTGTTGTCCTTGAGGATCCTGCAGATCTTTGGTGCCGGTTGCTGTACGGTGACACTTGAAAGTTGTAGAGTTCTGATCTAACCGAGCGGCGATATCCTGAGCTCCGATCAACTGTAGCTCACCAAAATTCCAGAACTTGTATTGCAAAGGATCGATGTCCATGCATTGGATTGGATGGGATGAACCGTACGCATTTTTCTGGCGCCGTGCTGACCGTTTAATTTGCCCTGTGTCGTGCCTGCAGGGAAGCGACTGGAGGCGCCATGGACGCAGGACGGGAGCGTCAGCGGCTGCAGCAGCAGCAGGAGCGGCAGGAGGCAGAGGCTGTCGACGAGCCGCGATGTGTCGTCGGACGACGTGATCTCGCACTCGCGGCAGCATACAATATGGTAGTAGAACATGGTAGTTCAGCAATCAGTAACAGCAGTTATACTATGATGTGCTAAGCACAAACCAGATCACAAATTGGAGCGAGGCAAAGCAAGAAGTCGGTTTGAATACATTAATACTATTAAACGAAGCAAACACCACTCTGTACTAACGCAAACTAAACCATAGGTAGAACAAAACCATTCTCACAAGAGGACGACACGCGAGAGATAGCAAGCCAGACTTGTAACACATAGAGCATAGCGTCTCGGCGTAGAACAAGTCGTGCAGATCGGACAGTGAAGCCTTCCTGTACCAAAATTGCAGCAAAAGGAGTTAGACAAGTTCAGCATCAACCCACAATAACAAAATCTTTACTACTTAATAAATTTGAGTTGGTGGTAGTCGGTCCGTTCTTTCCCACTCCTTACAAAAATATTATGCTGACATGTGGGCCTCACCCACCCCACCTCACGAAAATCTACGTCAGTTTCTCTCCCCCACCAACTCCCTCCCCCGTTATCCGCGCTGATCCACCCACGCCTCCTCCCCTCCCCTGTTATCTCCGCTGCTCCGCCCGTGCCTCCCCCGCCACCCAGCGCCACCGCCGCCTCCTCCTCCCCCTGCTCCGATGAAACCGGCGGCAAAATGTGCGCAACGGATCTGCCCCGCACATCTCCAGGCCACCAATGTCTATGTTTCGGCATCACCATTCACCACCCCCTGCTCCGACGAAACCGGCGGCAAAATGTGCGCAACGGATCCATTTCTGTCGCTCTCTTCTTTTCCGTTCCCAGTTCGAGTTAGGGATGGGAGTCCGTAGCTATTTGGATTGCATCCGTGGAGGTGAGCATCCAGTTTCTCCTTTTCCTTTTTCATTCTTACACCCCTGAAGTAATGTACGCGTTTGAGATTGGGATCTTCCTTAATTTTTAGGAGTTCATATTTTAGGTTCTTGGACTTTTGGTTAGAACTCATACGGTTGCATAAGTACACATTTCGTTTGCTGTATGACGACACTTTTGGGGTTCTCGCATGGGAGGAAGAGATAACATAAAAATTGGTAGTCGGAATCCTTAAATTTTCCTCTCTTTTTTTTTTGCCAGGACGAATGCTTAAAATTCATAAGCCTGCCTATTTGTAAATTTATGTACTTCAGAGTTCCTACCTAATGCATGTAGGTTTTTTTTGTCGATTTACATAATGTACTATGGCTTCAACTGCTAATGTGCCATCATTTGTTGTAGTTTTAGGTGGAGGCTTGTAAATTCTGAAAAGAAAGTTTTTTTCCAGTCAATTTCTTCAATTTTGCACCAGTTCGAATTGTTAGCAATTTCGTACTCTGATAAAAGTTCTTTATTTAGACAATTAGTCATTGGAAATTTGGAATCATTTGTATTGGCGATGGAAGTACTTATCCGGAAATGGAACCGTTTATGGTATAGTGTTGTTTGACATACTTCAGAGTAATGTCTCACGTGTAACCCTTTGGTTGCACAAATAAAACAAAGAACACAACTGATCCCTCTGTATGCAATGGATCTAACTCTTGAGACAAAAGGTGTCTGCTGCATAGAGTCTGGCCTCTATTTTTCTCCCCCTCCTACTCCTCCTTTATTTTTAAACATTTGTAGCAGTACATATTTGATTGAATAAAGTAAACTGGTGGGACTTTCAACCCCACTGTTTTAGAGTAAAATAACTGTTGTTTAGCTGTATCTGGAGATGTACTCTATAACTGCTATTTACGCGGTAACATTTGCATGTGTATCTTACCTTTTTAAACCACAGTATGTATTAGAAATCCATGCAAAAAAAAGTAGAATTTGAAGCATCATGTGATGTTTCATGCTTCCATTTCGTTCTGATATATGTCTGTTTATTCCGTACTAGCATGTGCTCAGAGAACTGAGTAAATATCCTATTTTCATATTCTGTTTGCCGAGAAACCAACGACCCAAGAATGCATGTAAAACTGGCTCTTTCTTTTGACTGTTGAGCTTATTTCTTATACTGTTTATGAAATTGGATGAAATATTGCAAGGCATAATTAATTAAAATATAACCAGCTATATGATAATAGACCATTCATTTGCATAGATATTGTTTTATGGTAAGTAAACAGTTTTGCATAGGATTTGTTTTTGGGTTGTGTCTAGAAAGTTCCCAATGATTACTCGCTGTTTTGTTCTTTGTTTGGCTACTGAGGAAAGAAGTATATTGTATATTGTCAGGCTAACTAGCTATGGAGACAATTAAAATGGAAAATTTGCGATCATTGTGCTGATTATTTCCTTTCTGTTATATTGTACATTGTTCAGTCTTTGCTACTATTTATTGGAATGATACACTTTACCACCTAAATAAGTTCAATGTGTTGTAATATTCATTCCACTAATTGTGTTGAAGTGAGAAAAGGCATGGGTTCAAATTTGCTCCTTAGAAATGCTCTTGATGCTTCTCTATTTTTACCATGGGTCTTGAACTCGATTTGAACATCCTGGTAGCATACATGTCTTCTGCCAGGCAACTGTGACATTTTAGTGTGTACACTCTCGTTGTTGGTCGCCGGGCATAAGTTTTTTCGTCACGTCTTTTATTTTCTTTTGCATTCACTCCCTATATTCATTGATAATAGTGTACAATGACAAACTCTACGGTGTAAATTTCTATTTTTTGGTGAAGGGTGCAACTATAGTGGATATGGCTGTCATCATCACACCGGCGACCAATTACCAACTGCCACTAGCTGTTTTAGTTGATTTAGAGGTAGAACCATGCTATTTTTACATCTCAGAAAAGCATCAGCTCACATCGACTGCAACCGCTAAAGTCTCTTCCATTGACAGGAGGATGGGTGTAAGGCATAAGTTTAGCACCGATACCTTAGTGGCAAATGAGAAAATGAAGGAAATGGATCAGAAATACCAGGTTGCAGAGAAGACTAAGTCGGCATTAGCAGCAACAGAACAGACTATCTCTAATGCTGGTTCTGCAATCATAACAGATATGTCCTTACCGGGGCAGCATGGGTAACTGATGCCTGCCAACAAGGTCGCAACCACTGCAACTGATGTTGGGGCCAAGGCAAAGGAAAGGGTGATGGCTGAGCAGGATGGCAAGCATCAGGATGGTGAACTCGCAAAGACCCATTTGCCTGAAAACTCTGAAGAGGCTGAACAAGAGCGCAAGCATCAGGAAGGTGACCCAGCAAAGACATCCGTGCTATAAAGTTATGAAATGGCTGAGCAGGAGTGCAAGCATCAAGGGGGTGACTATGGAGGACTGGCCACGAGGAATAGAATTATTTATTTTTATTGCATTTGTCTCTGGAAACTACATATGGCCTACTTAAATCTGTCATTTTAGGGAAAAACATTGGCTTTTGTTCTACCCATATTGGAGTCATTAGTTAATAGGACACATAAAGCATCCAGAAGGACTGATCGTGACAAACCTCCAAGTGTTTTGGTTTTACTACCAACTAGAGAGCTAGCTAAGTAGGTAAGATTGTGTTACTTTCTAATTCTCAAGAAAGAAAATTCTTTATATTTGTTTTGATCTTGCCAAAATGAATTTCAGGTGCACACTTTGGAGGTGAAGTCCATGGCTGTGGGTTCCTTTGCATGGGATTGTGCACTTAGGTTGTTTAGTTTAGTTTTGGCTTTATTGGACCTACCAATTTATATTATTTGGTCGGTCTAGATGTTTACTATTGAATTTACAGACGTTACTCTTGAATTGAGGTCTTTTGAGTTCCATTGAGCTAATATTGGTTGAATAGGTTGGCCGTCTACAGTTAAAATATTGTGTTGGAGCATTTGTTTGGTGATGAGGAGTTGTACTTTGTTACATGTCTAATCTGGTTTGGACATTAAATAATGTAAGCAATTCAGTAAATCTTTTCGTATCTTTTATATATAATATACAATAGATTTATGATGTTTAACTATTTGTTTTTCATTTTGTAGAGTGTGCTTGCTTTCTCTTTACTTGACAAGCTAGAGATGAATATAAGTTTTTCAGAAGGATGGTGCATCAATTTCATTTTAAAATTTTCGTTAATGTTTGTGTTTATTACATGATGTCCTATTTATCAATTGGTTTGTTATTCTCCAAGACGGTTTGACAGTTATTTATGTATTAAGTATATTACGGAAAAATATTGTTTACTACTATTTTTGTACATATTAGTATATGTGGTGCTTGTTCTATCATGCTTCACTAATATGATGTTTGATTTATTTACGAGTATGAACATGTATATTTTGCTTGATACATGATGACGTAAGATAAAATTGATATTTATTATTCAGTTTGAGAACATGTTTGATAGTATGTAACTTTTATTTGGTACTCCGTTGCAACGCACAGGCACTTTACTAGTAAAAAAATAATTGTGAATTATGAGGGATGAGTTCTGTGCAAATGAATAGTGCTGAAGTACAATGTCATACCTGATCCAGTAATGCCAAGCAGCAGTGTTGATTGACTTATCGCCTGCTTGTCTTCCCAATAGATCGTTTTCCAGAGAACAGATGCTTTGGCTTCAAGGTGGGGATGACGCGGTCCGCCTCTCCACGGCGAGCCTCCTTGTTCCTCTTCTTCACTGAGTCCCTCGCTTTCTTGATCGCCTTCTTCTTCTGTTCGGAGTCCCTGAATCCTTCTCCTGGTACGACCTCCTCAGGTGGTCGTGACTTCGACCTAGACCTTGACCTTGCCCGCAGTTTCTTGTTGGATTGCTGGCCATCGATCTCCATATCATCACCATCAGCTCTGCTCAGTGACCTCTCACGCTTACGACCTCTTGACCGGCTGCGAACTCGGTCCACAGCTGCACTAGGATCCAAGCCCATAGAGGAAAGTTGCCGGCCCATTCTATCAGTTGTGAATTTCCTATCTTTGTCAAACTTCCTAGGAACAATAGGACGGCTTTCTGCAGTTCTCTTCTTCATTCTATGTTCTTGAATGAGCAATGCCTTCTTCTTCCTAATCTGAGCCAAGATTTCACGCTGCTCTGCAGTCAATTCATCATGGCCATCAATCTGGAAAGCATCTTGCGCAGCTTCCTCTTCGAGACGAAGACCCTCCTCTCTTTCTAATTCTTCACACCTTTCCAAGATATCTGGATCCAGAAAATCAGCAACATTATGCCCATCCAATATCTCAGGCAGAATATCTTGCTTCCATTCATCATTGGCCAATATATAGTGCTTCTTAAGACTAGCAGAATAGACCCCGGCACCTCCATTCTCATTCTCAAGGTCCTTCTCAAGTTTGTTCTCCACTTTCTTCTTTTCCTTTGCAGCAGCACTTGCTCGAGCTTCCAGAACAGCCTGAGGGATGCAAGGAGGCCTCTCCTTATTGTCACGAGCCTTCGGCATAGCAACATGAAACCTATTTAAGCAGTCATTGATCTTCTTTGATTTCATCTTGATCTCCACCCTCTGCTCAAGAAGCCTCTCACAGGCAGCATTTTTAACAGCTATCACACCATCATCTGTTAAAGTGCTCATAGTCAATAAAACCCCCTCTTCATTAGGATCTCCACCTTGAGGTATAGTCTTCATAGCCTCTGCCTTCATCTCCATTACCAGCATCATGTCCTCCTCACAAAGCCCTTCAAGAGGCTGCAAGTCAGTCTTGTTGCACACAATGACTAGAGGCTTATTCATGAACAAGGACTTTATACTGTGGAAGAGTGCAGCTTGCTGAGCAATACTGTACCCACAAGACCCAGAAATGTCCAGGAAGAACAGCACAGCAGCCCTCAAGTGGGCAAGAGCAGTGATACTGCACATTTCTATGATGTTCCTGTCCTCAAAAGGCCGATCAAGGATACCTGGAGTGTCAATCACTTGGTACCGCAGATACTTATAATCTGCATGGCCAACAAACAGGGACTTTGTTGTAAAAGCATAAGGCTGGACGTCCACATCTGCCCTTGTAATCTTGTTCATGAAAGAGCTCTTCCCAACATTTGGATAGCCACAAATCAATATAGTCCGGGTATTTGGGTCTATGCATGGAAGCCTGGCCATGTGCTGTCTGATCTGCTCCAGGTATGCCAAACTAGGACTGATCCGCTTTATAACAGTACACATGCGACCTAGTGCAGCTACCTTCAGGCACTTGCACCGGTACAGGGAATCTCCATACTTGAGCAGCCTCAAATAGTCCTTAGAGATCTTTGCAATGATGTTTCTAGCGGTGTTGATCTGGCCCAAGGCAAGTTTGTAGTGATCCTTGTTATAGAGCACATGAAGGAGATCACCGTAGAAAGGGTGGATGTCATCCAGTCGGGGAAACTCGTCGATGATGGTGGACAGCTTTTCATAAAAGTTCTGCTGGGAATACCTAACCTTGCGCATATAGAACTGGCGAATGCGGGAGATAGCATATCCCTTGTGGACAACAGTTGGTGTCTGCCTCTGAGTGCGGGACAAGATGATGTCAATAAAGTCCTTCCCAGGAGGGACAACAGTGATTCTCTTGAAGTTGTATTGCACCATCTTGTTGATACAACAAAGCTTCGCTACCTATTCCTGTGATAAAAAAAAATGCAGGTAAGGCCAACACAGCATAATAAGAAGCAATAAGAAAGATTCCAATAAAACATGACTGGGGAACCAATATAGCAATAATTCAACTGATAATAATAGAGAATGAATTAAAAAACCAATTTGTAACTTAATACAGTAAGACGCTGTTGATCAACGCCTGTAGTTTCATTGTTTCATCAATGGTTGATACAATGCAAACTTGATTGTGTGAAATTAGACCCAAGGGGAAACCTTCAGTTTTTTAATTGAAACTTAAACAGGTTTAAGCACAAAGTAGCAACTACAGTACTATAACACTTCCAAGTCACATGAGACCTGTTGTAGGGGTGGGCCCCACCTAAACTTATCCGGCTTGCTAATGAGTTGTAAAGGCCAAAATGAGATGTGTGTAATGACATAGGTACCCCGTGTAGGGCACATGAATGTAAGGGTAAAATTATAAAATACACTTCATGGAAATATATATACGAGCCCTGGACATAGAGAAGGGGCAAGCATAATTCATCCATCATCTCCACAACACTACTCTTCTACTTTACTATTTGGTCTGTAGCCACAACAAGACCCTTAAACACACCACACAACAATACACCGGAAAGCAAAAGCACATAAACCTATGTATCAGCAACAGCCTCCCACAGGAGGCAGCGCGATAACACGCATTACATAACCTTTTGCATTCTTTAGAGCATCTTAAGCTTGATCCATTGTACAAACTTGGCATACGAAAAGCAATACGACAGCAATAGAAGTACAGTTAGGCTACCACTCCAGTTTGGTACAGCTCGAACTTGCGCACTCCACCTATACCTGATCTCACTGTCAGTAGTCACAACCTAGCAGCAGCTATTCTGTCGCTAAAATTCACTGATCAAATAAATATTGCAAAAAACCAAGAAAGCCTATCTAGCCGCCTGCTACGAGTCATAGGCGATACGAGGGGCAGATCACAAAACAGGAAAACACCTGCTTCCTCTGCAAAATTTGTACGCAGCTTTAACCAAGAACGAGCATGGACAAAGTTAAATTAACCGGCAGATTTACACGACCACAGGTTCCATACCAACATCGGCAAGGATCATGGGTAAACGAGACATAATACTTCACACGCAAACAGGGAACGAAGCAGAACGCGCGTTACTTACGTCGTGAGGCGGCCGGAGGACGAGGACCGACGAGGCGGCGGCAGAAGAGAGAGGGCGGAGGGAGGCGGCGTCCCCCTCTGTGGCGACTGACGGGGAGGGGGTTGGTTTTAGGGTGGGTTTCTTCGAGGTACTTATAGATTGGGTATGATGGGTAATGAGCCTTGTCGGCCCATGAAACTATTTTATGGGCCTATTTCTCTGCGGCCACGATTTCTGGAGGCCGTGGTGATTCGAGGCTCCAAAGCTCAGCTCAGCTCAGCCTCCCCACCCCAGTCGTCGTCTTCCTCCGCCCTCCTCCTTCCCGCCGTCGTGGAAGCAGACCCGCGGCTCCCACCGTTTCCGGGAGGTTCGTCGCCTCGGTTGCTCCATCTTTTCTATCGCCCGACTATCCCCGCGGTTGTGGTGCTGATTCGTGGTTTCTTGAATTGTTCTAGGGTTCGGAGGTAGTAGGCTCTTCTGCTGCGATGTTCTCCAGGATCTCCCAGCTCGGGGCGTGCCTTCTGCGCGATACTGGAGCTGGTTGGTATCTTTTCCCCTTCTCTTGCTCCTCTTTTTGATGGTACCTTTATGGATTACTGCTGAGTAATCAGGCTAAAATAAGTGTTGTCTTTGACCTTATGCTGTGGCAGAATGGTTTAAGAATGATCCATTCATAAATGTGATGTATGCCGTTTGCGTGAAGTAATCTGTGCTTGCACCCAATTCTTATTATATAGTCATTGTCGATGCCAGCTAACTGCGGAGTTGAGAGTCATGTTTCTTTTGTTCTGGTCTTGAAATGCTCCTGAGTTTATGTATGGCTTATTTATTCTTGTTGATTACTTTTGTGCAGCAGGCAACTTGCTGAGCAAGAGAAGCAGTTATTACCGAGGTCAACTCGGCCGGCATTTGGCCCCAGCGGTTAGTCCTATTGTACCATCATTGTAGTAAATCCGAGTGGAGAACTTAGATGAACATGCGCCTTGTATCTGCTGTCACTTAGAATATAACTGAGTCATGGATATAACTGCTTTTCTATACATGATGTATGCATAGGAATTCTTCCTGTTTCAGATTCAGTTCTCAGTTTTTTTTTTTTTTGGTATTCTGAAGTGACTATTAGAAAAGATAGATTTTTCTCTACCTGCACATTGTTTTTCCACCACCACTTGTATGTGCAAACACTGCCTTTTGCTGAAAACAGTTCTGTACCTCCAGAAGTGTATGATTTATAGTTTTTTAAGCTTCTTATGTATAATGAACACTGGTCTATAAATTTTCAGAAGAACATCCTCTTCTCCACCGCAACTACTAGTAGTGATCACCATGAAAGCGGTCAGGACACGGAGAAGTGAGTCTATTCGTCTCTTCTTTCAATTTTTTTTCATTTAGCATGAAACTTCAACACTTAGCTATATTTGTATCATTGGACTAGGCAGTGTCTTAGTCCAGATTTTTGTAATGTGATTTTTTGTTAACATTCTCTCATTTTTTGAGGGGTTGTACCTTCCCACATCTAGAGGAAATAGCTGCCTTATTGATCGGTTTTACCTAATGTTATTGTTCAGCTTTGAGCAATTATTTGACTTTGGGGTAAGGAAGTAGTCTTCTGACAAGGGCATTTTTCTCTGTACTGCACAGAATCTCTGTAACATTTGTCAACAAGGATGGCACAGAGAAGGCGATCAGTGTTCCTGTTGGAATGTCCATGTTAGAAGCTGCTCATGAAAATGACATAGAACTTGAAGGTTACAATTTTATTATCAAAACTGTGCAGTTTTCTGTTTTCATATGTAGTATCTTTTGCTGCCTGTATAATCCTGCAGTCAGTACTTGCTAGCTGGTAAGAACAGCTTTCTTTAAACAAAAACAATTATGTTCAATCACTGACACCGCATCGATATGTCATGCATTGGCTTTTACATGATGTTACTATCTTAGATGTATATAAAGGGCATTTTATTTAGTCTATATATTCTGTCAACTGATTTTCAGTTGTAGTTAATAACCTTGCCTGGTATTTTGGTTACCGCAGGAGCTTGTGAAGGCTCACTTGCGTGTTCTACTTGCCATGTTATACTCATGGTATGCTCTAGATATAAACCTTTGCAAATTTTAATCCTGTTGTAGATGTTGAAGTACATCTGACTAGCACTTTCAAACTTATCCAGGATGTAAATTATTATAACAAGTTAGAAGATCCAACAGATGAAGAAAATGATATGCTGGACCTTGCATTTGGGCTCACAGAAACGTAAGTGAAGGTCTCCTAAAGGATTGTTTTTTTAGTTATCCATCTTATTTCATGATCCCTCAATTCTTGCTATCTGAGTATGGTGCAAAGCAACATATTAAATATCTTAGACCCACCTATGAATTGTGCCCTGGGTTTATTGCCAGAATTTGTCCCGTAGCTGATGACCAAGGGTGGTGAGTTGAGGAAGAGAACACAGAATTGGGGGCCTCTTAAGGAGAGGGGAAAGAAGAGAGTGGATACAGGATTCAATTGTTTTCCTAATAGTTATGATGACTCTCCAAAACCTATGCTGCCTTATGTGCATGAAGAACTGAAATTAAATCCAACTTTACTAACATGATCAAATAGCTGATTGGACTATAACCATACAGTTAATTTGTAAATGTGTAAATACCATCCCAGCTGCATAACCTTCAGTCATATGAAAGCTGGGTTGTGAGTGTTTCATCTTCCTAATCTGGAATCTAATGCTTGAACTGCATTCAGGTCTCGTCTTGGCTGTCAAGTAATAGCGAGACCTGAACTTGATGGCATGCGACTGGCATTACCTGCAGCGTCACGGAACTTTGCGGTAGATGGCTATGTACCAAAACCACACTAATGACAGGTCAAGTTGCGAACATGGATTCTTACAGCGGCATCAATTTTGTAACTCATAACATGTAGGACTTGTTCATTGATGAGCTCCTCGGTTGCTTACAGAGATCATTGTTTCATCTCTACCATTGTCACTGGGTGAATAAACATGCCTATGCTATATGCATATGTACACAAAAAACGGTCGTATCATATGTTTTCCCCCATTTTGGTTGTACTTGCACTGGTCAGTTTTTCGTAAAAGTCCATGTCATGAAATACTGGTATTTCAGGTGGTACATTTAAGCCTCTTTGTTTTTTTGAAAAAAAATAAATCCTCTCTCTCTCTCTCTCTGCGCATCGGGCACTAACAGCTTTGTAGTATTTTGAGTTGTCAATGCTCCATTACTGTAAGCCTGTAACAGCTTGAAATATAAGGCTTGTTCATATTGGTTGGTTTATGCTTTTGGTTTCTGTTTGAAGAAACCATAAGCTAAGAGGGTGATCATTTGGGCTTATTTTTGGTGGCTTATGGCTGAAAAGCACTGTAGCTGGCTGAAAAAACACTGTAGCTGACAGAGGCTTATTTAACATAATTAAATTTAAAAAAATTAAAAAATATGTTAGCCCATCATAGACAACGCAAACGAATACGGGAAAAAAAGAACGGGCAAAAAAGCTCAAAAAAGCCAAAAGTTCAGAAAAAGATGAATTTATGAATAGTGAAAAATAAGTCAGAAGCTGAAGCCGAAACGATCGCAGCCTAATATAAATATCTGACTTTTTCCGAAGCGATTTCCTCACCCTTCTTGCTCCCGTCTCGTTTCGGAGATAAGACAGTGAGTCACGAGAGCATTACACATCTAACTCCTCTCGTTCTCGTCTTGTATATATATTTCACTCACTTTCTATCACTTGTCTTTTAAAAGATATTTTTTCAACTACTGTTATTTTTTTTAGCTAAAAATTATTCGCTGTAGCTACCATCTATTAGCTGCACTTAGCGTGGACATGTCCTTCAATTGCTTTCCTCCTTGAAAGTTGTGACGAGATGGAGGTTGCAATGGGATGAGGTGGAGTAGAAGGCTGGATAGTTTTTCTGTCGGGTGGAAGTGAGAAATGCCAAATGGTTCCGATTGTGGCATTTGTTCTCTTACGCGTGTTCTTGACACATCTTCGTTGTAGCTGGACAAGTCACCGGGGCCCGTGGCAAGTCGTGGCGAGACTCATGACTTATATATATTATGTTTTAAATATTTAAATTTTATCTATTTACGAGAGGTAATACGTACAGAAAAATTGTCTATACGATTTTAGACGGTACAGCTGAACTCAATACACTTTTTACTACAATCTTCGTATTAACCCCTTCTTAAAAAACATACCGTTTAAAAGTTAGTTACTGTAGACAATATGAGCATAAACCGGCTTTAAGCCGATCCAAACTCACCCATTATTGGCCCTCAATAATATTATTCCTCATGTTCATATTAGATTATGTTTCTATTTTTTGTTTGAAGAAGACAGAAGCCAATATTAACATATAGTTTCTCGAAGCGGTTTTTTCACTCCCCTCGTTCCGAAGATAAGGCATGAGATCATAGGTGCATCACACATCCACTTCTTTTGCTCTCGTCTCGCGTATACATCTCTCTATCACTTTCCTACCGCTCATGCTCTACTTTAAAAGTCATCTTTTTATATATTACTATTTATTTTCAGTCAAAAGTTACTCGCTATGGCCAATATAAACAAACCGACCCTGACTACTTCTTAGTGTAGGTACTAGGTGGGCTATTTGCTAGGTTGTCTAACAATCATGCAGGACATGGCCATCCACTCAGTACCCATCCAGAGCCGGCCCTGGGGGTGGGCAGGGTGTGCCACCGCCCTAGGCCCCAAATTTACATAGGCCCCACCCCATATAGTACATTAGTACTAGTACTAGTATACTTAGTAAGGTATGTGGGCTCCTATGCTCCAATCAGGTGCAGCAACGCAGAGAAGGCTTAGACTTTTAGCCTTACATGATAGAAAATGGTTAGTTTATTCGAAGCATGTTGACAAAGTATTTTGTTTCTGCTGTAAGATCTTCAAGTCTAGTGCTAGCAAGAGTCCGAGTACTTTATGCATCGAGAAGAAGTTATTGGATGAGATCGATATCAATAGTATAATCAATGACTTTGCATCTCGAAATGTTAGAAGAAATTATTTAAAATAATGTCAAGCGCCAAGTAAGTAATTTATTATTACATTTGTCCACTTTATGAACTTTGAGATATTCTATATAAGTTATTTTAGTGCATTGAATATTATCTTCTTAATTGATGTGTATTTATAAGACTATATATACGTATATAGAAATATATATAGATATTTTGAGAGAGTGGATTAGGCCTCTGTATTAGTACTCGATCTAGGCCCAAAAAAACTCAGGAACAGCCCTGTACCCATCCCCACGACCATGAGCTCTCTTTCCAAACTTGTCTCTCCCATTGATCCCTATTATGAAATAATCACACAATCTCAGAAAACCACTAAGCGCACCGCTGTCGCTATTGCACCCCACCGCCACCGTGCAACCGTGGCGCAACCACCACGCACGTCTGCCATCACCGTCACTGCTGCCCTCCATCGTCATCGTCACAAAGCTTGACCTAGGGTTTGGTGGAAGGCGCTGCCGCCACCCCTATCCGCCTACCCGTTTGGCGCCGCTTTGTAGGCTGGACTTGCCCGCACCAAATAGGAAACACCCCCACTTCCCCTCTCTCTTCAGTCTCTCTACAACCAAGGCAGATGAGTTCTTTTGGGTTACAACTAATAGCTTTTGTTTGTGCTTTTCGAGATGGCGACGAATAAGGCACATGGTTTTAGACTCGGGAAGCCATTTGAAGAAGGGGCTTCGAGAAGTCATTCCGTTTGTTTCTACTTCCGGAGAAGCCGAAGCCAACAGCCAAAAAGAATAGGCCCATGCACTCATGCCCGATATGCAATTCTCACAAAAATAGTCGCCTTCTTTTCAGCTTATGCTTTTCCCCCGAACAAACAAACATGACGGTTTCTTTGTTGTCTTTTCGAAGCGGATTATCATGACAACATTTTCGAAGCGACTTATCAGTATTCGATTCGTTTATATAGGTGTTCACGCTAGGATCAAAAGTCATCAACCATAAATATAAGCCATTAAGTGCAGCTAAAAAAGAACCCACCCAATACCTACTACCTGATATTGTAGCTACACCTTCTTGGACCATTTATCAGAAAACAGAGTACCGACTAAATAGTTTCACGACGAGGAAATTCCTTCCAGAGTACTTCAAAACAAAGTACACAAGGAATAGTTTCAGCTGAAAGTGAAAAGAGTATGTAAGAAATGACTTAAAAGTTCATTACATGAACTGACACTGTTCACATACCACACTACATGAGTACGGAAACTGGGCATTTCTTAGGACCTTCTAGCGAGCTAGACATGTCTGTACTATAACGAAAGGTCTCGTACATAGATATATCGTTCTCAAAAACAGACCAACAGTATATTAGCTTTTGCACTACACTTGAAATAAGGGAAATGTACGTCAGTCCGTGCTTTCTATCTGAACTTCTGAATGTGAGAGGAAAGACGGGTGATTTTTTTTAGGTTGGTGGTTTTTGATTTATGGTTTAAATATTTGAATTCTGACTGTTTGCGAGAGCTAGTACGTATAGAAAAATAGTTGTATGTAATTTTGGTCGATATAGCTAAACTCGGTATATTTTTTACTACAATCTTCCTATTGGCCCGTTTTGAAAAAACGCACCGTTTAAAAACTAGTTACTATAGACATTACAAACATAAACCGGCTGAAAGTCGAAAAAAACTCAGCCCTCTACCGCACACGCTGGCTAGTGGTGAATCTAGGACTAAAATTTAACTACGGTGGATTCGTAAGCGTGAAGCAAACACCGAGCAACTAGAAGTTTTAATAGCTAAAAAATAGGGAGAGGAGAAACCACCAATTACCAGAATTAGTTGGCATGAAGTGTTCATACCACTGCTTGGGGAACACAGCATGAGTCACAATGGCGCTAACATTTCCGGCACCATGAGCAGCTAGAACTTTCTGCAAAAAAAAAAACAATCGGATAGAATGGAAACATTCGTGACAAAAGCAACAAAAGGCAGTATATACGGTCAAAAGTCCATTAACTGCATCATCATTAACACTTGATCGTGTGTCAACTCAATTGTGTGAACAATTACATGTCACTAAACTCTTGGTAGGACCAGCTTTGACAAGGGAATGCAACAAATTTTTCTGAACCCAAAATATTTACCCTGCCCGTAATCCACCACCAATGCCCCGCGCACCACGGCCGTACGGAACCTCCCGGCGATGGACAGCCCCGCCGCGGAGCGGAAGGTCCACCCCACGGCACGAAAGCACAGTGCCCCTGCCCACCGAACACGCGAACATCCCATCTCCTCACCATCGCGCAGCGAGTTAGGCCTGTCTTTACGGCTTCTAAAAATAGTTTTAAATTTTTGTTACAGTATCTAATTTTTAAATAAAATATTTTTTTTCAAAACAGACTCTACAAATTAATTGTAATACATGTTAAAAGTCTAACATCTATATTAACCAAAATCGCAAGCGAGTATCTCTCTCCGTAATATCTGTCGCAAACAGTCAAAATATAAAATTTTCAGTCAAAAATTATAAACCGTAGTAAAAAAGAATATGTCCTAATGCGGAATGCCACTGGCTAGCCCACCGCGGCCGAAGCCGACCAGCGGCGGCAAACTGGAACCGCAGCCACCACCCAGCACGCACCGCGTAGCCCACCGTCCCCGGCACGACGGCTCATTTCAGGGTCTGTTCATTATAGTTTCTACCTGTGACTTCTCTTATAGGCTGTGATCGTTTCGGCTTCAGTTTCTAGCTTATTTTTCACTATTCATAAATTCGTCTTTTTCTGAACTTTTGGCTTTTTTTGAGCTTTTTTGCCGGTTCTTTTTTTTGCCGTATTCGTTGTTTGTAATGGGCTAACATATTTTTTATATTTTTTAATTTTTTTTAAATTTAATTATGTTAAATAAGGCTCTGTCGATTCTGATGTTTTTTCAATACCATTCTGGGCTTTTCAGCCATAAACCACCAAAAAATAAACCCAAATGATCACCACCATAAACATCCAGCTTCTCGATGACCTTGCTCCGTCGCAGACGAGTGGAGTTGTGCGAGGCGCTCGCTGCCTTGGGCCTAGCACGGCAGACTTGGCCTGACCTGATAAGTGAGGCCGGAATTTTTGGGCATGAAATCTAAAGCCGGCCTTGGACCAGCCCAGCAATAACCCTGACAAACGGTATGGTCGAGAACGCAGACGAGACCTCTCGCGAAAATGACATGGCGAGCGTCATATTTCGGCAACACAAAAAAGTTGTCGTCATCACAGTGATGCTGACCTGAGGCTACTCATGAGCTGCCCCACCACTAAGCACTTACGACCGTACGAAAGCCACAAGAGCACAGAAGATCGATCCATCGCTCGGCTACCCTGAGCCACGCAAGATTTTTATTAAATAGCACTGGTCATTACTTTGGTCCTCCACTCCGCGCGACGTAACAGCAACATGTGGTCGTCTGGTTGCATTTTAACTTGAATTTCTGATTTTTGATTTATTTTTTAGTATTTATAAATTCTATCTTTCTTAAACTTTTAGTTTTTGGGTTTTTTTTTGATTTTTTCGTATTTATTTGTATTATAGTGATGAGCTAACATTTTTTTATTTTTAAATTTTTAATTTTTCATTACGCTAAATAAGTTACTATCAGCTATAATATAAAATAAACCAACTACAATAAAAATTTAGCCATAAACCAGGCTTATTCAGCCTAAATGAATACAGCCATAACATAACCAAACAAACCTAAATAACACCTAAAGGTTGCGTGTTTTCGTTTTCATTGTTTTAGCGAGGACCAAACCCAAAACAAAACCAGGCGATTGTTGATGCCAGGGCAAATCACTGCCTGAACCAGGCGATTATCCTCGCCTGAACATTGTGGTTTCAAGCTCAGAATCTCATCTACGCTTCAAGAAACAAAACCACATCGATTAATTCACAGGTGGGGACTGCGTTCTGCAGCTGTACGTACTACCTGCCGGGAGAGCCCATCCGCCAACTGAACAGTGAACAAACCACAGAACCCAAGCGTCCCCGTCAGATGGCCTCTCCGCGTGTCCCCTGCCCTGCACCGCCGTCACCATGCATGGCGCATTGAAGCCAAATTTAGAATACGAGCTTGAGCTGCCAAACATCTAGTAATGTCGCACCCAACCAGATGACCCCTCACACCAACCGTCTCTAATGGAGAAATTACTCTCAGGGCCGTGCGCGGTAGTAGGTGCAACGAACGATACGGATCACACGTCTGAATTCTGCAGCGGCTGAGCTACTGGCACCATCGATCGAACGTACGTCACAGCTCACGAATGTACCAAGCTCAGTCAGGGCCTGTTCATATAGCTGTAGCTAATGCTTTTGAGGGAAAATAAATAATAGTGATCGAAAGAAATGTCGTTTAAAGGAGGTCGGGTGGTAGAAAAAGTGAGGAAAAGATATGTACGTGAGACAGGAGCGAGAGGAATAAAGTACATGATACACCCGTGAGCCCTGTCTAATTCCTGAATCCAGACGAAAGCGGAAGGAATGTAAAAACCACTTCGAAAAGCCAGGTGTTCGTTGGCCCTGCTCTTTTTGTTGGACCTCAGGGGCGTTTTCGTAATTTTCCAATTGAGGGAACTGTTCACCGGGGCCCACCTGTAAGCGAGCAACATGAGGAGATAAGGGGGAGACTCCCAAGCGTGCGGTTGCGAACGGCGCGATCGGATCTGGCGATTCTCTCGTGGGCGTTGGCGCGGCCGGATCATGCGGCATGGCCGGGTCTTGGGCGATGGCGACGGAGGCGGGGTTGGCGCGGGCGCTTCGGCGCCAGCCACACCGCAGCCCGCCTTTCCCCTCCCTCTCGGCTCCGCTATAAAGCTTGGCTTCTCCTCTTCTCCGGGCATCCCAAAACCGAGTGAGTCCTTCCCCTTCTACATCTATCTCCGTCGGCGATTCTCGATCCTTGGGCTGTTGGCCGGTTCCCCGTGCTTTGCAGGCAGCCGAGAGTCTTGACCCTTTTCTAGGGTTCTTGATCTGAGCTTGGACCGAGATATTCACCGAGGGATTTGGAGTTGTGATTTGGTGTGGTTCTTGGTCGGAACCACCGTGCGGTCTTGTGCGGCATCCATGTACCTCGGCTCCCGTCTTGGCTTCGGCTGAGAGAGGGAGAGCGGCATTGTATATCCGTGAACCATCTCCCTGCTTGCCATAGCGGGTTGATAGGTTTTCTGGGACAGCGATTTCATCGTGCCTTGCTACATTGGGTTGCTTCAAGTGATTTTGAATATCACTACTCTGTGAGTTTGTCATCTCTATTCTTGCAGAATTTTGCTGTAGAAAGAGATGCTTGTGGGCTTGTGTTTCTGCTCTGTGAGGATAACTGAGGTCTAATACTGAAATTGAATGATCAAATTTGAGCTCTACATATTTGTCTATACTGTCATTGTTCTCCCTGTCCTACAGTTTCGATACTTTCGGTTTTGGTACTTGCTGTGTTCACTAGTTTGTTTCGGCAGCACCTTGATTAGTCAGATGGTTTGCTGTTTACATTTGCTGAAACTGTGAAATCTGAAATCTGATAAAGTTAGTAGATTAACTCTAGTACTGCCTGTGATCACTTGACATAGTCCCTTTTGCTGACCGAAAGTAGTAGATGATGACAGATTCAAGCTGAATCTAATAAATTGATATCTAGAGCTCAACATTTGATTCTCACTTGACACTTTCAATTTGTGAAGAGTATAGACCAAAGTAGCGGGACGGCACAAGAATAAGGTCTTGTGCAACCCTATATCTGAGAGCAATTAAAATTTAATTAACATGCTGATTTTAGTCATTTTCTTTTGGCTATGTATGAAGGCAGCATGTTCTTTTTTTAAATTTGTTTCTTTACATGTGTTGATCATATATGTCAAGTTTACAATAAGATTAGCATGTAAATACTTTAATGATATGAATGCCATGCTAATGTTGAATATGTCATATATGATGATCATGTTGAGTATATACTTAATTTGCAATGACTTAATTGATTCTTATGTCAATATGTTGTTTAAGTCATTCATATGCCATGTTTGGGTGATTATTATTATCATAATTATTATTGGAATTAAAATAGAAAATATGCTTATACCGCAATATTTACAACACTTTCTAGCTTTTGCTTTTGGCTTCTCTAAAAGTCAAAAGGTCAAACATCAAAACAGAGCGCCTCTTGAAGCGGATTCTTCAAATAACTTCCCAAGTCCAAAACCGTATAAAACGGATTCTTCAAATAACTTTTCGAGTCCAAAACCGTATACGCTATCCACGTTTGTATCTCCACAGTCCACTTTCGTGTTAAAAAATATAGACAAAAATCATTAATCATATACTAAAAGAATACCTTTCAAGCTTCTCTAAACAAAAACGGGAATCACAAACCAATATCAACATGCCCTTAGGCTCTTGAACAATTGGCGGTCATGCATTCGGACGAGACATGTGGGCATTTCATGACAAGCATGCATAATGTCATGGTGATTACTCTAGCTAGCTACCACTGAAGTGACAAAGCAGGGCCTTCTGGAAGCTAGCTAGCGAAGGGTGGTGAACACGAATCACAATGAGTAAACTTGCGGGTCAGAGTGAGTTGGGAGTTTTGGTGGTCACCAATAAACGTCATTTTGGAAGCATTCCCTCATCAGCTATCCATAAAAAACGATGCTTTTCACCATACCATCTGATTCATCTCCTAACCTACTACTGGCTACTACCAGGAGCGGATCAACATCCCGGATAGGATAGATTTTAAACCGAGATGTAAAAAAATATCTAGTATATAGCTCAAGTAAATTTAGTTTAGTCTAAGTAATATTTTCATAATTCAGTTTATATAGCCTAGATCATTCTACCATTAAGTCTAAGATGTAACTAAATTCTGGCTCTGTCACTGGGTACTACTGCCAATGGTTTGGCTCAGGAATGTTTTCGCCAAGCAACAATGTGTTATAGACTTTTGTAATTAAGGCGCCATTAGCATTTGGCAAGAAACCAATCGAATTGCAAGAGAAGCTGAAGGCAAAAATGCGAAATCATATGTACATATTACAACAGTTTACAACTACAAAGCCATTTCTTTCCCCACCAAAGATTTCCCATTTTATTGCTCTTGTGGAAGTTCAGAAAGCCGAGATGATGCCGACTCTGCCCCTCCGCCTCGGGCTTGCCGCCGCCGTTAGGCCCCCGTCGGCGCCCTGATCCCACAGCCGCACGACGCTGCCGTTGAGCGCCGTCGAGTTCCGGTACCGCCCCATCTCCGCGGCCGCCGTCGCCCCGAGAGGCAGAAACCTCACCACCTCCCATTCGAAAGGATCCGTCTCCGACGGCTCGTACACGCCGTCGTCATCTTCCAGATCCCGATCCAGCTCCTCCCCGTCGCCGTCATCATCCACGTCGCAGCATCCGACGCAGCTGCTGTCGTAGTAGTACGCCGCGTACCTCTCCTTCGGCGAGGGCGCCGCCCACGAGGTCGATTCCGACGATCTCGCTTGCTCCGGTGATCTCTCCGCAGGGGACGGCTCTACCTCTAAATTCTTGGAGGTGGTAGTCATAGCGGGCTGTGCGGAAGAGCGGAGGCGCCAGAGGCCGGCTGCCGCGGCAGCAGCGAGCACCGCGGCGAAGCAGGTCCAGGCGGCAGCTCCAGTGGCGGCGGAGGCCTCCGGGAGGGAGTAGAGGCGGAAGGCGACGGCCTCGAGGGGGTGCTCGAGGAGGTCCATCTCGATCTCGCCAGCGATGGTAGTGGGTCTTGCGGTTGCTTCGGTTCTCTGCTTGGGAGACGAGTGGGTGGGTGGAAGCGGGGAGCGGTATTTAATGGCGGGGAGGAGGAGGTGGGTGATTAAATCTGGACCGTTGGATGGTGAGACCAAGGAGGGGGTCAGGGGAAAGATGCTGGGTATCGGTGCGAGGGAATATGGAGATGCTATGATGGATATGCTGGGTCTCTTACAACCTTTACATTGTTACAGTGTTTTTCTACGCTACAGTATTACGTGCTATGGTTAATATGTCATTAGCTTGTTACACAAATCTATCGGTATCATCCAGGGCGGAGCCACATCACAGACACGATAGGCTTCAGTTTAGGGTGTGAAAAAAATATCTGGTGTATAGTCCGGATAATTTTAGTCTAGTCTGATTAATATTTTCATGGTTCAGCCTAAATAATCTAGATTATTTTACCACTGAACCCGAGACGTAACTAAATTCTAGCTCTGTCATGGTATTATGGTTACACAATAAAATTTCTCATCCTCTTCCTATCCTTACAATGCGGCCATGTTTCCTAAAGAAATATGCTAGATGCACCCGGCGAGTTCATCCGTTCTTTTTTCTAAAAAAAGAGGCGAAAGCTCTGAGAATCAATTAAGGAGGGAAAAGAGTTTCATACAGCTCAAGTGGGCAAAAGCGTCGGGACAAATCAAGATATACTAAAAAAGCGTCAAAAACACAGCAGATACACGCAGGGGCGTCACCAAAATCGTGGAAGGCTTTTCTCCTTGGCTCTACGCCTTTCCTATCTCTGTCAAGGATCTGTTGTGTTGTGGTTGTCTGATTGTGGAAGATCCTTTTGTTCCGTTCCTTTAGATGTTCCACATGATGTAGATGGGTATGCCATTGGCAAAGTCACATCCCATCTGGACGCCAAGTTGCGGGTTCGTCCATTTACCCTGGTAGAATAACGTGTTCCCCAGAGCGACTTATTAAAGATGCTTCCAGATAGGGGTGGAAACAGATTAGATACGATCGAATAGTCTCAAATATAAATACGAATATGGATTCATATTTTTAAATAAATATGAATAAGAATTCAAATATTCACAAATACGGATACGAATATTCTCAAATACGAATACGGATTTTCTCGGATACGAATATCGGATAAAACAGATTCCTAGCTGTTTTGCCGATTTTTCACCAGTTTTTGATCGATTACCGGTTTTAAGCCACCTAAATTCAAATTTTGAATCGCAAAATTCGTACGGATTTTTCATGGGTTATAGAAACAGATCGAATACGAATCGAATAGTCTCGAATACGAATATGGATACAAATATTCTTGAATACGAATGCGAATATGAATATTCTCAAATACGGATATGAATATTCTTAAATACGAATATGAACATTTCGAATATGGAGTTTGCTTACCATATTCACGGTTTCTCGGATACGAATATCGGATAAATCAAATTATCCATTAGCGTTTTTTACCCCTACTTCCAGATCCGATACGAACTGGCTATAACTAGAAATAACCAGTTAACACAAGAAAGAAGTGCATTTAGGTGCTATGGTTAGTACAACTAGTGGAATTTTCCACACAATTATGTGTCTAGATATTATGACATAGAGAGCATTCGTATTGGTTTTTGCTGATAGTTTTTAGTTGTAGCTTATGGCTTTGATTGAAAATGAATAGTAGTAATTGAAAAAAGTGATTTTAAAAAGAGCGTGTGAGCAGTGAGGAAAGTGAGTGAGAATATTTAAGTATACCGAAAGTGATAAAAATCTATAATATATTTATTTAAATAGTATATTAAAAGTAAGAGTATATATTTCTGAGAGTACAGAAAAGGCTTTGGAGACAGTATACAGCGCGCTGTGTTTGAGCTCGTGGTGCGCCTAACAATTTCGCTGGGCCTAGGAGCCCGTCCGGTTGGGACGGTGATGGCTTTCGGCCTCGCGGTGGGATGAAACGCACGCACACGAGGCTGCCGCCCGATGACTACTGACAAGTGGCGACGGCCGGGGCAGCTGGGCCACGCACACGGACGCACGGTTAATCTGGAACTAGACAGTCTCTTCCTTCGTGCAGTTCGGATAAAAAACGTGTACCATACAACGCCGCCAGGTTTAGGTTAATTACTGCCATGTGTAGCTGCGTGAGGTCGATGTGCCGTGCACGACACCAACTGATTCTAACCTCGTATTTATCCGGCCAAATTAACCCGAGAGGCCTAGAGAAAACAGCGGCAGTTCCCGTAAACTTTTACAGGTGCCGAGGCCCGAGTGTGTACACGTGTTTTCCATCGCATGATTAACGCGCACGTCAGGAGTCCTGAGAGCCGCCGCTCGTGTGGTCAAAGCCTCGTGTCGTTCATCGAGAGATCAGGAGTCTAGGATTAGGATTACAGAACGGCGCAGCTGGTACGACTTAGATTAGCATATCCTAGATATACAGTGGCACACTTACCTTTTAGATTCACTGCGCTACACATCTGAAGAGTAAACGAAAACGGATCGAGACTGAAGCATCAAGCAACTCTTCGCACACATCTTCAGTACGATTACGATTACAAGGATATCTTCGCTGCACATCTTCAGTATGGTTGAAATGGGGCACTATGGTGTCTGGGCATCAAGTCTCTCTGTCTTTATATTGCTTTTAGATATGCGTAGGTGCAATGACATATAATATATCAAGCAAACCCATCAATATTCATTAATTCGAAAAGGCATCGATTTGGAAATGAATCAATCATAATGGAGCCTGATCAGTCCCGCTGACGTTCCCGAGACTTTCCTTGATGGCCCCCGTCATACGTAGGGCCTCTCCACCGACCGTGGTCATCTTGCCTTAATTGTTGATGATGGTCGTCATCGTCTCTATGCTATCTGGCTCGATGCCTATCATCGTCCCGACATGCTTCTGGGGGCAGCTTACCTAGCCTGTTGCGACGTGATGTGCCGGTATTGTCCTTGTGAACCCAGCCCATCTCGTTGCTATTGTGGTGGCTGTGCTGGCTCTCCTCGGTCTCCAGGGTTCCGTCAATGATGCCAAGATGCCTAGGGAGTCCATGCTTGACTGGTTTGAACAGCACGTAGTCGGGGACGTTGTGGTCCATCTTAGGAGGTGCTGTGGAGTAGTCTCCAATGAAGTCCAAGTGCAACAACACCCAGAATGTTAGGCCTTTCTTGCATCGAGCTGGTTGTGAAGTAGCGGCCTGTGGTCCTAAGGAAGAAGCTTCAGGGGAGCCATCAGTGAAGGTAAGCCATGATACCTTTGGGATGGAGCTTGGGTTCGCCGTCCATGCCCATAGGTCGAGCGTGCGGGCGTCTTCCTGATGTAGGGAGCGTTCATCAACACGGTCAAGTGAGCACTACATCCCAATGACTCTACTGACGACCTCTGTGTTCTATGCGTGAAGCGGTATGCCCTCAAGGCATATTCGCACATGGAACCTAAGTGCTGCCCTAAGTGCGTGACGAATCTATTTCCATGATCTAACTTGAAACTCAAGATAATGAAAGTGAAATTTGTAGAGACCGATCACCTTTTCTCTATGGTGTTTTGCTCAAAATTGACAATAAAGTTGTCCGGGTAGTGGTGGTGGACCGAGAAATCTGAAGACCTCAGGTTGAATCTTTTGCACAACGCTTTAGCAATGGTATAAGGATATGTGTCCTGCCTTATTCCACCGAGCCAAACAAGGGCAGAATACGCCTCCCTACTTAGGTCCGCACTAGACGGTACAATGCAGGCGTCCTCCAGCAGGTAGGTGGCGGGGTCACCCAAGCTGAGGTTGGCCGATGTGGACCACCGTCTTGGCCTGGGGCGGTTGTAGGCGGGCAGTTCCCGAAAGGGCCGAGTAGGAGGCAGCCCGTCTAGGCACAAGCCGACGCGACACAGTGGGGGGAAGAGGGGAGGCAGGCGTGCGGCGGCAGTCTCTCACCTTGTGGCCAGAGTGAGAGCAGCGGAGGCGCTTGGGTGGATCTCTGTAGGAGGAGGCGTGATGGTCTCGGCCGAGACAATTGAAGCAACGACCTTTAATGAGCTCAAGGAAGGACTGGCGGTTGCGGAGTGAAGACGCATTGAAAGAACTTACTTTTCCTCTAGTCTCTTTGCGCCACCAATACCTTGGTCTGGGCGGATCCACACCCTGGACAAGGTAGACTTCAGCTCGGGGTGTGGAAAAATATCTAGTATATAGTCTAGGTAAATTCAGTTCAGTCTGGATAACATTTTCATGATCCAGTCGAGATAGCCTATATCATTCCACCACTGAGCCTGGGACGTAACCAAATTCTAGCGTCACCACTGGATCTGACCAGAGTCCATTGTGGCCTAGCTCGGGGGCGGTTGTTGGGAGTTGAATGCGCCTTCTTGTCGAAGCAAATGGCATTTGCATCCAGCTTCGGGGCACGAGGTTGGCGCTAAGGGAAACTGCAGTGCGAAAGGAGTAGGGATGGCAATCGGGCGCGGCGGGTACGGGTAGTGCTCGCCCATACCCGTACCCGCGACCTCAATTTTCGCCCACGGGCATACCCGTACCCGCCCACGGGTAAAAAACCCCGCCCATACCCGTCGCCCGCGGGCATACCCGTTTACCCGCGAACTGAGTACATCACATATTCCCATTCAAACATCACCAATGCATTGCAAATTCACATATTCAACAACATACAATTAGAGACTAACCAAACCAAGATTTTAAACAAGCAAAGTCAATTTATAATCCTTCCATTAACCCAGTTTAGCTGCTCTATATGCAATTAGAGACTAACCAAACCAAGATTTTAAAACCTACCACAAGAGATACAACCTGTCAATAATGATATAGAAAGACCAAACAAAAATATTGTATGCATCAGTATATTATCCATACTTGAAGAGTTGAGGTAATGACACCAATGACATCTACAATTAGGGAGTAACAAAGATACAACGCCAACTAAATTAACGAATTGACCTTCAGCAAAACAGGCACAAAGAAGATTTTGAAACTAAAAGCACAAGTAAAGGTGACAAATTTTATAGGGCCTTTATGGAAAGAATTATTGCACAGGTTTCTAAATACAAAACCTAGAAAGCAGGAAAAGTTTCAAGGGATGCAAAGGACAAGTAGAAGAGAACATTTATTCTAAAGTAGTATGAAATTCACATTAATTCCAATGCTAGGACATGAATCACTGCATTACAACAATAACTGTTGCAAGGGTAGCCTCTGTGACAAAAGATAACATGATTCATGAACAAACACAGAGCAAAGTGCTAGGACATTGTTAGCAACATCATACATGCATCCTCAACCCTAAAAAAACTAGTACTTCCTAACAGCGTCCCTTTTGCCAAATATGAAAAAGTGCATGACTGAGAGATCTTAAACATAAACATATATAAATCCATCAAAAACACATATCCTAACTTAGCTAGATATTACAATTACAACCGTTTTACCAATTACTGAAAGTTCTTAAAGCATCAACAAGTACAGGTAAGCAATTAAACCATATATCTCCATGAGATCATGACACCTTCAAACCATATGTTCATGGCACATAACAAATCTGAGACATCACTTATGATGATCCTTTCTCCAAATCTAAACCTCGAAGCTCAAGCCGTAGGTCGTGGCGCGGCAAGGTCGGGTGAGGCGCGGTGAGGAGGAGGAGGCCGGCCGGGTGGAGGAGCCGGATCGGGGGGAGGAGGAGGCCGGCGGGTGGAGGGCGGAGGAGACGGATCAGGGGCGATTGGCGGAGGAGGTCGGCGGCGGGTGGGGGCGAGGAGGAGGCGGATCTGGGGCGATCAAGGAGGAGGAGGCGGCAGCCGGGTGGGGGCGAGAGGAGGAGGAGGCGGATCTCGGGCGGAGGAGGTCGGCCGGGTGGGGGCGGAGGAGGAGGGCGGAGGAGGGAGGCGGCGGCCCGGGGGGGAGGAGGAGGAGGAGGCGGATCTGGGGCGGAGGAGGTCGGCGGTTGGGGCGAAGAAGGAGGCGGAGGAGGAAGGCGACGACCGAGTGGGGCGGAGGAGGAGGAGGCGGATCTGGGGCGGAGGAGGTCGGCCGGGTGGGGCGGAGGAGGTCGTGGCGGGCGAGGCGAGGCGGCGGATGAAGGAGGAGGACGGGTAGCGAGAGTGCGAGAGGGGCGTGGCGGCGGGTAGCGAGAGTGCGAGAGGGGGGAGATGCGAGAAGGGCTGAGGGGGTCGGCGGGCGGCGGGGAGTCCCTTAGGGTTTATTATTTTGGTGGCCCACATGTCAGTTTATTTGACGGGTAAACGGGTGAGACGGGTACGGGTAGAGCTAACCCATACCCGTACCCGTTTACCCGATGGGTAGAGGTTTCCCCCCATTTTTCTACCCGTGGGTAAAAAATCTATCCCATACCCGACTCCATTAGGGTATTTACCCACGGGTACACGGGTAAACGGGTACAATTGCCATCCCTAGAAAGGAGCTGTGGGGCGCCATCAATGTGCTCTGTCTGCAGGAGTCGAGAGAGAGCGATGACAATTGATTTGAGGCGACGTGGAAATAGGTTTACAAAGAAATCAAACAAATATTTAAAAGAAAAAAATCATTGACATTTATACTGGCTAGCCACGCAATTGCATAGGTAACTTGGCTAGTTCACTAGAAAGTCTTACGATATAATGATAATCCACACACCATTTCTTGCATCAGGTATTCGGACGAATCAATAATATAATAACCTAAAATAAAATGCACGCAAACATCGTCACCAATGTTTGGCATCAGTTCCCTCTGGACTTGAATGATGATAACGAGAAGAACGATCGATGCACTGCAATAACAAAAAATAAGAGGGCATAAGTAAAACTGTGAAAAAGAAATAATATGTAGGCACTGATCATGAACATAAGATGCATGTCAAGTTCGTCTTAGCAGAACCTCTTGGTGATTTTGAAGGTGGATCATCTGAAGCAGCAATGGAGGAGCACAATCTCGGCTTGATGGAATCACCCCAGAGCCATCCTTCACTCACGCTTTCATCACCAACCAGAGTGGCCACGGACGGCGGCGCGCGCTCGACGACGACGGTAGCCTCAGTGTCCTTGCCCTTGCTGTTCTTCTTGCCAAAGGTCAGGAACCTCTTGAGCCCTTCCACTGCATCCATCGGTGACTGCACAGCGACAGAAACACTGCTCCTCGGGGTGCTCGGCGTCAGCATGCTCTTCTCGGTGTCGGCATCCTCCTCCTCCCGTTTCTTCCTTAGCCTTGCGGCGTCGGCTTCCAGCAATTGCTCGGTGGATAGAGAGCCGCTCGAAGGCGGGCTATGAGGCGGAGAATAGGTGGCCGAAGCATCAAGCTCTGATCTGTGGGAGAAAGAGGACTGCACGTTTGAGTACAGAGATTCAGAGCTCTCCCGGGACGCTGCTTCTGCATCAATCACCGGGCTTTCTTTGACGATCGTGTCAGATGATTCCATGGTGTCATCGAAAATTTGAGTTTCCTTCTCGTCGTCAGGTTTTGGTCCAGCATCTGAACCAGAACCAACCAATGGATCAGAAGGCTTCACGGCTTCCTCTTTGTTGTCCTTTTTGATGTACACATAGCTCGGCTCGGTGTCTGAGTCGCCGGTGATCTCTACATTGCCAAGCTTATCGGAAGATTGTACAATCTCATCATGATCACCATCACCATTGCCTTCATCGATGTTGAGTTTCTTTGCTTCGACGTCTGAATATTCGGAGATGTCAAAGATGTTGCAGTCAATGTTATCTAGTCCTGTACAACCATCGACCTGTCTGGGAATCACCAATGGCGATGAGGTGCGCACGGCACCATTGCCTGATCTCCTAAGGTGAAACGGCTCGGAAGCAACAGCGGCAGCCATCTTGATTTCAGCAAGGACAACCTGCTCATCCAAACAGCGTCGCGTCACGGCAATGGCATCAGCGCTCGGCTCAAGAACCGGCGCCTCTTTCAGATCCCCCGCACCGTCGTAGCTGGCCCGCCGGGGCTGCAAGCGCGTTGGCCTCGGGGTCTCCCTGACAGAGCAGCAGCCGCGCTCCTTCTCCTTGAGCGAGCTCCTGCTCCGAGACAGCGTCTTCAGCCTCGGCGTCGTGGCCGCCGCCACCGCGGCAGTGGACGGTGTCGGCATCCTGTTCTCCTTTCGGGGTGTGGTGGGTGGCTCCCGGTGCAACGCTCGCCGGTTTGATAGCCTCGGGCTGGCCGCCGCTGCCGGTGACGATGACACGCTACTCCTGGGACGTGCGAGCTTCATGGCCGAACTGCATCTTGACGTAACAGGGGAGATTGCTTTCACCTCAAAGGTCAGGGGCTTTTGCTGTAAGATGTATTAAGGGAGCTGTAGTTATTATCATATTATGCATATGCTCATCTAGAAATGCATAGCTTTTTTTTCATTATTCTGTTATGCACTGCATACATTTGGAATGTGCAAGGACAACATGGCATGGAAAATGCTTCTTTTGCTGCTTGAAATAAGAAGTAACGTACTCTCTAATCAGTGAATGGTACTGCTCCATCTGGTGAGTACCAATGCAAAGTTCTTAATATTATTCCATCTGGGAAACGGGAGCTGACATTTACCGGTTTACAGTTAACAGTTTACTCATGGAAAACACATGAACATACATGCGAGTACCAATGCTGTGGTAACGAGATCAAACAATGGCTAGTTCCTACCCTTTCTTCCTTGAGAAGATACAGCACTGGAACAGTAGAACTGACTGGTGCAAGAGACTTCAGGTTCAGGCAATGCAAGATTCATCTCTCAATTAGACACGAAACTAAAGTGGCAACCTTTCAGTTTTCAGACACAAACACGCAAAATGAGCTTACATCTTCTGTCAAGAAAGGCATCGAGGTAGGATACTAGGATGAACTTGAAGAGCGAAATGAACTTCTGTGCTACCAAACTTTCGGCGCCAAATCAAGAACAGTAGTTCTGCTTAGCCATATATCAACACAGACAAATTCAAAGAAATCAAGGTGAAGCAAAAGTAAAGGCCGGAAAAAAACGAGAACCGCTGGATTCTAAGACATGTGATGTCTCTCACCAAAAAGAGTGCTCTAATAGGATAGCTCAACTAAACAGCTCTTGGCTAATCACAAGAAAGGTACAAAAGTGTCCCAAGAACGCAAGGATTAACAACAAACGTGAAGCGTGAAACTTGTTGCATCTCCCAAATCAAGGTGATGTCTAAGGAACATTTTTGACCCAAAGATTGCGCAAGAGCACAAGATTTGCATTTTTAGCTGTTGTTTTTCAAACATTAGCAGAAGAGAAAAACAAGAGCAGTGTGAAAGAAAAACCAAGGAATAACGGTGCAAAAAAAGCATTCCTTTGGGGAAGCGTGGGAGCGCAATTACCTGATCTCTGGCCGGGCTGGCGGTCAGCAGCCCAGCGTCGGCGTCTGGGCGGCGGCCGCGGTCGAGGCGCTCCCAGAGCGCCTTCATCTCGGCCTCCTTGAGCTCCATGCGCGCCCGCCAGCCCTGGCGCAGCTTCTCGTCCCTCCGCCGCACGTACGCCTCGTACCTTCTGCCCCTCCTCACCACCACCTCCTCCTCCGCGCCGCCGTCGTCGACGCCAGGACGATCATCAGCCACGACGGCGGCGGCCCTCCTCTCGGCGAGCCGCCGCTCGTACCCTTCGAACTGCCGCTCCAGCTCGGCCGCCTTCGCCCAAAGGTCACCCGCCTTGCCCTTGTCTGCCAGCATGGCGCGCTAGCGGCTTCGGCCTCCTCACGGCCGGCGTGGGCGCGCGTCGACTGATCGCTGGGCGCGACCGCGTACGTAGCGTAGTGCGACGTGAGGGGAGCTTTTGGTGGATGTGTGTGGCTTTTGGCGCGTTTTGACTCGGACGAGGTCGTGGGCGCACGGCCGGCACGGAGCGGCAGCATGCACGGGGGAGGCCGTGGCCGGGCAAAAGATGGATGGATTCGGGGACGAGCTCTCCTTGGGCCGACATGTGGCGCACGGCGGGTCGTTTCGTTTGGCCCAGCGCTCTGCGCCGCGAGGAGATGGTGGGCTGGGCTAGAAAGGCATTGGGCCGACTGTCGTAAGTGATCAATAGTGACAGCAAATCTTACGATCTCATCATAGATCACAGCTCACTTCCGAACAGATGCATATTTCTCATTCAAAATGTATTGAGCGTATCAGCCAAGTAATCATCAGCGATAAAAATTTTATCAGATTACAGGGGCATTGGCGTACTGGAGAGTGGAAACAACAAAAAAATTGTGATGGTATAGATTTTCCCAGATCAGGAAGTACAGACCACAGACATATGATTCCTTGACCAGTGCATTTTCTATGGAACAGATCTAAATGTGCTTCTACAGGACAATTTCTAGAAATTCCCGCCTTTTCCATTACTCAAAAACAGGTAGAATCAATTGCAAATGATGCAAAACAACGTTATACAGCGATCTCTCAATCTATTTGAAGGTGGATGTATCTAAAATGCAATGAATCTCAGATTCTGTTCATTGTAACGTTGCTGCCCTTCCAATCAGTAGTTGCTCCCCCCGAAGAAAACACATGCAAAATAACGCAGAACTTCCTGAAAAGACCTTCACTATTCTGGCCAAGATTTTAGGAGCAAGCAACACATTAAGGCTTGAATGGTGCAAATATAACCACTGAATTGTGTCCTCCAAATCCAAAGGAATTTGAGATACCTGCGTAACAATAGCAAACAAATATGAGGGAGATTGGGGAGTAATAGCGTAATAACATAAAGCATAGACATTGCTACTCACCAACATTCACTTCATGTTGCTTTTTTACGTTAGGTACCGTGTCAAATTCAACCGCTGGCTCCGGGTGCTGCAGTTAACAGTGTAGCTCTTAGTATTTCTAGCCATAATGTGCCTCACGCGTTTCTACTGGCTTGCTAGCTAAATTAGCTGTAATAATGTAAACCAATACTTACAAACTGGTTTATGCTTGGATGCACCCATCCAGTGGTTATAGCTTTAACAGTAGCAATGGCTTCCAAACCACCTGCTGCACCAAGGCAATGTCCTATCATGGACTGCAAATGGAAGATCGCATTAGGAAGGGGCAATGAATCAATCTCCTTGGACTAGGGAAGATAGGACATGGAAGTACCTTGGTTGCATTTATTTTTATCCCAGATGGGTCCTTAAATACTTGCTTGATGGCATTCACCTCTGCCAGATCACCCGCAAGTGTGGATGTTGCATGAGCGTTTATGTAGTTGACCTGCAAATAGTCATTTGTGATTTTTCCAGTCATATGAAACTTCTTCAGAGCATTTGCCAAATAAACACAACAACAACAACAAAGCCTGTTGTCTCAAACAAGTTGAGATACTCCAGGAATAAAATCTACTTAAGGTCAAAGAAACGAAAGTCTTATAATAAAACCTACAGGGCTAAAACCCTAAACTCTACATTTTGCCACCTGAACCGAAAGTCTAAAACACCGCCTCTGAACTTTCTTCTTATGTCATATTCCAGTACGTGAATGGTTAACTTCCATGCGCTCCTATCCAAAGCCAACTTCCAGTACGTCTTAAAATTCTATTACATACTGGTGCCTCAGAAAAACCCGTTAGAGATGTTCAAACCATCTCAAATAATGTTAGACAAGCTTCTCTTCAATTGGTGCAACCCCACCCTATCACGTATATCATCATTATGGATTCGATCCCACCTTATGTGACCATAGATCCACTGCAGCATCCTTGTTTCCACTACAATCATCTTCTGTACATAGTCTTTTAGTCGTCCAGCATTCCGCTCCATATAGCATCGCGTGTCTAATCACCGCTCTATAGAACTTAGCCTTTAACTTTTGCATGACTTTTTTATCATATAAGAAACAAGACACCCGATACTTGGTGCCATTTCACCGACACCGCTATTATTCTGTAGCTCACGTCTTCATCAATCTCGCCATCCCACTGTAGCATCGATCTCAAATATCGAAAAGTGTCCTTCCTATACACTATTTGTCCGTCCAAACTAACATCTCCATCATCTGCCCTGACACCACTGAAATCACACCTCATATACTCAGTTTTAGTCCTATTAAGTCTAAAACCCTTTGATTCTAAAATCTTCCTCCACAACTCCTGTTTCCTATCGACATCTATCCTACTCTCATTAACTAGCACTACATCATTAGCGAAAAGCATACATCAAGGATATCTCCTTGCATGTCATGCGTAACCTTGTCTATTACTAGGGCAAAAATATATGGGCTCAACGCTGACTCTTGGTACAGTCATATCTTAATAGGCACGTTATTAGAATCGCTACCACATGCTTTGACGTTAGTCACAATATTTTCGTACATATCCTTGATTAGGGTAACATAATTTGTGGGGACTTTTTTCTTTGAAGCACCCACCACATGACCTTTCTTGGTATTTTGCCATAGGCTTTCTCCAAGTCATAAACACCATGTGAAGATCCTTCTTTTGTTCTCTATACCTCTCCATCAACTGTCGTATCAAGAAAATAGTCTCTATGGTCGACCTTCCGGGAATAAAACCAAATTGGTTTTTCGTCACGCTAGTCACTCTTCTTAAATAGCGCTCAATCACTCGCTCACAAAGCTTCATTATGTGCCTCATGAGCTTAATTCCTCTATAATTAGTACGACTTTGAATATCTTCTTTATTTTTGAAAATTGGCTCTAATGTGCTTCTCCACCACTCATTCGGTATCTTATTCGACCTAAAAATGATATTGAACAAATTAGTTAGCCAAACGATCACCACATCTCCAAGGCATTTCCACACCTCAATAGAAATGTTATTACGCCCTAACGCCTTATCTATTTTCATGCTTTTAAAGCCTTTTTTACTTCTAACTCCTGAATTCTTCGAACAAACATCCTATCGGTGTCATTAAAAGCATCATCCAGTGCAATCATACTATCCTCATTGTCTCCATCGAATAGCTCGTCAAAGTAATCTCCCCATCTATCCTTGATCTCGTTGTCTTTGACCAAAAGCCTATTAGTGTCGTCTTTGATGTATTTAACTAGGTTGAAATTTCTCATCTTCCTTTCTCGAAGTTTAACCATCCTGTACTGTAGACATCCTTCTCGCCCTCCTTGCCCCTCGTACTCGTTGAGTAAAATGCGAACACCCTTACATATTTTCCACTACATCCGAGCACCGACGTAGCATGTCACTACGGAAATGACTCCCAGCCTTTGCTCATTTATCACCACGCCCAGGTTCCAATATGGCGCGTCGCTAAGATGGTTACGCCCCAACAAATTATAATTCTTTTTGGGTTTCATTAGGCTTGTTGAGCCTAACACGACTCTCCTCCTTTTTCCTAGCTTAGGACAGGCTAGATAGAAAGCATTTGCCAAATCAAAACCAGAAATTTACAACAAGTGCCAGAATCATTATATATAAAACGAAGAAGACCAATCAGAGCTCATTGTGAAACGATCAATTCTATATCATCAAAATTAAGCTTTTCAAGTAAAAGGTAAACAATGGACAGATGGCAGGAGTTGGCATGCCAGAATCATTATATGAAGACCAGTCAGAGCTCATTGTGAAAAGATCAATTCTATATCATCAAAATTAAGCTTTTCAAGTAAAAGGTATGGAAAGATGGCAGGAACTAGCGTTAACAAGTTACAATTATGTGCCAACCCAGCCCTGATGAGTTAAATTGTAATTACATATAAAAGAAGCAATCCTAACACAAAAATAGCCAAATCACACCACTATGAATCATAATTTAAGGATCACACATAACTGCCACATGACAAAGGAAGACAAAAATTATGAATAACGGAACAAATACAAACAAGAATGTTTTTTAAGGGTAAAAATTTTTGGATTACCTCCTCTGATGCCACACCAGCATTTTCAAGACTTTGCCTAATGCATGATGAAACACCAAGACCATCAGCTCTTGGGTCAGTCATATGGTGAGCATCACAGTTCACGGCACCACCTAAATACTCCGCAATTATTGGTGCATCACGTTTCATTGCATGTTCTAGGCTCTCCATGACCTTTTTCAATTTGACAGAACTAAGGGATTAAAAGAGCAGTGAATCATAATTCCACAATAAAATTTAGAGCATATGAACTTTTGTTATCATCATTTTCTATGATAGGAGCACGATACAAGAAGTTCGGTAAAATCAAAATGTGAAAACTTGAATATGTTTGGAAACAATTATTCTCTATTGTAGTAGTTAGAGATCGATTCTAAGCCTACCGAAATTCACTGAAAGTTATTGAACAGATTGTTGAAAACAAATAAATTAGTTTCACTTTACAAGCAGCAGGATACTATCAGTATAGGAAAATTTTCAGTAAAGTGACGATATCAGCTGAAGTCCAATATATAATCTGGATCAGAAAGAATCATGGAGCATACCAGTACTCCAGCTCCTTCACCCATGACAAAACCATCACGGTCTTGGTCCCAAGGCCTCGATGCTGTTTTAGGGTCATCATTCCTCTGTGACAGTGCTCTACATGCAATAAACCCACCAACACCAATTGGAATAATTGCAGCTTCAGTGCCACCAGCAATCATCACATCAGCTTCACCTCTGCGAATATGGTTTGCTGCAGCGTAGAAACAGTAGTTTGAGGTAGCACAGGCAGTTGAGATAGAGTAGTTTGGACCCATGAAACCAATGTCCATTGCAAGCAGGGCAGACCCCATGTTTGTTATGGCATATGGGATGAAGAAAGGAGTAATCTTTCTGTGCCCCTTCTCAATAAGATTCTGAACTCCATCAGAAAACACTGTGAGGCCACCCATGCCAGTGCCCACAAGTACACCAGCCCGGGCCTTGTCAATCTGCCAGAGAGAACATTTACTAATTAGCACCAAACATCATTTTTCTCCAAAGATAGTATCAATGACAAAAACAAATATAGCAATGTAGTCAAATATTAAATGGAGCCAATAAAGCCACTATTAACCCTAAACAAACCGAAGAAGTTTAGTGTGCTAAAAGAGAATGTGACTTAGTACAAAAATGCTTCTTTGCTGTAATAACAATGCAAGGGATTCATCAAATGCAAAAACAGATTTTTGCAAAGCTCGTGTTACTCTAGACTGAACCTATAGCGCCCAATCAATATTTTTGAGATTGAAAGGAAAAAGAATCACTCTATATTGTGTTGATACTTAATACCAATTTAAAACAGACACACCCCTATATCATTGGAGCCCAACTAAACTGTACATATTTTGAACATTTGTGCTGTAGTAAACCATGATTCATAAGTCAAACGATTTTACACTTCTGGAACCTTAAGAGCCAACCCCAAGGCAAGTTACTCTCACAAGCTTACCCTCCAGCTCATCACAACTCTTTTTCACTCAAATCGAAGAAGTATCTTCATTATCCATGTCATTCAACGCCACTTAATTTTCAATTAGATACAAACCAAGAGATACACCAACGAGCAAAGCAGAGGCAAGTCACATTCTTATTACAGACCAAATTGGCCACTAATCCCTTTAGCCAATCCAAATAGAGTTGGACCACTGCACCTCCCTACCACAAAAATATAAAGAGTACTGAACCAAATGTGCCGTTGCTCAAATCCTGGCACAAGTAATTCACTGCTGAGATTAGATGAGACCATCACACCTTGTAGATTAGATGACACTTCCAACAACCTTGTTACCCCTTTTTATTGCAAGACTGAATTCAACTACCATTTTACAGCAAAAATCAAAGTTGTTGCCCTTCGCACCCTGCAATCCAAATTAGATACACTAAAACTACACAAAATAATACTACCATTCACCAGCGTCCCTCCCAAAGTGAAAAAAAGCTTCATCATCTGTTTTGCACTGAAGAGCAGAACTAGAAGAACATCATCCCCTTCCTACTGCAATCCACAACCCACAGTGCCACATTTTACATTCTTACTGCTCAGGACCTACCAGCGAGATCGTCACTCGCAAGACCACCCCAATTGTTCCTCTTCTGGCAAGAACAGATGGCACATCAGCACCACTATTCAACGTATTAATCTCACCATCAACCCATTCTTCTTGGAATCATCACTATCCTCAAAGATCACATCTCCAACCAAAGGGAAAAAAAAGGGAAAGTACAACCGTCACACAATCAGTCAGCCACTGTCCCCCGATCTATCAACAGTGTTAAACCCCAAGACACTTTTGAAGACCGAAAGCCCCCAGCTTTACTGGCTAATAACTTGAAGAAATAACACTACATTAGCACCACTGAGCGCCTGATCCAGCAACGTTAGTGTTACCTTGTCCATGGCCTTGGTGCCGTGGGCGAGGTCGGCGGACTCGAGCGCCTTCTTTCCGCTGACGATGCAGTAGCGGAGGCAGTCGTCGAGGCGGCGGTCGTTCTTGCCGTCGATGTATCCCTCGGAGGAGAAGCCCCGGATCTGGCCTGCAAAGCGGGTGGGGAAATTGGAGGCGTCGAAGCGGTCGATGGGCCCCACGCCGCTCTCCCCGGCGAGCAGCCGGTCGTAGTAGGCGTCCACGTCGTTCCCGAACACGGACACCAGCCCCATCCCCGTGATCACCACCCTCTTCTTTGGATCCGTCTCCCGCCGGGGCGGCGCCACCGCGGCAGAGATGCGCCAGGGCCGCCTCCGCGGCGCCGCCGGCGCCACGGCAGCGGCGGCGTTGGGGAGGAGGAGGCTCTGCATCGCTGCGGCGGCGGCGGCGGGAGGAGGAGAGGGTGGCGATGGAAACGAGGAGGGAGGGGTGGGTCGCTCTGCTGTGGTGTGGCAGGCGAGGGGCGCGCGTGTATGTATGGAGCGTGGGGCCCACGGGGTTTCGGTTTCGGGGCTTTCCTCTCTGGAGGCGGCGGGAGGGCGGTGGGTTTCTCAACGCGCACCGGCGGACTTTGCAATGCCGTCCTTTTTGCCCTTGTGATTCATGCGAGCCCTCCAGCTTCTGACAAATGGAACTGATCGATTCTTTTGAACTCACATCTGATAGTTTATGACTTATAATTATTCTTAAATAAATAAAAAGATAAATGTTTTTATCATTATTTTAGATTTTTCAAAACAACTTATCTGTTTTCAGTTCGTTCACATAAGTTTCTGTGTTAAGGTCAAAAACCATAAGTCGCACTCGTAAAGAACCCACCAAAACTAAAATAAATTTCTCTTAACTTAACAATTTAATTATTTTTAAAGATGAACAGGACATCTCCATGGATGCCCCCAGTTCCTTTGCTTAAAACTGAGTTTCTTAACATTGGAAAACTAGGCTTTAAGTTTCAAAATTGATTTATTAGAGAGAGCCAAACTAGTGGAATCTTAGCGGAATATATCGTAAAAGCTACTAGCTTCTTGATTACGCTCAGAATGACGCTTACGTGTACGAAGAAAAAAAACATGTAGCACATACTTGGAAGCGAATTCAAAATATATATGTAACCTAATATCATATAGAATAAAACAGAAAATAATTTAAGAATGTCGACCAACTAGCTCTATCGTGACTATAACTTATTAGTTTTTTTTTCAGTGGCGGAGCTTGGACACAAATTAAGTAGGGGCAACATTTAAATGAGAATAAATTTCATAACAAAGATGTTATCATTTGCAATTAAGAGGTTAACCAGGATGTTTATTGCTTTGTGCACATGAGTATTTTGCTTGGTTCTAGGATTAGAATCAGTTTTTGGGTGCATATATTTTGATTGTTCAAATTGATGATTTTTGTGTATTGTGATTGTTTGCTTGTTTGTGTTGGTTGCAGGACTTCAGAGCTAGGTCATGATGAGGCGTGGAAAGACCGAGACTAGACACAGGGAGGTGTTGAGGTCCAAAACGGCCAGGGAGACGCTGAAGATGATCGAGGCTGGCGAGATGGTTGCAAGCTGGGATGATGAGGAACCGGAGCAAGAGTTACTGGAGATGGACATGACGGGCAACGGCTAAATTTTTGGCACTTGGAATATTTAGTCTAAAAAGAGAGGCAGATTCGGGCCGGTTGAGATTTGAGAAGCCATTCTGACAAAGGCCTTCACATATGTATGCATCCAGCATTTCTCTTCTTGGAAAGATGCATTTGAGTATGTATGGGCCCAAGCAAAGATATAATGGGCTAGTCTCGTCAAAATTGAGTAGGCTCTTTCAAAAGCTTTCAATGGATTGGGCCTGTTCTAGTGGATGAGCATCTGAAAGTTTTTAGTCCCCGATTAGAATGCACGAATTTCATACCAAACAGTTTAATTTCTATAGATTTTTTTTTAAAAAAATACAGCATTCCAAACGGCGCTCAAGAATTCTCTGGTTCTGCCTTCACTTTGCATGCTTGGTTTCAACTTTGAGATAATAGGTGTATTTGAAACGAGTTCGAAATGTGCTTAACAAGTTCGGACCAATGTTCTAAAAATCGGTAATAGGTATTCATTCGGTCACCCATCTAGTTGTGGCTGTATATACAGCTTAATCAACTGATTATACGGCCTAACCGGCTGATTATATGGTAACAAAAAGGACAATATTTTTTATACGTTTCTAGTAGACATGTTTTTTAAGAACTCCTCAGGAGCTACACATGGGATCTCCTGGTTTTCTGTCATCCTGGGATCTTTCAGTGGGACGAGAATTCTTTTCTGAGGTTCTCCAACGGTATGGCCCTGCTGTTGGTTTGGGTTGCTCTTCTTCCAAAGGATTTCTTCCTCTTGCAACTTTCGCCCGTTTCAAGTTCCATTTAACGGAGGAGCCAATTGGTTTGGTTCTGCAACGCTGCCTTGGCGGTAGTGCTCAGGATTTTCATGCTACTCGTTGCTCTTGATTAGGGATTTCGCTTCATAGTCTCTTCTAAACAAGTGGGTCTTCTGGTTTGCTCTAGTTGAAAACACGTCATATCATCACAGGTAATACAAAGAAATAAGAGAAAAAAAACCAAAAAAACCAAAATTAAAAGTCGATGTGTTTCAAGTGGCTCTAGTTGAAGTCAGAAGCTAAATCCATTTAGAGCGGGGCAAATCCTCTTTTCAGTTTGTCCTCTGAAGCTGATCATCACAATCTTCCTAATCACCATGGATCATGGTTGAGGAGGCCGAATCTTCCATGTTCCTCGCAAGGTACAAATTTCAAATCCTCAATCTCGGATTCTATGCCTGCTGTTTCTTCTGAATTCAAATTGGCGTTAAGTGCTACAAATTGCATTTCTCGACAAAGTTCAAATGTTTTGGAATGTGGGCGATATCTAGGGACAGGTCATTTAAGTGTTGCGTGCACTAACCAAAATAACAGAGAGAGGAATCTCTATCCGACAGATGAGATCCACCCATTTTAAATTAATTTTTTGAATTAATTTTCTATTGAAAATGATTACAGAGGCTGATAGCTCCCACGACAAATTAAATTAATTTCTAATTGTTTTCTAAAGGAAAGGGGCTACATGAGACCATTGTACTGTATAAACAAGTAATCCGGTCCTCACTTGTGAGTCACACAAAAAATTAAACTGGGTTTAAAAAGGTTTTTAAACTGGGGGCCCAGTTGTCGGCTACTCAAGGACTTAACAGAGGGGAGGGCCCACTTGCCATACACTAATTAGCCTGGCACTAATGGCAGTCATCACTCTAATTAAGCATGCAGGTTAACTTAATGACCCTGCTACAGAGCTTCTTCTCGGCCGAGCAGAGCGGCGGCGTTGCCACGCCCGTCGCCGGCGAGAGAAGCATCTAGCAAGCCAAAACAAGGTTTGCAAGCTCCCCCAGTATTTCAACTCATCTGGAAGAGCCGTTGTATTATGAAATTAAAGGTCTTTGCTTGGTTGCTTCTCATGGATCGTCTGAACACAAAGAATATGTTGCAAAGAAGGCATGTTTATACAGGCCCAGACGTTCATTGTGTCCTTTGTTCAACTCGATCAGAGACAGTTCTCCATTTATTCTTCACTTGTCCTTTTAGTCTGAGGTGTTGGACAATGCTGGGTATCCAATGGAATCAAAACCTGCAGTTTCATGATATGTTGCACGAAGCAAAGCAGCAGTTTACGCATTCATTCTTTACGGAGGTCTTCATAATTAGCGCATTTGGAAGCAGCACAATGGAAGTCTTTGAACAACGCCAACCATCTATTTCAAGCTGGAAGTCTCTTTTTCAAAAATTTTCCCTAGCTAGACAGTGTTTAGTATACTAATCAAAATTATATATAATTGTTTTCCAAAAAAAGGGCCCACTTGCCACCGCTGGCATACGCACGTACTGCCTATCATCGTGTGATTACGACTTGTTTGATGGCCCAACTGATCAGTCGCCCGATCGAGACGAGACAGCCTCTACCCCGCGCAGGATCTCGCGGCCCACTAAAAAGTTACTCGAATTTGATTTGGACAAGACGTGAGATCTCAGGGCTGGCTCCAGGTAGCTATGGGCCGAATAAACGGGCCTTGAGCTTTCATGTCATGCGGATCCACGTAGCTTTTTTAATTTCCTCAAATCAACAATGGCACCGCTGTGTGCCGTGGCACTTCAGTTCAGATTCAGAGAAGCACGTAATTAGGTAGAACAAATGGGAGTACATGCATCCATAATGGCTTAATGCCTACTAGAATTATAGGCACGGCGCCACGCCGTGCCAGCCATCGTACGTACTAAAATAAAAGAGACGATAATTCGTGAGGAGTTTCTTAAAAAAACGGGGGCAAAAACGTATTTTTGGAAAAGGCAAAGGGGTTATTCGCAAAAAAGGAGGGCCCGTTTAAAAAAACGGAGGGCGGAAACGTATTTTCAGAAAAAGCAAAGGGGTTTTTTGAAAAACCCGAGGACCTGTATGCGAAAAACCGGGGACCCGTGCGCAATTTCCGAAAACGCGGGGGGCCATCCTGCAAAATGGAGGGGCTAAAAAAAATTTCCAGGGACCTTTTTGCGAGAACTAAGGACATATACTAATTTTGAGAAAATAGGAGGAAATGACCTCCCGTCAGATCGAAATTCCCCCGCTGCATGTGTGCATGTGGGACGTGGTTTCAGCAGGGTGCTTGGGAATCCCGGGCATAAGTAGGTAGGTATGACCAAGTGGTTCAGATGTCACTCGCACGCATTGATGCATGTGTGCGCGCAGCTCCTACACTACGGCGCATGCATGAACCTAAGGGCAGTGCTCATTTGAACTTCTAGCTTAAGATTTAAAGTTTTTTTATACTGTATAGTATTGTTCTGAGCTTATTTTGTTACTACAGTTGCTATAAGTTTTTTAGAGTAATTAAATATAAAAAATCAAAAAAAGTATATCATCATAGATAATATAAAAGAATAAGGGAAAGATAAATAACAAAAAACTAAAAAAAAACAGAAAAAACGAAATAAGAAACTAGAGGCTCAAAGCTAAAAACTTAAAACCTAATTGTGCAGGGGCAATATATATCTTTTGGAATGTAATGGATGGTTTTTTACTCTAATTATACGATAACGGATGATGAATATGCTAATTCACATCGACGGACTCAGAAAGTCGTTAAATGAACACCGAAGCCTTGGAAAGCCGTTAAATAAACACCGAATCCAAAAGGCAAGGGCAGAAGCATGGTCATGTTTTTTTCAGCCTCTAAAAGCTGTTTTTTGATTTTTCTACAGTAAATAGTTTTTAAACGGAGTATCTTTTAAGATAGAGTCTACTAGTTAATTGTAGTATATACTGTACCAACTTTATTATATCTTCAAAAACCATACGTGAGTTTCTATTACTCTATAATCTCTCACACAAATAGCCTAAAATTCACAAACTGTAGCTAATAAAGACAGGCCCCATAAAAGGTCAGGGAGACACGTCGACACCCGTGTACATTACCCACATGGCCACCTTCTGCGCCACATCTTGTCAGCCAAAGCAGGTCGATCCGGTCAACAACGGTGCGGCGTACGTGCTAACTGTCCCGATAGACCGCGCTAACTGCTACGTACCTGGGTTAACACCATTGGGTGTTCTTATCCTAAGCATGAGCACATCCTTTCTTGCTGCGACGTACTCGCGCGTAGCCTCTAACTATTCACTTCTAAAATCTTTTTGAAAACAACCAACGTGAGCAAGTACATAAAAGAAAAAAAAGGTATATACGTGTATAAAGTGTACATCAACACATGGTGAATCAAAGTAACTTTTAACACTATTTCACATCGTATTTATAAAAATAGCAGTATGACGACAGTATTGACAAAAACGATATTTTTGTAAATACTATGGCTATACTGTTATTTTTGTAAATACGGTGCGAAACAGTGCTAAAAGTAGTTTTGACTCCCACATGGTTGCACATACAGTCGCGCTACTTGCATGCGGAGAAACAGATCCAGATGCGAGAGGCGAGAGCTTGCACATCGAGCTGAGCCGGCTCGAGCCAAGCTCGTTTCGGCTCGTGTGAACAGTATACTCGGCTCGGCTCGGCTCGGCTTGTTTTAGAAATGAGCTATGAGCGAGGCTTGGCTCGGCTCGAAAATCGGCTCGAGCCGGCTCGCGAGCCAGAATAGCTCGTAGAGTAGTTTTCACAGAGCAGGCGTTCACAGAGCAACAACATCTCATAGAGCAGTTTAGAGTCACAGAGCAGCAGCAGGACATAAAAATTGACATGAATAGTGTTAATTGTTTCAAAAACATATACAAACTGCCAAATCATCTTGCAGAGAGGAACGAAACAACACTATGATATTTGCATTGCGGGATGAGAAAAGCATCAACCATGAACCCTTCAAGCTAGCAAGAAAAAGCACCAAATAAAATCTTCTCCCTACTAGTACTTTTAAGTCTTTAACTTACTTTGCCCTGACAAAAGCCTAGCCATTTCCCAGTAGTTCTACTCCATCGGTAGCATCGGCAATGACGAGGGATTTGGCTCACCGGGGCTGGAGCAGGAGTGGTTGTCGGGGAGGTTGAGGAGGACGACGATGAAGCCGTCGGCGGTCGTGATCAGCAACAGCCACAGCCAGGGCTAGGGGGAACACGGGACGGGGAGGACGGCATGCGCCGGCATGGTGGACTGGTCTGCGCTTGGGAGGATGGGCGGGGGGCAGCCCAGTGGCAGTGGGGGAGGACGAGATGGGGAGGACCGCGCGCTTGGGAGTTGGGACGACAAGCGGTAGCAGCCAAACATCGCCGCGAGAGAGAGAGAAGGAATGGTGATTGGGGAATGGAGATCGGATCGGGATGGAGAGGATAGGGATGGATGGGAGGCATACATACCGACAGAGTATAGGGATAGCTCGCCGCTGATCAATGGGCCTTTGTAGGCCGCACGAACTAACGAGCTTAGATCACGGCCGCACGAACTAATGAGCCACGCGAGCGGCTCGAAGCTCGGCTCATTTTCTTTGCGAGTTGGACACCAGGCTTGGCTCGGCTCGAAAAGTCACGAGCTAGCTCGAGCTCGTTCCAAGCCGAGCCGGCTCACAAGCGTCGAGTTATTTTTCCACCTCTACATGTAGCAGCTGGAGACTCGAGTCCGGACAGGACAAGCACTGCCGCTACTAATTAACCCGGTTTATGGTACGTAAAATTAACATTTCTTAAGTTAACCGCCGAGGCCGTGGTCCAAATGCATATGGATGCATGCACGCTACACGCGACACGGCGTTATTGGCTTAGCAGGGAGCCTCCTGACTCGTGCACATGCCTTGCCGGGTCCTTGCTCTACTGCTACTGGACCGTCCTCCTCCCCTACGTGTATAGTTGACAGACCAGCTTAGCTTGCGCATACGCATGAATGAGATGAGATGCAGGCATAGTTCATGCTTTTGCCATGACGCTCCCTGCAGTTAAGCGATGATTTGTACCGCAATGGAACATGATCTCCGGTGTTTCAGCGTCTGCTGGTACATAGGTGGACACATGCACAACTATATATATATATATATATATAGGAAGCCTCTTTTCTACACCCGGTGTAGTTCTCCTATGTCGTATCTCACAACGTTAGAAGTATCTCGCGAACGGAGGGTATGTACATGTAGTATACTGAGTATTTAAAACCATCTAGGTGGTATGAACAATTTTCGAGGTAGTATGTACATTTTTTAGACATACTCCTTTTATGTGTGTATATGAAGGTATTTCTAAAATATGGTAAAACTATGGTTTCCTTGTAATTTTTCTTGTGGTTCACACTGGAGTATCTTATAATTACTATACGAGTATACCTAAAGTGATAAAGGAGTATTTTATGTTTGTTTAGGTGGTATATTAGAGGTGGGAGTAACTACACCGGTGTAGAAAAGATTTTCATATATATATATATATATATATATATATATATATATATATATATATATATATATATATATATATATATATATATATCCGGTACGTCGAAGATTTTAGTTGCTGCAAACAAGGTCCTCGGACGTGCACAGTGACAAAGCGCTGGAATCGTTGCATGTGTTGGTGTAAAGTTTGGTCATTTTGTTTTGTGGCTAAAGAGTCAAGCTTTGGACAGGCTTTTTGGTTGTTGTACTGTTTGTACGTAGATTCTACTAAAAGTTTAGCAGTGTAAGTACTTACAAATGTGATCGTTTGTCGGGTTAATTGATTGAACAACAGAGACAAACTAAGATGTTATTCGGTTGGGCTGAAATATGATGGTTTATGGTTGAAATTATACTGTAATTGACTAAAATTATATTGTAGCTGATGATGACATATTTGGTGTAACTAAATTTAAAAAAAATAAAAATAACAAACTTGTTAGCCCATCACGGATAATACAAATGAATACGGAAAAATCCAGAAAAAAGCTCAAAAAAACCAAAAAGGCATAAAAAGATGAAATTTAGGAATAGTAAAAAATAAGATAGAAACTAGAAGCTTAATCCGAAATGAGCGGGACCTAAATAGGGAAGTTATCCGAAATGAGCGGGACCTAAATAGGGAAGTTATCCCTACTTTCTGCGTGTTATATATTTTCTGCTAGGCGTACAATCAACCTTTTAAACTAACCACTAATATATAAAAACATATTTAGATATTTCTACGTGTTATATATTTTTCTACTACGCGTTGTGCGACAAGAATATTAGAGATAGAATAGAATCCGTTAGGATTTGTAGCTGATATGATTTCTTCTATATCTTTAATAGATTTACTTATCTCAGGTCACGTATGCTCTCTATATATGTCTTAGGCTTAAACAATACACATCCAATAATTCTGCGCTGTTCTATCTCCCTTCATGGTATCAAAGCAGGTTCGCATCTATATATTGGTTCACATATGGGCCTATACATAGTCACCACTAAAATTCCACTGCGTGTTGGCCCCGGAAGATATGATTCAATCTTCATGATCTAATCTCCCAAGGACTGTAGATATATGCTTCCCTCGTTTTCCTCCGATCAATAATCGGTTTCTTTATCGCCAATCAATAGATCGATTGTTTCCTCCTATCTAGAGATCGGATATGTTAGCTGGTGCTTCTCTATTGTCGACCATGCCTTCAAATGGTGATTTTCGATCGTATTTCTCGTCTCTCCCCGTGTCTCCTAGGCATTGTGCACTCCACCGCTGTCCGCCAAGGATCTGATGCACTTCCGACCACCACCACCACAACCACCTCTAAGTCGTGGCTTCTTCGCTGTTGGGTTTCTAAGCGCACGGTGGTGCAGCCGACTCGTCGCCAGCACCTGTGCACCTTCGTCGACGTGCGTCATCACGTCGACCAGCGAGTCACGCCAGGCAGCTTCTCCTAGCACCACGCTCTGATAGCATTTGTAGAATCGTAAGTGCCTTTTCACATTCAAAAGCTAGCCCATAAGATGAGTGACTTTCTCACTTTTAAGTTAGATCTCTTCCTCTTCTACAATCAATGTGTGACTATTCTAACATCATCGCTACCTTCATGCATGCACATGCATGCTTCCTATGCTAATGATGTTGGTCATCTTTTTCAGATGTGGTTCTCTATCTATCTCACCTCTCTACCGGCTGTGCACTCCGCCGGCGTCTGTCACCTAACTTCTTTCACTTGGTCCTTTCTTCTTTTCTCTGATCAATAGATCAATTTCTTCCTTAGATCAACAGATTGGATTTGTTCTTCTACTTCTTCATTGATACCGGTGCCTGATTCACGTTTCGACTCCCTACCACCGACTTCTCTCATCCTTTCTTCGCACAACAATCCTCTTTGCCACCACCCCCCGCTGTTCTCGACGGCTAACACATATTTACTTCCAATGTCCCTCTCCTTCTCTCCTTTGGTTGTATGTGTGCACCACTCGTCTACTCTGGTGATCGCCGTGCTACCTCGGACCTTTGCCTTGTGCCAATCTGAGCACTTCCACTACCATTGAGTCCTCCCACTACTGCTGCTACTGCATCTCCCTAGACACTGGTAGCCGACCTATGTTGCCTCGACTACGATAACCTCGACATTGACTTCTCGTTACATCAATATTATCTTCATCACCGGCAACCCTACTTCGACGACTACCTCAATGGCAGACAACTTCACCAACGATTTCTTCGCATGGTTCTCTTCGGCATCTACTCCAATTTGAGTGCTCCTCGTCGGCTTCTTCTCCAGCCTGAGCGTTCGTGACATTCCCGTACAGCAAGACTATTAGAAATATAATAGAATCGGTTATAATTTGTATCCGATATTGTTCCTTCCATATCTCCTATAGATTAATTTGATTTCCAGGTCACTCTGTACCCTGTATATATATGGCCCTAAGGTTCTAGCAATACACATAAATAATTTCTTACTATTCTATCTTCCTTCATGTGTTACTAGATTTGTCATCAAAGTTCAAAAGCACTTTGATACCATTATATTTTCATTACTATTAATATTAATGATCAAACATGTGTATTTGAGGCCATTTTGATGTCTTAAAGGGCAAATAAAAAGAACAACGAAGTTAGTAGTACTAGAGGAGCATATGCATTAATTAAAAATCACGTACGTACGCACGGTTTGCCGGCCCCAAGAGTCGGGGTTAGGAGTTAGGAGGCACCAAAGACCTCGGAATTGATATTCCATTAGTCGATGATTAATTGGAGTAAGATGATTAATTGGACGTGAGGAGACACTCCGAGGAAGGAGGTTCATGATCTTCTTTGTACTTTTATTAATCTAGTGTACGTGTACGGTCAATTTACGGGGTTTACTATCTGAGAAGTACGTGGACCCAACTCTTCATGTGTGTAGAGTGAAGGGGCAGCTCAAACCTGAAATTTTTTTCCTAGCTAGACGGTGTTAGATTGTTTTCCCTCGGTGAGGGTTGTAAATTCTTTCCTGGCTCTCCTTTAAATAACTCTTTCTTTTTTTATTTAATTATACCATAGAGATCTCCCCTCCGGGTTTCGAAAAGAAGTCCTAAATTCCAAACGGGCCCAATTGGCATCAAAATTAAGGTTAATTATGCACCCAACTTGATCCATCTACGAAATTGGCTAGTACTCGCTAGTTTGTTCAATGAAAGGACAGCCAAAGATCAAGATCTAGATATGTTGTTAGGAACCTTAGTTTATAACGGATAAATATCTGTCGGAGAGAGATCGGATAATGATGACTTAAGGTAGAATGACATTAGGAGAAAGAGGACACTGGTTAGAGGAAAGAATGAATCCAGAGTAGCCGGTCTAGGAGGAGACCAAAGTTAGAAATCGAAGACTAAGGAATACTTTTTTATTATTTATTGGTTGATGGTAATGAATACATATTGTCCTTTTTATAAAGATGATTTGACTTGATCTCTAAAAAATAAGATATATCTTTAATATATGAAATATATCTATAAAATAATAAATACATATAATAAAAAAACTAATTATCCTTATTTTTAATAGATGGAATATATCAGTAAGATGTGTTTTCCGGTTAGGCCACTGTCTCGAGGAGCAACAACCATCAAGTTTAAAAAACATCAAGTCAGCAAGTAACACGACTTCACTGAAGAACAAAAGGTAGTCGGTAAACATCAATAGACATTATGCCCTAATTGAGGATGAGCGATAACACTAGAGCACTTAGCAAATCGGCATGAATGTTTGCAACAATTGCAACGCACCGTCCGAATTTTTGCGTTCTTAACTCTTGAAACAGTAGCCATTAGCCAAGAAGCAACACTACCAAATTGAAATAGTACTATATACTAGTACTAGTATTAAAAAAGGCCAACACACTAGCTGTTGATTTATGTTATTCAAATTCTGAAAATACTAGTGGAGGATGGTTTGTGGTAGCGGAGGATTGTTTTTGGATAAGTTTCCTTCTTTGACTCAAGTCGTTTTTGTCTCTCCGTATACACCGTCATTAAGGTGATATTCAATTCAGCTTATTTTTAGTGACTTATGGCTAAAAACACGTGAGTGATGATCGAAAAAACATCAGAATGACAGAGGCTTATTCAACATAATTAAATTTAAAAAAATTAAAAAATATAAAAAATTTGTTATCCCATCACAAACAACGCAAACGAATACGGGAAAAAAAGAACCGGCAAAAAAGCTCAAAAAAAGCCAAACATTCAGAAAAAGACGAAATTATGAATAGACAAAAATAAGCGAAGTTCGTGTTTCGCCCATATTGAGCGGTGCCTAAGTCGCATGGAATGAGTTGACCACTCATTATAAATCCTCTACACTTTGTAATTATTCTTATATAATAATCATTACAGATCGTACGTCTGTTATTTTTTCATACAAGTATTTTCCACGTCAAAATACGTGCCTTTTATTTTTAAATACCTTTGCTATTTGCCCTTGTCGTATTCTTACACGAGCTAAGCATACGAGTGTGAGCCCGCCGTTGCGTCGCTTCCGTCCCACTCCGCGCGCGCCCGGCGGGTAGCCGCCATGCGTTTGCGTGCCCGCGACCGCGGGCGTCCGCTGTGCGTGCGTGCGTGCTTGCGTAGAGGCGTGGTTGACTTAGGGTTTGTCTTTTAACTGTTTCTAAAAGCAGTTTTGTTTTTTCTATATTATCTAACTTTAAAACACAGTATTTTTTTAAGATGAAATCTATAAATTAATTATAGTACACATTAAATACATAACATCTGTATTAACGAAAATTATAAATGATTATCTCTTTTCGTAATTTCTACTATAAATAACTAAAATTTAAAATTTTTAACTAAAAATCATAGGATATATCACACAGACACCTAGGCGGCGCAAAGGGAGGGATGGTCCACGAGCGAGGAGCGGCACGGGCACGGCGCTGCGCGGGGGAGAGGCCGACTGGACTGCCACGCCGTCCTTTCCCCGCCTGGTTCTCGCGGGCGCAGATCCAAAAGAGTTCTCTTTCTTTGCACTGCACCATTTGGCAGCTGCGGAAGTTGACAGTTTACCTGTCACGAAAGGACCAACAACCTAGTATTTGCTTAATCAAGAAGCTTATCCCACAAGTTGAAGTTGCAAACTGCATGCATACGGTATGGTTTCAGTTGGTCAAAGCATGCGACCAAGAAAAAAAAAAGACCAAACGATCTCGGACGACCGTGTTGCACTGTTGCATGTGCCACATGTGTGATCTAATATAACCACCTCCGTTTCGTGCACCGCCAAGCACGCTCGTTCCCTCCACACTTTCGTCGTGCTAGTGTGCCTAACTTGTCGCACACACGGCTCACTAATCCGCCATCATCACGTCACACGGCACACAGGCGGCCATCATCATTTAGACTTTTTTTATGTGGCTGATTGGTCACTAAACTTGGTAACTTAAGCTTAAAAAAAAGTTTAAGGAAGTATTCACCCCGTCGCTATCTTCGGTCGTACAGCCAACCAACCCGAGTCCCACATCCTCCCCACACGGATGACCCATAGCGCCCATGAGCGTCGCGGCAACACCACGCGCCGAACCGCCCCCGCGCGCTCCGCAACCCCGTAGGCCGCGCCGCGCGAGCGAAACCCACGAGCGGAGCGGCACGGCCGTTTTTCTAACCCCGCCGCTGCCGGCGCCGCTGCCGTTGCAGCACGGGCTCCCACGAGCCGATCCCCGCCCAGCGCGTCCGTGAGACCGTGCCTCCGCCGCGCGGCCATTTTTTTACTCCGCGTGCTCCACCCCCTGCTGCTGCGGCACAGGCAGCGCCAGCTCACCCTACCGCCCCGCCCCGCGAACCGCGGACCCCGTCGCCCTATTTATTTTCACCCCCCGTGTCTCCCTCCTCCTCCTCTCCCCTCCCTTCCACTTCCGTGGCCGGAGTGCGTCGCCGCCTCGCCGTTCTCCGGGACGACGAGCCCTTGCTGCCGCTATCGTGGATGCTCGGGGGAGGTGGAAGCGTCCGGGGGCGCGTGTGATGAGCTGTCGCGTTGGCACGGCCACGGCGCGGTGGGCGGCGAGGATTCATCCGGCTTTGCTACGCCTCGACCGCTTTACGGGGGCTCTCGCGTCGCCTGGCTCCTCCGCTGATCCCGAATTTTATACTCGCCGCCGCCTCGTGCCGCTTACTTTAGTCGGAAAGGGGAGCGCTTTCCTAGCTAGCTACTAGCTAGTTGAAAACGGTGCAGGAGAGAGAAGTAGGGGGTGCGGAAGTGCATATTCGCGTATCCTGAGGCGAGATTTGGATCGGGATCTCGGCGGCGGGATGAAGGACCAGGGATCGGGCGGCGTCTCGCCCGGCCCGGCGGAAGGTGAGAATCTTCTTGCCCTTACTTCCTTACTCATAGTATAATTGCTCATGGATTCAAGTACCTTAGCTTAAGCATTTGCTAAATTCAGCGTCTTGAGAGAAAATTCATGGCCGTCACCATTGGAGTTAGTTGTAGCGTTTGGTTGCGGTTAATTGTAGTGAAATCTTGTTCATGGCTTACCTATGAAATCTTTACAACAAGAGTAGACTATTTAGTGTGTGACGGATTCACTGTAATAATTGGGTGTGCGTTTGCAAAGCAGGGGAAAAGAAGGCCATCAACTCGGAGCTATGGCATGCTTGTGCCGGACCTTTGGTATCCCTGCCGCCGGTGGGCAGCCTTGTTGTCTACTTTCCACAGGGCCATAGCGAACAGGTGCAGGATTGATCAGTTTACTGTAGGAAATGTGCCAAATCATGACTAGTTTCTGAAAAGAAATTCTTTTTCTGGTACTTTTTTGGCAGGTTGCCGCTTCGATGCACAAGGAGATTGATAGCATCCCCAGTTACCCATCTCTTCCTTCCAAGCTGATTTGCAAGCTTCTGAGCCTCACCTTACATGTATGTGGATGTTAGTTTTTCCCCTTCTATACTGTATTTGTATACATTTTCTTTTCTAATTGAGCACACAATAATTTTTGTGCAGGCAGATTCTGAAACTGATGAAGTTTACGCTCAGATGACGCTTCAACCTGTTAACAAAGTATGTAAGCGGATTTTTTTTTATTCTGGTGCTATTCATCTTCTTTGAAAATGAAATATCTTTCTTGATGCATGTAGTATGATCCAGACGCAATGCTGGCATCTGAACTGGGTCTGAAGCAAAACAAGCAACCAGCAGAATTCTTTTGCAAGATGCTGACGGCGAGTGACACAAGTACCCATGGTGGATTCTCAGTGCCACGTCGTTCAGCAGAAAAGATATTTCCACCACTAGTATGCTGAGTTTCTTCATAACCTTGGAATAATTTAGATGGAACTATGAATTATTCAGATTCAATAAATACCTGCCTTACCAGGGTAACATGTTTGATAGGACTTTACGATGCAACCACCAGCCCAAGAGCTCATTGCCAAGGATCTTCATGACATTTCTTGGAAATTTCGACACATTTATCGAGGTATGCCAAATTGCCAACCGCTGAGAGAATATCTGTACATGCACGTGGTGTTATATAGGAATATAAGTTGATATGCAGGCATGGTTCACTACTTCATTGCCATAATTTTTTTATGGATCCATTATTTATGTTTAGCCCTTTGAAGCTACTATTAGTGTTCCTGCTTTTTCTTGGAACTCTTTAAGGAAGTCTGTGTACTGGCACATGGTGGTTGATCAATCAACAGCATTGTGTACTTATCCCTCTATATTTCCTGCATATGCACATGCAGGTCAACCGAAGAGGCACCTTTTGACAACTGGTTGGAGTGTCTTTGTCAGTACAAAAAGGCTGTTAGCTGGTGATTCAGTTATCTTTATAAGGTAGTATAATCAAATTCCGAAATTAAAGGCCTGGATTTGTCTAAATAATTACAAGAAACATGGATCCTACACTTTTTGTTTCCAGGGATGAGAAATCTCAGCTTCTCTTAGCCATACGGCGTGCTACCAGACCCCAGCCAGCTCTGTCATCATCAGTTTTATCAAGTGACAGTATGCACATTGGGATTCTAGCTGCAGCAGCACACGCTGCTGCAAACAGTAGCCCATTTACTATTTTCTACAATCCAAGGTATTTTAGTTGTTACTTGATATCCCATATGCACTCTCTGCTGCCATTCAGGACAATGAACTCAATACTATTCTTTGGATAGGGCGAGCCCATCAGAATTTGTCATTCCTTTAGCAAAATATAACAAGGCTCTGTATACACAAGTGTCTCTTGGAATGCGGTTCAGAATGCTGTTTGAGACAGAGGATTCAGGGGTCCGAAGATATATGGGCACGATCACAGGTATTGGCGACTTGGATCCAGTGCGGTGGAAGAATTCTCATTGGCGAAACCTTCAGGTGTTTCGCTCATGTCATTTTTTTTTAAATTCAGCAGTGTTATCATATCCATACAGTTCAGCTGTGTTTAGTAAGAAACTATCTGGACCAATTAACTTGCATTCGCACAAGTCAACCCTGGTACTGAACAAATTTTATAGATAAGATCGGTATAACTCCAAATGGAAATAATGTTTGTAAGATTGTATAGCACGTTAGACAGAAATTTCTCCTGACTTCATCTCCTTTTTCCAAGTTAGATTGGCTGGGATGAATCAACTGCGTCTGAGAGGCGCACCCGTGTTTCAATATGGGAGATTGAACCAGTTGCCACGCCATTTTATATTTGTCCACCACCATTTTTTAGGCCAAAGCTTCCTAAGCAGCCAGGAATGCCAGGTACAGATATTTCTGTTTATTTAATGCTATATGTTTGGTAGTATTGTTTAGGGAATAATGCAAATGCAGGCAGTCTCAACCTTTGGGCATTTAGGCCTTTAATCCTGTTGCCATTCTCTTCTTGTTGCATTCATTAAGCTGGTTGACTGTCTATGTGAACATCTTTTTGGTGGCAAGTTTTAATTTAAAGGGTATTGCAAATTTAAGTTTCATAAATACGCAAAGGTATTTTCCTAAATATGGCTGCTTCTTGCATGTGTATAAACTTGACACATCAACTAACAGCAAGAGTGTGGGCTACTTTTGTTGGATTGTAAATATAAGTTGCATAAACACACAAAGCTATTTTCCTAAATATGGTTGCTTCTTGCTTGCATGTAAACTTGACATATTAATAATCAGCAAGAGCCATGAAGTGTGGGGTACTAGTTTGTTATCCATGTCTACAAGTTGACTTCTTGATCAATGTTCAAGCATCTTTTGTTTGCATTCTTGTGCATTTTTCGGAAGATTTCTTTGGTCCTTGTGATAACTAAATAAAACCTGCAGATGATGAAAACGAGGTTGAGAGTGCTTTCAAGAGAGCCATGCCATGGCTTGCTGACGACTTTGCCCTAAAAGATGTCCAAAGTGCATTATTTCCAGGCCTGAGCCTAGTCCAATGGATGGCTATGCAGCAGAATCCGCAGATGCTAACAGCTGCTGCCCCAGCTGTGCAATCGCCATACTTGACCTCCAATGCATCGGCTATGCAGGATGGGATGGGCGGTAGCAATGAAGATCCAACAAAAAGATTGAATATACAGGCCCAAAATATTGGTTTACCTAACTTACAGGTTGGTTCAAAAGTGGATCACCCTGTAATGGCTCAACATCAACAGCAGCCTCATCAACTATCACAACAGCAGCAGGTCCAGCCATTGCAGCAAAGTTCTGTGGTTCTACAGCAACAGCAAGCCCAGTTGCTGCAACAGAACGCCATTCACTTGCAGCAGCAGCAAGAACATCTCCAACGACAGCAGTCACAGCCACAACAGCAGATGAAGGCTGCTGCAAGTCTGCAGTCCATGGAGCAGCACAAGCTGAAAGAACAGCAGCCTTCGGGTGGACAGGTTGTCTCGCAGGCACAACTATTAAACCAGATTTTCCAACCATCTTCGTCTCAGCTACAACAGTTGGGTTTACCCAAGTCACCTACCCAGCGCCCAGAGTTGCCAGGCTTACCAACTGCGGGTTCTTTGCAGCAGCCAACACTAACTCAGACACCACAGGTCCAGCAAGCAGCAGAATATCAGCAGGCCCTCCTACAGAGTCAGACACAGCAATTACAACAACTATCACAACCAGAGTTGCAGCTGCAGCTTCTTCAAAAGATTCAACAACAAAATATGCTATCTCAGCTGAACCCGCGACATCAGTCCCAGTTGATTCAACAATTATCTCAGAAAAGCCAGGAAATTCTCCAGCAACAAATTTTGCAACATCAGTTGAGTGGTGGTGATGCTATGGGTCAGCCCAAGCAATCACAGCAAACACCTTTAAACCACATCACAGGATCTCTGATGCCCCAGCAACTTGTAAGGTCTCACTCAGCACTTGCCGAGAGTGAGGATCCATCCAGCTCGACTGCTCCATCTGCCAACCGTATTTCTCCAATAAATTTGTTGAGTAGAACACAACAAGGGAGTAGAAATTTAACTGACATGACAGCAAAACCACATATTGACAACTTACTTCAGGAAATTCAAAGCAAGTCAGATAATCGAATCAAGAGCGATATGCAGGGTAGCAAAGAAACGGCCCCTGTACCCAGTCGACATCCAGTTTCAGATCAACTTGATGCATCATCTGCTACCTCCTTTTGTTTAGATGAGAGCCCACGAGAAGGTTTTTCCTTTCCTCCAGTTTGTTTGGATAGCAATGTTCAAGTTGATCCAAGAGATAACTTTCTTATTGCGGAAAATGTGGATGCATTGATGCCAGATGCCCTGTTATCAAGAGGGATGGCTTCAGGAAAGGGTATTTGCAATCTGCCTTCTGGACAAAGGGATCACAGGGAGGTCGAGAATGAGCTATCCTCTGCTGCATTCAGCTCTCAGTCGTTTGGTGTGCCTGACATGTCTTTCAGGCCTGGATGTTCAAGTGACGTTGCTGTTACTGATGGTGGAATGCCAAGCCAAGGTTTGTGGAACAATCAAACACAGCGGATGAGAACTTTCACTAAGGTTGGAATCGTTTACTTTAAGAATGTCTTTATTACAGATACCTACATGTGCACACTCTCAAAATTGTGAAGTCCTCGCTTTTGAGAAGTTTATTTGGTGCACACGTCAAAGCTGATCTTATCTGATGCATACATGTCTCTAACGTGAGGAAGTTTTACCTGATTTGAGATCAGAAGAGGGGTTAGAAATACTTGAACATTTCATTGTTAGTAATCATTAATCTGGATATCACCTGCAAATTCATGTAGCAAGCTGTATTTATCCACCCATTTGCAAATGCTATAGAAAATTTGAAATATTTCTTATAGCATCGGGTATAGAAGGTTCTTTGAATAGGGCCAAGGAATTTTTAGATGCATGCTGCCCTAATTTTTGTGATTCACAAAAACTGTCACCTAATGTGAGTATGAGAAGTTGGCCCTGGCCCACAAGTCAGTGAGACGTTGAGTGGCATTTCTAAGGGAAAAAAAACTATAAGGTGGCATGTAGCTAAAAGACTGATCAATTGTTGCATCGGTTGGTATAGGCTGATAATGTAAAATTTGAAGTGTTCCATGCAAGTTGGGTTTGTGATATTTTTGCCATCTCCATGTCTATTTTGGTCATGAGTTCAGGTTTAGCTAGGACTAATCATCCTCATGTCCTAGAGCATCACTGTCTTATTCCAAATTTTGGATGTGTCAAACTGAGAACTTGATGATTCAAGTATCCAGTGATCATCATTTACTCTCAAGCTATCCTTATTTCATTTACAACTAGTATTATTTTTTGTTATGTGTCAAACCATCTTGATTTGAAGGTTCAAAAGCGTGGATCTGTGGGGAGATCGATTGATATCACACGATATCGGAACTACGATGAACTTCGGCATGATCTTGCATGCATGTTTGGTATTCAAGGGCAGCTTGAAGATCCCTATCGAATGGATTGGAAGCTAGTCTATGTTGATCATGAGAATGACATCCTCCTTGTTGGGGATGACCCCTGGGAGTAAGTTCTTCCCTTCCCTTATCATGGATCCAGTATTAGTTTCAACTCTTTCTTTACCTGCCCCCCTGATGATTTGGAAAACTTTATCTACAGGGAATTTGTGAGCTGTGTGAAGAGCATCAAAATATTATCAGCTGCTGAAGTACAACAAATGAGTTTGGATGGTGACCTTGGTGGCATCCCTTCGCAAACACAAGCCTGCAGTGCTTCTGATGATGCAAATGCATGGAGAGGTTCCTGATGTAAATACTAAATGCGCTTCTTACCATTGTTTAAAGGACACTGAGAGATTTAAGGATCCAATACACACCTAGTGTTATTTTGAGGTTAGACGTAGAGCCAACTCACTGACAAAATTGATCAAAATGCTTCTGGCGGAAGATGTTCAGCAAACCGCCTTATTTGGGAGCTCTTGACGCTTGTTCCTACTAAATTTGGGGGACTTATCATCGACATAGTCAGATTAATTTCTTTTTTGGCATGCATAGCTGTTTTGAATTTCATAAGGTACATGTGTTTATGTGGGACCTCTATTCATTGTAATCTTACATGTTCTTAACTATCAGACTGTATATACGTGCAATTTCTGTATCTCCCAATGTAATAGTTACACTGGTGTTTCCACTACTAAAGTACAGAGTTGTATTGGCGACAGAAAACTCTTTCCAATGTCTTAAGAAATAGTACATTCGTGTTTTATTCTTTCCAGTGTACATGAGCCTGCAGGCTGCAAACACTCGTACTTCAGAACGTTTGCTTTACATGTTGGTTCATATTTTCTTTCAATATTCATGCATGAGAATGCAGAATTATAATGTATTCCAGTTTACATTTTTTCCTTTTGGTTACCTAAGGTTATGCTTTCAGTCTCAGGCCATGGGAACAGATCTGCTCTTCGTTGCATGCCTGATGTAAGATTCCGTTTGGAAGTAGAATTTTTTTCAATCCGTTTGGAAGTACGGGGTAACAGAAACTCACGTGCGATTTTAGCCGATATAATGAAGTTGATATAGTGTATACTATAATCAACTTATAAACCCACATTGAAAAGACATTCCGTTTAAAAACTAGTTATTATAGAAAAGACAAATATATCTTTAAAAAGCTAAAAAGAAGAGTCCCATTAATTTGTCGTAACATTTTTCATTTTCTGTGCTCACTTGGCTGCCAATTTTATCCTCTGGATGAACTTACATGTGGTGATGCGAACATCCCTAGCACTAGAACTTCCTCTTAAACTATTTAAGGTGTTTTTAGTGCAGCCAAACAATAAGAATATATAAAAACGAATTGAAATGAATAAGGATGCACTAGTGGGGTTGACTATACGAGCTTGGACAAAGAAATTACAACTAAATGTTTACACACAAGAAAGAAGAGGAACACACTGGTTACAAGGATGCCACATGGAAGTAATGCATTCATGTGGCAAGCATAGAGCCGAAGTAAAGAAAGAAAGAAAAGAGGAAGGAACCAAGACGGGGGAAGTGGAGACTAAAAACTTAGAAGAGTATATGCTGAATTATCTTTTTTGTCTCACAAGAAAAACAAATCCAAATATATTTTGCCATTTGAAAGCATTGTAGCAACAACATATGTACTATAGCAGACGAAACACTATAGCAACCGACGTACTATAGCAACTGACTTTGTTAGCCTACATAAGGATTGGTGCACCTCATGTAATATAGAGTTGTAATTTTCAGAATTTAAAACATTCTTGTTCTCGGGTTTGTGTGAGATTAATTCTACCCCATAGAATTGTGAATTATCTGAGAGTTCTGGTCTTCGTCATTCTTGTGGTTGCTTCGGTGATTGCAAGAATATGTTTACTCCACGTGGTTGCTTCATGTAATATAGAGTTGTAATTTTCAGAATTTAAAACATTCTTGTTCTCGGGTTTGTGTGAGATTAATTCTACCCCATAGAATTGTGAATTATCTGAGAGTTCTAGTCTTCGTCATCCTTGTGGTTGCTTCGGTGATTGCAAGAATATGTTTACTCCACGTGAATGAGTAGATAAAAGTGATCGAAGTGTGTGGTTAGGTGAATTGAATGTCGCAGGTTGCCATAATCGAGACGTTGGTTGGCGGTGTCATTCATCAGGTTGTACGGATCCAGTTATCTCCAATCCAACGCCATGAAGATCGAGCAACACGACCCCATATCACTTGGTATCAGAGTTTAAGGTTGACACTGTAGGATTTTACCCTTAGCTACTATATTTGTTGTTTTTTATCCCTATCCAGAAAAAGCTACACAAAAATATTGTTATGTGCTGTAATTTTAATTGAAAATTTTGGTGCGTTTTGCTAGGTTTTGATCCATTAGAGCCTTGCTTACTTGCTGATCCAAAATCTTTATTTGAGTTGCTTTTTTTGAGCTAATTCGTAAAGATTTCAGATATATTTTGCTTTTTCGATTTTGGTTGGAAACCCTAAGGTTGATCAGCTAGTTACAAAACTGGTTCTTTGAGCTTCACTTATATCTTTTGTGAGCCACATCTATCCTATGTGAATACTTTGGTCCTAATTAAAGACTAGCTTTGAGTATTGCTAGCACGCTTGATATAATTCTTAAATGCATTGACCTTGGTGCAAAAGAAATGCAAAAAGAAAAAGTAAAAAAAGAATGGAAAAATAGAAAAGAAGTAAGAAAGAAAAGAAACAAGTACAATGGTTAATACTTTTATTAAGCATAAATATCATTCTAAAGTTCGATATAATTTGTTATTCTTGTGTGCAAATCCATAGCCTATTTATATCAATTGCAATCAAGCTAGCATCTTTCTATAACATGTGCAACACGAGCTATTTTGTTCTTCACTTTTACATAGTGTTATAGCTCATTCCTTGGTCATATTAAGTTTCATTATCATTGCGTGTGAGTTACTATAATCTTCACTTATATCTTGAGGTCAGCATCTAGGCATTAAATTTTCTAGTTTGGGTTATTGCTTATCGTTACAATAACTAGAATTTTAATTGCATAGGATTATACTAACCTTCATAGCTCCACAAAATAGCTACTATCATTTACAACACTTAGACCTTGATTCATTTAATCCATCACCTTGTTTTTGTCTATTGTTATCGGACTACGTACAATTCTTTAATCCGTGAAGTAATCATAAGAACTTCGGTAAACAAGAGGTGAGATTGAGTGATTCCACATTATACACCTACAATTCAGAATGAGAATTTTTTGGTGCAACTAACCAATGCATATCATGAGTATGTGGAACTTACTTTCTATGTAAATGTTGATCCGAAGGAGTACTTGGAATGGGTACAATACATGGAGATGGAGCTTAAATCCCAAAAGCTATCCAAAGTTAAAGAATTGATGCGAGCCACCATGGAGTTTGAGGATTATGCTTACACAGGGTCGTGCCGTGAAATTTGGAGGCCCTATACAAAGCTCTAAGTAACGGCACGACCCTGGATGAATGGACATTGACGAGCCCATTTGGCGGCTTCGGCGGAGACGAGACGAACACGAACCCAGCGAAGTCACGAATACAAGAGAGAATACGAAACGCCGTGGGGGCCTCGGGGCTCGGAGCCGAGAATATGAAGCGCCACACACGCGAAGTCGTCGCGCGGAGACGCGCACGCGGACTCGAGCTAGGCTCTGGGGCTAGGGGTGAAAACGGATCGGATAGTTTCCGTCGGATCCGGACGGATACGGGTTGTGTCGGATCGAATTTTTTTGGATAGTTCTCGGATCGGATATGGATACGGATTTTTTTTATCGGATACGGATACGAATACAGTAAACCTAGTATCCGTCGAATACGGATACGGATACGGATAATTCGGATAATACGAAACCGGATATCCGGGATTTTAGCCCAAGATCTAAACCGGACATCGACACGGATCTGATCTGATAAACCTAGTATTCTTATGCTTATTTAAATTGCTATCATGGAGGACTTGGTGGATGAAATGGAGGAATGAAATGTTCTTATGCTTGTTCAAATTGCTATTATGTCATCATGTGTATTCCATGAATTGCACGTTGTTGCTACTTATGTAGTTATGTTATGATCGACTATTGGGTATATTTATTATGGATAAAAAGACTATGCTTGTTTAGATTTCATGAATATTTTGACAAAATGAACTATTTATGTATTTTCGTTAATTTTGGATGTATAGTTTAAGGGATTTTTATGTTCCGATAAATATTCGTAACCGTATTTGTTTCGATTCGTATTCGATCCGTATCTGTATTCGATATTATTCGTATTTGTATTCGTATTAGAGTTATCTGTATTCGTATCCGTATTCAAAAAAAATATGAAAATAAATATGGTAAATATATTATCCGTCCGTATCCGATCCGTTTTCACCCCTATCTAGCGCTCTGGCCTCACACGAATACATGGGCCTTCTCCTGCTGAGCTGATTTTTTGAGGCCCTAGAAATTGGGGGGCCCTGTACGGTCGCACGGCCCGCACTCCCATGGGCACGGCCCTGTGCTTACAATTGGTGGAAGTAACATCCTGAAAAATGCTTTGTAAGAACTTGGCAAGAATTAAAGGGGATCATGAGGGGAGAATTTGTGCCATATGAATATGAGCATGGGTTGCTTTATCAAATGAAGAGCATTAAACAAGGATCTCGAACCGTCCAAGCATATTTCAAGGAGCTGGATTGTGCTATGCATCGTGCTAACATCGCGAATGTATCTGAAGCAAGGGCATACTTCAAAAGATGTTTGAATTCTGAAATCGTTGCTACTGTTTGTTTGAAATTTAATAGTGGTATACATGATCTTATGAATTATGCTATAGAGGAGGAGAAGAGAATTAATGAGAAGCGTCCACCTCGGTTTAATTTGGATCGAAGCCTTATTTCTTCACAAACTACATCAACTAGGTTTACTTTTGTATTACCTATAGATGATAAGAGAGAAGCCCATGCTATTGTGGCATTAAAGAAAGTCATGCATTCAGTTCAGCGAGGTAGAGATGAAGTTTTAGTTATGCAAGAATCACCTCCTTTGGTTGTGTCGTGTTTCTGCATCCAAAGTGCTCTTGTTTTGCCAAAAGACAATAAAAGGGAGAATAAGGAGACAATCAAGCATAGGACTTTTACTTTGGCTAAGGTGTTGAATCGTACTACCCTATTGCCACCCGTAGTACATGAGGAGGTTGTGGCTCATGGTGAATGCACCATTGCTGAATAACATCCTTTTAAGGATGCGATGCGTCAATACCCATGTGAGGATGGAAGCCATATAGCTAAACAGAGTGAGAATGCTAAAAATAATGAGATATGTGATTCCATCATATGTGAGGTGTTTCTAGTGCAGCCAAACAATAAGAACATATAAAACGAGCTAAAAGAAATAATGATGTACTGGTGGAGTTGACTATACGAGCCCAGATTAAGAAATTACAATTAAAGATTTACACACAAGAAGAGGAATAGTTACAAGGGCGCCATGTGGAAGTAATGCATTCATACGGCTAGCATGGAGCTGAAGTAAAAGAAATAAAAGATGAAAAAAAATCAAAATGTTGGAAATGGAGACTGAAAACTCAATAGTGACATGTATTGAATTATCTTTCTAGTGTCACAAGAAAAAACAAATCCAAAATGTATTTTACCTTCTAAAAATACTGTAGTGCCAACATGTGCACTGAAGTAGACAAAACACTGCAGCACCAACATATTATAGCAATCGACTTTGTTAGGCTACACAAGGAGTGGTGCAACTCATGTAATATAGAGTTGTAATTTTCAGAACTCAAAATATTCTTGTTCTAGAGTTTATGTGAGATTAATTCCACCTCATAGAATTGGGAATTATCTGAGAGTTCTAGTCTCCGTCGTTCTTGTGGTTGTCTCGGTGATTGCAAGAATACATTTACTCCACTTGAGCAAGTAAACAAAAGGGATCAAAGTGTGTGATTGAGTGAATCGAGTATCACAAGTTGCCGTAATCGAGACGGTGGTTGATGGTGTCATTCATTAGGTTACACGGGTCCAGTCATCTCTAATCCTACGCCATGAAGATCGGGCAATGATCCCGTATCTGGTAGTATTTCCGTAGAAATTATACTACTTCCTGTAAAATTACTATATTCCAAACAAAACCTTTGGTATCGGTTTTCTGTGGGATTGTGTAACTCGTACATGTAAAAAGTTCACCCCAAATTCATTCCAACCGTATCGAACTATCGATTGATCCTTAGATAGAACGGTCCAGAACACAACCAACTGGGCAACCCCAATCCAAGTTTGCTCAGACCATACCAACCTATCCTTCCAACATCATCATAAATTCATAATCAGGCTATCATATTCCCTCAAAATGTGCACGTAGGTGCTTTCAGAGGTCAAAGCATGTGCCCACATTCTGGAGTCTCTTCGGTCTCCATCTCACCTTAGACGTGCACATTGGACACACCCACGTAGATGTGTGTGAGTGTGTAGTGTTATGTGTGTGCATGCGTGAGTGCGTCCTTATGGTACTCATGATAAAAAAATGCATCTGTGGTGCACCTCTTTCTAGGCCACCAGGCCAGCCCCTCCAACATTCCAGAACAGTCTAGCCCAGCTCTAGGCTAGTTAACCTACTCCTCAAGAACACCATACCCAGCCAAGCCCACCCGAATTCCATCCAAATTCCCTAGCCGCAAAGCCTAAATCCCCCCAAATCGGGGCCAAATTTGATATATTCCACTCAGAAAGTTGCCACTTCGAGATACGGTACTCAGTTTTCAGAAATTGGAAATTTGCCACTCCAGTTTGCGAGTCCTTTGATATATGCCATCATCACTCATTTTCTCCCATTTTCTTTTATATTATATCATTTTACATATATTTTAAAGGTGTAATATTGGTTTTGCCCCTTGCCTATCCATTCCTCTCATCCAAACTCGACTCAATCCCTAGACCTGCCCAATCCCTAAGGCTAGACCGAATCCCTACCAGGTGAGACAGTGTTGCCTCTCCATGCTCCCCACCGGTCTCACCAACGGCACCGCCTCCCCTCCTCCGCCGCACCTCCCCGAGCTCCCTCCGGCCCCCGCCTCCCGAGCTCCCTTGGTCCCTCTCCGTCTCCACAAGTCCCCGAGCTCCCTCCGGTCCCCCTCCCGAGCTCGCCTCCCCTTCCCGCCGGTCTCGCCGACGGTGCTGGCTCCCACATGCTCCCGTTGGTCTCATCGATGGCGTCGCCTCCCCGCCTGTACCTCCCGAGCTCTCCTCCGCCCCCGCCTCCCCGAGCTCCCTCCAACCCCTCCCCATCTCCCCGAGTCTCCCAAGCTCCCTCCAGCCCTCCCCATCTCCTTGAGTCCCCGAGCTCTCCTCTAGTCCCCGCCTCCCCAAGCTCCCTTCCCCTCCCCGCCGGTCTCACCGACGCGCGCCTCCCTCCCTGTGCCTCCCCGAGCTCCCTCTAGTCCCCACCTCCTCGATCTCCCCTCTAGGGATGTCTCCCCGAGTTCGCTGTGAGGCCATGCTCCCCGCCGATCTCGCCAACGGCGCCGCCTCCCCGGTCTCCCCGACGGTCCTGCCCCTGAGCTCCAAGCTGCTGCATGGAAGAATCGCATTGTAGTAGTGGGTAAATATATTTTTTCTGTCATATTGTGGACTATGTGTGGTGGAAGAAGACTTTTCGCTGTAGCTAACATGTTCTTCGCAATTCATTTATTTGCTGGTGTTGGTATAGGGTTGAGTGTGGTATCACATATAGAGTAGTTGCTAATTTTGCTGCGTATGTAGCACGACTTGATGATGACAACACCAAATCATATGTACCTGCAGCTCACTGTTTGGTGGTAGATGATAGAGATTTGTACTCACTGTTAGATTCGAACGCTGAATTGATACGGAAGTCAAATTGGGGGTCGGCGCAGGATGCTTTGATATGGTACTTTGATAGTGAGAAAGGAACACAAGTAAGGATATGTAGCGATGCATAACTTTTGGGGTTGTTTGATACAAACATGGATAGAAAGTTGGTTTATTTGTTCATCACTATAGTGGATAGGCAAAAAACCTTGTCAACTATTTGCAGTGGAATTTCTAGTGCTTCGCACTGTCAGTCTGTGAGTCCTCCACACCTATCCTTTCATGTTGATCCTATTAGTGAACAGGTAGAAATATCACAATGGCAAGAACCAGGCACTCCTTGCGATAACTCCACGCACGCTCTCATATGGGCTACTCAAGGGGTAGGTTTTGCTATTCCCCAAGTTGATCCACCCAGCCCTGCTAATGTTGATGGAAATGATGTGTACATCACGGATGACCAGATGTTTGACATGCTTGGGTTAAGGGCTGAGGCGAATGAGTATGCACATGTGGAGCTGAATGATGATGCTAGTGGTTCGAAGAATGGTGATATTGATACAAAGGATGACTTACTAGTGAATGACTATGCACATGTGGATCCAGTGCACGTGTGAAAGATCAAGCTCCATTTAAGTTAGTTTTGGTGATAATGACAAATACTATTATGGAATTTTGGTGATAATGATAAATGCATTTGTGAGACTAATTTTGTTTATTGATTATGATATTACTTAGTCACATATGGATGAAAAATGTGAAATCATTGAGGTATGCATTCGATATCTTTCTAATAATCTCGTTGCATTCCTCGCATCCAAATATATGATTAAATAATAAATCTATAGTAAGAATAATATGTTTGTTTAAGTATTTTATTGCTCAGTCTCATTTAGATGAAAAGATGAAATCAAAGAGGCATGCATGTGAAATCGCATTCTTATATATTAGTGCATTTCTTGGATCCAAAATATAAATTGAACTCCACAAATAGTCCAATATAAATATGTGCATATGTCTTCATTACACATACTTGTACGCACATATCATGGGGGAGTTCACTCTATGTTTTGTGGTTTCATAAGTATTGATCCATGTTTTATGTAATACACACATTTATGATCTTTATTTTGAAACATATTCTTTGAGTATATATAGCTTGTGTAGTTCATATATACTCATTTGCAATCGAGTTATCATCTAACTTCTCTATTATGTGTTAATGGTTGGGTAATTAATGATAACCTGATAAGTACCCTTGCTTTGAAAGTTTATCTTAGAGTATATAAGTGTTGTGTACATGTTTTATACTCGTAACTCAATATTTCTATCTCATTATTTGTTGAGATTGTCATGAATTACCAAAAAGAGAAGATTGTTGAATCTAGTCCCTCCATTTTGTGTTAATGGTGAAGTTTGGTAATTGATGGTAATTAATTTGTAGACAAATATCTTTGATGAGTTGGATGAATATGTTAGGTTCCACAAACGAGGATGACTTGGGATGACTTCATGTGTTGAAGATCATCAAGTCTAGATGAAGGATGGCTTCATGTGTTGAAGGTCATGAAGAAGAAGATGCATCATGAGTTGATGCATGTCCAAGAGAAGATGATCATGTGTTGATCATCAAGTCAAGTGAAGACCCATCATGTGTTGATGCATGTCAAGGCGATGACCTGGACATGAAGTGATGATGTGTAACTTGTTGGGAATCTTGTTTAATCCTTGTGTGCATGATACTATAACTTGCAAATGTGCTTTGTAAAATCTATTGAAATATCTGCACTTGTCAAAAAAATCAGAACTACCGCTGTGTATGTAGCGGTGCTACCGAAGGTCGGAAGTACCGGCTCTTTATGAGTGGTACTACCGGACATCGAAAATACCGGCATGTGTTGCGCAGTACTACTGTATGAGTGGTCCAACGACTCTGTGTGAGTGGTCCGATCGGCCGGCGGAAGTACTGGCTCTGTGTGAGTGGTACTACCAGAAGGCGGAAGTACCGGCGTGTGTTGCGTGGTACTACCGGACTTCGGAAGTTCCGGATTTTTCTTGGTACGTTTTTCCAGAGAGACACCTGTGTGGTGATCTTCTCCTCCCTGTGAGAGCGGTAGTTCTACATGTGTGGAGTGGTACTTCTGATGATCGGAAGTATCAGAAAATGAACAGCGGAACTTCCGATTTTGATTGTAACGGCTAGTTTTTTTGTCCATTGCGAAGGAAGCGGAAGTACCAGTGTTTTGCCTACGGTACTTCCGATTTCCCTAATTTTTTAGGGATTTGGCTACAACGGCTATTTTTTTTGTGTGGGGTATAAATATTCCCTTGTGGCCGGTTAGAGGTGAAGTTGCTTGGCTCATTTCTATTCCCTTGAGCTAGTGTGAGCCTCTCCTCTCAATTGTGCATGTGTTGCTCCTTGTGAGCAAGGAGAGTGATCTAGGTGCATGTGTTGCATCTAGAGTTGAACTTAGTGTCCATTTGAGCTTGTGCATTCGTTGCATGTGGTGAGAGTCAAGCGAGGGGTTTGACTTATTACTCCTAGAGTTGCCGACTCCTAGACGGCGTTGGAGACGTCCTGTGCAGTGATCTTCTCAAAAGAGGTTGTAAGAAAACCCGGCGAAGTTGTGAAGGTTAGAGCTCACCTACCCGGAGCGGGAAAGAGTTATCACTAGTGGATTGGGGTGTTTCGGCTTAATTCGTGGAGCCGGTCCGATTCGTGTGGGTTAACCTCAACGTGGACTAGGGGAGACCAACAAGTCTCCAAGCACCACGGTAAAAATGTACCGTGTCTTTGTGGTTTGTGTTATTGTGCTCAATTTACTTTCAAAAAATTTACATTTATATAATTAAATTGATTGCTTATCTTCCTAGGATTGCAAATCTTTGATATAGATTTAGGTTGTTGGTGCACTTAGGTGAATCTAGTTGATTTATGTTTTGTTTGTGTTAAAACCAATTTGATTTAAACTTCCGTATTATATTTTTGGTTTTAGTGAAATAGCTTAAATAGAATCAATTAGAGAAGATATTTTTTAAACGACTATTCACCCCTCCTCTAGTCGGCCTCCTCGATCCTATAAGTGTTAAATACTAAGTTGTTGCAATCTGTTTGCAGGTTACAGTGTTGGTTGATTGCCACAAATGTGCTTCAACAAGCAGAATAAAGAGCTCTATGGCATCACAGTGCTGGGTGGAAGAAAGGGATCTTCCTTTGATTAGAGCAAATCCAATTATGGGTGCAAGTGAGTTAGAAAAGGCACTCGAACACAAACTATGATGAGGTAGCAATTGGATCTCACATCTGCTTATGGTCTGGGAGGTGAATCATCTGCTTCTACCCCACAAAAGATGAGATCGCCAGTTAAGAAGCTAGCCAGAAAGAAGCTAACCCCTAAGAAGAAGTATGCCGTTCCTATGTAATGTGATGCTTTTGTGATGACAGAATTCATGCATGTTCCTATGTAATGACAGACTTGTTGCATCTTCCTTTATTTTGTTTTATGGTTAAGACTTAGATGATGATGTATGGTTCACACTTGATGTTAGTTGCTCTGTTTGTTTTTGTTTTTGACTCATATTTCCACTGCCTGCTCTACATCAGTTTTTTGTTTTTGGTGATATCCTATGAAATATTTCTTGAGTGAACTTACACATGGAGAATGAAATATTTCCCAGATGTAAATGGAATGAAAAAGAATGATTAGATATTGTTGTAGGGGTTGTCCAACCCTTCATGACTGGGCCTTGCAATTGACCCAATATATAATATGTAATAGACCCAATGGTGTGAAAGAATGTACCATGTACCCTACCTTGTGTAATTATTAAGAGGTAGGATGAGAAATTTCCATCCTACCCTATTCATATATATAAACCCCAAGAGGGGTATGAGGAAGGGTATCCACTTATTTTATCACTAGCTCTCTCTCTCCCTAGACCTCCTGGTTGTCTCCTATGGAGAAGGATACATTGTACCTACTATGGTAGCCATCATACAACAGGTACATTTCATTTGATATGAAATACATGTTGTGGGTTGATGATGTTAAAAAATGACCCGTTGAGAAAAACATTGTCACTCTACTTTGGGCAGAACAAAATGCTACCGATGTGTGCTTGGAGATGCTGAAGTTACTGGCTAGATGTCCAGTGCGTGCAGTCTCGTGGATGAACGCCCTATGCGTAGGGGTGAAAACGGATCGGATAGTTTCCGATCGATCCGAATGAAAACGAATACAGATTGTGTCGGATCGGATTTTCTTCGGATAATTCTCGGATCGGAAACGGATACGAATACAGTAGGCCTGATATCCAGCGAATACGAATACGAATACGGATTATCCGGATAATACAAAATCGGATATCCGAAATTTCAGCCCATCATTGCCTAGCCCAAGTCAGCCTCTCTCATCTCCCATGCCACCAGCCCACTAGCCCAACCAAGCCATAAGCCTCCATTACCATTAGGCATTAGGTTACCTAGTCATATTAAATTACAAACACCACTAGCAAATATTTATGTTTATTAAAAATAAATTTAGTATTGTCAGTAGATTAAAATTTGTACCGATTAAATTGATGTACTGCCATTTAAATCATTCTGATGCAAATTTAAATTCTTAATTAATTTATTAGTCACATGTAAATGGTAGAAATCCATTAATAATTATTTGGGACTTCAGAAAAAAATAACTGCCATTTGAGGATTTAAAATCTATACAATGGTATGACTATTGTGGATAAAAATACTTATGCTTGTTTAGATTTCATTAATGTTTTGACAAGATAAACTATTTATGTGTTTTTATTGATTTTGGATGTATAGTTTAAGGGGTTTTCATGTTCCGATAAATATTCGTGACCGTATTCGTTTCGTTTCGTATTCGCTCCGTATCTGTATTCGATATTATTCATATTTGTATTCGTATACGAGGTATCCATATTCGTATCCGCATCCGAAAAAAATATGAAAATAAATATGGTAGAAGCATTATCCGTCCGTATTCGATCCGTTTGCATTCCTACCTGTGCGTGCAATCTCGTGGCACCCATTGGGAGTCTAGATAGACAAGGGGCATAACCGATATTATACCTTTGAAATATATGTACAATGAGAGAAAAGAAAAAAATAGAAAAAAATGAACGATAATAGCATATATCAAAGGGCTCACAAACTAGACTGGAAAATTTTCAATTTCAAAATACAGAGGGTTGTATCTCAAAATGATAATTTTTTATGTAACGTACATCAAATTTTACCCCAAATCGGAGCAGGATAAGCAGACACCATCGGGGAAGCAGAAGCGGCGGTTTGGGGATAAAGTGGTGGCCTTTCGCTTTCCTCTGCTCCTCCTCTTCTCGTGTAGCGTGCGGCAGTCGGATTCCGAAGCGGAGGCGAGCCGGCCTCTTCGAAGCCGAAGAAGAAGGTTGGCTGTTCTTCCGATTTGGTTCCCTTTTGGCTTGTTTTGTGGCTGCGTGTGTAGATTTGGGTGGGGTTTGTTACTCTTGCAGGGCTTAATTTTATCGGGATTGCATGTTTGCGCGAATCGATCGGAGCCTAGTCTTGTTCTACCCAAGGTTGGAGAGTGGTTGACTTGTGCATTTTTTGCCCCTGCGCTCAATCTGGATAAATTTGCCACGTTTTTGTTTCGAAATTTCTGCGATTTCTTGCGTTTCTGTTCAGATTTGGATAGGCTATGGATTCCAATCGATTATTTCAGTTGTTTTTTTTTGCCCAATTTTGAGTAAGTTCTTGCCTGTTATCGCAGCTAGTCGTTCAGCCAGCAATCGAGAATGTCGTCGGTGCAGCTCTCTGGTGCCGGAGTCGCCGCGGTGGCCTTCACCAAGAAAGGCTTGGCGTCCTTCGACGGACTCCGCGTCTCGCCGCCGTCAGCTGTCAGAGTCTGCTCGTCGAGGCGCTCGTTCCGTAGCCTCGTCGTCAAGGCTGCCACGGTCGTCGCCCCAAAGGTGTACAACCATGCCAATGCAATGTGCATTATGCACCCGATTTTCGGTATATTACAGTCTGTCTGTTTGCGCTTTGCAGCAGTGACTTACAATCTTCTGTCATAAAATTGCAGTATACCTCACTCAAGCCTCTGGGAGACAGAGTGCTTGTGAAGCTTGGCGCTGCCGAGGAGAAGACGGTTGGTGGGATTTTGCTTCCATCGACTGCGCAGTCTAAGCCTCAGGGAGGCGAGGTTGTTGCTGTTGGAGAGAGAAGAACCATTGGGGATAAGAAGGTGGAGGTCAGCATACAGGTAAATTCTTCTCGCAATGGGAGTACACATTTGTATGTCTAATACATTTTTTACTCTGTTGCTTGTAGACAACTAAATGTAAAAAAAGAGCTGATCCTCCTTTATACTAGGGGTGTATCGCATTGAGCGAAGAGGCACTGTTAGTGGTGTACTGTGGTCTGTGGAGGGGTTGGCAAATGTGGAGGTCTAAGTTTGTACTGTTGCTTAATCCACACAAGTCTGTGAAACCCATAGAGGTCCAACGTTTGTCTTATGACTTGATCTTCCACAGAGCACTAAAATTGGTATATTTGGGCTGTTGACTGTTGGTTTCTGCTTTGGTTGAGTTTAAATACATGAACCTGTGCAAAGGAGTCTATAGTTACACTAGGTATTCTTACAGGATAAATGATCTTTCTATGGTTTTATGATTTTCAAGCATATTTATTCGTTCTACATATGGCATTGCACAATGTGTGCTACCATTTGCTTAATTGTATTATTACCATTCATAGAAAATAAGATGCAATTCATTTCTTGTGCTAGGCGAAGAAATGTGTTAGTTCTGGGTTTAGGTACAGCTAGGTTTCAAGAAATCAGTGAAAACCAAAAAAACAGCCAGTCCTTTTTTTAGAAAGCTAAAAAAGGGCCAGCTAACCCCTCTAAGCTCCCTTTTTTTTTATCACAACTTCCATAGAAGCATGTATATTAGAGCCTAATTCCGAACTTCCATTCATTAGTTTTTTTTATTTTTTAATTCAAATTGCACGGCGAAAACCGAAACTGGCCTGGTTCTGGTTTTCAAAACTGTGGGTACAGCATCCAGAATTTTACTTGTGTATTTTGGCTGGTAATTTGTTTATATGATGACAATGTGTGGAAACCTGCTCCATGTTTGCTTAATGCTTATAGTTCTCTTGTAGAACAAGTTGAGATGCGCAAAGCACTACTATTTGTTTTGATTGATGGGCTAAATTTTTTCCCATCACATAAGTTGATAAGTATTCTCACATACACCTTGCAACATTGCAAGTCTATCTTGGTTCCCAAATAACAACATTTGTTTGGGCTCCATCATCTATTCTATTGTAAATGTCTAACACAAGGTTAGATTGATGATAGTGAATAATGATGCTTGTTATGGATCCATGGTTATTTTCGTCAGTTGTACACTGGTTTCCATTTATGTCGAATTTCTGCAAGAAGACACATTAGTATTTGGTTGCCTGCATATTGATTTTCCAGTCTTATGAATATGGTTGCTCAACTGTTCATTTTTCTAGTTCGTGCTCCAATTTGATTTGGAACCTAATTGAGGTTGGGATAACCTAGCTCTAACTCAAGTAAGAGAATCAACTTGCGGCCAGGAGAGTCAAGTTGTTGGGCTTGAGTCCAGCAAGTATCGCTTGATGTACTACCTGTCTTCTGAAATGTTGGATGCAAGAAAGCTGTCAATGTACTTGTTTTTATGCATTCTTTTGCTTATTATTTGGGTCTTCATACTTTCTAGTGGCAGTATGGATGATCATGTCAATCCAAGCACGCTGTTTACTGTGGTTGCCCAGGAAATAGTATATACTAATATGTATATTTGTCATGCAGACCGGAGCTCAAGTTGTATATTCAAAGTATGCTGGGACTGAGGTTGAATTCAATGACTCCAAACATCTTATTCTAAAAGAGGATGATATCATAGGTATTCTTGAGACCGATGATGTCAAAGACATGAAGCCTCTCAATGATCGGGTTCTCATCAAGGTACGGTATTCACATATTATTATTACTATAGAACAGTTTCGTCTTGTATACTATAGTTTGTAGTCAGTGGATTTGGGGAATTTAGAGTTGACCCTATATCTTGCCCTTATGTTACCCAGATGTGACAATTCTTTCCCGGCTTGCAATTTTTGACAGGTTGCTGAGGCTGAAGATAAAACTGCTGGTGGCCTTATCCTCACCGAAACAACTAAGGAGAAGCCATCCATCGGAACAGTCAGTTCTTACCATCAGTTCACTTAGCAATTATATTGTCGTCTTTGTTCTATAGCTGTGAACCTAATTTGTTAGGTTTACTCACATGCAAGAGTTATATTTGTGTAGCTAGTGCAAATTGAAACTGCAGGAGTTAACTGTGTTTTCCGTCTGAATGCAGGTTGTAGCCGTTGGCCCAGGCTCTCTAGATGAGGAAGGCAAGCGGCAGCCGTTGGTGTCAGCGGGCAGCACCGTGCTGTACTCCAAGTACGCAGGCAGTGAGTTCAAGGGTGCTGATGGCACAAATTACATTGTGTTGAAAGTATCGGATGTGATGGCTGTCCTCTCTTAAGATGGTTTATTTCAATTTTGAGGAGTTCACAAGAGACGGTAGCAAGTGGTAAGATTGCTTTGTGGTGATCGTCGCTTGCCAAGATGTGCTGTCCCCGATAGCGATAAGAGTGTATGATCACAATTTACAAACCACTTTTTTCTGGGCTATAAACATTCTAAGTTGATACTGAATTTGTTTACGAAGGACGTTTTGGGGCCAAATCTGCCCCTCTTCCCCTCCGTTGTTTTGGTCTCATTTTGTGGTTTTCTGGAATGCTTACCTGATAGATACGGTAATGTGGTCATGGATGATTGCAATATCCTCCTGGCGTCGACGCTTCTGATGTAACCTGCTGCAAAATTTGACGGTTTGTTGTGCGCTCCTGTGATTGGACCCTTCAGTTTCTGAAGGAGTACCATGCAATTGCATATCCCTACAGGCAAATTGCATCCAAAAACCTCAACTTCTGGTTAGAAACCGTAACCGTCGGTATACTTGCACTCGCCACTGTTTCAAGCCTACACTGCGCTGAATATCTAGCTACAGCTTAGCTACAACTTCAGTTCTTTTGCCATCTTCTTCAAAAGTTAAAATAAACAGGACGGTTTTTTAAAGCGAATTCTCCAAAACAACTTCTCAAGCATAAAGTCATGGTACCGTCCGATATCATCTTAAAAAGTACAGACAAAACCATCAGTCAGTTTCAAAAATCATCGGCCACAACGTAAAAGAATAGTACCATTGAACGTTTGATATTCCTGAATCCTGAAGCTTCTAGAACCACTCACCATCCCCCTTCCAGCTGAATATCTGTCCATCGATGGATACGCCACCAACAGGGAAGCGTACTGTATCTGTGGACACCGTATATATAACAGAGAAGCCGCCAGGTTGGTTGTATGGTACAGATCGATTTGGCACTGCGAAAAGCATGGTAAATTAGCATGCCAGATCCGATCGGGCGCCAATCGATTTGGCACTGCGGAAAGCATGGTACACGTGCCAGATATGCGTGTGCCATTGCATCCAGCCGCGCGTCGAGGAATCTATATATGGCCCAGCTCGTGCCGTCGAACGAGATGTGACGCCACTGCAACTGCGAACGTACGACACCAACATGCTGGACCGTGCACCCGTGCGTGCGTCGAGGTTGCCCGAGCCCAAGCACATGGCTAATTAGTCAACTGAGCTATGCGTCACGCATCACGTACGCTGCAGAAATGGGATAAGTCATTTTCAGATCATCAGCCATCATTACAGTTTATGCTCTTTTTAATTAAGTATTTAGGCTCCATTTTAATGGTTGATTTGCTTGTTGAGCTATAAGAACGAAGAGATGAGAGACTTACGGGCATGGTCCACCTTTCAGCAAACAGCAGTAAGGGCCTATGCTAGAATTCTATTTACCTGACAACTTATCTAATTAACTATAGAGCTAGGTAATTATAGCCCTAGCTCTTACCCTACTCCCTAGTTAACCCATCACTTGCCTCTGCCCACCAATGAGCGAGGTTAAAAGCGGGCTATCTCTCACGACGAAAGCCTAGTTCATCCTTTCTTCATGTTTTAAGCTGCGGTCTAAGCTAAAGTTGCTCCAATTAATCCGGTCTACACTAAGTTTTTATCCTTATGCTCAATGCGAAATTAATAATGAAGTACACATGCAGCAACCTATATGCAGCCGCTCGACACAGGAAGAAGCTTATTTTTTACTATTCCTAAATTTCATTTTTTTTCTGATTTTCTAGCTTTTTTTAGCTTTTTTTCTGGTTCTTTTCTTCGTGATGGGCTAGCATGTTTTTTCATTTTTAAAAATTTTAAAATTTAGTTACATTAAATAAGTATTGCTGAAATGGGGCACCATGGTGCTCGGACATCATGATTTCAAATGCATCAATTCAATCTAAATTTGGGTATATTTTTTGAAAATATCAATTTTAGGGTATATACTCATTTATAACAATTCAAATGAAACGAATAAGTTTGAAAAAATATACTCAAATTCAAAGTTTTGAATGATTTTAGATAACATACTTTACTGATCGATGTAATTAATTGTTATATATGAGATGTGGATACTTTTGTTTAACTTAAGTTGACTTGAAACATGTGGGTGAGTTCATAACTGAGATTTGCAATTTGAGATGGTTCGTAGATTTTTAATTAGTCTTGTCTCGAGGAAGTTTTAATTTATTCGGAATGTTCTGCATTTTTTTAAAAAAAAATCCTACACAATTTCATTATTCAATTGCATAATTAATTTTTATTAACCTTAATTTAGTAACTAGAAAAGATTAGAAAATGCGGGTTTTCACGGCGCTGACTAATTATATATAGGTGGTACGTACGTACTCGTAACCTTTTGACATGACGTCACTTCAGCCATGCATGTCACGTCTTACGTTGGCGAGTAGCCGCGCGTCCTATTGCTGTTACGACGTCGACAGACAAGCAGGGAGGTCCTGGGGAAATCGGACTTGTCATCAGGGTTAGTTCAAACCGCAGCGAGTAGAGTTGAAAAGGTCAGCAAAGACGGAGGCCGTTGCAGCCGTCATCTTCATCGTCGGCTTAGCGCAAGTATAATAAGAGGCTGTTAGTAGGCTGTATGCTGAGGTAAAGGAGAGAGAGGAGAAGAGAGAAGAGAGGTGAGCTGTAAGCTTACAGTACCAAACCAATCTGAACCAAGAAACTTTGTGAGAGGAAGGGGTGGGTCATCTGAGTGGCGGTGTGGTGTAATTACTATATAAGTAGGCTGAAAAGTGAGCTATAAGTGTTCATACAGCCAGCTGAAGGCTGTATTATTAGCCTTGCTCTTATTGACAGGTGGAGCGATCGGTACTTTTGGCCGGAGCGGATGACAAAACGGTACATTTAACAAGCTGTGATGGACAGCCCAGCCGATCAAGATATCCCGATACTGGAATATCCGGTCAAACTGCAGCGAGCGAGCACACGCTCGAGAGTGACTGCACGCGGTACCTGAGAATAATTAAAAGACAGCTGTTTAAATTAACCCCACAGTCATTTTCGGCTGATCATCAAGGGAAGCTCCACGAAGCAATGTATTTATGTACTTTTCTCAATAATAATTTATATGATTTTTAAAGTATAATATACAGTGAATAAACATTACTTATTTTTTATATATTTTTAGAGTAGTATTATTTTTTAGAGAGAAAAGTATAAAAATATTTATCCTGTGAGAAAGATTCGGAAGAGTCTATAACCACGTACGTATCCTAGAAGAAGACAACGTACACGAACGCTACAGTAGCTACTCTTAAAGAAGACAGTCTTGTTGACAGAAAAAGTAGGTGGTCGGCTGCTTTGTCCGGACCCAACTGGAAACAGCCAGGTACACGTGACCATCCAACGCGTCGTCTCCGTGGTCTCCGGGTTTCGGGCTCCCCGACGCGCCACGCCGAACCATTTAAATGCCGCGAAGCCTTTGCTCGCGCTCTGCTATTGCATACAGCAGCACTCGAGCCGAGCTACCAACGTGCGACAACTCGCGCTCATTAGCTCGTGATACGCTACGCTGGCAGCCAACATGTCGTCGTCGTCGCCGCCGCCGCCTCCTGAGACGCACGTGCAGCAGTCGCCGTCGGGCGGCGCGGTGGTGGAGAGGAAGTACAAGGGCGTGCGGCGACGCAAATGGGGGAAGTGGGTGTCGGAGATACGGCTGCCCAACAGCCGCGAGCGGATATGGCTCGGCTCGTACGACACTCCTGAGAAGGCGGCGCGGGCGTTCGACGCGGCGTTCGTTTGCCTCCGAGGCCCCGGCGCCGAAGCCGGGCTCAACTTCCCGGAGTCGCCGCCCGCCGTCGCCCGCACCTGCGACCCGCAGGAGGTGTACGGGGCCGCGGTTTCGTACGCCAATCAGGAGGCTCCACCCGTCGGAGCCGCCACGGCTCTGCGGGAGGAAGCAACTGATGGTTCCACGGCGCATGACGACGTGCCAGTGGAAAGCGTGGTGGTGCCCCCGTTGCATGTTCCCTCAGCCGAGGGCTTCGACTGGTCGCAGTTGATGGCGAACCCACCGCCGCACTTCTCACCAACCGTGATGAGCAGTCATGCGTGCTTGCCGATGTCGCCGACGACGTCGGACGACATGGAAGAGAACGACAATGGTGCATGCCCTGGTCTTTGGAGTTTTGATTATGATGAAGACTGCTCGTGCTTCCGACATTAGCACCCAACGATCATGCTTTTTTACTTCGGGTTTTAACTTTAACTGCTATTTTTCAAAACTTTATGCTAAAATATACTAATAAAATTATAGTATTATAAAAGTATTTTAAAATAATAAATCTAATGATATAATTTTTTGTATAGTTAATTTAAATAATTTTAAGTTTATTGGTAGTTAAACTTTATAAAATTTGATGATAGGAATTCTAGAGAAAACGGAAAGTATTTTTAAACTTTTAGCACATTTCTCGGCCACCTGTCAGTATCATCTTATGACGTTGACGCCAATCAACTAGTCAGTCACTGCATGCATGCTTATTAGTCCTGTTCATCAGAGTTTCTCCAACTGACCTCTAAATTCTTACTTTTATCTTTTTTCTAGTAGTTTCTCCAACTAACCTTCAACTTCTTATTTTTATCTTTTTCTAGCGATATAGTTTTTTTCCTTTTCTTTTTATGTCTTATTTTTTACTATTCATGATGATATAATTTTTTTAAAATTTAATTATGCTAAAAAGCTACTAGCATTTACATTATATTTTCAGCCACTACAGTGAAAAATAAATTATAAGTCAATGCTTTTAAGTTCAAATAAGCATCACCTATAGATGTCTGTTCATCGTGAGCAGATCGATATGCTGTAGCACGCGTGGCCTTGCAAGCATGCTAGGTTCAGTGCACATTTTCTATTTCTGGTTTTTTAAGAGATGGAACATGTATTTTTATTTTTATGGGAAAATTATAAGATCCGAACACAAAAAATTTGCATAAATTTCATAAAAAACAGTTTAATTCCCCGCAAGAAATAGAAGAAATACCCGTGTTCTAAATATGGCCTAAGTTATGCATGCACGCTCACTGAGATGTGTTTATCTACTTGAGTGCTAATTAAAGTATAATATTTTCTTTTGGCTTAATTTCCTTAGAGACCGTCTGCGTGTAAATTAATAAGAATGCTTTGCAGAATGAAGAGTGAGATCATGCGGAGGTCCTCCCATGTGTTATGATAAATAATTGATACTTTGATTTAATGAATTTGGAATTTGAAGTCTGTTTCAGAAGAAGTAAAAAAGATTCGAGGTTGTTTTGTTTTGGACTGAATTATTCGAGTAGGCGGACAATCCGGGTCGACAGATCATTGCGACGTACTATTGATCTAAAGAGTGTTTCTCTGTGCTCGTCAAAAATTTACACAAAGACGGATGATCCAGGTCAACCCGTACAATTACTCCAGAGAGGATGACTTTTGTGCCCATGGAATTTTGTACATAGGCCAATCCAAACATACATTCCAAAAAGATGCTGTGAATCACATGTACGGAGAGGGTAAGAGAGCCACATGAGAAACTGCACGAGTTTGTGATCCACCTTTTAACTGGCTCCAGAGCATGTCTCAGCTTAGGCTCTAACTAGGGATATATGATATTTATTAGTATATAACTTATATAAGTTCAGAATGTAATTTTTTTCTAACTCAGATGGTAGTGACATCTGGCTCTTTGTACGTAGTAAAGGGCGAGATGAAATGGTAGATCCGTCGCTACCACCATTGCATCTGGAGATCTATGATTTCACGCCGAACAGAGACGAAATCTAGCCGTGACTCGGTCAGATCGGCCGGGCACCGTACCATGCAATTAGGTAGCGTCCACGCGCCTCATCTCAAGCCTACTCTCCAATATCCACTATCTAGACCAAGCCTCACCGTACCATTGCGGGCTTTCTTTAAGGCGCATGGCTTCATGCAGATATTTCTAACTTCACACGGTGAGTCAAACCATACTAGGGGCCGCTTCGCAATTATCCACTATCTAGACCAAGGCTAGAACCGATCAGCGTGTGTACGCTGTTTCTTCGCCATGTCACGTCTTATATGCTATATAATTTGGGTGCATTTTTTTCTGTGCCGTATGACTTTTGATTTATGGCTTTTGAATTTTGCCTATTTATGAGAGAAAATATAAAGAGATAGTCATATGTGACTTTGGTCGGTATAGCTGAAATCAGTATAGTATCTACTATAATGAACTAGTAGACCTCGTCTTAAAAAATATTCCGTTTAAAATATATTTACTATAGTATAAGTTATAAGCCAAAAAGAACGAGCTTGAGCTATCCAGATGACTTCAAAAAAAGGGTAGGTCTTAGGGAAATCAATACTTGTTGTACGGGGTAGGTTCTGTAGGACCGGTATGACAACAGAGGAGAGTAAATAACGTCTTTAAATTTTTCTTCAAGTATTCGCCAGTCAGTCACTCCAATATCTAAGAGAATCTATAAAGTTCAAGAACCTAAAATTTCAAAAAATATTGATGCTATAGTAATTTCAAACCATTAATAATGAAAACACAACTATTTTAAATCCAAAAATCCATAAAACTTTTGACCCATAGATCAAAAAGACTTAAAAAACTTGAACAAATACTAGATCATGATCTTAAAAACCTATCCCAACCAAAAATTTGAAAAAACTTAAGAGAATTATGATCTTTTGGTTCGTCAAGTTTTGCTACACTAAGACCAGGCCAAAACCTAAAATTGAGCTAACTCTTACACAAAGCTCCAAATCATTTGATATTTGGTATACATCTTCTCTAGTATGTCAAAAACCTATTCCGATCAATAATTAAGAAAATCGTTGTCAAAATTCTGACATTTTTCTGTTGAATGAATGTTGCACAAAAACCGAAAAAACGGTAAATATGACTTGCTCATGGGTGCATGATGGTTAAGGTAGCTCTAGATGTGTTCCCACAAATTATAGCAAGTAGGAACACAAAAAAAATCGAGACAAAATAGCTAGAGCAATAAATTACTTGGAGATGCTAAAAAGAGCAAAAACCAGGTTGGTTCATGAAATTATCAACCAAATGCCTATATAGGTGAAGATTGATTTTCAAAGATCATATCTATCTTTTACAAGTCCTTAGCACAACAAGAGAACGAAGAAGAGAGAAGGACAAAAACAACCAAATCAAGAGCAAATCAATCAACACAAAATAAACCCATGCGAGATGAACAAGGATTGATATATTGCTACTTCAGTATAAAGGTTTTACCACCACTCGAGTTAAAGGACAAGAGAGCACACCACAGCACTCGGCTTCTCTCAAACCCTAACCCTAAAACTCATGAACTTAATAAGAGGATGATTGGATGCAGGGGCGGAGCCAGGAATTAGATATAGGGGGGCAACATGAACAACAAGTAGAGTAGAACCAATGAACCATACCGGATTTACCGATCCAATAGTCACATATCAGAGTAATATGTTTCGCAAATTACAATGCAAAGAAAATTACATCTCTATTAATTTAAACTTAGCTCTACGACTACCAGCAAGATCATATACCTTAATAATATCATCATTACTAATCTTTACGGACAATTCCTTTTCAATATAAATTACCAAACAATCTCGTAGAAATCCATCTCCCATTGTACTTCGAAGTCACGTCTTCGCAAGTTTTATAGCTGAAAAACATCTCTCGGTGGTTGCAGTTGAAACCGAAAGAGTTAAGACTAATCTTAACAACCTGTCCACCATAGGATAAGATGAATTTTTACGATTCTTAACTAGTCCACTTGTTAGATCAGCAAGTAATGGTAATGCACTTAGGTCTGGATGGTTGCATACATCAAGTTGAAAATGTGGCAATTGACATTCCAATTGAGCTCTTTTTTGACTTGAGAAATCAACAGGAATCCTTTGGGAGGATAATATTTGTTTGAATGGCTGCAGGATAATATTTTTTCACTCCACTTTAGGAGGATAATATTCTTAACTTGAGAAATCAGCAGGATCATTAGGTGAAATGTATTTTATAATTTTTTGGAGGGGCCAAACTACTAATTAAATATATAAAATTAACTACATAATAAAGAAGTAGTAGAAGGTTGGGGGGTGCCAGGCCCCTCCCAGCCCCCCTCCCTCCGCCACTGATTGGATGGTTAACTAGCTAGTTTCCATCCAAACCAATTAAATAGACAGAGCAACTAACACCTATATAGCTTTTAGTGGATACTATCCACTTAACATATATGGGAAAAACCCGACATCCCTATACACACTTGTTTTAACTCACACGCTACACTTATACACGCTTTTCAAAACGCATAAGTCCGAATATGCTAAGTCCTTAGTCTTGATCTAACTTGATCTTCTCAGCTTCTCCATGACCTAAATTACTCTCCCAAGCGCCACAGTTTTGATTCAAGATAGTTTTCGGTATTTTGGTCAACTTATCAAGATATTCTTTCTTGACCCGGAGTTCATCTACTATTGCAAACAATCATCATGCTTGCTACATATATGTGTACCACTGATTTGCCACGTTGACGCAAGTCTTTCCCGTTTTGGTTCACACCGGACCACACCTCACTTGGACGGAGTAAGCCACATGGTGCAACTCGTATAGGTAGCAGAAATACAAAGACTGAAAATGACTATATGAAGCAGAAATAGATTGAAGTACTGAAAATGACAAGTTTTTCATAAAAAGCTTCAAATCCGCCAAATGTATTGTGAAATCTTACTCTTGGTCCATATGAGAGAAGAATTGTTCTATTTGATCTTGGCTGTGGTGAGAAGAGATCAAAACATCAAGAGAATCGTAGCAAAACATTAAAGCTCCAACTTAGCAAAATTTTACATAAAAACTCCAAATCATATTCTAGATATAAATTTTTACCAATCTTTTTCCCCATTGACAATGGATTCATCATGATGCATGAAAGAAGTAAAGCATAAATAAAATGAAATGGCTGTAATTTAATTCATTTTTAGCATAAGACGCCATAAAAATTATCCAAAGTAACTCTATAGGTAGTACACTAATAATATGAAGTAGTTATATAGATCATGTCAAACTATATATAGAAAAACTAAAGAAAATAAACAATGATACGAAATTAAATGGATTTTAGCATATCAACTAGCTCAAAATCATAGTTTAGCCAAAGGTATAAAAAAATGAGACAAACCATACCAATAAAGTAAATAGAATTAAGAAGCTATAATTGAGTTTATTTAGAGTGCTATAAGTTTTATGTTGAATCATTTTGTTTATGCACTTAGAATTAAGCATAATTAACAATTTCTCGAGCCCAAAATCGGAAACGTCGTCCACTATCGTCTAAAAAAAATAGGCTAAAATCATCAGCCGAAACCAAAGATCATCAACCGTAACCTAAAAAATAGGACCATTTAACCTTTGGATATTCCTGAATCCTAAAGCTTCTAGAATCACTCACCATCCCCATCCCCATCCCTCCAGCCGTTGCGTGCGGCCGTCACGCATCACGTACGCTACAGAAATGCTTGTGATTCCAAGCCGTCCACCAGGTGACCCGTTCTGTTACGACTACGACGATAGATAAGCAGGGAGGTCCTGGGGAAGTCGGACTTGTCATCAGGATTGGTTCAAACCGCAGCGAGAAAAGTTGACAAGGTAGGTAAAGACGGAGGTTGCAGCCGGCATCTTCATGGTCGGAATCGGCTTATTAATGGCCTGATTTGAAAAAATAAAGGTCACACACTTCAGCTTTCATCTCGAGCTTGAGAGGAGACGCATACGAGGACGGTCCGGAGCTCTGAGCTTGCATCCCTGCACGTATTGATCAATGGAGGGAGGGGAGGGGAAGCAATGGCGCGGCCACCAACCACTCGGTCTGCCTCCCGTTGCGGGCGGCGCAGCGAGCCCTGATATGATGCTGCCCAAGGCCATCTAATTTGCAGCCCGTCGTTCCAATTAATCTGCCGCTGTCCGCTGAAGCGAACGAGGCATCAGCACATGACGAGCAGATCAGCCGGTCCGCCGTTTTCCAGCACGCTCTTCACGGTGGCCTGCAACCCCAAGCGCCGCTGCGTCGTCGACATGCATGCACCCGCGTTGGTTCAAGAAGGACGCTCGGCCATTCTTGGATGCCCGGCATAGGGCGTCGCCGGCTGCCTCGGCTACCTCCTTCGGGCTTTTGGCGGAGAGCTAGGACAGGCTTATCACTTCGGCAGTGACGACGGTCTAAGCCAGATAGATGGGTGCAGGGGCAATACGGTATACTTGTCCTCATCACCGTTTCAAGCCCACTCTGAGCGCTGCGTACCTAGCTACAGCTTCTGTTTGACCTTCTTCGAGAGTTAAAACGTACAAGACGGTTTTTTAAAGTGGGTTCTCTAAATAATTTCTTAGGCTCAAATTTATATACGCCGTCCGTCACCATCTTAAAAATATAAACAAACTATTAATTAAAACTAAAAATCAGACGTAACATAAGAGAATATAACCATCCTTCCAGCAGCCGTTGCGAGTGGTGATCAGTGAAGTGATTTGGACTAATTATCTATTTGTCCATCGATGAATACACCACCGAAAGGTAAGCGTACTGCATCTGTGGACAACGTATATATAACAGAGAAGCCACCAGGTTGGTGTTCACATATATACTGATAGATTGCCACCGATCGATTTGGCACTGCTGAAACGTGTGCCATTGCATCCAGCCGCGCGCCGAGGAATCTATTTATGGCCCAGCTCGTGCCGTCCAACGACTGCAACTGCGAACGTACGACACGTAGATGCTGGACCGTGCGTCAGTGCGTGCGTCGAGGTTGCCCGATCGCATGCACATGGCCTAGTGAATTGAGTTATGCGCTGCGTACGCTACACACACATGCTTGTCATTCCGAGTCGTCCACCAGGTGTCCCGTACTATTGCTGGTACGATGACAGATAAGCAGGGAGGTCCTGGGGAAGTCGGACTTGTCATCAGGGTTGGGTTCAAACCGTAGCGAGTAAAGTTTTTTTTTTTTGAAACAGGGGTAGAAGTTCCACCACATTTCATTAACAGAGAGAAGAGAAAAATAAGCACCGATCTAAGGTAAACTTAGCCACCTCTTACATACCAAAACAACTATACTATAACACCTACGACTGATACAACAAGCCACCAAAACCATGCTACCTAATCTACTGAACTTTAGCTGTACCGATGATAAGGCACCTAACTTGCTCATCTCATCTCACCTCGCTAGAACATAAAGCCACCACACCAGTAACAAGAACACATCTATTGCTTAACCCTTTCATTTATTTGGTCCACACAAGGCTGCAAAAATCACACTAGGTGGGAATGAACCGCTCAAGACTTTTATGCTTGTATCTATGGCACCCTCATCCACTTCATCATCCTTTCAAAGAATGCCCAACTTCTTCATCCACAAATATTGTGCTTTCTGATTCGTATCAAGATGCCCAACTTTTGTTTTGCAAGCCAGGGAAGCGTTCCGCCAATGGATAAGCTATTTACATGATTTCCTAACCTTTGGACCTTCCACCTTTGAGGTTGATGATTCAATAGGTGCAATATCTGTAGTAACGAAAGTGATAGATCCTCATCACTATGAGTTAGTGTTGGAGATGAGTGCCTCAAATTCTCCATAGAAAGACCACCACCACATCCTGAAATATCTGAGAGAATTGGACATGTAACTCCTTCCATGGAACCTGGAACTTATCACATATCACACGAGCAACTTCCATTGCGGAAATAGGCATGCCAGAAAAGAAGACCAACATAGAGCAATGCTTTGTAGTGCTACCAGTCAATGAAGGAGGTGCATCCATAGAGGGATGCACCATGGAAAGTATGTCAGAGCACCCTGAGCGGGTATGAGGGCACCAACGAGCAAGGTGCCCGATGCCCTAACACATAAGACAACAAGGCCGGTTTCTGCAAACCGCAACCTGATGGTTTAGCGAGGCAATTGAAGCACTTGCCGTGGAACCTTGACGAAGGGTGCAACCATGCCATCTTGGTCACCTGTTGGTCCTTGGGATCTTGAACAATGCACGAGTTTGGACATTCTGCAACTTGGTGGCCGGTGGTGAAGCAATTGAAACACTTGTCGTTCAATCTACCTCACAAAGGAGGCTTCTTAGCCATTGGGTGAGAATGACACGGGATGTTTTGCATGGTAGGACGCCGACCTCTCTTGTCAACCTGAGTCCACCCTTCAGAGCTAGAGCCTAGTAGTAGACTCAGTGCACTTGTCTTCTCTTCACTTCCCATGCCAATCTCAGAAGAAGTCTTCAGAAATTTGGTAGGGGCAATTCATCAAACAACTTGCAGGCGTTGTTTGATAGGAGTGGAGAACCTGAAGAATTGAGGGCAAACTAGCGAATAATGGCGAAGGTCAGTGGAAAAGTGGCAGGAATGTGGGTTGAAGATGGCGGAGAGGACGGGCAATGGCGCCGGAGGGGCTTAGGCAGCTAGGTGGAGTTGGGTAGCGATACATAACTCGATGGCGCGGAGAGCAAAGTGGAGCTGGGGCCGACACTGGTTGTGCGGTGGCCAAGGATGGTGAAGAGAGATGTGGGTAGGGGGACCACCGGTGGGCCCTCCAGCAGGTGACGGTGACAGAGCTCCTAGATGGGGGTGAGTGGGTGTGGGGCGACGAGAGTGGTGAGCAGGGGGCGGCAGTGGAGGGGTGGCGTGAGAGTGGGTGGGCAGAGGCAGGGAAGGCGGCGGACAGGGGTGGACGCCGGTGCTAGAGTGGGGGCTGGCGGCAGCAAGAGCTGAACCTTAGATCATCTCGAGGGTCGCCACTGGAAGGCTCCCACGGTCCGCTCAGTTCGTGTTTTACCGCAACGAGTAAAGTTGAAAAGCTAGGTAAAGACGGAGGTTGCATCCATCATCTTCATCGTCGGAATCGGCTTACGGATAGAAGCCATCGGTACTCGACAAAACAGTACATTTAATAAGCTGTGATGGATAATCAAGATATCTCGATGCTGGAATATAATGTAGTGTAACATATGGTTGCCTGGTTAGTGTTAGGTCAAACTGCAGTGAGTACATGCTTGAGACTGACTGCATGTGGTACCTGAGAATAGTTAAAGGCAGCTGTTTAAATTAACCCCACAACAGCTTTCAGTTGATCACCTTTTATCAAGGGAAGATTCTATACATTTGGTCCCTTGACTCCTTACTCTACGAATCGTAATATTCAATATCAACTCAAAATCTGTAAAATTTATTTTACATGTCCAAATATTAAGGATGGCCCTGCTCTTTTTCAACTTTTGGTTTCTGCTTTTGACTTTTCTACAGTAACTAGTTTTTAAATGAAATATATTTCCAAGATAGGATCTACTAGTTAATTGTAGTAAATACTGTATCGACTTTATTTATATCAGTAAAAATCGCACGTGAGTTTCCGTTACTCTATAATCTCTCGCACGGACAATCTAAAAGTCACCAGCTATAACAAAAAATCGTAAGGCTCAGTAAAAAAAAGGCCCGATAGCCAGTGCAAATGATTTTTCAAGGGTTGGTTTCATGGGCGGTCGTAGGTGACATTATTGCCACAAGACAAAATTACTATAGCAATTGAGATGTAAAATAGGCTGACTTGGAGTTGAGAGCGAAAATTAGATTAACATAGGAAAATTAAGAGGCCAAAATAGGCTTTTTAGAAAAAGGAAGGAAATACGTCAATCAACAGACAGCCAATCGCCAGGGTAGATTCATACGTCACGGGCCCACCTACGGCCTCTCCCAATTGAGAGAAAGATTCTGGAGAGGGTAGAACTACGTGCGTATCCTCCGTGTCCCAACTGGACACGTCGGACAGACAGCCAGGTAAGCGTCCGTACACGTCACCATCCAACGCGGCTCCCCGACGCGTCACACCAAACCATATAAATTTCGCGAAGACGCCGCGGCAAATCGATTCGAGCTTTACCGATTTCGCATGCATACAGCAGCACTCAGAGCTACCAACGTATGACAACTCGCGCAGCCTTTGCTCGCGCTCATTAGCTCGTGATATGCTGGCAGCCAACTGCCAACATGCAGTCGTCGCCGCCGCCGCGTGAGCAGCGCATGCAGCAGTCGCCGTCAGGCGGCCCGGCGCCGGAGAGGAAGTACAAGGGCGTGCGGCGGCGCAAATGGGGAAAGTGGGTGTCGGAGATCCGGCTGCCCAACAGCCGCGAGCGGATATGGCTCGGCTCGTACGACACGCCTGAGAAGGCGGCGCGGGCGTTCGACGCGGCGTTCGTCTGCCTCCGCGGCCCCGGCGCCGAGGCCGGGCTCAACTTCCCGGAGTCGCCGCCCGCCGTCGCCAGCACCAGCGACCCGCAGGAGGTGTACGCGGCCGCAGTTTCGTACGCCAACCGGGAGGCTGCACCCGCCGGAGCCGCCACGGCTTTGCGGGAGGAAGCAACTGGTGATTCCACGGCGCATGACGGCGTGCCAGTGGAAAGCGTGGTGGTGCCCCCGCTGCATGTTCCCTCGGCCGAGGGCTTCGACTGGTTGCAGTTGATGGCGAACCCACCGCCGCACTTCTCGCCAACCGTGATGAGCAGCCATGCGTACTTGCCGATGTCGCCGACGGCGGCGGACGACATGGAAGAGAACGACAATGGTGCATGCCCTGGTCTTTGGAGTTTTGATTATGATGAAGACTGCTCGTACTTCCGACATTAGCACCCAACGATCGCAAAACGCAGTAGTACTTTGATATTTCTGAGCTTTGAGCACATTTCTCGGCCACCTGTCAGTATCCTCTTATGATGTTGACTCCAGTCAACTAGTCAGTCACTGCATGCATGCTTATGTCTGTTCATCGTGAGCAGATCGGAATGCGGGCCCTTGCAGGCATGCCAGGTTGAGTGCACATTTTCTATTTCTGGGTTTTTTAAGAGATGGAACATACATTTTTATTTTTGTAGGAAAATTATAAGGGCCGTTTATTTTTGTAGGAAAATTATAAGGGCCGTTTAGAACACAAAAAAATTTACAAAAATTTTATAGAAAATAGTTCAATTCTCCCTCATGAAGCAGGAGAAATGATCCCCGTGTTCCAAATAGGAAGAGAGAGGGCTTGAGAGAGATTGAGAGATAACAGTGCTTATGTGTGTTCTACTCTAGTGGCTCTGTCCTCTCAATGGATTGTCTGCAAACATTCATCTTTAAGTAGAGATTAAATCTCTAAATTCGACCAAGTCTTCTTTCCATATATTCAAGTGTTGATTTCTTGATTTGGCTTGTTTTTTGTATTTCTTTCTCCTCTCTTGATCTTGCTTGGTGTCAATAACGTGTAAGTGATGGAAATTTCTCTTGCATACCTTATCCTATCATCTAAGCATTTGTTCTTTGCAAGTTCTTAATTTTGCCTGATTTTGTTGCCTCTTGTGCACAAGGGAGAAAATGCCTCAACTTTCGCAAGATCTTGGTGAAATTCTTGTTGGATTAGCTTCTTGAGGTATTAATCTTAGTGTGTTTGAAGTTTCATTTCATTTGTGTTATAAATATTGTATGTATTGATATGAGGCCCAAAGTGTCATATATATAGGAGAGTACAAAATGATATGCCATATAAAGATAAGACATATATGGAATAGAATCCAAGTCATATAAGGAAATAGATAAGAGTCCTTATATATTTCCTATTCTTATCCTTAACACCCCCTCTCAAATGCAAGGCGTATGCAATAGCATTGCATTTGGAAAAGAGTTGACACTAAAACAAGATAAATCCGAAGTCCGAGTCTTGATGATGTCGTCGTTGCGTGCAGTTTTGGAATAAACTGTCAAATCAAGCCGAAGAGGAATAGATAGATGCATGACGGCGCATATCAAAATCCAAGAGGCGGCGGCGCAGTGCATAGAGAACGCGCGACGGCCTTTAAAGCACAGGGCGGCGGCTAGAGAAGCGGCGGCATCATAACGACTTCTCTGATCTGCACGCGACTCAAATAGTAGAGCGGCGGCTGCTACCAAGCACAATAAAAATCCTACACTTCTATGACTGATAATAAATTTTGTGGACTCGCACGGCTTGAACGAACAAAAATTAGAAACTACGGATTTTGGATGGACGTAACAGAAGACTTACGAGAAATGAAAATAACTCCAAAACTCAATCGAGACGGAAGTAAACCAAACCAAACTTCACCCGATCCTCTCTCTCTTCACTCCATCGCCCCTTCTGCTTTTCTCCCCCTCCCGCACACGGCCTAACTCTTTCCGACCCATTTGCGCGCCCTGATGCTCTGCAGCTGAGGACATCGATCGCTGGGTGTCTGCTCCACCCCTTTTTCTCGCGTCGCATGCCTCCGTCTGAGACCAAACCACCATTGCGTTCCGTCTGAACCAAACCATCGCCTCTCTCCCCGATCTTTTCTCCTCGCACGACTCCCTTCCTTGCCATTCTCGCCGCGACTCCCGTATCTGCGCACGGGCGGAGAGGCCGAGGGCATTCGGGCGGCAAGGCTGAGCGCATTCGGGCGGCAAGGGCGAGGCGTGTTCGGGCGGCAAGGGTGAGGCGGCGTCGGCGGCGAGTGAAGGCGATCCGGATGTGGTGCGGGGCCGCCGGATCAGGCGGCGGAGAGACTGGAGGCAGCGAGATCCAGCGAACGGGAGACGGCGGGATCTCGGACGGCAAGGCCGATGCAGCGGCGGCGTCTGACGGGCGGCGGAGCTGCCGGATCCGGCGGATCCGGACTTTCAGCGTCGGAGGAGCGATGGCGAGCGAGACGGACGGCGCACCGAACGCGGCGGGCGAAGGGCGGTGCGAGAGCGGCCGTGGCAACAGCCAGTAGCGGCAACGGCGGCGCAGCGGCGGCGCGGCGGCAACCGGCGCTGCGTCGGCCGGACGCAAAAGCGGTGTGGCGGGCGGCGGCACCGAGGTGGAGGTGGCGGAGGCTACGGCCAGCGCCGCGACAATGGCGGCTACTGGCGGCGGCGTGTTCGGCGTTGGAGGACGACATGAGCGTGGAGAGCAGCGCGTCGAACGCCGTCGGGTAGCAGCGCGGCGGCCGTGGCCTGGTCATCGGCGGACGCCATCAGCCCAGCAGCACGACGGTTCTGATGGTCTCGGCGACGGCGTCGAGAAGATGGCCGCCCCCAGGAGAGATCGATTCTCCCGGGGGCAGCGATAGCGGAAGACGAACGGAGGCTAGGTATGGAATCTAGGCTCTGATACCATGTTATAAATATTGTATGTATTGATATGAGCCCCAAAGTGTCATATATATAGGAGAGTACAAGAGGATATGCCATATAGAGATAAGGCATATATGGAATAGAATTCAAGTCATATAAGAAAATAGATAAGAGTCCTTATCTATTTCCTATTCTTATCCTTAACAATTTGGAGCCATGGATTGAAAGTTGGGTCGTTTTGTGGTATGAACCAGGTTAATAGTGCATATATATATATATATATATATATATATATATATATATATATATATATATATATATATATACACACACACACACACACACACACACATACACACACGTACACACATATGTATGTATGTATGTATGTATGTATGTATGTATGTATGTATGTATGCATTCCAAAAGATTATGTGAATTGCGATTCCAAAAGATGATGTGGATTGCGTGCACTTAGAAGGTGGGAGAGACACATGAGAAACTGGACGAGTTTGTGATGCTTATGTACATTGACAATCTTCTAGCGGTGCGCTTTCTCGATCTGATCATCTACATAAATATGGTACTGGCCAGGATGCATAATTTATGTCTATATTGTTACGGATAGAATAATTATATTCTTAACATATATATGGTGTGGTCCAGCTATATATGTATGTATACCATCTTTTGTTTCTGTCAAGGTTTAATTTCATTAATTCCATAGATGTACTCCGAGTCCCCAATAATAAAATCCACGTACGAAAGAGCTGCATCGATCGATATGTAACATTTTCCTTTGTCGTTTACTTTCATCTGATCTGTACAATGATTAGCACCTGAGAAGACATAGATGGCCAGCTTAATTTACGCGTCAGCCGTGCGAGTATATGTATAGCCACATCGATCTCCCTCGTGATGCACATGGATCTGCATATGTTCCATTTGCAGGCGCGTAGAGCTAAATCTGCATGTCAATTAGAACTGAGAGTGGGAAAAAACAGGCGCATGCATGCACATATACAGGACTGTGTTTAAGGCGCGTGGCTTCATGCAGATATTTCCCGGCTTCACACGGTGTTTCTTTAAGGCGCGTGCCATTTTCCAGTGCTGCTCACAAAAGGACTGCCACTACCCTTGTCGTCCCAGCACCAGTCTTGGGACAAGATTGTGCTGGTGAGAAATAACGCACATGAGTGGGTACGTTCATCGTTAGTTTGTAGTTGGTTTGCACTTTCATTCCTGCAATTTTCAGCTATCGGAACAGCTACTGCTCAAATTGTTCCGACCAAGCGCGCGTGGCGGCGGAGGCAAGGGCATGCTCGGGGTAGGTCGTCGAGCACCGCGGCGGAGCCAGGACAGAGCTCGGTATGGGTTAACATGGTTTTTCATCCATAGCAACATACGGCTAGTAAAGTGATAGAAAAAGAAGCCATTATGTTTGCTTTCAAGGGACAGAAATTAGCATGTTAATCGGTGAAACAAGAGAAGGAACTACACCGTTGGGACCAATTAGACATATGATAGAGCTTCCTACTTAATAGTTCAATACAACTCTAATTTCTGAGCTATGAACAGGGGCGGATTCAGGAAAACAAAATACTGAGGTCACTCTTCTAAACATATGGTGTCATTGCCTGTTTATAAGTGCCATTTGTTATCTTCAAAGAGGATTTGTACTAGGTTTAACAAGAAGTCATTGATGTCACATGACCGCAATGCTTACATGCTGGATCCGCCCCTGGCTATGAAACCGGCCACAGTATATAGGCACGTATTCTGCAACCTAAGATAGAACAAAACAACGTAACCTAGGAGGATACATGTATCATTGAAGAGTTCAGCAAGTTATTAAGCCATATATACATTAGTTGTGTTACGATCGGCACCTCATGGCCAAACATGCAGACATCAACTCAAGCCATATACATAGATCGATGTTGCTATTTCTGTTAGCTTTGCATGGATGAGTTCGTAGCTGTTACTGCTGCACATGTTATCGACTTCGACTCTTTTTTTTTCTTTCTAGCAAACACGTGCAGCAATTATCTTGCTGCGGTGATCAGGTTGTCGGGGTGAGCATATAGTGGAAAGCCGCGAGGCGCGACGCGAGTTTCGGGAAAAGAAAAACTTTAGACGCGGAGCCATCCAATTATACGTAGAGTTCAAATTAGACTCGAATGGTTCGATCTTAATAATTACAACGAGGCTACGATCGATGGAGGGGCACGCCGATACGTATGTTCGTGTTTTCTTTGCACGAGAGACCCACGAGGCAACGAATTAAACGGATCGTCAATTTACAGGAGCTATTCCGGCAAGAACGAATGCACAGGATCGTGACTGAAAGTTGATATCTCTGCAGAGTGTTATAATCTATTCGAATAGCTATGCCTCCGGTCATATACAAAGTGTGAAAATACCACAGTGTGTAGTTTTTATAAAATAGTTATTGGCATGGTGTTATGATAAAGAAGAGGCTTCAAAAAACCAGTTAGAAAAAATCATCTTGTTTATGTCAGCTTTTGGAGAATTCAAAGTGAAAAGCAAAAAAAAAAACACCAAAAAAACACGCCATTGTTGTACACCGGGGCAGTGTTTCCACAGGTACGCTCTGGCACGACCTTACGTACCAGATACACCCAGTATCCATCGAGTTAAAGCCACTTTTGACACTGTTTCACATCGTATTTATAAAAATAGCCGTATGCATATCACATTAACAAAAATATCGTTATGCCGTCTGGTGGGTGGCGGCAGCGTGGAGAAGATGATGCGTGGCACCTGCCGCCTGGTGAGCAGACGGCAGACGCCTGCCACCCACCCATGGGACGGAGCTGGATTAATTACCTATCTAAATTCGTAATTTATAATTTTTTAAATTGTTAAATATAGTAAATGAGGTAAAAAATTATGACATTTTTGGTAGAGCTTCCTGAGGCATCGTGGTATGTTGTGTAATTATTTTGCAATTTTTTAGGTCATTTGCTAGCACTAAAAATTCTTAGAACGACGCATAATTAACTAGGTTATTAAATGTTATGTGTCGCTCTAAAAATTTTAGAGATAGTAAATGGTTGTGAAAAATTATGAAATTTTTTATGGAGCTTTCTGATAAAGTGTGCTACGTTATGTATTTTTAAGTAATTTTTTGCACCACTGTAACATCCCAAAAATTTAAATTTGGAAATATAGAGCTTTTGAATTATTTTTAAAATGTATTCTATTTTGAGTTTGGATTATTATGGTGTTACTTAAATTTTGGTTACGATTCCACTAATTGAAAACCTATGAAAAAGACAAAACAAACATTAGTAATGCCGAAAAAGGAAATATGCAAATAATAGAAAACAAAAATTCTAAATACGAATCGGAAAAGATGATCCAACATATCGAGGGAGAAACCGGAGTTAAAATATAAAATTTCACTTGGAAATAACGACATAAATAGCAATAAAAGTAAATGAATAAAATACAAAACATGTATACAAGTTGTGCAAGGAAGAGTTTGGCAATATAGGAGACAAAGTTTTAAATTAGAAATTTGATGCCATGTGGGCCCCAGATTTTCTCTCTCTTTCCTTTTCTTTATCTTTCCCTTCCCCCTCCCGGTTTCTCACTGCGCGCGGGCCCCACCCCTGCCCGTTCTCTTCCTCTGGCCGCTGGCCCTCCTCCCTTTCTTTTCTTTCTCCTCCCCCGAGCGCGCCTGGTTCCTCCTCCCTCCTTCTGCGGCCGAGCATCCTCCGCGTCGCCCTCCCTTCCTCTCTTCCCTGCGCCGATGCTCTACCCAGTGGACGCCCGCCCTGCCACGGCGACCTACCATCGCTCGCCTGCGATCGCGCCGAGCCCCGCCCGCCTCCCTCTCCTCCCGCTCCGCTCGCTCGCTTTCTGGCGTGGCGCGGCGCAAGGCGGCGACCTGCCATGAGCTTATACGCCAAATCTCCCCCAAAGATATGGCAGCGACGCCCGGTCATTTCCGCCCTGTCGCCACCACCGTCTGCCACCGTCGTCTGACATCGCCGCACGCCCCCGACGTGACCGCACGGCCCCGCCCGTTGCCAGCACTGCCCCGCCGCTTATAAGGCCTGCGCGTCCCTCTGTCAGCACCGCCATCCTCCACTCTCACTCCCACCCCGAGGAATTGCACTCACTGCGCCCCTAGCTCGCCGGCGACTCCATTCCCTTCCACGCCGGCCGAAGAGGTGGCGGCCGATTAGAGCCGTCCCCGGCCAATTCCGCCGCACCGAAGCTGCACCGTGACGTCACGAACTCATCCCCGTCGCCGGCCGCAGCAATCGCCGCCTGTAGGATGCCGGCGCCATGCGCTCGCCTGCACCGCCGTAGGCCATCGCCGCCAGCTCGCCGTGGTACCCCTCCAGCTCGGCCAAGCATTCGGTAAGCGTCCCCGTGAACCCCGCATGCTCCCGCGCCCACTAATTTATCCCTTCATCCACGCCGGCGCCGCCGCCCCGAGCTCACCTCGCCGCCGACCGCTTTGCGCAGCCGCCCGTTCGCCTCGCCGCCATTCCGGCCACCGTTCCGCCACCCCTAGCCTCACTGCTCTCGGGACAACCCTCTTTATGTGTTACCCCTTCCTCCCCGGCCACCGTCCGCCGCCGGCGTCGTCGACACCGAGCGCCGGCGCAGCTCCTCTGTTTCCACCCTGGCTGTAACTCGGTACATGTATTTTTGCTTCCCTCTTTTGTCAGCCCAGGCCGAAGGCCCACTTGGCTAGCCGCGCGTACGCTCGCTACCGAGACCCGCGTTCGAGTCCTTCCGGCCGCAATATTAGTTGTAGGTTTTTTTTTTATTATTTTATTCTATTTTTGCTAGCGCATCCAGTGGAGGAAAAAGGCAAATAAAAATCCGAAATTAATTAATAATAGATGCTAAAAATTGATTAGGATATAAATGAGCTTATAAATTATTTAATAATGGATTGATCATTATGCACTAGTGACTAATGTGCCTTTGTTCATTATTTTAAGGGCTTAATTATTAATCAAAGGCACAATAAGAAATCTAAAAGGGATGTAAATGAGGCTATTGGGTGTCTACGTTTGGACTAGTTCATGTATGCAAAAGTAATATGGTTTGAGCAATCATCTAAGAAGCTAACTATTAATTCAAAGCAAAAATAAATAAATTAGGAATTAAAAATAAAGTTAAGCCTAACAATAACAAAGGTGTGGACAAGTGATGATGGTGTCAGTGACTAAATCTTAATATTAATCAAATCTTAACATTAGATTTAGTAAATAATAATATTAAGTATAAATGTATATAACAAGCTAGGGCCCGTATAAATAGATCCTAACTCAAATTAAACTAAGCCTAGTGATAACTGAGAACACATAAAATATCATGCCATAAAATACTATAGGCCCGGACTCTAGGATTAATTCGATAAGCTAAAATTTGTATACGTCGTGTATGTAGTATGTACCCTGAATATTGATGTTCGACACAATACTACCTGGCTAGACTTGTTCACCAACTCATAGGTCTAACCTAGCTCATGGAACTTCCTAAATAAATACGAAAATAATAAAAGAATACTAGTAATAAGAAGAGCGCGTCATCGTACCTTGTCACCGACCTTGCCTCAAGTCACCCGTTAACTCGTGAATGAAGCTAAATTGATTTCGTTTGGATTTATGTGGATCTTTTGAGTTATTTGCTTTTATTCGTGTTCAATTCTTTAGCATGTAATTAGAAACTGGAGTCCTGAAGAATCAAGGAATCAAGCATTATCAAGAGCAAAGTGAAGATAAGGACTAAAAGCTCCGGAGAAAGCATTGCGTGAGCCCAAGACCGCGGTAAACCGCGTCAAAGTAGTCAATACTTTGATCATATTGAACCTACATTTTATGCAAATTACTTTGGTTTAAATTATCAAATTACATGCTGTTATTTTATGTACAAATACATGCTTAATTCAATATTCTAGTTATATGCCCATTGTTTACCTTGATTAATATTACACCCCCTTGTTGAATATTTGAATATGTGATCCTTGTCGCCCTAGCGAAATTATGATAGTAACCTTTTGAAAATAAGTCCGTAATTCATTACGCCATGCGTAGTGTTGCATAGATATTCATGGGCGTGGCGCCAAGCATCACTTTATTCATGAGAAAATTTGGTTGGGCGGTCATGGTGGGAATGACGGAGAAATATTTGGAACTATTATTTTATGCTCCCAAAACCCCAACTTGCTTGAATATCGGGTGAATGGTTCGATGGTGTGTGTGTGAATGGTGCGGTGGAGGCACAAAGTGGGTTGTGGTAGAATCGCCCGAGATACCACTAAGGTGAATCTTGTCATGATCTCCCACGTAAACAAGTGCAACCACAAGTTTGTAAAGTACATCTTGGCTAAGTAGTTGTATCGAAACTCCTGGACTCATCTCACTGGTAGTGGATTGAAGTGGATAAGCAAGGGCAAGGGAGGCCTAAAGGGACACCAAGGGAGGGTGAAGTTTTCCACTGTTCTAAGCGTTGCGGGAAGTGGAGCCACTGCGTTAGTAATCGTGGAGAACATCCGTGCATAGATGGGACCCACCGCAAGTGGGAGAAGCCCATAAGGTGAGATGATAAAGGAACTAGATACTCGAGCAGTCCACCGTGATGGTGCGCTCAACCGCATGACTAAGGAATCATGTGGGGCAACGAGTTGATTGTCTCTTGTGGTGAAAGTGTACAAACTCGCAGAGTCAAAACTATTCGAATAGCCGTGCCCACGGTCATGGGCGGACATGGGAAACTTAACGATATAGTTCTGTTTCAAAATGATTTGTGGGTGGGAATGGAAAAGTGAAGGGCAATGCAAGGCCCTGGTTTGAGTTGTCCTCGGTGTCGTCCCAGTGGTAAGTTAAGCGGCTATAACGCTGAAGGATTAAGCATATGGTGCAGATGCCATGTAACGGTGGATGGAATCTGAATCGCTACTGTTATTGCATTCTCATATATATTACGTTTTGTTCAAACTGCTAAGTCTCGTGGAATTTCTATGTATTATATTTCAAAAGCTAAGCGATGATAAAGCTTACGCTTTTACAAAGTAAAATGACAGGAAGAATGAATAGAGTCGTAGGAAGAGTGGATGACTGTTGTGGTAAATACATAACGATGATTGGTGGATTCATGCAAATTTTAAGCAGAGAATATTAGAAAGGGTTTAGGAGAAATAAGTCGGTGGAGTCTATATGAATGGATGGGTTAGAAGGATGATTTAAATGATTTTTGGAAGATTAGAGTGTGCAAAAGAAATTGTTGGATTACGACACTAATATAAATTCTTGAGAGATGTTAGTAATAATGTGATTGATAGGATTTGATTAAAATCTTGGAAGGATGAATTGAATTTTGGGTACATCGGAGGAATAATAATTACAGTATAACTGGATCAATGATTTTGGAGAATTAGAAGAGTGTAAAGGCAATTGTTGGATTTAATGGGATTAACAGGAATTGATCTAGATAGATGATTTGAATTTGAGGAAATTTGGAGATATGATAATTTAAGCATAAACTAGATTAATGATATTCCTGGTGCAGAGGCATTGATGAATTAGTTAGAGATAAATAATGAAAATAAGGGTGAGTATGAAAAGAGCAACTTATGGTTCTGGATCATTAGCAGAAAGGATTGATTTGTTAGAAAGTTCTGATATGAATGATGTCGGTGGATTAAAAAGTAATCCTATTAAGGAATCATTGGAATTCAGAAGTAGGAAGTTGGTGAATATTGATTACAAGATTGGACTAGTATGAATTCGGAATACGTGAAGATATTGGTGGATTCAGAATGAATGTATATATGTATAAAGGGTTCGATCGGTGGATTAGCTAAATGATGCCACTCATTGTTTGGAGTCTTAGACGACATTTAGTAAGAAAATTGTGTCTTTGGGGAATTAAGTCAATTATGTCATTTGGTGAAGTGAGTCGATTTGGCAATCGCCGTGGGAAGTTTTAGGTAGCGGTAATAACACTATGGTTTAATAATAGCAATGCTACCAAAAGCGATTTCTGGCAAATAAAATAACCCGAGCCTTTCCTTTGATAAGCCATGCATACTATATATTTGCATTACGTGTATTGGCTCATGAACACGGTGGTTAGTGTGCTCACACTCGCTCTCATAACAAAATTCAGAATCAGGAATCAGATCACTACGCATCAGCAATACTTGGGTCTTGAAGGCAAAGAAGGTAATGATGTCAAGGGCTAGGTCGCGAACCTCCAGTTGGCTGCCTGTGGGCATGTCCTGAAGGTCCCACCTGTATGCTTCGTTCTTCCGCTGCTGCAATTTATTGATTTCGGCCTAATCGGCCCATGAGTAAGTCTACTATTTTATTTATGCTTTCGCATGGTATGTATTTGATATTCATTTTCTGTAACTGTGAGCACTATCTACTGATCCAGGGAATAGTGCATTAAATCACAGAGGATTTCGGATTGAAAAATCCGGTCCGGCGAGGATGGTATCGAGCATATCGACTGCAGATCGTGACCTAGTTAGCCTGGTCGTTAGTTCCATGACTAGACATATTTCTTTAAAAACACTATATCCGAAAATACAAGTTACACTGCTCGTTCTTATCTCTCTTAGATGATTCCCTCTTATCTATATGCTGCCTTAGCCATTTCTACTTTTCATGCTCTCTTACCCTGAACTCAAAAGGAAGAAAATCCAGTACTCCTCTTGTGAACTCTCCTTGAAAACCTATTTTGGACCAATAGTCATGATGCTTGAATTTAAAGCTTTACTTCAAAAAAAAAAAATCCTTGGAGAACTAATTATCAAATTGCTTACGAAATTCATTTTCAAACTCATTTTCACAAACACGGATCTTAGAAATATTCATAAGTTAAACTACTTACCAAAAACTTATTCAAAACTTTACCTTGGTTTCTTAAATAGTTCAAAACAAAGTTATTTCTTGAAAGCTTCCCCCAACAAGGACTTTGTTTTGCAAGAATAGATCCTAAGGGTCAACCTTGGGGTGTTACCTTTGAAAGAGTTATATTGGTAAAAACCTATTTCCCGTGTTTGGTTTTATCACCCCTAGTTAAAAGAAAAATCTTCATTTTTGCCACAAAGTTTCATTAAAATGATAATATTAATAATGATAATACTGGCATAAGAAATGATATCAAGCCAATCACCTCCAAATACTTTCCTCTTCTTTCTATTGATTTGGGAAGAAAAATTTTGATCCTCATCTCGTACCCTTACTCCAAAAATTTAAGGTTAGGAACGTTGAAGATCGTTATGAAGATAAAGTGGTTCCGTTTCAAACAAACTATGCAGATGAACCCTGTGCCCCCCCTTTATGTGTGCTCCCCCGAGTAGACGTTGTATTGTCGCAAGATTTCATTTTGGCCCTGTGCACTGCCCCCTTGCCCTCGGGCGTCCTATTTCGCAGTCCCAGGAAAAGCTTGCTTTCAAAAATTTGTGTGGTTCGGTATCGCCTGACTTACGGGTATACTCTCTTAGAATTTTAATGGGTTTAGAGTATCTTATCTCTACGATGTGACACTCGTCTCATGCTGTTCCCTCTCACCCTTTTCTGGAAAATCCTATCAGGCCCAATGGATGAAGGGACCACCGCCACGTCGGGAGTAAGGAGGAAGAATAATAATTGATGCTCATAATAGCCCCAACCATGTGTACCGGTAGTCACAAGAATTCACTCTACGAGAAAAGTCAAAGAGAGGCCATCATCATGAAAATAACAGTGGCCCTGCACTAAATAAAGGCACTCAGAAGAAGAAAAGCAAATGTTTCAGATGTGGCGACCAGGGGCATTATGCGAAGGTCTGCCCCATCAAGAGGAAAGACAAGCAAATAATAGATGCCATCACCATCAGCCTCAATTCCGACGAAGAAGAACAAGTTGCGAAAGTTTTATCACTAGACCAGGAAGCTACAATGAATAATATATGCAGTGAGTGTGGCAAAGAAGGACATATCGCACAACACCGCCTCCACTACGACAAATTGGACAAGGAGCTGTTTCACTTGCGGGCAAACCGGACATATTTGCTACAATTGCCCGATCTCCTCGCTTATCTTGCAAGAAACATCATTACCCGACGATCGCCTCATCAATCTAGTAGCATGCGAGCGTTGTGGGGAGAAGGACATGAGAAAAGTCAATGTACGACTAGGCGCCCTAACTGTGAAGGAGACCACCCTCCAGGAGCATGCCCAACAAGCAAGATCACATGTTTTCTCTGCGAAGAACAAGACCACTGCCCCAAGGACTGCTCCATGAGCCTATTGCTGACCAAGACAACTGAGATACAACGGACAAGTCTCCAAGTCGCCAAAGGACTTATCAGGCCCGAAGTTAGGAAGAATAACTAATATCTGTAACTATTTATTTTGAGGGGGGTAGCAAGAGTAGACCAAATGTTGGAAGGCTACTATGATGTGTAATCACTTTTGGGAGTATCGATATGATGTATGCCTACCCTGGAGATGCAACAGTTTGTGTTTGGCCAAATCAAATCAGAACATAGAGATCCGCAAAGCCAAAAATCTTCTGTAGGCAAGGATTACGAGATGTACCCTTAGCTAAAATCATCAGCTCGTCAAAACCCTAGAGTAAGGGCAAGACCCTAGCAAAAGTGAAAGACCACCCTATAAAAATACCCATCATCACCTCTGCATTCCTAAGGCCCTCTACCCCCTAAGACACAGATCATTGCTACCCACCTATCAGTGTAAGACTCTACAACCGTATGTCCACCGAACAATGCGACTACTTCATTCGACGACAAAGTGAAGACAACAATGTCGAAGAACAAGTATTCGAAAGTCTACGACCTACCCAAGAGGACGAGGTTTCTCTCTCCCCTTTTGACTTCTCCAAGTGCTAATCCCAATTGTGCAGATATTCACCTCTCCGCGAAGCTAAAAGAACTATGCGTCAAGCAACACCCGGAAACCCATTGCTAGCCAATATCCCCCACCTACCTTCTTTCTATTCTACCGGAATCTCGGGGTCGAGATTCATTTAAGGGGGGTAGATTTGTAACATCCCAAAAATTTAAATTTGGAAATATAGAGCTTTTGAATTATTTTTAAAATGTATTCTATTTTGAGTTTGGATTATTATGGTGTTACTTAAATTTTGGTTACGATTCCACTAATTGAAAACCTATGAAAAAGACAAAACAAACATTAGTAATGCCGAAAAAGGAAATATGCAAATAATAGAAAACAAAAATTCTAAATACGAATCGGAAAAGATGATCCAACATATCGAGGGAGAAACCGGAGTTAAAATATAAAATTTCACTTGGAAATAACGACATAAATAGCAATAAAAGTAAATGAATAAAATACAAAACATGTATACAAGTTGTGCAAGGAAGAGTTTGGCAATATAGGAGACAAAGTTTTAAATTAGAAATTTGATGCCATGTGGGCCCCAGATTTTCTCTCTCTTTCCTTTTCTTTATCTTTCCTTCCCCTCCGGTTTCTCACTTTCATCGCTGGGCCCCACCCTGCCGTTCTCTTCCTCTGGCGTGGCCTCCTCCTTTCTTTTCTTTCTCCTCCCGAGCGCCTGGTTCCTCCTCCTCCTTCGCGGCCGAGCATCCTCCGCGTCGCCCTCCCTTCCTCTCTTCCCTGCGCCGATGCTCTACCCAGTGGACGCCCCTGCCCTGCCACGGCGACCTACCATCGCTCTGCCCTGCAGTCGCGCCGAGCCCCGCCCGCCTCCCGTCTCCTCCCGCCTGCTGCTGCTCGCTTTCTTCACGTGGCGCGGCGCAAGGCGGCGACCGCCATGAGCTTATACGCCAAATCTCCCCAAAGATATGGCGGCACGCCGGTCATTTCCGCCTGCCGCCACCACTGCTCGCCACCGTGTCGACATCGCCACGACGCCCGACGTGACCGCACGGCCCGCCTGGTTGCCGCCGCCCGCCGCTTATAAGGCTGCGCGTCCCTCTGTCGACCGCCATCCTCCTCTCACTCCCACCCCGAGGAATTGCACTCACTGCGCCCCTAGCTCGGCGACTCCATTCCCTTCCACGCCGGCCGAAGAGGTGGCGGCCGATTAAGCCGCCCCGGCCAATTCCGCCGCGCCAAGCCGCACCGTGACGTCACGAACTCATCCCGTCGCCGCCGCAGCAATCGCCTTTGTGGGATGCCGGCGCCATGCGCCGCCGCTGCCGCCAGAGGCCATCGCCGCCACCGCCGTGGTACCCTCCGGCTCGGCCAAGCATTGATGGCGTCCCGTGAACCCGCATGCTCCGCGCCCACTAATTTATCCTTCATCCACGCCGCGCCGCCGCCGAAGCTCGCCTCGCCGACCGCTTTCTTGTGCCGCTGTTCGCCTCGCCGCCATTCCGCCACCGTTCCGCCACCCCTAGCCTCACTGCTCTCGGGACAACCCTCTTTATGTGTTACCCCTTCCTCCCGGCCACCGTCCGCCGCCGCGTCGTCGACACCGAGCCGCGCAGCGACTCCTCTGTTCCACCACCGGCGTAACTTTCGGTACATGTATTTTTGCTTCCTCTTTTGTCGCCCGGCCGAAGGCCCACCAGCTAGCAGCGACGCTCGCTCTGAGACCGCGTTCGAGTCCTTCCTACCGCAATATTAGTTGTAGGTTTTTTTTTTATTATTTTATTCTATTTTTGCTAGCGCATCCAGTGGAGGAAAAAGGCAAATAAAAATCCGAAATTAATTAATAATAGATGCTAAAAATTGATTAGGATATAAATGAGCTTATAAATTATTTAATAATGGATTGATCATTATGCACTAGTGACTAATGTGCCTTTGTTCATTATTTTAAGGGCTTAATTATTAATCAAAGGCACAATAAGAAATCTAAAAGGGATGTAAATGAGGCTATTGGGTGTCTACGTTTGGACTAGTTCATGTATGCAAAAGTAATATGGTTTGAGCAATCATCTAAGAAGCTAACTATTAATTCAAAGCAAAATAAATAAATTAGGAATTAAAAATAAAGTTAAGCCTAACAATAACAAAGGTGTGGACAAGTGATGATGGTGTCAGTGACTAAATCTTAATATTAATCAAATCTTAACATTAGATTTAGTAAATAATAATATTAAGTATAAATGTATATAACAAGCTAGGGCCCGTATAAATAGATCCTAACTCAAATTAAACTAAGCCTAGTGATAACTGAGAACACATAAAATATCATGCCATAAAATACTATAGGCCCGGACTCTAGGATTAATTCGATAAGCTAAAATTTGTATACGTCGTGTATGTAGTATGTACCCTGAATATTGATGTTCGACACAATACTACCTGGCTAGACTTGTTCACCAACTCATAGGTCTAACCTAGCTCATGGAACTTCCTAAATAAATACGAAAATAATAAAAGAATACTAGTAATAAGAAGAGCGCGTCATCGTACCTTGTCACCGACCTTGCCTCAAGTCACCCGTTAACTCGTAACGAAGCTAAATTGATTTCGTTTGGATTTATGTGGATCTTTTGAGTTATTTGCTTTTATTCGTGTTCAATTCTTTAGCATGTAATTAGAAACTGGAGTCCTGAAGAATCAAGGAATCAAGCATTATCAAGAGCAAAGTGAAGATAAGGACTAAAAGCTCCGGAGAAAGCATTGCGTGAGCCCAAGACCGCGGTAAACCGCGTCAGGCGAGTCAATACTTTGATCATATTGAACCTACATTTTATGCAAATTACTTTGGTTTAAATTATCAAATTACATGCTGTTATTTTATGTACAAATACATGCTTAATTCAATATTCTAGTTATATGCCCATTGTTTACCTTGATTAATATTACACCCCCTTGTTGAATATTTGAATATGTGATCCTTGTCGCCCTAGCGAAATTATGATAGTAACCTTTTGAAAATAAGTCCGTAATTCATTACGCCATGCGTAGTGTTGCATAGATATTCATGGGCGTGAAAACGCCCAAGCATCACTTTTATTCATGAGAAAATTTGGTTGGGCAGTCATGGTGGGAATGACTGGAGAAATATTTGGAACTATTATTTTATGCTCCCAAAAACCCCAACTTGCTTGAATATCTGGGTGAATGGTTCGATGGTGTGTGTGTGAATGGTGCAGTGGAGGCACAAAGTGGGTTGTGGTAGAATCGCCCAGATACCACTAAGGACTGAATCTTGTCATGATCTCCCACGTAAAACAGTGCAACCACAAGTTTGTAAAGTACATCTTGGCTAAGTAGTTGTATCGAAACTCTGGACTCATCTCACTTTGGTAGTGGATTGAAGTGGATAAGCAAGGGCAAGGGAGGCCTAAAGGGACACCAAGGGAGGGTGAAGTTTTCCATTGTTCTAAGCGTTGCGGAAGTGGAGCCAGGCTGCGTTAGTAGCTGTGGAGAACATCCGTGCATAGATGGGACCCACCGCAAGTGGGAGAAGCCCATAAGGTGAGATGATAAAGGAACTAGATACTCGAGCAGTCCACCGTGATGGTGCGCTCAACCGCATGACTAAGGAATCATGTGGGCAACGAGTTGATTGTCTCTTGTGGTGAAAGTGTACAAACTCTGCAGAGTCAAAACTATTCGAATAGCCGTGCCCACGGTCATGGGCGGACATGGGAAACTTAACCAGATATAGTTCTGTTTCAAAATGATTTGTGGGTGGGAATGGAAAAGTGAAGGGCGTTGCAAGGCCTGGTTTGAGTTGTCCCGGTGTCGTCCCGGTGGTAAGTTAAGCGGCTATAATTTGAAGGATTAAGCATATGGTGCAGATGCCATGTAACGGTGGATGGAATCTGAATCGCTACTGTTATTGCATTCTCATATATATTACGTTTTGTTCAAACTGCTAAGTCTCAGGGAATTTCTATGTATTATATTTCAAAAGCTAAACGATGATAAAGCTTCTGCTTTTACAAAGTAAAATGACAGGAAGAATGAATAGAGTCGTAGGAAGAGTGGATGACTGTTGTGGTAAATACATAACGATGATTGGTGGATTCATGCAAATTTTAAACAGAGAATATTAGAAAGGGGTTTAGGAGAAATAAGTCGGTGGAGTCTATATGAATGGATGGGTTAGAAGGATGATTTAAATGATTTTTGGAAGATTAGAGTGTGCAAAAGAAATTGTTGGATTACGACACTAATATAAATTCTTGAGAGATGTTAGTAATAATGTGATTGATAGGATTTGATTAAAATACTGGAAGGATGAATTGAATTTTGGGTACATCGGAGGAATAATAATTACGTAGTATAACTGGATCAATGATTTTGGAGAATTAGAAGAGTGTAAAGGCAATTGTTGGATTTAATGGGATTAACAGGAATTGATCTAGATAGATGATTTGAATTTGAGGAAATTTGGAGATATGATAATTTAAGCATAAACTAGATTAATGATATTCCTGGTGCAGAGGCATTGATGAATTAGTTAGAGATAAATAATGAAAATAAGGGTGAGTATGAAAAGAGCAACTTATGGTTACGGATCATTAGCGAAAGGATTGATTTGTTAGAAAGTTCTGATATGAATGATGTCGGTGGATTAAAAAGTAATCCTATTAAGGAATCATTGGAATTCAGAAGTAGGAAGTTGGTGAATATTGATTACAAGATTGGACTAGTATGAATTCGGAATACGTGAAGATATTGGTGGATTCAGAATGAATGTATATATGTATAAAGGGTTCGATCGGTGGATTAGCTAAATGATGCCACTCATTGTTTGGAGTCTTAGACGACATTTAGTAAGAAAATTGTGTCTTTGGGGAATTAAGTCAATTATGTCATTTGGTGAAGTGAGTCGATTTGGCAATCGCCGTGGGAAGTTTTAGGTAGCGGTAATAACACTATGGTTTAATAATAGCAATGCTACCAAAAGCGATTTCTGGCAAATAAAATAACCCGAGCCTTTCCTTTGATAAGCCATGCATACTATATATTTGCATTCTGTGTATTGGCTCGCGGAGCACGGTGGTTAGTGTGCTCACACTCGCTCTCATAACAAAATTCAGAATCAGGAATCAGATCACTACGCATCAGCAATACTTGGGTCTTGAAGGCAAAGAAGGTAATGATGTCAAGGGCTAGGTCGCGAACCTCCAGTTGGCTGCCTGTGGGCATGTCCTGAAGGTCCCACCTGTATGCTTCGTTCTTCCGCTGCTGCAATTTATTGATTTCGGCCTAATCGGCCCATGAGTAAGTCTACTATTTTATTTATGCTTTCGCATGGTATGTATTTGATATTCATTTTCTGTAACTGTGAGCACTATCTACTGATCCAGGGAATAGTGCATTAAATCACAGAGGATTTCGGATTGAAAAATCCGGGTCTGACAACCACATTGCTAACTCTAAAAATTATTAAAATAACACATAATTAATTAAGACTAATGGCTAAGCCTAATCACTACCGCCTGGCCACTGGCCGGCCAGTGGCCAGGCGGCAGTGATTAGGCCTGGTCATTATATGCTTGATCATCCGTTTAATTATGTATTTACTTAAATAATTTTTAGAGGTAGTAAAGTGGTGCAAAAAAATTATATAAAAATTATACAACATAGCACACTGTATCAGGAAGCTCAACAAACAGTTTCGTAATTTTTCACAATTATTTGCTACCTCTAAAAATTCTTAGAGTGGTGAATAACTTCTTAATCGCCTGGTTAATTATGCGTCGTTTCAAAAATATTTAGAGGTAGCAAACGGCCTTAAAAAATTGCAAAACAGTTGCACAACATATCACGATGCCTCAGAAAGCTTCACAAAAATGTCATACTTTTTTGAGCTTATTTACTATATTTAAAAATTTTAAAAATAATAAATTATAAATTTAGGCAGGTAGCCCAAGCCCATGGCTACTTAGTCAACTGAGTTATGCGTCACGCATCACGTACGCAATACACATTCCAAGCCGTCCACCAGGTGTCCCGTACAATTGCTGGTACGTTGACAGATAAGCAGGGAGGTCCTGGGGAAGTCGGACTTGTCATCAGGATGGGGTTCAAACCGGACACGAGTAGAGTTGAAAAGGTATGTAAATACGGAGGCTGCAGCCGTCATCTTCCTCGTGAGAATCGGCTTACGGACAGGAGAAGCCATCGGTACTTTTGGCCTATCCAGCCGGAGTGGCAGACCAAACAATACATTTAGTAAGCTGTGATGGACAGTCAAATCAGGATATCTGGAATACTTACCCGATTACGCCCGCCGCGTCGCCCAGCGCCCTCCCCGCGCGAACGCGCGCGCGCCGCGTGGATGGAGAAAAACACGTACGGTCGGCTGAGGACTTTTCTTAAGTTTTTACGAAATTACATACAAGTCCCTGGTTCTCGCAAAAAAGTCTCTATAATTTTTTGGCCTCTCACTTTTGCAGAATGACCCCCCGTGTTTTCGAAAATTGCACACGGATCCCGGTTTTTTCACATACAGTCCTCGGTTTTTTTAAAAAACCCCTTTGTTTTTTTTCGAAAATTCGTTTTTGCCCCTGGTTTTTTTAAACAGATCCTTGTTTTTTTGCGAATGGCCCCTTTGCCTTTTCCGAAAATACGTTTTTGTCCCCATTTTTTTTTAAAAAACTCCTCACGAATTGTCGTCTCTTTTATTTTGGTACGTCGTCTCTTTTATTTTTTTACGTACGGTGGCTGGCGCGTGGTGGTGCCGCGCCTATAATTCTAGTATATACTATAGTTTGACATATGGTTGCCTAGGTTGGGTAGGGTCAAACTGTAGCGAGTACACGCTCGAGAGTGACTGCACACGGTACATGAGAATAATTAAAGACAGCTGTTTAAATTAAACCTACAGCCGTTTTCGGTTGATCATCTTTTATCAAGGGAAGGTTCTGCACATTTGGGTGCTGTTTATTTCAGTTTATTTTTACTATTTGGTAATGTGACTATCTTATTTTGTACTATAGCTGCTAGTGAATTATTTGGTATAATTAAATTTAAAAAAATAAAAATAAAAAAACAGATTAGCTCATTGCAGATAATGTTAAAGAATACAAAAAAAGCAAAAAAAATCTATAAACCAAAAAAGCCAGAAAAAACAAAATTAAGAAACTAGAAGTTAGAAATCAAAAGCCAAAAACTGAAACCCAAATGAGTGGAGGCTAATTTTCAATCCCAACTCAAAATCTGTAAAATTTGTTTTACATGCCCAAATAAGAACCCATTACGAGACAGGAAAGCGTCTTGGCGTGGCGTGGCCACGTCGCTCATGCATGCGCCGCCGGCCGCGTGTCTCCAGTTCGCGTCACGGTCGGTGGTGGTCTTTTCGAGTTTTTCAAAATTGCGTCTGGTCCCGGTTCGCAAAAGGTCCACGAAATTTTTTTCCCTCTGTTTTGCACGATGGCCCCCCGCGTTTTCCAAAAAAACCCTTTGCTTTTTCCGAAAATGTGTTTTTGCCCCCGTTTTTTTAACATATCCTCGTTTTTCCCGAATAACCCCTTTGCCTTTTCCGGAAATACGTTTTTACCCCCGTTTTTTCAGAAACTCCTCACGAATTATCATCTCTTTTATTTTGGTACGTACGGTGGCTGGCGCGGCGCCTCGGTTTTTTTCAAAATGACCCTTTGCTTTTTCCGAAAATGCGTTTTTGCCCCCGTTTTTTCAGAAACTCCTCACGAATTATCATCTCTTTTATTTTGGTACGTACAGTAGCTGACGCGGCGTGGCGCCGCGCCTATAATTCTAGTATTAAGGATAGCCGGTGCAAATCATACTCCGAGATTGGTTTCATGGACGGTCGTAGGTGACATGACTGCCACATGACAAACTTAGTTACGGCAATTAGATTAACGGAAAGTGTAACGTGGACTGTTTTTGAGTTGAGAGCGAAAATTAGATTAACACAGTAAAATTAAGATAGGCTTTTCTAGAAAAGGACGGAAATACATCAATCAACACAGCCAATCTCCAGCCTAGATTCATACGTCGCGGGCCCACCTACAGCCTCTCTCAATTCAGAGAAAGATCCCGGTGAGCACACACGAACGCTAAAGCCTGAGGAAGTCAGTCTTGTTGACAGATAGAAAAAGGCCGGGTTATTTTTAAATTTGGTTTATCACTTTATACTTTAATAATTAATTTTTAAATAATGTATTTCTTTTAAGACGAAGTCTATAGGTAGATTATAGTTTACACTGTATTGAGTTCAGTTATACTGGCTAAAATTATATGTAACTATTTTCTTCTGTACTATCTGTTACGAACAACCAGAATCTAAAAATTATAAATACAAATCTAAAACCACAGCCTAAAGAGCCCTCTTGTCTACTGGTCCCTTCCTCCCTGTCCCAACTGGACACGTCGGACAGACAGCCAGGTAAGCGTCCGTACACGTCACCATCCAACGCGGTTGCCTCCGTGGTCTCCAGGCTCCCCGACGCGTCACACTGAACCATATAAATTTTGCGAAGGCGCCGCGCCAATCGATTCGAGCTTTCCCGATTTGCCATTGCATACAGCAGCACTCGAGCCGAGCTACCAACGTGCGACAACTCGCGCAGCCTTTGCTCGTGATACGCTACGCTGGCAGCCAACATGTCGTCGTCGCCGCCGCAGCCGCCGCCTGAGCAGCACGTGCAGCAGTCGCCGTCGGGCAGCCCGGCAGCGGAGAGGAAGTACAAGGGCGTGAGGCGACGCAAATGGGGGAAGTGGGTGTCGGAGATCCGGCTGCCCAACAGCCGCGAGCGGATATGGCTCGGCTCGTACGACACGCCTGAGAAGGCGGCGCGGGCGTTTGACGCGGCGTTCGTCTGCCTCCGCGGCCCCGGCGCCGAGGCCGGGCTCAACTTCCGGCGTCGCCGCCCGCCGTCGCCAGCACCAGCGACCCGCAGGAGGTGTACGCGGCCGCGGTTTCGTACGCCAACCGGGAGGCTGCACCCGCCGGAGCCGCCACGGCTCTGCGGGAGGAAGCAACTGATGGTTCCACGGCGCATGACGACGTGCCAGTGGAAAGCGTGGTGGTGCCCCCGCTGCATGTTCCCTCGGCCGAGGGCTTCGACTGGTCGCAGTTAATGGCGAACCCACCGCCGCACTTCTCGCCAACCGTGATGAGCAGCCATGCGTACTTGCCGATGTCGCCGACGGCGTCGGACGACATGGAAGGGAACGACAATGGTGCATGCCCTGGTCTTTGGAGTTTTGATTATGATGAAGACTGCTCGTACTTCCGACATTAGCACCCAACGATCGCAAAACGCAGTAGTACTTTGATATTTCTGAACTTTTAGCGCATGTCTCGGGCCTCTCGGCCACTTGTCAGTATCCGCTTATGACGTTGACGCCAGACAACTAGTCAGTCACTGCATGCATGCTTACGTGTGCGTGTCATCGTGAGCAGATCGAAATGCTGTAGCACGCGGCCACGCGCGCCCTTGCAGCGTGCCAGGCTCAGCAACAAACATTTTAGCATTTATATGCTCTCAGTGAGCGCCCCTATTGTAATATCTTCGCAATACAAGAAATACCCAAACTTGTATAAACGCACTTTGTCTCTATCGTGTAGTCTGGAACTTGAAACAGTATAGTGATTTCATTTTTATACAACCAATCCAAATATATATATTCCAAAAGATGATGTGAATCGCATGCACGTAGAAGGTGGGAGAGCTACATGTGAAACTACACGAGTTTGTGATTCTTATGTACATAGACAATCTTCTATCGGTGCGCTTTCTCGATCTGATCTACATATACTAGATGCGAAAGCGCAGCGCCACGCTGCGCTAGCTACCATGTGAATATCGAAGTAAAAGAGTTGCTGCGACATAAAGCTCTATATGCAACAAAACCCGAAAGTAAGGACCCTTATGTATTTACGGGAAAAGGAGGTGTTTTTTAAAAGAAACAAGGACCTACATGTAAAAAATAAGAACCTAGTAGATAGGGTAGCGCACTACATTGGGCCGAACAAAAATATGTAGTTTAATGCGTTTGATCAAGTGAGAAATATTTGTCTCTGTAAGTGTCAGCCGTGGTTGAAGGGCCGACGGTGGTCGAAGTGCCGGCGGTGGTCGAAGGCAGGCCGTGGTCAAAGGAGGGCCGTAATCGAAGGGTCGGCCATGGTTGAACTGTCGGCCGTGGTCGAAGGACCTGCCATGGTCGAAGCGTGGTTGAAGGAGAGCCGTTGTGGAAGGAGGGGTGTGGTCGAAGGAGGGCTGTGGTCGAAGGGCCGGTCGTGGTCGAAGGGTTGGTCTTAGTCGAAGGAGCATTGGTCGAAGGAGGTCCATGGTCAAAGGGCCGGCCGTGGTCGAAGGAGGGCTATGGTCAAAGTGCTAGCTATGGTTGAAGGAAGGCGGTGGTCGGAGGGCTAGCTGTGGTCGAAGTGCCGGCCGTGGTTGAAGACGGGCCATGGTCGAAGGGCCAGCCGCAGGAAATTCCTTCCTTGAATTGAGATTCTACTGCTTAGATTAGATAGTTAGCTCAGTAGATGCTTTCTTGTAGCTCTACCTTTGAAATAAAAAGCACTTCTCTTGCCCATTAAAAAAATCACTTCTCTTGCCTATTAAAAAAATCACTTCTCTTGCCTAGTCGAAGCGTGGTCGAGGGGTCGGCCTTGATCAAAGGAGGGCATTGGTCAAAGGAGGTCCATGGTCAAAGGGTCGGTCGTGATCGAAGAGCGTTCAAATAGACAGAGTGCCGACCATGATCAAAATGCCGACGGTGGTCGAAGGGCTGATCGCCGTGGTCGAAACGTGGCTGAAGGACCATCCTTGATCGAAACTAGTTGAAGGGCAGTGATTCCTGACTTCACATGGCGTTTCCAATCACACTAGGGTCCGTTTCGCAATTATCCACTATCTAGACCAAGACTAGGACCGATCAGCGTATCTACGCGTTTCTTCGTCATGTCACGTCCTATAATTACTTCCAAGCCGTCCAGGTGACTTTACACAAAAAAAAGGGGGTTGGTTCCAATTGGATGCAGCGAGTAGTAAACGCTTGAGAGTTACTGCACACGGTAACCGATCGAGAATGACGACTGCACGTGGCATCGGCTAGCTTGGAGCTATCACCATCTAATTAGGTGATGAGATACGGAGTGTTACAAAAACCTAAAAAATTACGACATAGGTAAATATCAGAATTATTCTTAGTGGGTTTAAACTATAAATAGAGAGATCATTGTACCATGTAAACAGATTTAAGAGTAAATAAAGACTACTCTGGTGTTCTCTCTTATTGGTGTCTCCTATGTTTGATCTTTTGTGTTCTTGGTTATTGATTTCGTGGATTGTGTTGCCGTTCATCTATTTCTCAACGATTTTTAATATGTTATCACCACGAATCGCTCTACAAGATGCACGGTATGCAAATCATGAACTAATCTTCTGTGCATTGTGTTTATTGTTTCGATCTAGATTGATTCTCTTGTCATTTGCAATGCCATGTCTAGATCGATCTTGTGTTAATTTTTACTAGTCATAGATTGATCTTCAATTAGCATATCAGATCAAAATTCCAGTAGATGGAACATCTAGTCTCCAGATCAGAACACATCTCATATTAGAATCTAGATCGAAATCAAGAAAAAATTGATTTTTCACCGGCCATTGCACGGCACCGATGGCAGCACAAGGCCGGATCCTCGGCTCCTGTTGCTTGAAGCCGTGGTTGACACCACCCGAAGCCGAGGCTGGCCCCACCGGCCGACCCTCTGCCGCCGCCAGGAAGTACAGCGGGCCTGCCATCGCGTGACTCCGTAACAACCCGAGGCTGCTGGATGCCATCCTCGCCCGTTGCGCTCGAAGTCGCCGTCGGCCACACGCTGAACCCGACCACCGTTGCCCCTCCCACAGGCGGTCGACTGAAGAAGCGCCAGCAGTCGCGACCTAAACAGCGCTTTGCTCTGTCCGGCGCTGACTGTACCCGGGACCGCCACCAGCTGCCCCGACGGGCCTCCACGGTCGCCCAAGGCACAGAGACCACCCAAAGCCTCTCCTGCCAAACCTCTGATCAAAGCAGCCGGTGACCATCCCGCGCTCGAGGCGCCCACCGTGCCAGTTCCCCACATCGGTCGCCCGTCACGCTGGCTGCCACCCCGGGCTCTGCTCTCATGGAAGCCCGCTGCCTGGTTCGCACGCGCGTCCACCACCGATTGGGGTCCACAGTCACGCCACCGCTCAGAGCTCGAGCGCCCGTCGTCGCTCGGAGCTCGCGCACCCGCTGCCGATCAGGTCTCGCGTCCGTCGGAAGCCGATGCACCACCGCACTCAGGTATCTCGCACCTGTCGCCTCAATCGGGGATCTAGCGCCCACCGCTGCCCGATGAAGTACCGCCGCCGCCACGGGTGAAGAAATCAGTGGCTAGCCACCGGCCGACATATGGGCCAGACAAGCCATCCTGGCCCAACAGACATGGGCTAAGCAAACGGCAGTAGCCCGGAAGGCCATGGGACCACACGGGCCAATTTTTGGCCTAAAGCGAAAATTCCGGCCGATGGTAGTTTTACAATTTGGTCCCTGGGTTCTCTGTAAATTAAGTGTAATTGCTGATAAATTCGAAGCAATCATAACTTGACCCTGAAGTCTGTCAAAATTGCAATCAAGTTCAGTAGACTGAATGTCTTTCGACATGATTTATTTCCTAGATTATTTATGCCTCATTATAGTCTAGTTAACTTTTGACATTACTGTTTATATATTTTTGGAATTAGTTTTTGTAGAATATTATTTCTGCTTATTTAGTAATTCTAAAAATTGCTTATTAATTAGCAGAAATTCATTAAAATTGCTAGAAAAATCAATAAAATCCTAGAAACATGGTTTTTAGGTACATGAGCTTTCGTAAATTTGTGAAACCTTAGACTTAACACACCTTGGAAGCATCATATTTCTTTTATGGTTTATTTCATGGCATTATTTGTTTGTGGATTTATTTAATAGGTTAGTAATTCTGAAAATTACTTAAATGCCTCAATAATTATTAGAAAATCCCAATGTTGCTAGGAAAAATCTAGGAATGATAAATTATCTATTGGATAGATAAAAGTAAATCTTTACTATTTGCACTTATTTCATGCACTTGAAATTACTTAACAGTAGTAAGTATGCAAGAAATTGCATGAATATTGTAAGACTTTGGGCATCACTAAGTGAATATTCGCGTGCTTCGAATGGCTACAATTGTATCACCCAGGCTTAGTTCATCATCATAGTCATGCTAATGTCATGCTTGACACTAACGTAGTTGTACCCTTTTATCGCTGAAAGGTAAAACTTTGTATGAGGTATTGCCTCTACTCTACTCTAAAGAAATGACTAAATGATTTAGATCCGTTGGGCATAAGGGCCTTCTCTAAAAGAATGGACAAACCTGTAAAAGGTTACTGGTGTTTCTATAGACACTTTGTTAGGATCTACTTCTGTTTCTAGGACCTAAAGTCCCCACGCAAGTGTTACTCCGCATTGCACCATTTTGTTTATGGACTGAGTTTAGATAACCCGTATGTTACCAATAAGTAGGTGTATTCATAAGCAAAAATATGCCATGGTGAACAATATGGAGACCAGTAGCATTCTCCCAGTTATCCCTTAGCTTCATTTAAATGTCATTTCCCTACATGTGTGGCATCAATAGTATAGATACAACTCCTGCCGAGTTTGATTTCGCTCACGAAGAGCACCTCTTATCTTTTGCCTTAGGCTGAAATTGAGCATTAGATAATTATTTTCCCAGATGATATAAATGTGTTTGGTCTAAGTTGTTCTATTAAAGCCTTACCCTTGCTGAACAGTTGCTTAATAGAACACATTGCCAGTAGCATATCTTACCTGAAGTAAAATAATTAGTCATACATGGAATAAAATTTGTAAATATTATGCCTGATATTTGAAAGGAATGATATGCCTCAATTAATTATTGTCCAGATGACAATAGGAAAAGTGTACTTCTTAAAGACACAAGGAATCTAGTCAAATGTTAAATCCCAGAAGGATCACCTTAGCTAGAAAATGTTATGAACCCTAAAGACCTGAAGTCTATATATAACTTCACTCTTCCTAGTGACAGGGCACAAAAACACTTCAATTACATCTCATATGAATGAACTCTCTGATATTTGAGGATGGCTCACCACCTTCTTAATGACGGATATCATTCACCAAAAAGGGGGTTTCACTGGATGGGGATGAATAAAATCTCTCATGTTTAGTGGCAAACAATGTTTTCTTAGGTATCTGCAAACATGTTGTAGCTGTATTATCACAATTCATATCTAATTAATCGGTAAATTTGTGTATCTGTGATATATCTGTCTATTTGTGATTGATATTTATGTATCTATGATATCTGTGTATTGTGATATATCTGTGATATCTGTGTATTTGTTTGTTTTCAGGGGGTATGACTAGTATTTCTTGAGGCTAGCTGAAAAATAGAAAAATTTTAGGTATAGAATGAACTATCACAGACTGTTTTGTGGTATAATCCGTCTGTGAAGGACCTACTATCACAGACGGTTGCGACCAAAACTGTCTGTGATATGTCAGACATCACAGATGATTCTATATACCAACCGTCTATGAGTTTCTATATATAGCTTGTATGTAGGACGCTTCCTATGAAAGTGTAGCTGGTAATTCATAATGCATTAAGACTAACTAGAGTATATCGAGTCAAGATTAGGGAGAGATTATTAGAAATAATCTTGATTTAGAGTTTAAATGGAATTCAAGACACGGTAGAGTCGCCTCTGTGTGTTATTTAAGTTGAAGTTGTGATTTAACTTAAAGTTAGAGTACGTATGTTAGTAGGAGAGTATTAGCCTATATATTGTGGAGGCTTGTAACCAATTTTATAAGAAAAGAAAGTACGAAAAAAGTTAGAGAATAAAGATTCAGAATTTATCCTACGTTCTCTCCATTTACTTTGTAATATATGAGTTTTCTCTTAGACCAAAGACAAGATACATGAATGTGTTAGTGCCAACAAACTCCTTTTTACTTTATTTTCTTGAGAAATCTTTATCTGCAGTAAACTTCATTAAACAAAACCTTTATGAAAATATTTTCTGGCTGAAATTTTATATCCAATAATTTCAATTGCACATTTTGTTCTGTTCTTCTCGTCGGAAGAACATGTACTCATCATTTTGTAACTTCTCTTGTCTGCAATTCCTTTTCTTGCTTCCGATTTATTTATCGGCTTCCATCTTTTTTCTTGTCAAACCTTTTGGATCTTATCTTTACTGAATTTTGTCGAATCCTTTCGCTTTATAATTTCTTCAACTGTCACAAATTACATGGCATGTAACTCCACAATGCTCCTAACATGTCTTGGTTGGCATAGTCAATCGCTCGCTAGCACTCAAGCTAGAACTCGATCCAAGTCATAGCAAAATCCAAACCACGGTAAAATTAAGATTTAGCCAAAATTTTAACCATCCAAGCCATCGTAAATATACAGACTCAACCAAAATTTTGAGCATCTAAGCCACGGTAAAAATGCAGATTTAACCAAATTTTAAGCATCTAAACCATGATAAAATTACTTATTTTTTTAGCTCTGATACAACTATCACAGACGATTTTTACCAAGAACCATCTATGATATCTGACTATTACAGATGGTTCTAGTTTCGAACCATCTGTGATAACAGACGATCACAGACGGTTCTAGTTCTAAACCATCTGTGACAATGGACAATCACAGATGGTTCTAGTTCGAAACCGTCTGTGATACGGTTTTCACAGACGGTTCAAAAACCGTTTGTGATAATCCCTATTATCACTGACCCATAAAGTCAGATGGTTTAAGAAACAATCTGTGATGCCGGTTCCGAACCATTTGTGATAAACTTTTATGTGGTAGTGGACTCTTGTAAAAAATGGCGCAAATCTCGCAAGATTTCTACAAAATTCGTAAATTTCAAGCGGGACTTTAATAAGCCGACGTCCACGTTAAACTAGTGGTTGCTCATTTATGCTTTTTTTGGTGTCTTGTAGCTTATTTTGCACTGTATCTGCTGGTAACTTTTTTGGCGTAATTAAATTAAAATATTTTAAAATAAAAAAGATCAGCCCATAACAGACAATGCAAACGAATACGGGAAAAAAAAGCAAAAAAAAGCCAAAAATCCAAAAATCCAAAAAAGGTGAAAATAAAAAAATAATGAACTAGAAGTCAAAAGTTGAAGTCAAAACGAGCGGGGTATAATAAATTTGATGTGGTATAAGTGGCATAGCCATGGGCATGGACATGCAGGACATGCTCCTAAGTAATTGGGCTAAACTGTTTAAAAACTCAGCTTCACAGAAAAAGCTAAAAGTTTAGAAAAAATCGAAATTTATAAATAGTAAAAAATAGGACTGAAGTTAGAATTCTAAGCCAAAATGAACGGCGTCAAAAAAAGAAAAACAATACTATATGAACAGTGCTCCCAGTCTACGTCGCCCGGTCTCCCTGGACCCTATGGACACGTCGCAAGGACAGCCACCCGTACATGTCAGCATCCGACGCGTCGTCCAGGACTCGAGCTCCCAAGTCCGAACGCGTCACTCTGAATTGTATAAATACCATGCGTCGTCGAGCCTTCCTTAACTGCCATACCACGCTGTCCACACATATACATTGCAATCGAGCTACGTACCTACGACGGCTCGCGCAGCCTTCGCTCGCACCAAGTTAACGAACATGTCGTCGTCACCGCAGCCGTCAGAGTCGCACGTGTCGCCGTCGACCGGCGGTTGCTCCGCGGAGAAGTACAAGGGCGTGCGGCTGCGCAAGTGGGGCAAATGGGTAGCGGAGATACGGCTACCCAACAGCCGCGAGCGGATATGGCTCGGCTCCTACGACACCCCGGAGAAGGCTGCGCGGGCCTTCGACGCGGCCTTCGTCTGCCTCCGCGGCCCCGGCTCCGAGGCCAGCCTCAACTTTCCGGAGTCGCCACCCTCCGTCGGCCGAACTAGCGACCCGCAGGAGGTGCGCGCGGCCGCGGTATCGCACGCCAACCGAGCCGCTGCACCCGCCGGCGCAGCCGCGGCTCCACCGGAAGCGGCTGACTCCCCCGCGCCTGATGACGTGCCCATGAGAAATAATGCGGTGGTGCCGCCGCTGCAAGTGACTGCCGGGAGCTTCGACTGGTCGCAGCTAATGGAGAACCCGCCGCCGCTCTTCTCGCCAAACGTGCCGGGGAGCCACGCGTTCTACTTGCCACTGTCGCCCACGGTGGCTGCCGTGGCGGCGGACGACATGGAGGAGAACGGCAACGGTGCAAGTACCCCTGGTCTTTGGAGCTTTGATTCTTGTGACTTGAATTTTCGACATTGACATCGGAATCAATCAAAAGCTCCAGATTTCATCAGATCCACTGATCACAAAGCTCCGTACGCCCTTCAGTAGTATATTTTAGCTTAAAACCTTAAATAATGCTAAATTAATGGTATTTATAGTAGTGGTATTTCTGTTCTCTAAGTGTACTGTCTGTTCGACTATATTTCGCCATGCTTGTTACAAAATTTGACTACTCTGTCAGTGAGTATAATCCATGATACTCGATACAGTCATTCTACAGGCGCCATGTGTTTAATTTAATGCAAATTGAGTTATTAAAGGGGCACGAGATGATCTCAATAGAGATATATATATGTATGTGTGTTATTATAAGAAGAGAGACGTCCACACTCTACAATGCTAACGCAGAGAAATTTGATCATTTCTCACGGAGAAACGCTGTCTATACGTTATTGTAGCACTCCCCTCCCCACCATGAATGGACCATTGTCCAGAGTTAAGCAGCAATGCAAGAATATAATATGAAGTCGTCATCATCATTGACATGTACGGTCGTTAGATCTAGCCAACTATGCCGGACTGATGCACAGTATTGTTGATCCGGGTGTAGCACGGTAAGAAAAGTAAATGGGCTGTGTCGGTCCAGTTCTAGCAGGCATATCTTGTTTAGGCTAGCATATCCACGTGGCGGGCTAGTCCGGTATGACTGTGCACAGTAACTCTCGTGTGGTAGTACAGTAAAATTATTTGTGTTAGGGTTACTTCACTTTTTTCAGTATGGACTGGTGACTTGATAGTAAAATTACTTGTGATTAGCAGTAAAACTACTTGTGACTAACGTAAAAATACTTGTGGCTCAACGACTGACAATAAAATTACTTATGATTTGTAGTAAAATTACTTATGACTGGCAGTAAAATCAACAGGCCATCGGTTGTCCGTTTGGTTAAGCATGCCCAGGTTGACCTAGCATGGTAGACATTTCTCCATGTCATGTTTGGGTCGAAGAGCAGGTACATAGACCGATACGTCAAGGTACGATAACTTATTCGAATCAGCTGTACTGGGTCTAATCATACTATATTCTATTCGGACCTGTGCCGTGTCGTGCCGAACCACCCAGTTGGTCAGGTTGGATAGTTGTTCAGCACTCATTTGTTCCTTCAACTATTACCTTTTTTCACTTTCCCCACAGGTATGACCAAATTACTACATATAGTTTTCCTGCTCTAGATTAATCACAGTCCAAGTTCTTGCGGGATTAGGAGTTTGCGGTGGACTTCGTGTGCTAGTATTAAGTACTATTAAGTATTAACAAGTGTGTCATTACGTCTAGCTAAAGGCTAGAGCTGATGGCACACTATACTGTACTATTCATGTTAATTAAGTAGTAGGTTTGTCGTAGAATTTCTAGGATTTGATATATCCCGTTAGCTTGCGCTTGCTAAACATTAAGATTGACCATTAGCTCTCGTTCTTACAAAAAATCTTGCAAAGTTGCTATAAAGTAATTATAGGGCCTGTTCTTTTCCTCCGAAGCTGACGGCTTTTGGTTTTTGCTATAGTACCTAACTTTTAAACGGAGTATTTTCTCAAGACGGTGTCTACAAGTTAAATAATGTATACGTTAAAAGCCCAACATCTGTATCGTCCAAAATCACAAGTGTGTATCTCTCTCTTCGTAATCTGTACCGAAAACAGCCAAAATTCAAAAAAATTAGCCAAAAGTCATAAACCGCAGCTGTTGCCAAACAGCCCTATGGAGGCATACGAACCAAGAAAGGTGGGAGCCACATGATGTAAACGTGCTCCACGATTTTGTGATGCTTACGTACATAGAGAATGTTCGAATCTCTTTCTTGGTCTGTACATAGGATGCGTTATTTCGGGTGTATGCTTTTGCTTTCAACAGTAATTAATTTTTAACTCGTTTTAAGATAAAGATCTACAAGTTAATTGTAATAGACACTATTTTGACTTTATCTGTATCTACGAAAATCATGTATAATTATCTCTCTTCGTAATCGAAATCCTAGTAGGAGTCATAGATTTAGGTATAAAAAGAGGGGACTCATGTAATCAGAAGTACGTCGGAGAAAGAAGAAAAAACTAAAGATAAGAGGAGAGAAAACTAGCAAGTATCGACTTCATTGTGATCTCGCAAGACGTGGTAGAAGTTGACCTACGACCACGCAAACGTAGTCGAAGGAGCTTACGACCACGGCAAAGTATCGACAGGCGTGGTCGAAAGGCGTTCGACCACGACAACGCTGAAGAAGACGCCGTCGGGAGGAAATACGACCACGGCGAAGAAAGTCTAGGCGTGACCAGAAGACATACGACCGCGGCAAAACAACAGCAGGCTTGGTCGTAGAAGCTATCAACCACGTTGAAGGAGTGCAGAATGTGTGAATATATTGACATGCAACGCATATATACGTGTATATACATGTATATATACGTATATATAGGGTGCATATCTAGTGTTAAATGGCTATTTCAGTGCTAATGGCGATATGGACCGTCCGATCTTGTGTGGCTCAGATGGAGGTAGGTGGAAACTCCATTTCACTTAAACACTTTTGCAGAAAACCCACTGCGCTTTGCACTTAAATGGAAATACTACAATATACAACAACAATGGTGGGCTTGATGGGTTTTTGTTCAAAGCGTAGGGGATTTTCTGTAAAAGTGTTTAAGTGGAATGAGATTTCCACCCACCTCCATCCGAACCACACAATCTAGATCGGATGGTCCATATCGTCATTAGCATCTTAGCACTGAAATAGCCATTAGCACTATACATATATGGGAGCATATCTAGTGTAAATGGCATTTTTCAGTGGTAACATGCAAATTTGAATCTGGGCCATTGGATCTACCTTCTACAGCTCGGATTCGTATGGATGAAAGCCCCTAATTCACTTATGCGTTTTTCACAAAACCCCATACGAGCAGCCAAATTTCACAAAACCCTCCTCCAATCTCCTGGCACCATCCCCTAATTCACTCCAGCGCTGCCATCCACCGCCACTCCAGCACTGCGCCACCCGGCCTCCTCGTCGCCAGCCCCTCCACCCCCCAGTGCCACCCAGCCTCCTCGTCGCCGCCTCCTTCACCATCCCCCGGCACTCTCCTCGGCACGTCGCGCCGCCCCTCCACCCCCTTCCGGCACCACCAGGCCTCCTCGTCGCCGCCCTCTCCACCATCCCCTAAGCACCACCCGACCTCCTCGCCGCCGCCCCCTCCACCATCCCCCGGTGCCCTTTCCGGCCCTCGGCGACTCCCGGGCTCCTAGCCGCCACCCCTATACCATCCCCCCACCCTGGCGCCGGCCTCCTCCCTGTAATCAAGTGCTCCTTTTTCCTCATATGTATTTTGATTTATGAATTCTTGAACTTATGGTATTTCTGATATGATTGCATATTGCTTCACCGTGATAATTGGAGAATGCTAGATTCGGCGGGTTTTACTACTTGTTTCTGGATTTGACAACCCTGCAAATGTTGAGCTTGTGAGTAAATTTTAGACTGAGAATGGGTGCTGTCTCTCATTGTTCATTGTACCTATAGGGTAAAAGCAAACATTTACACACGGTTTGCAATGTTGCGCCTCATGGCAGGTGCTCATCATGCTATTAATGCATAAAGGCCATGTTCATAGACACTAGAACAGGACACTTGGACAGGGTAGAAGAATGGTTTTCCACAAAGATAAACCTGTATTTCATGATTTTATAATTTAATCGTACAACCAGCAGTTTTGATTTCTAATGCTGCTGGTGTTCAGATCTACAGTTAATATTATACTAGGAAACTGAGGAACATGATATATTCGACTTCAACTGCCATGCGTTGCTATCACCAAATGTTTCTGCCTGTTAGTCATCATACGATTCATATCCACATTGCATGGTGAGCAATTGGTGGGAGAAAAGCTGCTTTAACTTAACGATCCACTAAGCTGATTTGTGGAAGAACTAAGCCTTTTTTTATCAGAATTTGTATATTTTCTAAATAAGTTTGGTCAAAATAGATGTGTGGTTCCGCTGTTGATTGTTTACATGTTGCTGCAACTATCATGAGTTCTTGTCATCTCTAGTTTCCAGATTGTTTACATGTTGCTGCAATTATCAAGGCTTCTATGATCGTACTAAGCAAATAACATTCGCCTTCTGGGCAAATTTAAAGGTTCGGTTCCCATGGTGAATGCTTTGAACATTTTCCCCAGATTCTTGTGAGCTTATGATGTATATGGTTGCTTAATTGGGGGCACTTTCGGTTAACTATGTTGGTGTTATGGACTTATATATGAGATAATTGTGTGTTATCTCTGTGAGTTATGTTCTTATTTTGAAAATTATACAGGGAACTTGTGCTTATAAAAACTGTTCACGAAAGAGACATCTCAACAATGAAATAGATGAGGGCCAATCAAGGGAAAAAGTTGATTATGAGCAAATGCTGCACCTCTCTTCACAATTTCTCTATCATCACAAAACATACTAACTTTATGAAATCTCCAGAAACCACCAACATAAAACGCCTTCATTTTACAAAAATTTTCAAAAAGAAAAGGCCTGGGACAAGTTGATATCCATTCATGGTAGTGGAGTAATGTATTAGTAGGCCATCCACACTAATGTGCCCTAACTCGGCTATGCGCATTTGCTTCGGAAAATACATGTTCACTAAAATATCCACAGCAGCCACATGAAGGCAAGAAGAATACTATATAGTGCCTAACTACATTTCATCAAATTGGAGTAACAAACACAATTGGACTTGACAATACATGGAACACCACAGAAGTTTGATTCTAGGGGCGGTGGCGCTCAGGGAGGAGGCCGGCTCGGACGACGTCAGCGCTAGGGGGAGCAGACCAGGTCGGAGGGCGGCGGCGGGGCTCAGGGAGGAAGCCAGCTCGGAGGTCGTCGACGCTCAGAAAGCACACCGAGTCGGAGGGCGGCGGCACATGGGGAAGAAGCTCGGGGAGGAGGCTGGGTCGGAGTGCGTCGATGCTCTAGGAGGAGGTCGGCTCAGACGGCGTCGGCGCTCGGGGAGCAAACCAGGTCGGAGGGCGGCGGTAGGGCTAGGGGAGAAGGCCAGCTCGAAGGTCATCGACGCTCGGGGAGCACACCTAGTCGGAGGGCGGCGGCACATGGGGAAGAAGCTCGGGGATGAGGCTGGGTCGGAGGGCGTTGACGCGCGGGGAGGAGGCTGGGTCAGACGGCGTCGAAGCTCGGGGAGGTGGCCAGCTCGGAGGGAGGCGGTGGTGTCGCGGACGGAGGGAGGCCGCCCCTTTCGCCTAACCCTAACTCTGGCGGACAGCCTGATGAACGGAGCGAGAAGCATAGGGAGATGGGAGAGGCGAAACGGTGCGGGGGAAAAGTGAATGGGAGGCGGAACGGCGCGGGGAGAAGAAAAAATGACTAGGAGGCATGGGGTTTTTTGCAAAATTGTATAGGTGGATTGTGTGCTTTCACCCTCAAGGATCCAGGCCGTAGGGGGCAAATCTAACGATCCTGGGCGGTACTAACATGTTAGCACCCAAATGGGCATTAGCACTAGATATGTTTCCTATATATCTATACACATACATACATATATACATATATATACACATATATAAAGATATATATATTCCCTTGCCATATGTAGGAGCACGTGCGTACCTGAAATATGGTTATTGTTGCTGCGAAGAAGTAACCACAGTCAAATTTAGGGCATCGTGGATTGTTGAGACACCGGAGTCAAAAACCTACTCTATTGGGAAGGAGGCGCTTGCTCTCTTCCTTTGCAAAAGGAGTTAGGGCTAGACCTGATAGTCGGGTTGGGCTATTTCAGGACAACCCGAGGCCCGACCAGCACGGTACGTCCTAAGCACGATATGAGCACAACACATGGCGGGCTAGGCTAGCATGGCATGAACAGCAAGTCATGCTGGGCCTGTAAAGATGGCCCGTTGGACGGCACAACATGGCCGGACCTGTTGTACCGTGCTTGGGCCAGCCAACTATGTTAACGGTCCAACTATGTTAACGGTCTTTGAACCAAATCGACCTGGTGCACTCTCTGGTTCCGGATTTTTCCGGCTCAGTCGGCGGACCTCTGTTTCAAAATGTACTTTACCAATAGTGTATTCTAGCAAAAACATGTATGTACTCTTGTATTGTTACAGAATACAATGTTGAAAATTTGAAATTAGATAAATTTTTGCACAACACTATACAAATGCTCAAGTAGGGTACAAAATACTATACACTCAAAATATGCAGCCCACCTACATGTACTACTGTACAAAGCATAATATATGTATTAAACCTACATCCTCATATACATACATATACTATTGTACATACAGATTGATACTTGAATTTGTACGAAATATAGTACACTCAAAATATGTAGATATAAACTTTTTGTATGGATAACACACATATGTATAGTACTGTACGAAGGTACAAGACAAATATATATATATATATATATATATATATATATATATATATATATATATATATATATATATAGGAAAATACCTTCTACACCGGTGTAAGTTTGTTTAGGTGGTATATTAGAGGTGGGTGTAACTACACCCGGTGTAGAAAAGAGGCTTCCTATATATATATATATATATATATATATATATATATATATATATATATATATATATATATATATATTTTCTATTCGAGATGTAATTACACCATATATTGTATCACACAATGTAACGAGTATCTTGCGTAATGGAGGGTATGTACGTGTAATATACGAGTATTTAAGACCATCTAAGTGGTATGAATATTTTTCAGAGGTGTTATATGCATTTTTCCGACATACTCCTTTTATGTGCGTATATGGAGGTATTTACGAAATACGCTAAAAACTATGAACCCTTTACAAGTTTTTCCTGTGGTTCATATTGGAGTATCTTATAATTAATATATGAGTATATCTAAAGTGATAAAAGAGTATTTCAAGTTTGTTTAGGTGGTATATTAGAGGTGGGTGTAACTACACCCGGGTGTAGAAAAGAGGCTTTCTTTACAAGTTTTTCGTGTGGTTCACATTGGAGTATCTTATAATTAGCATACAAATGTACCTAAAGTGATAAAGGAGTATTTCAAGTTTGTTTAGGTGGTATATTAGAGGTGGGTGTAACTACACCGGTGTAGAAGGTATTTTTCCTATATATATATATATATATATATATATATATATATATATATATATATATATATATGAAATACGCTAAAAACTATGAACCCTTACAAGTTTTTCCTGTGGTTCATATTGGAGTATCTTATAATTAATATATGAGTATATCTAAAGTGATAAAAGAGTATTTCAAGTTTGTTTAGGTGGTATATTAGAGGTGGGTGTAACTACACCCGGGTGTAGAAAAGAGGCTTTCTTTACAAGTTTTTCGTGTGGTTCACATTGGAGTATCTTATAATTAGCATACAAATGTACCTAAAGTGATAAAGGAGTATTTCAAGTTTGTTTAGGTGGTATATTAGAGGTGGGTGTAACTACACCGGTGTAGAAGGTATTTTTCCTATATATATATATATATATATATATATATATATATATATATATATATATATATATATATATATATATATATATATATATATATGACGTTGAAATGGGACACTATAGTGTCTGGGCACCAAGTCTCCCTGTCTTTGGATTGCTTTTATATGCGTGCAAGTGTAATGATTTAGCATCAATTTGGAAAAGAAGTTATTGATTTAGCATGTTGAATCAATCATGGATGTAAAGTCTCAATTATGGAGTCTGAGCACTATCGTGCCTCTATTATTTACACTATATATGTGTGTGTATGTATGTATATATACACACATATCGTATAAATCTACAACAAAGGAAGATGATTGTGACGGTGAGGTGTCCGGCGGGAGCACGCGGCAGGTGGTCCACCGGTGAGCAGCAGGACGTCGGCGAGTACACGAGAGAGGCAGAGCAACTCGGCAGGGTCGGAGTATTCCAGTAAAATAAGAAACCAGAAAAAAAAAATCATCTTCCATAAGATACATTGTCACCTTAAAATTGCCCTATGGGTGAATTACACTGCGAATAATTACCATATTATAATGTAATAATGAGCAGCCATGAACATTTACCTTTATTTCCAACCGAGGATCATATCACCTGGGGCCTTCACCTACAAGTGATTCATGAGGCCAGGGACGCTGCACTCCCAGGAGCGGATATGAATGAATATCACTTGTTATGTATTATATTTCTTTTTTTTTTGAAGTCGGACACGGATAGTGACAGATACATATTCCGTATTTGTTCCACGATTCTTCGGACGGTCGGTCAAACGGAAATTATCCGCTTCTTTGACACCCCTACATAGGACAGTACGGGTACAATCAGAGCGAACACGAAGAGACTGATCATCGAGATGTCGAAGGAAGAACACTCAATATTCCCCGCTTGTTTAGATGCGGCAATCCACATATTATCTTGTTCCTAAGTGAAGTCCCAACAGACTTTCTCATACCATTTGACATGACAGATATATCCAAACGGATACTATTTATCCCGTATCCTATTTCATATTTTTTTTTCGGAGTCAGAGTCAGATACATAGATCCTCAACCATGGAGCCGAAAATCGCAAGCCCTGCATCCACAAGACCACCTTGGCTACAGGCAGAAAGAACTGCGAGAAACGTGATGCTGTCCGGACTAAACCTTCCATTAATCATATTTCTCAAGCACTCAGCCTTCATGGCCTTGCCATGTCTAGAAGATGCGGAAGGAGAAAGAAGCTACGCAAGGCAATAGCAACTCTACTTCTCACTGCAATCCGCACAAGTGACATCACCTGCACAATATGTATGATAGAACAAAATACAACTTATAAGGAAAGCATAGAAGCACTTCTCGTATAACTTATGGAACTGAAAGGACTCTTCTACTTTATAATTCAATTGCAAATAGAGCATTCATACCTGAGAAGAGCACCTGGGCTCGTGAGGCATGTTTGCCTCGGTCCTCGGGAGTCAGATTCTTTGCATCGGTATCGCCGATGAAGAGAAATTTCACGATGTAGATATCTTCAGGTCGGACATGAAAACGTTAGTCAAAAGTCCTGAAGATTCATCTCTAGTCCTACAGAAACTTCTAGTTAAAATTTTCGCTCCATATACCAATTCAGTGGTGAAATGTATGTCTGTTGTTGCAAGAGTCATGAGAGAAGAGAATTGCCAGAAGTAAACTAGAACGTGTTGTATTTTTATACCCGTTTAATGATAATTTTATGCATAGTGTACTTTAAAGAATGTCCACCGGACAAAACTGTTAACACATTTGTACCATCCTAGGCCTACATCCTAGTTGAGTAAACCGTATATGGTTTCAAGAGTGCTACATAACAACCACATAATCATATTAAAATTCAATCTGTGCAACTCTAATTGCATATGGCATATTTACAGTGGATAAAAAGGTGTCAAAGGAAACTGCATTAAACTAATTAGTTCACTCATGTTAGAACAGTACAAATAGTAGTACTAGTTTCAGAACTCAGAAGAAATGTGCAGTGAATGTTTAGTTCTGTTTAGTAGTAACGTTAGATCATGATGGTTTCAGAATTTTTTTTTTTGGAAATGGAAGATGCAACCCAGTGTGGAGGAGTAGATAGCTATATCAGAATTTCACATCGAATACTCTTCTACTTTCTCAGGTTATTGACCGACGTTTTATAGCAACACCTTCACTATTATAACTACCTATGCAAGTATTGTAACTATAAAGTAATGAAATCACCACAGTTGATGATATCCAACTTACCAAGTATATATTTTGCAAAAAGTGCAAAAAAAAACTAAATTTCTAATATCAAAACAACCAAGCAAAAGGAAGGTCTGAAACGAAATACAACCTCTATAAAGATCTCAAAAAGAAGCCTCACCTGTGAATTGGTTTCCTGCTTGTTCATGTAACATGACCATGTATCTCACGTTCCTGAATCCTGACAATATTAGTGCAAGTGTGCAACACATAAGTATAATAAAATTGCAAACTGCGAGGGGTTTATCCTAAGCTGGTGTTAGCATTCATCACTCACCCCCATCAGGCAGCTATACATACAATCTGGACAACAATACATCTATCTATCATTGATTGTGCTTTAAAAATTATGTAAATTACTATTAAGGAAAGTATAGAAACACCTCCCGGACAATAATATACCAGAACATCCTGTGTTACCAGCTTACCACACTATCAAATGAAGCATCTGTGTCGTTTTCAAAGAAGAAGAAGAAGCATCATTTGTTAGACAAATACAAAGCAGCCTTTTGTACCAGTTTGGATAAATGCATCAAATACAATTCAATATTCCAAATTAATGTAACTACATTTACCAGTTGAAAGAGCTTACTTAAAATATCACGTGAATAAGGCATTGTTTCGCATTATGATGTCGCATGATGATGTCATGCTGAGAGAAAAATGCTATCCCAGTACCCACCATTTGTTCATCTCTGCAATTAAATTATAGAAATACAGAAGTACTATATAAAGTCATAAAATTGTAGGTTAGAAATTGCAGAAGAGGAGATGATAGAACAATCTCATGTATATCTTTAAATGCAGATACAAGACCAGCTCTCATGAAATGTCCTTCAGTGAGCTTCACTGAGTTCATTTTAGGAAGAGCTGGAGCGTCTTTCAACTCTCAAGGTCCATGCAGAATGGAGAATCTTTCAGCCGCATCTTAAGAGAGTAGGCCTTCACCACAAAGCGACCTGAACGAGTTTTACATGGCAAGTGTTACTATGGAAGATGTTAATATAGAAGAAGCTTGTCTATTGCAATAGCTCATAGGGTATATATACAGTACAAAATATAAATTCTAGTATAATAGAAAAATATCTAAATACTCTTAACACCTCCTTCAAATATAAGACGTATGTAATAGCATTACATTTGAAAGTGGCTGATAAAAAAAATCCAAAATCCGAGTTGGGAATATGTCACCATAGCGTGCGGCTCATAGAAAATTATGTCGAGTACCAAACATCCAGAATCGTGCAACAGCTCAGAAGGCACAAAGTGCAGGAGCTTGAAAAGTAGAGGTAAGCGGGAGCAAAGTCGACCGTGGCAACACGACGAAAAGGATATGAAAGGTGACATAAATAAATAGCTGTCAAATCAAACCGAAGAGAGATAGAAAAATAGCGTCGTAGATCGAAACCCGAGACAGCAGCAGCACAAAAGAGAAGCGCGACGGCCTTATAAACTCGGGAGGCGACGGCTCAAAGAGAAAAGATAGTATCATAAAGACTTCTACAAAACTGAGCCACCGCAATTGCCCTTGCTAGTCCTACCATCCTGGTCAGGTCTGAGTAGTTAGGATTAGCCACTTTAGGGATCAGGGATTCCAGGAATGGCAAGCCATATCCGCAAATGAGCCAGTAGATGGGGAAATGGGCCAAAAGAGTCTGATGAACATTTAGGCTGATTAGGTATAAACATAACATATTTGATCAACTAAATATATACATATCTATTATATCTTATATATACTGATTTCTTTATCAAAAAATTTTGATGTTCAGCTAAACACCCATGCTATGCACACCTGAGTGATAGTTAGGTCCAATTTGAAAAGCGAAAATTTCACTAAAATTTTATAAAAAAAACAATTTAATTTCTACGTTAATTAAACAATTCTCATATTTGAGAGTCTTATGGCGTACGCATCACTACCACAATCAAACCTCGCATGTACCTCGAGAAAACTTCGTGAACAGGCAAAACACAAGGGAAATGGAATGTGAATTGAATGAAGCTGTGTATAATTTTACACTGTATTCTGTCGTCAGGCTATTCTCCTTCTGCCTCTTTTAATATACAACTACAAGAAATTGCAGTGCTCCAACAGTGGCTTCTTTTTTAGTTTTTCTTACATCTCTTTCTCCTTTTTTGGAGGAGGGTGGTTCATTTTTTCCTTGGTACTAATCTAAGAGATGTTAGTACACCACAACACGGAGCAGACCGGGTTGGGGCTGCGTGTAGTGGAGGCCTTCGTCCAGAAGGAACTGCTCGACGGCAATTGGTAACCTTGCTGTGCGAGAGCCCTTGGTGTGGTGGCCTGTTCCGACGCATATCATGACTTGCATGCTCTCGCCTGCAGCCCTCGCCGTGCCCCTCAGGGCACCAAGCTCAACCTTCAGAATGTGTGTTGCTTCGCTCACATGGAGACCATGCAAATCAATCAGACGGTCACTCCCCCGTTGCGAAGAAACAGGGTTCCTGACCAATGAGACAAAACTCGGGATAAAACAGATGTGCTGTAATATGTCGGAAAAGGTACAGAGCAGCTAATCAAGTAGATAAACATGAACTGGACAAGAAAAGGATTTCGTTTTTTCGATGCAGAGAGGGCAAGGGAGCAGTTGGGCAACCTCTGTCGATAAATAGCTTCTCTAGCTTTCTCATGAGCTGCTTTCATCTGCGTGTTGTACGCCTGTCCCTTCATGCTCAGTTCCTTTGCCAGAGCTTTGTTGCCAACCAAGTAGGCCTGCCTAGCCTGTCAGGTATATCTTTCTGTGAATACTTCAACAAACAAAATATCCAGCCTAACAGGTCAACTTACACACGAGCAAAAAATGTAGCAACTCATGACATGCGGAATTAAATGTCATGTGATAGTAGATATGCTGGAGAAATAAAAATGGTTGTTATGGTTCTCTAGATATTTTGCTTGCAATATTCCTTACGAATAGACAAGTACACAAGGCTACTAGCACAAGCAAAAGAACATGCAGATGTAAGCTTGTGACATGTTACACTTGTATGCACATGCATACATGCCTAGGTGCGTACACATACACCCACGCATGAGGGGCCACAATTAGGAATGCTTACCTGCTCAAAACATGCATTTCGGATGCGGGCAAAATCGCGAGCTTCTCCCCTTGATTCTGAGTACATATTTGCTGGTGGGTCACGCACAAAGATTACTGATCAGTCTATTAATTGGAACAGAGTCAAAAAAAAAAGGAACATGGAAGTCGCAATATATTCATCTACTTTAGGTTTTCTGTAATTCCTGGTAACACTTAGCGCCAAGTTTCCAAGTAATTGTTATTCTAGCTAAAATGCATACTTTGGCGAGTAAAAGGTACTAATATTAACTTGCATAATTCTATAAGATAATAATTTGCAAAACCTTACAGGAGAAAGTTGGGCAATTTTAAACAAGAAAGAACTTAAAACATTCAGATGAATATTACCCACTGCATCACCAGTCTCAAGCCATGGAGCTGCCCTTGCACTGCTAACACTTTGAAACTTGTTCCCGGAGGATGGTTTAGTGCTAGAACTGTACTGTTTGGGTACAGAAACAGTTGAAACACCATTACCATATTCAGGACCTTTCTTAAACCTCCAATGGCCAGAATTTTGCGATGCAAGTTTCCGAACAGCTGAAACAAAATCACCAGTACCACTAGATATAGTGGATGAGTTGCGTCCGTTGAAGATACCAAGGGTATCCACATTGCCCTTAGAGAAACCATTTTGATCTTCAGCTGTTGGTAGCGCAGGAAAGTCCCCTGTGCTAAAGTTTGGTGCACTAGGGGTCAAATTCAGAGCCGGATTGGAGGTAGCATCCACTTGCATCTACAAAAATCAGGGAAAAAATCACTTTAACGCAATTGTTTGGAATCACATTGCAGAGAATGAGGAGAGGGATTTCAAAATTGTATTTTGAGGGAGACATATGTACCCTTGACCAGAAAGGGAACTCATCGTAACAGTTCCAGCAATAGATGCAAATAAGAGAAGTTTTACAATTTGGAGATAGCATGCAGCATGTTGGAGGAAATAGGACAATAGCATCAGAGAAGTGGCACAAACATGATCAGAAAGATCAGATATCAAGTAGCTTTTACTTAGCCGTGGGTGGGTGCCAAGGCCCATGCACAGTACAACAGATCAAACAATGTTGCAGCCAATGGAGAAGCTATATAACATGCCAATGTACATAAAAGATATCGATATCAGAATGAGAATGTAACAAATGCTAATATGTTATTATCCAACTAGTAATTGCTGCCTTTCAATGGTGGACAGCCTAGAAAAGCTACCCAAAATAGTGTGCAGACAAGATCAAGAATGTCAGCATGACAACAGTGTTGTCCAACCAGTCATTGCTGCATATCTAATTGGCTCCATCAAAACTTACAATGTACTAGTTATGTTAAGCAATGTTCTGAGTCTATATCCAGAAGAGTTATGCGTGTGCTAATCTTACACACAAAGACATTACCTCTAGCTGGGCGAGGATTTCAATAGTATTGTTGAAATCGCATCCATTTGCATAGTACAGCTCTGCAAGGCTCTCTGCTGAAAATCCAGTGAACTGAGATACTAAATACTCAAGGGGGTCAACAACACCATCTGATGCGCCAGCATACTCACTAGCAAAACTGTCAGAAAAGCCAGCGGTAGTTTCAGAATCGTAATGGAGGTCCTGATTTCCATTAGTAAAATGGAGATCACCCGCATAATTTTGCTCCCAATTGCTTGAACCCATAGTTGAAAAGGCTGTCTGTGAATTATCTTCATATAGTAAATTGGTAAGCCCCAGTTCCAGGCTCTTGCTAGCTGGAGGAGATAACTCGTGGTGCTCTCTTGACAAGCGGCTGGCTGTTGCCCCATAGAAAGGGGGTGCATTCAAGGACAATCCAGTAAGGGACAGCTCTTCAGATTCTTGTTCAATTTTCTCGAAAGAAGTAAAGTCTGGAATAATATCATCAGGAAGCTGCTTACGCCAAAACTGGTGTGTCTCATCATCCGAGTTAATAGACTTTGATGACTCGGACCTATCTAGAATTGTTTTTCCAGAAGACCCCCTAAGATCTGACTTACCTACATCTGAAACTGTGCTACTTCCAAAAGATGGTCTAATACATGAAGGTACAAATTCTGCTGCATTGGGATTTAATGCAGTGACTTTATTTGGTAACATGGACCTTGCATCTCCATTATTTGAAACAGTTTTATTCAGTGAACTCATCTTTTAATAGAAATTACATGTGATGTTACATGTACAAGAGAAATTCTTCCGATAGAGATTTACCCAAGCCCTGCAAAGATAATCAACAATGAGGATTAGCAGAGGCTTGGTTGAGCTGCAAATTCAAGACATGTATTGAAATTATCACTGCCATAATAGTAAGAAGCTACTTGCTATTTTGCAAAACTATTTTACCACTTCCATGATCTTCTGTGAGGTTGAGTGCAGCTAATATATATATCCATGGTTATCAAAAAATGGTATTGTGCTTTAGAAAATTCCATTTCATGCTTATCATAAAAAAATGGCACAAACAAATAGAAAGTACGAACATTATCCGCTAGTCTTTATTACTGGGGTATTATTTAATGAAAACCAATTGAATTCTTTCAAACAAGGGTCGACATTTACATGATATTGGACAAATGGACAAGGATTCAGTTAGACAAGTTCTTGAAGTGCAAAACTAAAAGCTGCTCTTTTTTATCATATTGTTAGGCTTCAAAACGTTCTTTATTTTCATTACTGTCAAGCAGAGATGCCACTACCAATATCACCGTTACTTGTAATAGAAATTTGTACATTTACAGAAGACCCAAAATGGGTAGCTCTATTTCGCAAAACAGGCATAGAATAGTTTGCACCCCGCCTCCGCAGAAGTATCACGTACCCTTTCCTAGTTACTCCTATAACTGTTCTACCTTATCGTAGGTTTCCACATCGCAAAAGAAGCATCTTCCCGGGCAGCTAGTCAGTCTGCACTCCCAAAATTAATTAGTTGAGAGAATCGATATCTCCTACTTCATTCTTACGCGTTGGCACATTGTTTCCTTTTCACCAAAATTTACCCCCGCCATTAAATCCACATGAAGCAGACAAGATTAAGAACAAAAGAATCGACAAGAGAAGCTTAGGACGATGATGCTGCCCTAGTAGCCGTTCTCGAACCACCCCCTAAATCCCCTCCTAAGTCTACGCAGCCCCAGCTCGAAAAAAAATCGGGAAAATCACACGCGCAGACAAGGCAAAAGAGCAACGAAAGGATGAGCAGACAGGACACCTGCTTCGCTCTTCAGACCAGCACACGCTACCATGTCCAACCCCGCCGGCAATAAACCCGGGGGTAAAAGCAGACGGCCTTTATTAGCACCGCACGGCAGCAACCGGAAACGAAGAAGAAAACAAGCTAAACCAAATCGAACGCGGCACGAGATCCAGACCAGAGCAGGCCAGATCTACCCGGAATCCGAGACGAAGGCACACGAGATCCGGGGAGTGTCCGCCAGCAAAAACCGATACCTTTCCGCCGGTCGATGAGCTGATAGTGATATATAGCTGGCGACCGGCCCATGGGGCGCGAGGGCACCCACCGACGGCAAAAACCCCCGGCCCTCCCACCGCAGGGCCCTCGGCTTACCGCCCAAGCAACGGAGTCGGCGCGGCGGGCCGGAAGGGGGATCGGACGCGCGCGGCGGAGGGAGCAGAGGCCGGGGAGGAGACGGGGTCGCCGAAAACCGCGGCTCTTCTGCGGGGGCGAGGCGGAGACGGAGAGGCGTCTCGGCCGTAGAAAGGGTAGGCAAGGAGGGGAGGAAGAGAGGAAGGGGAGGGGGGTGGTGTCGTTGGATGGACAGATGGGTGGGGTGGATAGGCGAGGGATGGTGGAGTTTGACCCGTCGAGGCGGGGGTGGGGCCCGCCCGGCCAGCGGGTGGGCGTGGAGAAGGGTGAGGTGGCTCGCCTCGGAATCTGGGATGGTGCGGCGCCGCGGTGACTCGGCTCGAGCCAGGAAATCTCTAGAATTTCGGCCTTTTGGGGGTGGTTCCGTGCTCCGGCTTTGCTTCTTTCTGCTGTGCCCATCGCTTCAGCAGCTTCGGGAATTAGAGCGTAGGAGCCATGCATGGTCAGCATGGATGGTGCGTAACAGAGGGCGGAGCCACATCTGAGACAGAACAGGTTTTAGTCTAGAGTGTAAGAAAAATATCATTCAGAAGCCAGAGAAGCAGAAGCGCTGTTTTCAAAGATCATTCAGATCCAATAAGCTCTCCATTCGGAGTAAAAATATGCAGAAAAGAGAAGCAAGCAAGAGCTTCTGTGTAGAAAACCGGGCGTAATTCTCTGTTAAATTCGTGCACCTCAAAACAAGGTCTATTTCCTGCATTCCTGTGGAATGTAGGAGGCGTCGGCCTCCTGAGCAAATACTACTACATGCAGGGATTTTAGATTGAACAAATGCTTTACATATCCTTCGTCTCAAGCTTACAAGGAAACCATAACTCAAATACAGTGTCCTTTACAAGGTGGCTACATAGTCTAGCTGAAGCCTGAACTGATGGAACAGTAGTCCAACACAATTGGATACATGTGGCTACAGTGCCTAGCTGAAGCCTGAACTGATGGATCAGTGCCCCAACACAAATTGGATAGATGTGCGAACTACCAGTAGTACATAATAACTTCATGCTCGATCATACGGAGCTCATTGCTCTCTCGAGAAATCATCAATTACAACACAAATTATTATTCTTCAGGAAGCCAACGTGAACCTAACACAAGTGTCCCCGAAGTTTATTCTTGTTCTTGTACTTAATTTAATCCGCCATTAGGCCCATACCCCAATCATTAGTACCCAGCAGCAGTCTTCTAGAACCTTCGCCGCCTGCCGGGCAAATCAAGCATCCTCTCCGTCCGCGCACCCAGGCCCCGCGGCCACCTTCCGTCCCTGCGACGCGGCCGGCGACGCGGGCGGCGAGTCGAGGCAGCGCCGGAGCAGGCGCGCGACGGCGGCGACTAGGTCGTCCTCCGCCGCCCTCCCGGGCGCCAGCGGCGCCGCGCGGGCGAACGCGACGTGCCGGTCGAGGGCCTCCGCCGTGGTGATCTCCCCGGCGCCCGCGCGGCGGATCTCGTCGCCCACCGCCTCCGCGCAGAGCCCGCAGATCCACCGGCCCATGTACTTCCCCCTCACCGCCGCGATGTACTGCGGCGTGCACTCCTCCGTGAAGCCGCAGCACTCGCACTTGGCGGCCTCCACCTCCATGGCTAGCAGCAGCAGCACGCACCGTTGAGCAACCGAGTCCAATCTTACCGCTCCTTCTCCCAGACGGCGTAGGAAGACGGGACGGTCGGCGAAGCCGCTGCGCGGGGGCTCGTCTGCTCGCTCGGGCTGCCTGCGACGATGACGGTGTAGGCGGCGGATGCTGCCGGTGTCATCGCAGGCGACGTCTCGCTCGCGCTTCCTCTTCTCCCAGCTCGCTCGCCTCTAATTCTCTCCCCGTCTGTGCTCTCCACCGAAACGTGCGGTCTCCAGGTGGTATTTATCGGCAAACGCCGTGGAGCATGTGGGCCCCGCGCGAACGGTAGCATTCGACGCCCTACCTCAGTGAAGCGTGGGGCCGATATATGCTGACCCCACATGTCGGTGGGATTGGGTGAGACAGACGCCAGTGCTGGTTGGAGGGTGCAGCAGGGTGGGGCCGTGGAAGGGAGGTCCACGTCAGGGTGCTGAGCTGGATGGGTGCCCGGCTTTTCAATGTGTGGACCGTGGCAGCTGGCGAGTGGGCCCCAGGCGGGAGGCAGAGGAGGTTCGACTCGCTCGGTCCCCCGGTTGGGTGGAGTCGCTGCGGCTGGGGCGTCGCTGTCACTGGGCCCCGCTTGCCATTTTCATGTGCCCTATTCGTCGCTTTCGTGGTTTAAATTTGAGAAAAATGTTTTGTCGCCTCTGCTCTTTTTGTTTTGGTTTGTTGCCTCCAATCATAAGGCTTATTTCCTTTTAAATGAACACCGAAAATGCACTATAGACAAGTTAAAAGTAAGTTCTCTTGGGCTAAGATTTATGATTTTTAAAAAAATAGAATTCTGGTTATTTACGAAAGAAAGTATAGATAAAGAGACACTCATATATGTTTTTTATCCAGTATAATATATACTATAATTAATTTATAATTTAAAAGAATAGCAATGATAATCACTTGTACCGAAACAGAACTGACTCCTGCATCTGGCATTCTGGCTTGCTCTAGAAAGACCATTTTGCTTTATCTTCGTAACTGACGAGCTCTGGACATCTCAATTCGATCTCAGGGACAAGACAAGTTCACCACAAAAAATGGTCGACGCCCTGCCTGCTTAATCAATCTTAGCCACAAGATCAATTTACGGAAAGATGCTTGGATCATGTGATGCACAGCGTTCATCATGATTCATGGTACGCAGCCTGTGAGCAATGTACGTGAAAAGATGATTTCTCACCCCCAAACTGGCCACAAAAATCCCCTGCTCACGATCGACACCCCCTGCCTGCTTAATCAATCGTAGCCACTGGATCAGTCCGTGGAAAGATGCTTCTTCGTTCATCATGATACGTACACACGTGAACAATGTACGTAGAATATGGTCTCCCCGTAAAGAAGATGTACGTGAAGTACGATTTCAGCCGAACCCATCCATGATCGCCATAAATACGTAATGATAAATCGACACTACTAGGTCCGCCAGCCCAGGTGAGACGTGCGTGATGTAATATGCCGCTGCGCTGAGCTTGTTACTGTGCTTGAATTAACAGTATGTTACTGTGCTTGAATCGGGCTGTTCTTTTTTGCTGTCGCTTGTAGCTTTTGGCTGCGGTTTATAACTTTTGGGTTATTCGTGCTAGAAATTACAGAGTAACAAAAACTCACGTGCGATTTTTGCCAATATAAATGAAGTCAGTAAAGTATGTACTACAATTAACTAGTAGACCCTATCTTGAAAAAATAATCCGTTTAAATGCTAGTTATCATAGAAAAGTCGAAAAGCAGCTTTTAGAAGCTGAAAAGAACAAGGCTGATATCCATTAGCTTATCCTAAAAACCAAAGAGTGAGGGTGCCGGAATACAAGACATGTTCTTTTAGACTGTAATTTTTTTATTGTAGCTTATTAATTTAATAAATAGTATTTGCTGAAAAAAAACGAAAATTGAAAACCACCGGAAAAACTAAAATAAATAGAGCCATAGTATAGTCGAGTTTGTGTGCTAGTGTTTGCCATTCGATGAAGTTCTGCGCCCGCCACGGATGGACTGTTGGTTTCAGCCCTGGATCAAAACACTCCGAGCTATACGTGGAAGAAGGTATGACATACGCGCGAGTTGGATACGCACTCATAAACGTTGGGACAATTTTGTTCTGTATTGTTATGGGTGGATTCTCTTGAGCTTATAACTTAGCTTTTTAAAATAATTAACTTTTAAATAGAACATTTTTTAAAGATGAGATTTATAAATTAATTAAAAAAGACATTATTCTGACTTTATCTATATCGGCTAAAACCACACGCGAATATCTTTCTCTTCGTACTCTCTCGCGAATAATTATAATTCAAAATTTTAAGCAAAAAATCATGAGATAATCGATTATATGCCACTCAATAGCGTTCACTTCTACAAAATACTATTGAAAAATACTCTCTCCATTATATTCCACTGAATGGCCCAAAAAATCAATTATATGTCATTGCCATTAGTTTTGGTATGTTTGCCCCTAGAAAAAGGCGATTTTACCCTCATTTCAAATTTCTCTATGATAAAAATTAAATATAAGGCAAATTGGCTTAGCCAAAAATACTGAAATTTTGTTGGTGGATCATTGGGGTAGTGTACAACTCAAATATCAAATTTTGTGAACTGGCTCTTCAATTTGTTCTATTTTTGAAATTCAAATCCAAAATCAGCCTCTTTGATCTATTTTTTAAACTGGGACAAATTCACTGTAGAAAAATGAAAAATAATATATTTTGGGAGCTATGTGAGAATTTTTCCAAAATTTTTAGACATCATTTAGTCTCTATTTGTAAATAGTAGCCTTTATGAGCATTTAAATTAAAAATCTGAAATTTTTCTTTAAACAGTGCCTTGAAATTTTTTTCTAGCTCATTGACATATTGAACAACACCTCTGTGAATTTTTATAATGTTTAGAGGTTATATGTTATTTTAAATAAATCGGGTCTTCAGTCTTTACTAGAGCCATTTTGGTCCTTTTCAGAGTATAACGGTCCGCCGTAATGGTCAATTAATAGTAGTGGTATATAATAGAATTTTGGTACTATTCAGTGGTATATAATAGAGAGAGTATTTTTTAATGATATTTTGTAGAATCGAATGTTATTCAATGATATATAATCAATCATCTCAAAAATTATAAGTCATGGATCAAAAGAATCTACTACACATCTCCTGTAGTTCCAACTGAACAAACTGTTGGATCCGCGCCATACGCGCATGATCCAAACAGTGTGCGCCACAACACACGTACCCACAACTAACGCACACAAGTACATGCACCTGAACCAGAACCAGAACTTGAAAATAGGTCCATTGAGAGATGTAAGGTGCGTACTGCACCCGTGACCTCAGACTTATTTTTGAAACGAGAGGAGTGGAGAAGCCGCTTTACGAAATTAGGTATTCATATTGACTTTTGCCTTCTCCAAACAGAAACAAGCACCCCCTAAAAAAGTCTAGAAGCAGATCAAGTTTTGATTATTTCCGGTATGGTCTAATGTAGCTCACGCCTTTCCTTCTTAAGAGCAACGGAGGCCGAGAAGATGATAGGTATGTTCTTTTTTGCTTTCCTATATGACTTTTGTTTGTGGATTATGACTTTAATATTATTTATGAGAAAATATAAAATAATAAAAATTCACATGTGAAACAGCAGAAGTTGCGTCTGACGTGATCTGACCCGTATGGTCGTATCCTCTGGGAAAGAAAACTTCTGCTGTTGGGAGACGCAGGCCTGGCACACATCACCAGCAGCGTCATCCTGAAGTCTGAGCATCTCGTTGGGAGGCATCCAGAATCGCGCAACAGTCTACTGTCTACAAGGCGGTGAGAGCCGACAACTTACATGATGGAAAGACGATTTAACTTTTAAGATCGTAATCTTCCAACTGGCCCACTGTGGATACAGTAATTAATGTGACCCGTCGTGACAGGGCCCCGCAACGATCGGATCAAAAGCAAGTAGGTTAAGGTCTGTTCCAAACTGCATCAGCTTAAGCTACTTGAAACACATTGTTTTTTTTAATTTTGATTTTTTTTATTTTTGATATTTTTTGTTTTATTTTTTCCTATTATTTCTTTGCATTGTTCTAAAAGGTATAGCGATGTTTTTTATTTTTTTTCTTATTTTTTAACTCAGAAAAAGCTAACAGCCGCTACAATACAATTGCAACTAAAAGTCTAAGTAGAAGTCTAAAGTCATAGCTTTTAAGCAGTTTGGAGCACTATCTAAGGCCCTATACGAACATTTGGCTTCTCGAAGCAGCTTCTCAACTCCTCTTACTACCGCCTCGCTCTAAGAATAAGACAGACAGTATAGGTGCATCACTCACCCCATTTATCTCTCTCCCGTCACGAGCACCCATCTCTCCCTTGCTTTTTGCACTGCTCGCCTACTCCTTTTAAAAACTATTTTTTAGCTAATACTATTCATTTTCAGCTAAAAACCGATATGAACGCCCCTAAGTACCATTGAGTACACCGTGTTGCGAGTTTGCACCGGACTTCGATACAGACTCTACATGCCTACTCCAGTTTTATCTATTTCATCATTAACTAGTAAGGTGTTTATACGTTGCAATAGAGTGCCAAAAGAGGGTGGTATATATATCAGCAAACGTAATTCAAAATCGTACCATGAATATCAATTTTATCTTACACATATATAGCGAAACATATATGTACAAGCATGTCCACATTTAGTAGTGAATGTTGTTTCCTGTGCAATATTAGTACAAATAAAATATGTAAGACATCTACAACGTAAGAACATCTTTGTAGATGATATTCTTGGTAAATGTGCTAGGAGAATTGAAGCTCACATCATTTTTCGACGTAGCAAGTATTCTAATATTGCTCCTAGCAGTAGCTCATGAAAGGGTAACATATAGTTGTCAATGGGAGAAAATTGGATCAGGGAGGTAGGTAGATACCTACATTCGGTATTGTTTGCCCTTATGCTTTATTTATGGTCATTGCAGAGCTCAGCCTGACATATTCTTTTGAACCTAAATGGAAAATTTTTGTCATCAGACGGGCACCATAACATCCCTAAATTTGCAAGTTTAAAATTTTAATTTAAATTAAGTAATTCAAATATTGGAGTTCATTTGCCATTTGAAAAATCTAAATCAAAATTTAAAGTTTAAATCCAAAAAACAAATTCCAATCCAATCCAATTATCAATTCAATTCAAATCCAAATTCGAAATTTCAATTCAAATCAATTCCTTTTGGGCCGAATCTCCTTTTCCTTACTGGCCCATCTCCTTTTTCTCGGTCCAGCCAGCCCACGCTCTCCCCTCCCTTTCTTCCCCTCCTTGTTCTTCTTCCTCTGGACACACCATGCTTGAGCCAGCCGCCTGCGCCTAGTTCCAACCGCGGTGCTCACCCATGTCGCTCGTTTGAATGCCGCCATCACCACGCACCTTCAAATCGTCATCACCGTGCCATCAATGCCCCAATCAAGCCAGTTGTTCCCCCCATTCAAACCCGCATTTTCTTCCATTCAAATCCTGACCAAAATCGGCGACTTGATCACTGATCATCGTGCGCCCGCTCCACTCCTAGCCGAGCCTATACATAATAACTATGACTATGTTAGGAATCTTCACATAAAATTTGGTAATTTTTGGAGCTCATTTAATATATGTAGAAATTTATACATATATCAAAATTGTATACATTTAATTTACCCAGTTGTACACTTCAATAAGGTTAGTCGTCATTATGCCGTACCTCGCACCGTCCGTGTCGTGCAGCAAGGACCACTTTTCCAATGGCTCGTCCTTGATCCATCGCGACAAACACTTGATGTTCCGTAAGCTCCTCCTCCTCGAACCAGTTGTGTCAAGCTCAGCCAATGCTGTGAGGCATTCGGGTTGTGATGCCCCAAGCATAGCCGGTCCCTTGTGCTTCCTGCTGTGCTCATCCAACAACTCCCATAAAGCGTTAAATTTTTGCTTCTGGTTTTGCATAGCCAGCCTCTTGAACAGTTTCATCAATGGTTGATTCGAGAATTACTTGAAGAAGTTGACCCCCAGGTGACGAATGCACCATTCCTCATATCCGGCCAAGGGAAGGGTCTTCCTGAAGTTTTCTTATGGCCTTCGCTGTCCTGACGTGGTGATCATGGATTACCAACACACCAGAACGAGCACCGACAACTCCAACCCTCACATATCGAAAGAACCAAAATCAGTTGTCATAATTCTCATTTTCCATGAATGTGATAGCTAGGGGCAGAATTTGATTATTGCCATCAATGCCAATAGTCGTAAAAATCTGGCCCTTGTATTTGCTAGTCACAAAGGTCCCGTCAACAGAGATCATGGAAAGCATATGCCTGAATGCATCGATGCACGCACCGAAGATTAAGAAGGCCCTCTGTAACACCGCAAAACTTGGCGGCCTTGTAGATAGCTTGTCCTTCACAGGAATATACGTGCCCGGGTTTCTATCCTGCAACACCTGAAGCATACGAGGAAGGTTCTTGTATGCCGCCTTGAAAGATCCGAACCGTTTTTTCAAAGCTTCTGCTACGCACGCCACGCCTTCACGTAGCTAATTTTGTACTTGAGTTTCTTCTCAATAGATACCATGATGTGCATAGCCTCGATGTCCTTCTCCACTATCTTTCTGTATATCAAATTGGCTATAAGGGCGGACGTTAGGTTATGATGCCTCGGCAAAACTCTACTGAGAATGCAGGAGTGCAGCTCCACCTTTGAGACAATATAGTGACTCATACTTCAGTCTACGTGCATGCACCCTCCAAGGACAACCGGCATGCTCGCACTTCACAGTGTACTGCTCCTGGCTAGATTTCACTACCCGAAAAGTCCGCTGCATGGACAGGGCCCCCCAGCTTGATGGAATCTTACAACGGTGCCTTGTCAGCAAACATTGAATTCAATCGAACCTCTATGCCATAATACTCCCACGGTGATTCATACTCATCATGCGCAGCAACACCCTCAGCATCAAACCAGTTCCATTACTACAAGATGGGAGTTTCGTCCTCATCGGAACTATTCTTGTCATCCTCCTGTATAGTTTCCTCTTCAATCCAAGCCATCCGGTCGTCGTTCTCCATTTGATGCACTATGTACTCCATATACTCTCCTTAATCAGCCTGTCCTGTAGGCTCACCATGTCGTGACCCTTCTTCCTCTCGTCCATGTATCGCATTGGCCTGGTCACGACACGAGCAACTTTCTTCGCAACCACTGTGACACCAGCCTTCGGTTCCACCTCTTGACCAACATGCTGAGCGCTTGAGCTGCCCGCACCACCCGGATGATAGCTGTCGGCATAGACTTGTATAACTTCGATTGGGTATGGTTGCACAAACAGCATACACTCGTATCCACGGTGTCGGCAGTCTTACACAAACCCATTTCATGCATAGTGTGCATCAATGTTCTCAACTCTCATCTAATGTCCGTGAGAAACCGGATCCAAAGCCCTTGTATAACGACGTTGCACACCTTAGGGTCCAAGGAAAAGCTGCGGGTGAGCCAGAGCATCACATCTGCGATTCGAGCATTCTCGTTGTTCGGATGTACCAGAGTGGCTTGCGCAAAACTACTCAAGTCAACATCGTTCAGACCTTTATGAACGGTGCCTACACCGTAATGCACTTTTAATGTAGTGGTATCAGCATTACTAATGTCTGGCTGAAAATATTTTTAATGTTCCAACTGGTTAATTCGCATCGTAGATTATAGAAGTACTATTGTACTGTAATTTACATTCCTACAACCGTTCGCCTATCATGACCAACTACACAATCCTCGTAGCGCAACCCATCCTCGTTCGCACCAACACCGCTCCCTTTCCTCTGACCCAATAAGCATCAACTCTCTATCGGGTCCCACGCGTACCGACGCCGCTCTTCTCTCACTGCTCGAGCTCTCTCCTACTGTAAATAATTTCTAATGGGTTTCAACAATTTAATGACATACCGATTTAAATGCTAATGTACCAATTCTAACGGTACGTATGAATTTTCAATGTACGAATGACATTAAATTTATTCGTAATTAATCATAAATGTTACGTAATAATGTTTCGTACAAAGCGAACTATTTACTTCGTACAAAAATATTGATTAAATTTTGAATAAATATAATTTTCTACAATGCTTATTTTGTATATAATATTGACTAAATTTTCTACGGATTCTAATTTACTACGGATGTTAATTTTCTACAACTATAATTCTCTACCATGCTAATTTTTTACAACTATATTCACTAAATTTTCTACAACTATAATTTTCTACGGATGCTAATTTTTTATAACTACATTGACTAACTTTTTATTACTATGTACTTCATATGAAAGTTATACTATTCTTTTATACAATTATAATTTTCTACGGATCCTAATTACACACTAAACAAACAATTTACTTCATACAAAAATATTGACTACAACATACAAAAAATTTTAGCTCGCACAAGTAGCGAGACATCTCCTTCTTTCTCTCACTTTCCTTTCCTCTCCTCTCAGCTCTTTTTCTTCCCTCTTCTTTTCTCTTCTTTCTTTCCCTTCTACTTTCTCTCTTCGCGGCGTGGCGTTGGCGGATGCAAATGGCCGGAGGCTCGGCCGAAGGCCGATTTATATTCGCGTCCAATCGTCGAACAGTTGGGTGACTGAAACTTACAGTCGTTCAATGGTTGGGCGATTAGTCCCAGTCACCTGACCGCTCGGCGACCGTAATTATATCGCTCAATGGCCCACGGATAGCCTCCATGTTGCGTGCCCATTATGCAACACGTTTCAGTCACCCAATGGTTCGGCTACTAGAGATCATTCCTGTAAAAAATTTTTGTGTGGATATGTTTCTGTAATTTCGATTAAAAAATAGATTATTTAAAAAAAATTCCAGCTTGTTGCCTTGTTGCCAATGCCTACCCAATGTTTATCCGCACCTGGCATTATCTTTTTGCTTAGTCACCAGTTCTACATCGTCTGGGCTTGCTTGTTCCATGTCAGTCTCACCTAGTTCCTAAAATTGCAAATGTTACTGTCTACCTACTTGAGGTGATCCATACATCAGTCATCATTGAGCTTACAGAATTGCAGCTTATGAAAAAGATATTAACATGCTCCCAGGATCAGAATTGATTCAACGGATTACACCGAGGGCAAACTCCAGTATGAGATAACGGCAAAGGACAAATAGCTACAGAAGAGTTTGAAATTGCTGCAGCGACGGGAGCACCGCCGTGGCAGACTGGCAGTTACAATATGAAGCATTTTACATGGTCAGCATGTTTAGCCAAACAGTCATTCCAATGTATACATGCTGCATGAACACCACAGATGGCAGAAAGCTTGATATATGTTGATGTAACTACATGAGTTCATTGCAAGTAGTTGCAGTAAAATTCAGTACTACAAGTTGAGTGGATTCATCAGAATTTATGTGCTGGAACAACAGCCTTTCCCCAATCTCCATTCCTACCAAATCACACATACACTGAACCAAAGGTACTATGCTTGTTGATACAAAAAACACTGATTAACATCTAATGCTCTTTACTTCTCCTTACATCCAGATGTGGACCAGAGGAAACTAAGTTTTAAGGTTAACACTTGAGCAGGTTGATCACCACATCACCTAGATGGGGGAGGTTACTGCTGGCAGGAATCAATGCGACGTGCATGTTTCATGTGGTTGTCTTGCATGCAAGCCTCACAGTAGTATAGATTGCTGACGGTTCAGCCATTGCACCATTCCCATAATCCCCACAAGCCAACCTTTTGGTAATGGGAGGGATAAAAAATACGCCCAGTTGGTTGATTGTCTCCAGATGACGCTCGGTGAACGGGTTATTCCACATGAAGGTGTTCATGGCTGGGGCAACAAAGAGTGGTTTACTGTAGTCCCATGCTCTCACTATGCAAGTCAAGAGGTTGTCACACAACCCACCAGCAATCTGAAAAACTAATGTAATATCACTTTTTGTAGGCAATGAAACCAACTTGATGTTCTCTAACAGATTCAGCGAATTTGACATCAAGTTTTGGTTCACACCAAAGAAAAAACATACCTTAGCCAGGGTATTTGCTGATAGTGGAGCAATCACCATGATATCTGCCCATTTTCGCAGTTCAATGTGTAAAACTTCATCTCCTATCTTCTTCCAGGTAGACCATTCATCATCATCAGTGTAAAGAATAACGTCTCTAGGCAGAGACGATCTATCAACAAAGTGCAATGATGACTTTGTGGCCACAGCTCGGACTTCCGCCCACTCAGAGAAGCTACGACAAAGGCTCTCAAATTTTATCGCAGCTACACTTCCTGAAGCACCAATAAGGACACGAGGCTTACTAGGTTGTGGGAAGTCGAGCATCAAACTTTCTTGTACTCGTTCTGATGTAGCCATCAGCCCCGCTAGGACTGCTCCACTACATTAGAATTACAAGAATTCAGAGGATTTATGCTGGTAAAGGGAAACATGATCCACAATGCATATTCAGGAATGAAATGAAAGAGAAACAGAAAATATCATTACAAAGAACAACAGAAATAGTTTATTTTGTCCAATACTCCATGTGGCCATGAAGTTTATCTTGGATTGCTCAGGGAATGATACGTTTGCTGTTTGCATTAGGAACTCTATTAACATTGCCATAGAAATCCAGTGCTCAGTTTGATTGATGCACTTTGGTGGCATGGCATAAGGCAACACATACCACAACCTTAAAAACAGAACTACTGCTCCAATTTAACTATTTACATCCTTCAGATAGACTCAAATTTACAGTTTGACAAAAGTAGACAATGGCAGGGTAATGCCAGATGAGTTAGCCAAACTAATAATCTCACACCTGCTGTATCTGAAGGCATACAACAAATATAGCACACAAACTGTATCTGAAGGCTAAAGCTATACATGTATTCATGCGTTCCAGTATGATAATTGTATTATTTCCAAGATTCCTTCCATGTTACGACAACTGACAACATAAATCCAATAGTTTCATGTTTCAGCTACTTCAGTGTTTCATGTTCAAATAAGTAAGTTGGATGCAGCGCATCAGTCTAGATATTGGCAGAATAGTAATGCACTAACATAATGGCCATTACGAACCCCCAAACGGTGAAATCCAGCTAGTTTCTGTTCCTAAATTGTCAAGCCGAGTATGACCTAACCAGACTTCAACTAGTACATGGAATTAACCAAAAGAACTATGAAATGACCGTATTAACAAAATCCTCTGCAGCAACGACTAATGAGCTCCAAAACCACAAGAAAGGGCCGATTTTGGCAGGAAAAGAACAAAGGTTTACAATTAAACTGGTATTACTTTTGCAAGGCTACCGAATACCGACCCTTACCCCCAAGAAATCTGCACGAACCTTGAGTGTAGAGACAACAGAAAGCTTCTTTTGGTCGCTACGAGGGCTAGAGCTAAGAGGAGGAGGGACCGTGGTTTGCAGCGCAGGCACGGAAAAGAGAGAGAGAACAAGAAACAGATCGAACGGGGGCATCCCAGGGAAAGAGAGGGGGCGAGGGAGGGAACGAACCAGCCGAGGCAGAGAGGAGGCGAATCAGCTCGTCGCCGGCGGAGAGGTGGCGCGAGGCGGCAGGTAGCTGGAGAGGCAAGTGGCCGATCTGGGGAAGGAAGGAGAAGAGGAAGAGCTGCAAGAAACTTTTTGTTCGCTGGTTGCAATTGGGAGAGATTTAGTGGGCTGGGCCTACGAGCCCAAGAGCTCACTGCCCACTGGGCCGAACCGTGCCAACGCCGTGTGCCAGAGCTCGATTTCCGCGGCTACATGTCCGTGGACACACACCCACATGTATGTAAGTTAGAGAAATATTTAATCATTTGTTTCATGACGTGCACTTAATGATTTACTTGTAATGTCTATATCCACGTGTTAGTGAGATATTATAGGGTAAATCATTAAGTACACATTAACTATAGAGCAAACGATAAATGTTAGGTGTGTATGTTCTGAATTTTTACCATATATATCGTCTTTTGAATTCGTATTTACAAAAATAGTTGTATACGTATGGTATTAATAAAAATAGCACTTCTACAGTCCGGTCATCAGACGGCAGCGCTCCGAAGGTGACACGTGACGCCTGCCGTCCGGCCGCCAGACGATTAAATTATCATGAATTAATATGGCAAATTTGAAGCACATAAAATTTATAAAAAAATTATACAATTAGGTAGACCGTGTCGGAAGGATTCATATTAAATTTTGTAATTTTTGTAGCTCGTTTGCTATATGTAACAACTCCTACAAATATTGAAATCGTATGAATTTTTAGCAATATTCAGAGCGGATAAAATTATCAAAAAAAGTACACAATGAAGTACGTTATATCGGAAGGTAGTGCATAAAATTTCGCAATTTTTCAAGCTAATGTGCTAAATTTAAAATTTTAAACAAATATGGTGTAAAATTACGAATTTAGGCAGATAATTAAGGCAACTAATTAACCAGCTTAATCACCTGTCGTTTTGTGGGTGAACGGCAGGTAGCCTGCCGCCTAGCCACTGGGCGGTAGGCCACCTGTCGTCTGGTTGCCGGGTGGCAGGCGCCTGCTGCCCGGTGACCGAACGGCAGGCACCACATGTCACCTCTGGAGCGCTGCCACCCGGCGACCGGATGGCAGAAACACTATTTTCATCAATACTATACGTATACAGTTATTTTTGTAAATATGAGTTAAATTACGCTATATACGGCAAAAACCCGTATGCTCTTGGTGTATTTTTTAAAAAGTATAGGTACATAAGTACATTGCTAGTAGAGAAAGAAATTAAGGACAAACACAGACCTATTAAGGGTAACTTCATCTCTTAAACATCAAACTAACAATGTTAATAGCACCTGCAACTTCTAAACACCTACAAGCAGATATATACGTTTGCATCAATTTCCTTAATATATAGGTAAATTACATGAGGCGCGCGTGTGTGTGACAGACGTGTGAAAAAAGAACAAAACGAAGCAAATTAGCTTAGCACGTGAACAGCAAAGAGATCGGATCGGAGCGTGGAGTGTCCACAAGAAATGAAGGCAGAAACAGAGGGGGCAAGTCGATACTGATACAGATCAATCCACACAAAAAAACGAAATCTAAATAAAATCACACAGAAAGAAATCCCAAAGGCGTCTTTCCAATCCATACATGCGCATGCGGTTAAGCGTATGCATACAGCACACCATCGTACACCATGTGCATTCGTACGGTACGTACGTACAAGAGGCATACGTGAGCCGGTAAGCCATGCGCGGCTCGCATGCGCGTACGGTGACCGCCGGCCCATCAGAACCCGACGGTGGCGACCTGCCCGAACGCGGCGGCGGGGGAGTAGTCGACGCCGACGGGCGCGTGCAGGGCGCCCACGAGCACCGTCCCCTCGATGAGCTAATCATCTACTCTAGACGGGTCGATCGTACCAGGATGAGCACCGTCCCCTCGACGAGCACCGTCCCCTCGATGAGCACCGTACCAGGAGTCTCTTCTTTTTCTTGAAGGGTACTGTCCTATGGAGTACTTAGGGGCCGGAAAAGTTAATCATCTACTCTAGACGGGTCGATCTAGAGCAGGTGGTTTCGCTTATGGAGTAATTAAGATGATGCGATCGACCAACGATATGTCACTTTGGTCTAAAATAAAATATCAACGAAGTCACTGAATTACTATACGAGAGAAAGCGCAGAGAAATTTATAAGCACTACTACATTACTACTACAAAAGAGATTATACCAACGATATGAACCATCTGTACTATAATTATTACAGACGATTTTACAAGCGTGACTATGTACCATATGTGATACGCAACTATGACTAATCACTATATCGACATATATGACAGAAGTTACTGGATTCTGATTGTGATTGTATCAAAGTGGAGCAAGGTAATATACATTGCTTCTCTACTTAGGAGCAACCACGATTTCACCCGTGTGCAACAAATAATTGACAGGTAAACTCATTTTCTTCATATATAACTCTATTGTAGTCTTCCTTTTGTTTGCAATGGCCGATGCTAACGTTTTGGAGTCACGTAGGTCGTTCAGCGCTTATATTGCTTAGGGAGGGAGACACAAGGAATCCAGCGTCACACTGCAACACAGGACGCGATTTCTGGTACCCGCTACAACACAACAATCCTATATCACGCTTCGTTATAATGCTTCTAGGACTGACAATACTTATGTATGTAATTCTATTTTTGCAGTGCCACTAGCAGTTATACGTCAATGTATGTGGCTTCTATGTTTGCTGCCATATGGAGGAAATCATGGACGCTTAGACAAATAATCTAGAGGTTTGTCAACCTGCCAATAATTATTTTGTAAATATCGATATACATACATACATACATACATACATACATACATACATACATACATACATACATACATACATACATACATACATACATACATACATACAAAGATACACATATACATACATATATATGCTAATGACTTAACACTACTCCTAGCGACAGCGCGTGGAATTTGACAAAAGTGCAATCGATCTTAATAAACTCGTCGAAATTCGAGGAAAGCTTTTCCAATTCTTGATAGCGGATGTCATAAACAATACTAGAGAGTTCTACCCCAGTGAAAGATCAAACTCCATTTAAGTTGATTTTGGTGATAATGACAAATATTATTATGAGGTTTTGATGATAATGACAAATGCATTTGTGAGACTAACATTGTTTATTAATTATGATATCACTTAGTCTCATATGGATAAAAAAGTGAAATCATTGAGTTATGCATTCGATATATTTCTTATAATCTTGTTGCATTCCTCACATCCAAATATATGATTAAATGACAAATCTATATGTGAGACTAATATGTTTGTTTAAGTATATTATTGCTTAGTCTTATTTGGATGAAAGAGTGATATCAAAGAGGTATGCATTTGAAATCGCATTATTATATATTAGTACATTCCTTGGATCCAAAATATAGATTAAACTCCACAAATAGTCCAAAATGAATATGTGCATATGTATTTATTACACATACTTGTATGCACACATTTAGGGGGAGTTCACTCTATGTTTTGAGGTTTCATAAGTATTAATCCATGTGTTCATTTACTACATATATTTAGAATCTTTGGTATGAAGCTTATATTTGCAAATTTGTTTTGCAAATGATTGAAACTCATATATAATCCTTGTAGTATGTAACTTAGGTTTGCCAATGCGAAGAGTCTATGTACCTATTCTTTGTGTCACGATTTTAAAAATATGCAAATGTGTTTTGCAACTTGTTGGGAATCATGTTCGATCCTTGTGTGTATGATATTATAGTTTGCAAATATGTTTTTCAAAATTTGTTGAAGTATCTGCACTTGTTAGGAAAATTGGAACTACCGTTGTGTATGTAGCGGTATTACTGGAGGTCGGAAGTACCGGCTCTGTGTGAGCGGTACTACCAGACATCGGAAGTACCGGAATGTGTTGCACGGTACTACCGGATGCGAGTGGTTTGATCGGCTCTGTGTGAGCAGTCCGTTCGACCGGAGAAAGTACAGGCTCTGTGTGAGCGGTATTACCGGAAGGCGAAAGTATCAGCGTGTGTTGCACGGTACTACCGGGCTTCAGAAGTTCCGGATTTTTCTGCGGTACGTTTTTTTCCAGAGAGACACATATGTTGTGGTCTTCTCCTCTCTGCGAGAACGGTAGTTCCGTATGTGTGGAGAGGAAGTACCGAAAAATGAACGACGGAACTTCCGATTTTGACTGTAACGGCTAGTTTTTTGACCGTTGTGAGGGGAGCAGAAGTACCGGCGTTTTGCCTCTAGTACTTCCGATTTCCCTGATTTTTAAGGAATTTGGCTCCAACTGCTAGTTTTTTTGTGTAGGGGTATGAATACCCCCTTGTGGCCGGTTGAAGATAGAGTTGCTCGATCCATTTCTATTCCCTTGTGTTAGTGTGAGCCTCTTCTCTCAATTGTGCATGTGTTGCACATTGTGAGCAAGAAAAGTGATCTAGAGTGCATGTGTTGCATCTAAAGTTGGACTTAGTGTCCATTTGAGTTTATGCATACGTTGCACGTGGTGAGAGTCAAGCGAGGGGCTTGACTTATTACTCTTAGAGTTTGCCAACTCCTAGACGGCATTGGAGGCATCGTGCGCAGTGATCTTCTCAAAGAAAGTTGCGAGAAGACCTGACGAATTTGTGAAGGTTGGAGCTCACCTACTTGGAGCGGGAAAGAGCTACCACTAGTAGATTGATGTGTTTCGGCTTAATTCATGAAGCCGATCCAATTCGTTTGGGCTAATCTGATCGTGGACTAGGGGAGACCGGCAAGTCTCCAACAAGTCTTCGAACACCACGGTAAAAAGATAATGTGTATTTGTAGTTTGTTTTCTCGTGCTTAATTTATTTTCAAGTAATTTATATTCATAAAATTAAATTGATTGCTTGTCATTCTAGGATTGCAAAACTTTGATATATGCTTAGGTTGTTGGTGCACTTAGATGAAACTAGTTGATTTAGGCTTTTTTTGTGCTAAAACTAATTTGATCTAAACTTCCGTATTATATACTTGGTTTTCGCCAAATAGCTTAAATAGAATTAATTAAGAAGATAACTTTTAGAAATAACTAGTCACCCCCTCTAGTCGGCCTCCTCGATCTTACATCCCGCGATGATTAGACGTTGAAATATTTGATACAATTGTAATCACTAAATTGTGCCTAATCAAATAATTCATTCAAATATACATCATTTAGTTGAGATATCTGTAATAATTGTCGTGTGATATATATGTGATCTATTTGCTTGTTTTAAGAAGGCATGGCTAGCATTTTCTAAGACTACCCGAAAACAGAAAATAATATAGGTATCTAAATAGCTATCACGGATAATTTTTAGTATTAGTTGTTTGTGATATCTAAGATATCACAAAAGGGTATGTCCGAGAACTATCTGTGATGTGTCATATATCACAGACGATTTTTTATATTAACCATCTGTGATACTTGATATATCACAGACGATTTTTTCGAAAAACCGTCTGTGTTATAATTATCACAGATGATTTAAGAACCGTCTATGATAACTATATATTATCACATACATGTAAATTTAAACGGTTCAGAAACTATTTGTAATGATAGTTTTGAACTGTCTGTGATGAGTCTAAGTGCATATATGTTTGGGTTTGCACTAACGACTTATTGCAAGATACTAATCGATAGCGCGTGAGATGATCAGAACCAAACGGGAGAGATAAACTATTCTGAATGATGTGGCTGGTCAATCCTCATCAATCAGAGGACCTGTCGATTTGTTATGAATTAATTAATGCAAGCCGATAAAAGTTCGGTCAGCCGGCTGCTAGAGCCTATCACGAGCTAAATTCGCGAAAGAACAATACGGAGCACGTCAACCCTTTAAATTAAGGATTAATTATATAATGGATTTGATAAAATTCATGAAAAATCAACATTTTCATAAGAAAAAGATATCCTCGCTAAGAAATAATACCAATGAATAATAATTCAAAAAAGATGCCGTACACACAAGCTACATAGGCGGGCACACGCCGAAGTTGAACAAATTTAGGGCCCGTTTGGGTGGGCTGGTACCTTAATAGATTCCGGCCTATTAAAAAGGGGCCCAAGAGCACATGCAGTCTAGCCCATCAGAGAAACCACTGTCAAGCCCAAATAAACCACAAGCTTCGCGTCGACCATGTTTTGGTTTCTACTAATGGCTTTTGTCTGTAACTGATAAATAGTAGTAGCTGATAGAAGCGACTGATTAATAGTAGTGGTTGATGAATAGCAGTACATTATGTAAGAAAGATGGAGCAACGAAATGCACTACAATATTCGGATCACCGTACGATTTACATAATTACTAGTTAGAGACTCGTGCGTTGCAACAGAGTCATAAAAATAATAGGACGGAACTTATTGTCTGGCCAACTTCACACATCAAACATTGGAGAGCAAGCGACAGAGAGAGAAGGGTGGCCAAAATGCGCGAGGAGATGAGAAAAGTGGAGGGGGTGGGCGGTTGTATCCTGAGAGAGAGAGGGGAGGAGAGACGAATGGTCCAGATCAAATCGGATGGCTGAGAAGAGATGAGTGAGGACGAATTAAACATCAACTTCTTCTTTTATAATAGTAAAGACAATATAATAAAATACAAAGCGCGTTATAACGTATGAATGTGCATATTGACAGATTTCGGCCCAGTAAAAAGGGGCCCAAGAGATCCAGCCCATCAGAGGAACCACTTTAAACCACAAGCTTCGCGACGAAGGCACTCGGGGTCCCAACAACAGCCAACGGCTCCCACCACTCCACCAGCCTTTCCGCTTCGCCATTTCTCTCCTCCCCCTCCACGGCTCCACCGCATAGATCACCGGCGACGGAGATGGCTCCGGCCGTGGCAGCATCGGCGGCGGTGAGCCAGGCCCTGAGGGACCGAGAGATTCTCGATGCCGTAGGCACCGCGGCGGCGGCGCTCTCGCTCGCCGGCTCCTCCTTCATCGTGCTTTGCTACCTCCTCCTCCGCGAGCTCCGCAAGTTCTCCTTCAAGCTCGTCTTCTTCCTCGCCGTCTCGGTGAGCGGCTCGGATCTGAGCGCTTTTGTTTTGGGGTTTGGGTTTGGAGTGCTGGTTGCGTGATCCGTCGTTGGTGCGATTTGGGATTAGGGGGCTCGTGGTGCGATCTGCGAGCGATGCTTTGTTATTTTGGCTTCTAATTGTGCTATTCTGGTGGTTATGCGTTAGTTTAGCGCACGAATGCTTTACTTTTTACTTTTTATGCGTACGAGCTGAAGTAGTTCTCGAGAATTTGGTGCTAGGAAGTAAGCGTTGGGATCTTCAGAAATGTGCGTGCAATTTTCACCCGTCATGGTTTTCTCTGGCAGCTGGTGCCATAAGCTTACTCGATTATTATTATTATTATTATTATTATTATTATTATTATTATTATTATTATTATTATTATTATTATTATTATTATTATTATTATTATTATGCAATAGCTTGTATCTGCAGTAACCGTGGCATAGAGTTGCACATGTTTTGCACTTTGATGTGGTTTGAAATATTACTCAAGTTAACGCTTGTTTGTATAAGATGTTTGAGATCATATTACCTATTGCAATGGTGCATGGCTGCTCCAATTAAATAAAGCTAAGTGAGAGGAATACTTACCCGAATATGGAGGCGACTGGCATCCATACAGTCATTCCTTACCTTGTTCATTTGCAAGGAGATCACATTCTTCCTACCGTTTGTTGAAAATTGGAACCAATGGGCACGATGAGCATCTACCTATCAAGACGGTTTCGTCAATCTTCATTTCCGCAAGACAACAAGAAATTTGATTTCTTAGAAATATGATGTTACATATCCAGACACCCAGTCCAGGTGTCTAGCTAGTTAGCCGATACTAGTGATATCATTAGCTGAAGTAGGGTTTGTTCATTCTTGTGATTGCTTTACCTACTATGTGTTTTCTGACAACTTTCATCTGAATCGCAGGATATGTTTTGCAGCTTATTCACTATAATGGGGTATGTTGCTGATGATGTTTGTAGTGTTTAAATTACACTTTCTGGTGCACATAGTTACTTCCTGACTTTCTGAGTGTTATCTTTGCTACTAACACTCTGACTAAAGAATATCGGCTGATTTGATTATGGGTGTTATCCATAATTGAGTAATTTGAATTGGTAACCTTGCATTCTGCCTAATAAAAAAAATACAAATGTGAGGAATGTAAGCCGAAAGTATATAATACTTTTTGTATAAGAAAAAAAAAAGACTGTTCTTTCATTTCTGTTGTATTTTAGATGTGTTATTTGCAATGCGCACTGACTGTTGAGTTTCTGTTATGTGTTTTTGGTAAAATATTCGAGTAACAATGTTGGTTTTTTATGTTGCAGGGGGCCATCAAATGCATTTTACTGCTTTGCGCATGACTACAGTGCGCACTTCTTTTGTGTGACCTCTTTTCTTTGGACAACCACTATCGCATTCACTCTTCATCGCACAGTTGTCAAACACAAAACTGATGTTCAGGAATTTGGATCCATTTTCCACTTGTATGTGTGGGGTATGCAAATTTTAACCACTTCGCGGCCTTTCTTGGAATTTATGTGTTTAAATTACTTGGAGCAACTTGTCCAACCAGTTAGAAGGACTTTGTTTTTGGTAGACTACATTTAAAAAAATGTTGGCAATTTCATAGCTGTATCACCTATGTGATGTTTATGCACTTGACCCGAGAGAGCGGGGGAGAGAGAGAGAGAGAGAGAGAGAGAATGTTCAGATCACATGGTTGTGTTTGATGCATTGTGCTGTGTCTGTCTGCTAACATTTAGATTGCTTTTGTCTTAAAACATTATGTAGACACGACACGTGTGCCTTATGTCAGTTTTTTTTTCTGTTTCTATTTTCAGCCTTCTCTGTTGTAAGGGGTCAAGTATACAAGTTCCAGTTTCCTTTGCTTGTCCATTTATATGTGCTCATGTTTATAGTGTATGGTAGGCCAGTAAGATTCATTGCATTTGTTGACTTGATGTAATAGTAATTTGTAAGTATGTTTTGTAACTCATGCTACCGATCATGTTTTCCCATTTGAATTTAGCATCCCTGGGTATTTTGTTGCAGATCACTGTTTATGTATATGTATATGATTTTGTCTTTAGCTGCATATTTTATGTATATGATTTGTTTTAAAAGTAGAGCATTACTATAATTGCACATATCCATTTTTAAAAGTGTATCATTATTATAATGATCTGTTACGGAAGTATTGTGTGAGATTCCTAGTTCAGTTGGCAAGGTTTCTGAAGTCTATATCTTGTTTTTCCCCCCTCAGGATCTTCGCTAGCTACCACTGTATTACGTTCAATAGGAAGTGATTATGGAAGGCCAGGTACCTGGTGTTGGATCCAACAGGGAAGCATGGCAAAGGCATGTGATCCTTTGTTTTCTTTTTTCTGAGCTTGTAATTTTAGTTCTAAGCACTACAGTTGTCTAATCTCAGCTACATTTCGATCCATTATAGCTTATACATGATGCTCAGACTGCCCAAATGGAGATAATGATCTATGTCTAGCTATACACTAATGCTTTCATTTAACATTTGAACTTTGCCAATACCTGTCATCAAAGGATTCGAACTGGCCTGCACCCAAGGGATTAAGTAACATTTATATCGGATTCCTAATGTGTCTTGCTTGGGCTGCCTTCAGATTTTATTGAGACATTATATCTCGAGTTGTTGACAATTCATGTGTATAGTCTGAGTCGCTGAGCCCTTCTGGTATTGGCTTCTTTTCTTTCCTTTTTTTTACTACATTTTATGTCTTACTTTCCTTTAATGTATCCTCTTCATCCTCAGCTAGACCATTTATTAAAATAGAAATGTTATCACTCTTGTCAGCATCCTAGCAGTTCTTTCATACAATTCCTTTACTTTCAGGTATTGCACTTGATAACCTTTTATCTTCCACTTTGGGGTGCCATTCTCTACAATGGGTTTACATACTATCAAGTGAACTGCATGCTGAACAATGCAACACGGGTATGAACACAGCAAACATTATGTCAACAGTTTTCTATTGTGTATTGAGGGTGGCCAAGGCTTCTACTGTAACTCCTGGTAGATTCTGCTCTTTTTTCCTGTATCTTCTGAATTTTGATTGCTCGTGGATTAATTTGTAGATGGCTGTTGGCATTAGTGATTGATTCAATCTGATATGAGGGCGGACAAGAAGGTACGACGTTATCTTACAAACCTCTTGTCGTTTTTGCTTCAGCACTTCTGCTGAAGGATTTTTTTTTTCTAATTTGCTGCTCTATTGCCCCCAATGTTATCGGTTTAGAAAATAGTTCATTTGCTCATATTATTCTTTGTACTTGTTGGCTTGGAGTTAAACTGAGGAAACATTATAGCGGCTCACGACTGTTATTCTTAGGAAAATGTTAGTATGGTGGATTCCACTTATATTATCATATTATGTACCACTGTTCCCTGTCTGGTGGGAGTGGAAAAATATGTTTGAGCAGATACAACTTATTGACTTGTTTTCTTTTGCAGGCATTTAATCGATGGGGTTATTACCCTCTGCTTTTAATAGGTTCATGGGCTTTTGCAACAATCAATCGTCTGTATGACTTTGCTAATCCAGGCCACAAGATATTTTGGCTCTCCATTCTTGATGTTGGGTTTGCTGGACTTATGGTGAGTGTTTTGATGCTATTGTATTTCATCCTAGATGCTACTGAAGTCCTGTGTTGCAAAATTGAAGAAAATTTCCCTAGAGAAACTAAATGTCTAAATCCACTTGATATTTTGGGCCGAACCAATCCTAAGTGGCTAAAGTAAGAGGAAAGTGGCTAAAGTAAGAGGACTCCACATGTTTTTTTTTCAATCCCATTGTTAATTAGCTCCAAATGGGAGGGCTGGAGTTCCAACCTTATTCTTTCTTGAAACGATCCCATGCAGTTGGTTCATAATTGCTAGCCTTCATTATCCATTGGAATTAGTGCAGTTGATTTGGATCAAATCCACCATAAAAAATGCCCTATTTAGTGCATGTATGACTCATGGAGTCTTCTTGGAAGTTGTATTTGCTGGAATCATACTGTTCTTTTGTTTCCCTATGAGGTTATATACAGAATATTTTTTTTACCAACCTTACAAACTCTCCTATGTTTCATGTTACTTTTCATTTTTCATGGATTCTGATATTTGCTGATAATTTTAGGGCTTTTTTAATTCCATTGCTTATGGGCTCAACTCTTCAGTGCGCAGAGCGATTGCAGAAAGAGTTGACATGTGAGTTCTTTTCTGTAGCCTAAATTTTCGCAATATTATGTTCCTCCAATCCTCTTACCTTTTCTATTTTCCATGCACTTATCTTGTTATAGTCGGTACCCATAAGGGATTCTGTTTTCTAATTTTTCCAGGTTTCTACCCGAGAGACTTAAAAGGAGTAACAGATATGATAGTGCGAGTAATACCTAGGATTTTGTCTAGCGTATAAGTTTGTTCATATCTTTCTTCCATTTGTGAAAGGGTGTGTTAGGAGCAGATGTTTAGCATTGACCATTTGGTGCAGATCGAGTAGCCCCCCTTCGGTCCACTGTTGATTGCCTTGAACACGAGCAGTGTCTCTTAAGTTACCTTGTCCAGAGTACATAAGAGGTTAGGAGGTAGGCACACTCGGCAGACGCACTGATGTTCATCTGTAGCCTGTAGGTAAGTTTGCCATATTGTCGTTCTTTTAACCCCTTCCCCTTGTTGTATTTCTCGAAAATTTTGTCTCGGTTTTGCAAATATGGCTACGTACTGAACAACTTAATGCTCCTGTAAACTAGCGTTGTTCCATTACAGATTTTTTTTCCACGCCATTTGTTCATTCCTTTGGCAATCCCAGCTTAGTAAATTATGAATTCTTCTCAGAGTTACCTTGGGAGGTGGTAGCAGCAATCATGGCGGCAAAGAGGAACATGCAATAATGGGAAAGGAAAGGGACTAGGGAGGTCCACAAGATCCTGATCTAACGATTGGAAAAATCCAAGTAGTTTTTACCCAAAAAGGTGAGCAATGGCCAGAGGGGGAGCGCTAATTGGCGCACGGGTGTCGGAATGCGCGGGGTTTCCCGACCGTGCCGCTCACGTGCGTTCCGACAACGTCCGGCTGGGCTTCGCGATGGGATCGGGAGGACGACACGTTCTGACAACAGTGAGCCGCCACTGCCACGCGCGGCCGCATTCTTCCCCTCAAATTCAAAAAAAAAAAATCAGAACTTCCAACTTTCACTTTCAAAAGATTCGCACTTTTATATTGCTCATCTCAACTGGAACTAGCCATAACAGTATGTCCTACACTTCCAACGCTCCCAATGAACTGAAGTCTGATCCGGCTAGGCTACACCAATCCAAACAAAAGTAGCCAATCAGCCAGACACCTAGCTAGCTCCCATCTGCACCCGAGTTCCTGCAAGGCTCGTGCACCTGCTGTAACTTGAGCTCTTTTGAGTGACATTACCGAAACCTAACAAGCGTTTGAGCGCTCTCTCTCTCTCTCTCTGTTGAGCGGTTTACAAGAGAAAGAAAAAGTACAGAGTAAAGAAACTCATATATGATTTTGGTTAACATAAATAAAATTATTACAGTGTGTAGTTAAATCAACTTGTCATCCATATTTTGAAAAGATATTTTGTTTAAACTCTAGTTATTATAGAAAAACCAAAAACAGTTCTTAAAAATTGAAAAAAAAACAGACACTTGCACATGTGTGTGTGTATATATATATATATATATATATATATATATATATATATATATATATATATATATATATATATATATATATATATATATATATATATATATATATATATTGTCACGACCAACAAATATTCTACGGAAAGATTCGCCTGAGAAGTTCCGTGCACGGGTGAAGTTCTGATGGTCTTGCTGTCATGCTTTCAACCGAGATTTGGCAAGATCCTCCTCTACTACCACTTTGTTCGGGAGACCGTGCCACTGCAAGGTGATACGCAGTAGACTAGTACTCCTGCCTGGCAAGTTCTGACGGGAAGCTTATTAGTTTTCAGTGGATTGCGTTGGTTTCACGCGAGCCCAAAGTGGGCGCGACTGTGTCTCGGTGAGGGACTGCAAGAGAGGCAGGGGACATCAGGTGCTTCCGTGCTTGTCTTGGGTTAACTCTAATGGAGATTGATTAGTATTGGGGCACAAGGATTACTCCATAGTAAACAGAGGAGGCACATTATCTCCGAAGATCAAGAAAGATTAACCGTGGAACAGGATCAACATGTAAAGGGATGCAAAGGAAAAAAAATCAACCGTGGACGTGTCAAGGGATTCAAAGAAAAATCAGCTATGAAACAGTATCGACAGGTAAGGGGATTCTACGGTGATCAAGTGGTCGACGACTATAAAGGCAGAAGTCAGAAAATTTACCAGGTAGAGTAAATTTTGTTTGGAATTCATGCACGAATCCGGAGAGACTGAGTGTGACCGCACATGTTTTTATCGAGGGGTAATAACATTAGTCAACAGATTATTATTTATTTACCCGATAAAATATTATTCTTATAAATAATAAGCTCATCAGAGTGTTGCAGCAGAACAATAATTAGAGACAGATCATAATATTGCATGCACATAGCCACATAAGGGTAAAGTTAAATACAAAGCCGTAAGGATTCAAATAATACACTATTTAGAAAGAAAATGATTTTAACTAATAATTATACTGAAAGACCAAAGATGGTAACAGAGAGAAGGTGAATAATATCTTAAAAAATTCCCCCAAACATTTACTTATCATTTACTCCGATAACTACAAAGCTATAAAGATTAGGATAGGAATTCTACTTGAAAATCAGAGGCTCAAAGAGCTGAGCACAACCAGGTAGAAAAATAACGTGGTCATAATTCAACTGTGTGGTTAAAATTTGACTATAGTGGATGACGACCACAGGGCGATCGAAAACCAATATGATCGAAAATTAACGTGGTCGTAACTAATTTGATCAAAAGGCAACAAGTGGTCTAAAATTGACGTGATCGATGACCTGAGAGAGATCGTAAACCCGAGTGTTCGAAAAAAATTGAAATCCAACCGGTATGATCGATGACTAGTGAGTGGTTAAAAATCTGAGTGATCAAAACATATTAAAATACGACTAGAAAGATAGACGACTACTAAGTTGCGGCCTGAGTCGCCTCACGTGTTGAAAGATTTGTACTGTGGCCTTCTATTGTAGGCCAGTCTTCTGTGTTGTGCATCGATCAGAGAGCACCCGCTTCTTCACGGTTCCATGTGATGTACTCCCTAATTAACGACTAATAAATGTGATGATTGCTGCATACACTAGTATTTAAATTCCACTGGATGGATACTATTCTCTCTTGAGTCTTCTTTTACGAAGTTGTCTCCAGATCTTGAATCGGATGATGGCACGAATGTTCAGTTTCTTTGTATATGCAGCAAATACGGATTTTGGGTTGGATTTGTTCTCGGATCGTTTCGGTTTCTGTGGAAAGGAAAGCGTGATGGTGTTTTTTGTGCCTATTTTTTTTCCCTTGGATTGCCCCCCTTTGTGTGAGCACTTGGGATGCTATGGCCTATGATGCCACTCAACTTACAGAAAGTCCAAGTCAAGTAGAGAAGCGGCGTTTATTCTGAATCTTTCTTCTTTTGCTATTTTCCTCTCCTTTTTCAACGCTTTTCCTTTATTTTCCACTTTTCAGTTTGCTGTTTTATTCTTCGTAGAGGGGTGTACATGAATCTCTGTCCTGAATATTTTGTGTCACCCATTCCATATGCCTATCTCTCAAGCGCTCAAGTTCTTGCGTGATGGGGCTGTGTTGGGGTATGACTACTGTCCCCACTCATAGCTCTGATGTCAGGTCAATTCTGCACCCCAAAAAAAAAGAATTACCAAAAGAAGGTTTTCTCTGTAAAACTTTCTTGTAAATCTGAAGAGCCCAACGGAGATCTGCAGGAAACTGGGTTCAGTTTCTCTATGAACATGAACTTGGCAAAAGTGGTGAACAAGTGTCTTTTCTGTCGTTTTATCACTTCTTTTTCTTCCGGATTTGTTATAGTTTTGCTTTTCTTTTCTTTTCGAGGGAAATTTGTGATAGTTTTTCCTGTCGTTTTGGCATATTTCCTGGTCAAAACAGGCTCTTTCAAAAAAAAAAACATCATGAGAGCTACATTACTTTTTTCCCAGGATGGAGGAGTATATTACGAGGCGATCACAGCTATTCGTGTCCGTACTTTTCTAGTACTTTGCCAAGATTGGGTCTGTCCAACCCAGTCAGCGCCGCACCTTTTGACCGAAAAGCTCTGCATCGCCTGTTGCAGTAGTTCTTGGACATATTTTTACCTCAGTGAATAAACTACACTCTAATTCTTATCACAGTAAAATTTACCAGAACCGGACATGAAAGTGAGCCACACTGCCAAAGGAAATTCGCACCAGGGTATGCACGCTCTTCGTGTTCTAAAATGAATCTCGAGGCAAGATTAACCTTTTTCGTTCCAGCTTCTGGAGCGAAGTCGCCTCGTAAACAACACTGAACGGCCTCATCAAGCCAGCAAAAAAAAAAACGCTGACCAAATGAGAGATCGGAAGACAGCCACCGAGCCACGGCAGTGTGTTCTCTCCTTCCATGAGTGGCAGAGCAAGAATTTAGTTATACCTTAGATTCAGTAGAAAAATGATCTAGACTATTTAGGTTGGACCATAAAAATATTACCCAGGCTAAACTGAATTTACCCAGACTGTACACTAGATATTTTTCCACACCTTGGGCTGAAGTCTACCCTGCCCAAAGTGTGGCTTTGCCCCTGCCTTCCATAATAGTGTGGGATTTAGATGGTGCTTAATTTGGTGATGGTTTATGTTTTTTACTGTAGCTAGTTTATTATTTTTATTGTAACTGATGATAATTTATTTGGTGTAATTAAATTAAAAAAATAAAAATAAAAAATAGATTAACTCATCATAAATAATATGAAAGAATACGAAGAAAAACCAAAAAATCAATAAAATAATAAATTAAAAAACAGAAGCTAAAACTAAAACCAAAACGAGTCAGGCTGAAAACCATGATACCACTCTAGATTAGAAGAGCCCATGAGCGCTCCGGCGAGGCGGAAACTGACATGCGGACCACACCGTTATCAGTCGCAGACGCAGTCCACGATGGTAAGGCGAGCCGCTTTCCTGCTTGCCAGGTGGAGAAAAGAACAAGTGGATGTGGGGTGTTCCGATCAGTTTCGCCAATCAACTTCTGCTTAAAAAAATAGACTTCAGTTTCTAGAAACGGTTAAGCTATCCGTTAACCTCCGTCGTCTTCTCCACGTTGCATCTTTCAAAAGCTATTTTTCAAATTTTATTTCAAGTGCTACTTCTTTTGACTTTTACTATTCCTTTTCGATCAATTAAAACACCCCTGTGACTTAGGGGAGTTCATGTGCTAATATGGTTGGGTAAGTAATCGTCACGGTGTACAAGATGACCACACGTACGCTGCAAATTTCTATTACTGTTGTTGCAACTTTTTTTGTGTGATTCACGATGTACGAAACATTCGCCATTCAACTGATATGTTGAGTTACTCTACAACCACTTTGTTAATTCCTTTCTGAACGTGAGCTCTGCTTGGAGTAATTTCTTTGCGAGTCTGAATTTCCTGGCAGTTTTGGTTCTGCATAAATTATAAATGCATCTTCCATATTCCAAAACGAACAATCAATTGTGCACTTTCAACGGTCAAAGGTGAGACACGAGGACATAAACAAAGAGACGAAGCAATATAAGAGTGGTATAAGAAACGAAAGAAAAACGCTACAAGCAAAAGAGGTCCATTGGCTATTCCCTCAGGCCCCATTCGGTCCAGAGATGCTTTGCTTGGCGTGGAAGTTGGGAAGTGGAATGAACAATCCCAGCTCCTAACAGCTGAGATGAGAAACCTGCTCGATGGCTTTACGTCTGTTCAAATCTGTTTTTGTCTTCCAATTTTTAAAAGTCGGAAGTTAGTTAAGACCTCACTAATTTTGGTTTGAGTTTCTGCCTTCTAATTTGTTTTTTACTATTTCTAAATTTCGTCTTTTTCTGACTTTTTGCATTTTTAAGCTTTTTTACCGGTTCTTTTTTCCCGTATTCGTTTGCATTGTCTGTGATGGGCTAACCCATTTATTTTATTTTTAAATTTTTTAAATTTAATTACGACAAATAAACCACTATCAGCTACAATGTAATCTCAGCCAACTACAATAAAATTTCAACAATAAGCCACTTTTTCAACCCAAATGAGCGATACCTAAACATGTTGAATTTTTAACGTCTTTTTTTCTTTTCATTATTCGTGAATATATATATAGTTTTCATTTTTTTAATTGAATGACTTGGCGAAAAACTAACACCCGCTACAGCACCCATTCAGTTAAAAGTTAACTATTGCAGCTAAAAGCTATCAGTCAAAATCGTTTTGAACAGACCTTAGTCTTTGCCGTTTTTCATGCTGTAGAAAATGGAACATCAACATGTCCACTTGTGCTAGTAGTATAGCTTTTATGGTGATGACACTCACGCCCACTCGGCAGAATTCGCAACCACGTCTTACCGCGCAGATCTCGAACAGCCGGCAACGGTCCAGATAGTGAGTTCATACGAACCTAAGTTGATACACTTCGTATTCGAATATCTCTCTGTGTTTTTCAGTGGCCTCGATTATCCGCTGCAGTAACCTGATTTGGTACATTGCTTAACTAGCTGCATCACCGGAGGATGTTGGTACAGTGCAGAAGCAATCTCCTTCCATTTCTCACGCAAAGCTGCCAAGTGGTTTATGATAAGACGTGGTTGCGAATTCTGCCAAGTGGAAAGTGGCGGATCTAGGATCTGACTAATAGAGACGTAAAGCTGTGAATTTGAAGGTTTAAAGTATATAGGATAAAAGTTCAAATGTAACACATTACAACTTTATAAAGTACAATTAAAATACAAAATATAGTGCCCATGTTTTCCGACAACTGATGGCAATAGATAAGTTTTTTTTTGTGATTTATCTCATTCTCGCAAGCACCAGAAAGCAACTCCACTCATTCACAGTAAGTGAACGACGATTCCTACCCCCCCAATGCTGTTCTCTCCAACACAATTTGCCATACTTTTCAAAGGCACGCCAGAAAGGCAAAATAACATAAAAAAAAAAGCTTTCTGAAAAGATAGAAAGGCAAGCCAACTTTCAATGCAACTCTTACTTCGGAAATTTCCTTGCAATTACTAAAAGTACTACTAGATTATACCTGTACGTACTTGATGTAAGTCTTTGTCTACAAAAGCTTCCAGATTAGCCTAAACAAGGGAGTGATCGTTATAAATTCTCAGAGAAGAAATCATCTGCTCAATGTGCTGCTCATCATGGGAACTGTCTTGTACAGCTTTGCTTCCTTGTAATATTAAGCCGGTCAAAACCGGATCTTTCAAAAAAAAAAATCATGAGCGCTAATATTCGTGCCAGTAATTTTCTAGTACTTTACCCAGATTGGGTCGTCGTTTAACCCGTCGGCGCCGCACCTTTTGAACGAAAAATTCAGCATCACCTGTTGCAGTAGTTCTTGGACATATTTTACCTCTGTGAATAAACTACACTCAAGTAATTCTTATCACAGTAACATTTTACCAGAAATGGACATAAAAGTGAACCACACTGCAAAAGAAATTTCGGACCAGGATACGCACGCTTTTCGTGTTCTACAATGAATCTCGAAGCAAGATTAACTCAATCCAATTAGAATGTCGGAAGGGTGATTGCTGAAGACACGTAAAGCGATCGAGAAAACACGTAGGAATAATAAGCCAAAAGGACAGGAAAACTATAACAAATTTCCCTCGAAAAGAAAAGAAAAGTAAAACTATAACAAATCCGGAAGAAAAAGAAGTGGTAAAACGCCAAAAAAGACACTTTTGCCAAGTTCATGTTCATGGAGATACTGAATCCAGTTTCGTGCAGATCTCTGTTGGGCTCTTCAGATTTACAAGAAAGATTTACAGAGAAAACACTCTTTTGGTAATTCTTTTTTTTTTGGGTGCAGAATTGCCCTGACATGAGAGCTGTGTGTGGGGACAGTAGTCATACCCCAACACAGCCCCATCACGCAAGAACTTGAGCGCTTGAGAGAGAGGCATATGGAATAGGTGCACAACATATTCAGGACAGAGATTCATGTACACCCCTCCATGAAGAATAAAACAGCAAACTGAAAAGTGGAAAATAAAGGAAAAGCGTTGAAAAGGGAGAGGAAAATAGCAAAAGAAGAAAGATTCAGAATAAACGCCGCTTCTCTACTTGACATGGACTATCTGTAAGTTGAGTGGCATCATAGGCCATAGCATCCCAAGTGCTCACACAAAGGGGGACAATCCAAGGAAAAAATAGGCAAAAAAACACCATCACGCTTTCCTTTCCACAGCAACCGAAACGATCCGAGAACAAATCCAACCCAAAATCCGTATTTGCTGCATATACACAGAAACTGAACATTCGTGTCATCCTCCGATTCAAGATCTGGAGACAACTTCGTAAAAGAAGACTCAAGAGAGAATAGTATCCATCCAGTGGAATTAAATACTAGTGTATGCAGCAATCACCACATTTATTAGTTGTTAATTAGGGAGTACATCACATGGAACCGTGAAGAAGCGGGTACTCTCTGATCGATGCGCAACACAGAAGACTGGCCTGCAGTAGAAGGCTACAGGTGCAAATCTTTCAACACGTGAGGCGACTCAGGCCACAACTTGCAAGGGCAGGACGCCGTCGTCGACTCAGGCTAAAGGTGCAATTAGAAGGGGATCGGTTCTTACTTCGCCTGCAGCCACACGACGTCGTCCGCGGCGAGAGACGTCTGCCCGGCAGCAACGAGGCGAAGCAGGGCTCCGGCGAGGAGAGCTGCCACGGCGGCGACGAGCGTCGCCTTGGCAAGACGCTCCAAGAAACGACGCCCAGCTCCAGCGACCGCGTCGGCACCAAGCGCGAGGACGTAGGCAAACAGAAGCAGCTGAGTGAGCGCGAAGGTTGCTGCAGTGGCCAGGAGGGAACTACCTGCGGCGAGCTGGGCGAAGCAGCTCTGCGATGTCTCGATCTGGTCGGCTTCGAGGAATTCGAGGCACCACAACACGACTGAGAAGCCAAAAAGAATGGTGAGAGTGTGTGCCATGGCGGAAGTTTTTTTTTTTTGGATTGTAGGGAAAGAATGAGACGACGAGTTTGGAGTGTGTATTCGATCAGGGTGCTCTCTTTAAGTCTTTATAGGACAATGGATGGCCTAGATTGAGCAATCAAGCGAAACCAATCTCTAAGATTTGTCACCGTCTCGATCACCCATTACTATTTTAAAAAATACATACAAAAATCATTAGTAATTATAGTCTAAAAGAATGGAACCCAAATCTTAGCAAAAAAAAAAAATGCAGTGCAACGCTCTGAAGACCAGTCAAAAATCATTAGTAATTATAGTCTAAAAGAACTTTGCGTAGGTTTCTTAAAAAGTATTTGAGACTTTTAAAATTGTTGCACATTATTCTCTGGTCTGCAAAGTCAACATTCTTTAGTCCCATAGAGGAACGCCACGTCCAGCGGTAAGTTGATAAAAGAAAACCCGTCAAGATATTTGTGTTCATCATCGATCAGTGGAAGTTGGCAGAGCAGCAAAAGTCGCCGACAATACGAATATACGATCGTCCTCAGGGGCACGGCGGAAGCAGCCACGGCAAAGCGTGCCGTAGTCCAACGAACAAGTGCTACTTGCATAGGTCAGTGAGTACTGTAGCACATAATAAAAAAGCCAAAGCACGAGCCCTTTCGAGCCAACCATATGTGCATTAGATGTACGTCAGTATATCTGACGTAGATTAATGATGGCGAACGACAATTCAACGAGGGGCTTCGGCGAAACTACGGTCGGGGACACATAAGTACCTCGAAGCATATGCCTTGGTGTGTCGAAAGTTTTATGGAAGCTGGCTCCAAGTATCAGGGCGGAATATCCTGTAGGCCTGTTCAAATAGCTTCAGTTTCTGATTTATTTTAGCTTTTAGCTTATTTAAACTAAAAACCACTTAAAACACGTCGATTTCTAATTTCAGCTTATTTTAGCCTTTTAGGTTTTTTCATCTTTTTGTCTTTTACTTTCCCCCCTTATTCCTTTACATTGTCCGTGATGATATAACGGGGTTTTCTCATTTTTTATTTTTTCTTAGAAAAAGCTAACAACCGCTACAGTGCAATTCAGCCATAAGCTAAAATCCACAGCCAAAAACTTAAGCCGTAAGTCAGTTGGAGCACTACCGTAAGCTTCGTGCACGAAGTAAGAGGTGTGGACTTTCAAAGAAGCTTCGCTAAGGGAAATTTCTTACGAGCTTTCGATGTGGTGATGCTTTCGCACACAGTTTGTAGTGCTCAATAACTAGCCGTATTCGGACTCCCTCGAACCATCTCTACGTGCATCGACCTCATCACTTAATGTACCACATGCACCAACTTGCATCTTCACGATCATTATCTTTTCTATGCTTTTCGCTTGAGTCGTATAGCCTCACTCGGATTTACACGACCGCTTGGATCTCAGCTCCCCTCCTAATCACAGTGCATTGTTGTCGACCGCTAATATTATCCAAGCCACAAACACATCTAAAGACTAAGCAATCATCTCAAGTACAAGTTTCATATACTTAGCTCACGTTAGTCAAAATTATGCATCATGCAATACAATACAACCAATCAACGATACTCATGCCGTGCACACACTCATCTAACTCAAAAACAATTTTCATTATTCTCTGCCTGCACCTGCCGATTTGATCGCACTTCCCATACCAGTCAGGTCGCCCTGGTCAAACCGTCGGCCACTGGCTGATCTGACCACTTAACAATACTAGAAAATAACATCTTTGAAATGTCGGTTAAATTTTGTCAAGTTTCACCTCCCATCTCTAATTCCGGTGGCATCTAGTGCAAACTCATCCCCAAATAAACATACATAAGACCATGGCCATACCGACCACTCGCGATATGGTGGTCAGACCATCAGCCATCAACTAGTCAGACCATTCGAACCTTGACAACATAATCTTGATTTTAAAATTTCTAAAACTTTTAAATTTAAATTCAACTAAACCAAAATACCAATTGCTTATCACAGACATATTTTAGACCTTCACATAATCTCTCACACATTATATACACACATACATACACACTGCATGTACTAGGTGTAATTGTACCGAATGATCCTTGAAGTATTGTGTTGGCTGATACACTACGGTACATATTTTTAAACTAATGCTTATATACTACTAAATTTTAAAGTTTTATTTGGGGAGCTTATAGGAATGTCGAGTAGTAAGCAGAAAACTTCGCCTTGCAAAATGATTTTGAGTGTTATTGTAGTAGACGGTGTAGATGAGTAATCCATGCGGGCAAGTGACCTTTTTCACACGTCTAAGACGGTAAAAGGGGTGTTAATAAGATGCTATCTGTTTCATTCAATTCGAAGTATTTGATTCATATTTGATGCGGTGACACCCCGTAAGTCCTATCGGAACTGCGAACTCAGGCTTCATGACATCATTCCTCTCGTTTCCCCGTCATTACTAAAGTTACATGGAGGCGCGAAGCTAGGACTTTGACCGGAGAAGTGTCTCGTAAAGTCCAAGATGCGATGGAGCTTTAAGGCATGTGAGGCTGACTGGGACATACGTATCCCTATACATGAGCTCAATTAATGACGTTGAAATGGGCGACATATCGACATGTGATCGAGCGATGCATGCCAATGCACCGAGATGTTCGAGGTCGATGTGCGTACCTGGGACTAGCATGATGAGGCTTGACCCTCAAGGTGAGGGGACACATGCTAAACCGCCATTGGCTTGATTGTCGAGGCACGTCGCTAGAAGCTTGGAGGCGTGCTATGTGCTCGACTTATGGAGACATGACCTATGAAGCAAGTAGAGCCCGAAGCAAAGCCACATTTCATCTAGGGCTGGCCCTCGAGGCTGATCACGAAACGTTAAGGGAACCAATCCAACAGATCAACCTGAGCTTGGTCAAGGGATTGCCATGTATGTCAAGTCATATCACACGGAGGCGAAGCCATTGTGGTGTGCTGCCCCTTGTCAGGCGAACTAACCCAACAACTTGGAGTGTGCTGGGGCGCGAAGTACTAGGGACTGATGAATTGCTTGTGAGGCAAGGAGGCGTGTACCGAAGCACCTATTAACCGACTCCCAAAGGGGTCACACACGGTGCGAGTGGGTGTGCATCGAAGTATTGAATGCTCAACCCACCTTAAGTGTGACCTCATGAAGAGTTTTTGACTCACTAAGGGCTGACCTTCGAGGTGAGGAGATATACACCCGAATGCAAGGTGATCAATTCATCAAGGCTTGTGTAGTCAACTCGCCAAGGTATTGATTACAAGGCAAGAAGTATTCAACAAACCAGGGCATGACCCTCAATGGAAGAAGATGATTTGGTTATCATTTAGTTATCCATAGCTCTAGAGAGAGAGCCCATGGTCGGGGAGATGCCATCGAGGCGAAACAAAGTTTGGCTGTGGGAAGTCATCAAAAATAATCAAACTATGCCGGAGTCAAGCCATTGCTCTTGAGACGCTCGAAAAAAAAATTGTTGATGTGTTGGAAGGGCCAAACGGTGTGTGTAGTGAACCACCTCATCGGGAATGACGCAGACCTAGTCTTTGGTGCAGCGTAGAACTAGTTTGGGCGACGGCGTCCTAAAGGACAGGGAAGGCAACGACACCAAGGCTAGGTCTACTGCCCCTAGCACAGAATTGCACCCGATGCATGTCAAGGTTAAAGTAGAGGTAACATCCGAGATCATCACGGGTGGATCCCACCAGGCTAGGCCCAAATATCAATGGTGGTAGTGGAGTCGATCTAGGTTGGGAGGGTAGAGCACGGTGGATGTTGAGGCCGGACAACAGCACACGACGCCATTAAAAAAAACTTGGCGCTTGGGACTCATTTTTGTACCCCATGTCAAGACTCATTTTTGCGCGAGGAATGATGTTGGCTCAGATATCGACCGACGTAGCGCGATGTCGAGACTCCTTTTCATCATCTAGCAGTCGCCTCGATGTTCTTTGGCAAAGGTGCTAAGGGGCTGCAATTGCTTGTTCAATAGGCTTGTGTTGTTATTACTTGCCTAATGTTGAAACGAACCTCATCCATTTCTTCTTACTAGGGGTATTTTGTTACCTCGTCCTTCATCAAAAAAACCTGGTGCTCAGGACAAAACTCATGAGCGACTGATTCGTCGGGGAGGCGAGGATGTCACCGTCTCCCATCAGAGAAAACATGATGCTCGGGATGAAGCTCACGTGAGGCTGGTCTGTCAGGGAGGCGAGAAGGTTGCCATCTCTCATCGAAAAAACTTAGTGCCCAGGACGAAGCTCGCGAGCGGTTGGTCCATCGGGGAGGCAAGAAGGTTGCCGTCTCCCATAAAAAAAGTTGGCACATGGGATGAAGCTCATGAGCACCAAATTGGTCAGGAAGGTGAGGATGTTGTTGTCTTCTATCGGAAGAAATTTGGTGCTCAGGACGAAGCTCACGATCGGCTGGTCTATCGGGGAGGAGGGAAGGCCGCTATCTTCTATCAGAAAAACTTGGCACTCGGGACAAAGCTTGTGAGCGGCTGGTCCAGCGGGGAGGTGAGAACATCATCGTCTCCCACTGGAAAAAGCCTGCACTTGGGACAAAGCTCACGAGCGGTTGGTGCGTTGGGGAGGTGAGAAGGTTGTCATTTCCCATTAGAAGAAACTTGGCGCTTGGGACAAAAATCACGAGCGACCAGTCATTAAAAAGAAAATGTCCGTGCTTGTCGAAGACCCGACCCCGAAGGGTGGGTGTAAGGCAGTGAAGACTCGACTCCAAAGGGTGAGTGGTCGTCGACCCGACCCCGGAGGATGGGTGAAAGGCGGTGAAGACTCAACCCTGGAGGGTGGGTGTAAGGTGGTGACGACTCAACCCCGGAGGGTGAGTGGTCATTGACCCGACCTCGAAGGGTGGGTGTAAGGCGATCGAGGCTAAAACCGTCAATGCTGAGGTGAACCATACCGAGGTCAAGTCATCGAGGTATGTTGTAGCTCGCCGAGGTGAATCCGTCGGACCAGGGGGACCCCCTGGTCAAGGAAATGCCATCAAGGTGAAGTAAAGTTTAGCCGAGTCAAAGTCATCGAGGCCAAGCTGGACCATGCTGAGGTCAAGTTATCGAGGCGTGTTGGAACTCAGCGAGGTGAGTCCGTTGAACTAGGGGGAGCTCCTAGTTAAGAAGACACCATCGAGGTGAAGCGAAATTTGACCAAGGCAAAGTCATCAAGGCCGAGCTAGACCACACCGAGACCAAGCCATCGAGATGTGTTGCAGCTCGTCGAGGTAAATTTGTCTAGCTAGGTGGAGCCCCTAGTCAAGGAGATGTCATCGAGGTGAAGCGAAATTCGACCAAGGCAAAGCCATCGAGGCTGAGTTGGAGCACGCTGAGGCTAAGCCACTAAGCCATGTTGGAGCTTGCCAAAATGAATCCATTGAATTAGGCGAGTCCCTAGTCAAGGAGACACCATCGAGCCAAAGCAAAGTTCGGTCGAGGCAAAGCCATCGATGTCGAGCTAGACCACACTAAGGCCAAACCATCGAGGTGCGTTAGAGCATATTGAGGTGAATTTGTTGAACTAGGGGGAGCCCCTAGGTAAGGAGACACTATTGAGCTAAAGCGAAGTTCGGTTGAGGCAAAGTCATTGATGCCGAGCTGGACCACGTCAAGGCTAGGCCATTGAGATGCATTGGAGCTTACCGAGGTGAATCCATCGAACTAGGGAGATCCCCTAGTCAAGAAGACACTATTGAGGTGAAGCGAAATTCGGCCAAGGCAAGCCGTTGAGGCCAAGATGGACCATGCTGAGTCCAAGCCATTAAGGTGTGTTGGAGCTCGCCGAAATAAATCCATTAAACTAGGAGGAGTTGTTAGACCATGTGATGGTCGTGCATTTTGTTAATGATGAATAATTGATATTTGTTTTTATTGAAATTTGCATTCGTGAAAGTTCTGGTTGATGTGCTTCTATGCTCGAGTTTTCATAATGGCAAAATGACTACATCTGGTTTCGACCACGGACGGTAGTCCGATCAGCCTTGTGATGGTTGGTCTGATCGGCCTTATAATTGATGGTCCGATTAGCATGTCCGAATGACAGGCGTCGACCACGACAAATCGACCACGTCAAGTTTCGACCACGGTATTTCGACTATGGCATTTCAACCACGTCAAGCTTTGATCACGGTATTTTGATTACGTCAAGCTTCGACCACGGTATTTTGACTATGGTATTTCAACTACATCAAGTTTCGACCACGGTATTTCGACCATGGTATTTCAACCACGGCGGACTTAGTCCACATTAGCTTTCGACTACGACATTTCAACCACAGTAGAACGACTACGACAAGTAATTGGTAGGCTTCAACCTCAAACTATGAACCAGTCGTAAGAAGCAGTGAACCGGTCATGAGATAAAGTGAACCAATCGAAGGTCATAATCTCAACAGCAGCAGTAACCGATCGGTGGTCGTAGCTACAGTAACTAGTTAGTGGTCATAGCTAAAGTGTTTTGTCGATAGTCATAGATTTACTGGTTGGTACTCGATAGTCGTAGACTTTACTAGTAAGTACTTGGTGGTTGGTGCTTCAGTACTCGTGGATAGTAGTCGATGAGGTACTCGGTGATCAATGGTGCAACAAATGGTTGGAGATCAGTAGTCGTAGACTTAGAGATCTGGTGTTTTAGTTGTAGCGATCGGTACTCGGTAGTCGGTACTCGATGGTTCTACGGTCAGTAGCGATGCTTTTTATTCCCGAGTGTTCTGAGCGATAGTATTTCCCAAGTACTTGTGTTCGAGTACTCGATGCGCTAGTGGTTGGTCTTGCATAGTGGTTGTAACTGGTCGTAATGAATGATCTGAAGTTGGTAATTTTTAGAGAGCGTGAAAATTGTGGTCGTGGACGACCTGGTTGGTGTTTGTGATGGTTTGGTTCTTATCTATGGATAGAGAAGGGTGTGTTTTGAGTGTGTGGGCTAATGATGGTCAAGTTGGGAAGAAGTTATGCCGAGGAAAACATTTCTTTGGTCTTGCATGTGCAGGTAGACATGGAGACGATCATGATCGGTGATGAGGAGAATCGGGACTAGGATGGGAAAATCTGAGATCTAGTCGGTCTAAGATGTCACATGAGGTGGTTGGGCTCACACTGGAGCACGTGGAGATCAAAGGTGGTGATTCGTGGAGAAGCTACGGGCGGTGCAGTCCAGGAGGCTTCGACATGGAAGTTGATGGTGTGTGATGAAGATACAGGAGGTGCAGTCCTTGAGATTTCGTCACGTGTTGAGTTAGGAGTTGTAGAGAGAGTCCATAACTTGGAAGAGGTAGAGTTTGGTTAAAACCTGTGTTCAGAAGGGTTTCGGATCTTTTGGTTTTCGGAAGAGATAAAGTGTTGCATTCGTGCTTTTATAGGCTAACGTGACCAGTTTTTGAGGGCTTTCGTGGGGAAGGCTTTTAGTGGTGCTTGTGAGGGCACTTTGTAAATCCACAGAAACACAACAATAAAGATCATCTTGAATCAATATGATTTGTGATTTGTTGAAGATTGCTGGTGATTGTGATTGGGCCGAAGCGTACGACCGTGTGCAAAGGTGATTGAAGCAGTCGAACAGAGCGGTCAATCGAAGCTGTCGAATAGAGCGATCAACGAGCAGTCGTAGCTGAGCGATCATTCGGGAAATCATGTGAGAAGCGATCGAAGTCTTCATCGACTGCTAGGTGATCCAAAAAAGCGACGACAATCATTCACACTCTCTGATTGCGGTATTCGATCCTACAGGAGCCCCTAGTCAAGGAGACACCATCAAGGTAAAGCGATGTTCGGCCAAAGCAAAGCCATCAAGCCCGAGTTGGAGCACGCCAAGGACAAGCTATCGAGACATGTTAGAGCTTGCCGAGATGAATCTATAAAACTAGGGGGAGCTCCTACTCAAGGAGACGCCATTGAGGCAAAGCAAAGTTTGACCGAGACTAAAGTATCGTGGCCGAGCCATCGAGGCGTGTTGGAGCTCACCGAAGTGAATCCGTCAAACTAGAGGAGGCCCTAGTCGAAGAGACACTATCAAGGTAAAGTGAAGTTTGGCCAAAGCAAAACCGTCGATGCTGAGCTGAACAACGCCGAGGCATGGAGCACATTCGAACCCTCTCCGGGTGGCTTCCACTCTGTGCGCTGGACCACGTCCGCACCCCCTTCGGGCGGCTTCCACTCCACGCCCCGGTCGGCCTCCGCTCCGTACCCTGACTGACCATCCGGCCATGTTCTAGAGTTTTCCTTTTCATACTGTGAACAGTTTTTTTAGGGAATTCACTGTGTGTAGATAAATGCATTATGCATAAGATAGTTATATTTGTAATTTGTAATCGACACCATTTATCCTCAAGTGAACATGCAATGGTCGGATAAATGCTCTATATCTAGGGATGGAAACGGATCGAATACAATCGAATAGTCTCAAATACGAATCCATATTTTTAAAACGAATATGAATACGAATTTGAATATTCTCAAATATGGATACGAATATTCTCGAATACAAATATAGATATTTTCGAATACGGATTTTCACGGATACGAATATCGGATAAAACGGATTCCTAGCGGTTTTGCTGATTTTTCACCGGTTATCGGTTTGAATCACAAAATTCGTATGAATTTTTCATGGGTTTTAGAAACAGATCGAATACGAATCAAATAGTCTCGAATACGAATACAGATACGAATATTCTCGAATACGAATGCGACTACGAATATTCTTAAATACGGATACAAATATTCTCGAATACGAATACGGATTTTGCTTACCGCATTCACGTTTTCTCGGATACGAATATCGAATAAAACAAATTATCCGTTATCGTTTTCCACCCTTATCTATATCGCCTGTAAACACGCACGAGGTTTCAGACACAGGAGTATGGCCGTAAGCACTTATATTTTTTGGGAAAGAATGATAGCACTTAAGGAGCTGGTTAAGCTTTACCTGAGATTTTTCATAATTTCCTCGTGGACTTGGTCCATTTCTCTTCGATAAGCTCCCCATGCAAGCGCACACGGCACCGGAAAATTAGACAGAATCATGCTTGCTGGCTATCCACATCCAAATCAGACAGAATCCTTCCTGAAATTAGACAAAACCATACATGCAGGCCATCCAATTCCAAATGAGACTGTACAAACGGCGAATGTTGCTCGCACTGTTTGCACGCCTGTTCCATGGATGCCACCAGTTTAGTGTCACCCTTCGCACTGCTGATCTGTTCTTGCACTGCACTCTTTCCTGAAACCTTTTTATTCTAACTACACTCTTTCCTTAAAGTGAAACTCAAACCGCTACTCCTAGGACTTCGATCATAGCAACTCCAACAACAGCCATCTCCGATTTGCAGAGCACGCTATAGCTTCCCTGTAGCCACTCCGACGACAGCCACCTCCGATTTGCAGAGCATGCGATAGCTTCTCTGTACCAATGCCATCCTGAACTCCAGAAACTTTTGCCTCACTGTCTCTCTCTCCGTAAGCTTTTTTTCTTTCATTTTGAGAACCTGATTCTCTGTAATCTGTAGCTTGATAACCTGAGGCACCTAGCAGACAAAGGATCAGCTTCACCTGTGCTATCTGACTATCTCATCACCGCTCATTTGCTATAGTTATCGGAAGTGTTGAAGCTCTAAGGCAAGCCTGCTGCTTGACGCACCACCGATGGGGCGGTATTTATAGCAGCCTATGTGCATGAGAGTCCAGAATTCAAGCCTCTCTGTTAGACGTAGGCCAGTATGTCTGACGCAGATTGATGATGGCGAACGACGATTCAACGAGGGGAGCTTCGGCGAAACTACGGTAGGGGAGACAAAAGTACCTAGAAGCATATGCTTTGTTGTGTTGGAAGTTTCATGGAAGCCGGCTCAAAGTATCATGGCGGAATATCTTGTAAGCTTCGTGCACGAAGTAAGAGCTGTGGACTTTCGGAGAAGCTTCGCCGGGGAAACTTCTTACGAACTTTCCATGGGCAAAGGTTGATTTAGACCGCAAGAACGTCGCCTTAGTAGTGGCGGACCAGAGCTAAATTTTAGTGGGGCTAATGGGATATAATATATAAAAGATAAACACATTAAATATAAAGCAAACTATATTTTGTAATCTAAAATCACACATAATTAGAATAGAGACATAGTAAAAATACAAAATACAATAAAGATTATACCTCGGTAATAGATAATATGCCTCCCAATGCCTATAAATATTTGTAAGTAGTTATCTGTACATCAAAATTAGCAAACTTAGTGATGAAATCAGAAATTGTATTTGTGAATAGTTATAAAGATTGAAAAAAGAATGAAACATACCAGTAACTAGGATTGAGTAGTAGTAGCAGTGCAAGTACGAGACAACAGTATTTACGAGATTTCATGCTTAGAAAGCGTTTTCTAATTCTACCATCGTCAAAGTGCGTTTTCTAATTCTACCATCATCAAAGTTTCTAAAAATCACTCGCTCAGCGTAGCATATCATCAAGTCACTGAACCACTCATTCGCTACTCTATTACGCAAATCTGTCTTGATAATATTCATTGCCGAAAAGACTCTTTCAACCGATGTCGTTGCCACTGAAAGGATCAATGTTAGCTTAATGAGGCGATATACCAATGAGAATGTTCTATTCTTTCCTGTTTCAACCATCTTTTAAGCTAGCTTTGCAATATCACTACATCCATGGAATTATACACTTCTCTTGACATTGAGAACAAATGTTTGAAGCTGATTTCTTAATAACAAACGGTCTGCTATGTCCAAGTTATCAGCATAAATATCAGCAAGTCGAATAAACTTATCTACATCAAATTTGGAGAAAAAGTCTCTTAGATCAAGATAAGACATGCATACCAGTAACTCTAAAGAAACTTTATTAAACCGATGATTCATCTCTGATGTAATGGCATCAATAGCAGTAATAAAAATCTCCACATGGTAATAGTGATAGTAAGTCACCGTATGCTTCCTACGTGCAGACATACCTCTAACTGGAATGAGTTCTTCCATATTTGGCACATAAATACCATTTGATTTACAAAAGCTTTTTACTTGCTGGAATAATAGCTCTCATCTAGTGTCTCTCATGTCTTGCAAACGCATTTTCACATCTCCAAGCAAATCCATAGCTCCAACAATATCTTGATCCTTCCTTTGCAAAGCAAGTGATAACTCACTTGTAATGCTTAGCAAGTCTATTAATAAATGCAAGATAAAAACAAATTCAAAACTTTTCATTTTCTGTATCAATACAGATGCTCCACCATGACTTGATGGTTGACATGCATCTTTCCTCACAATCACTACTACCTCTAATACTGCCTCCCGCATTTGGTAAATACTCAGTATGGCTTTTAGATGAGAGCCACATCTAGTATCGAAAGGTCTAGCTGGGTTCATTTCTTGATGCAACCCTATGCCAATGACAGCCTTATCATTCTCTAGTTTCTCTAATAAGACATATTGATGCTTTGCAAGCAACGCGTCCATTATTTTACAAGATGCACTCACAGTGGTCACTATCAAGGGAATATAGTTGAAGAAATCAGCAATAACTCTACTACAACTTGCAACAGTCACAACCACTAACTGTAATTGATGGGCAAAGCAATGGACATAGAAAGCATATGGATTCTCATCTCGGATATACCTTAGCAAGCCATTAAATTCTCATATCATATTTGAAGCTCTATCATAATCCTGCCCTCGTAGCCTAGAAATGGGTAATTATGCTCTCCAAGTAAAGCAAATAAAGCTTCCTTCAATACAGCAGATGTATAATTTGATACATACTTAATACCAGAAAATCTTTCAAGAACCTTCCATTGATCATTCACAAACCTGTATGCCAATTGCCACAGATTATGCTAAATTATGCTAAGTTAAAATAGAACCACATGATTACAAAAATAAATAGAACAATGTAAAAACATAAAATAAACTACCTCAAAATCACGGCCATTTGCTTCTTTATTAATATATCTCGTGATTCATCAATTAACATGGAGAAATTCCTATCTCCAATCTCTTCTATAATCACCTTCATGACCTCTTGCGCACAAGCTTTCGCAAGATCCTTTTGAATTTTTAGAGAAATCATCTTACAATTTAAGGGAGCTTGATCAAACGCTTTCTTCACTTCCTCATTCTTATCTTTGTACCACTCAACCAATTCTATAAAATTTCCCTTATTGATGGAAGTTGAAGATTTCGTGTCCTCGGAAAGCTTCACCTTGCATTAGGAGAAATCTTGCACAATCTAAAGGAGCAGTCAAACGAATTTTATATGCAATTTTTGACTCTCCGCCATGATCAGAAAGTCTTTGTGTCACACTTTCCCTTTGATTTTTAAAATCCTCACAGTTTTCCCTTGCAATGTTGTGATAACTACTAGGTCCACCAACATATTTATCAAATATTCCTAAAACTTTCTTCCAATTAGAATACCCTGTTGCTGTAAATACATCACTACCAAATTTTTCAGGTCTTCCAGGCTTCTTGAAAAGAAATCAATAGAAATAAAAGGATGCATCCTTTTCCACACTATATTCGAACTAATCATATTTATTGTACCAAGATTGTTGAAATGCCTTTGAACAATCATTCTGCATTTTGTGAGGAAAATCATGACCTTTTGGTTGGGTTGGACCTCTCAAAAAATACGCCCTCTTCACTTGATCTCTAATTTCATTGTCATACTCATTAATAGGTATACGATTTGCTTGATCAGCGATGATTTCATTGGGACTAAAATCCACCTGAGCCATCTTTACTTGCCTCTCATTAGTATGAGGAGTACTACTTGTATTGGATGAAAAATATTTATGCAATGTTCATTTCTCCATTTCTTGTAACTCTATAAATCAATAAATGACAATAAATAAACTAAAATACCAAATTACACAAATTTAAAAAGTAGATTTGTGTTTCATACCTATTAATACAAAATAACTAAATCACAGCTGTCACTCAATCAGCCATTGAGCCGCGGCAGTCGGCAACGACAACAAATTAATCGACGCAACGCAATCGATTCGGCCGTCCGCAGTCGGCCTCTCGCCAGATCCAGACTCCAGTCCCGCTCGGTCTCTCGCCTTCTGACCCTCTCCCTCCCCCCTTCGCCCTGCGGCCGACAGACGACCGGGCCTCCCTAGTCCCTAGCTCCCCTCCCAGCCTCGGAATCACTCCCCTCCAGCCTCCCTCTCCCTTGCAGCTCTCCAGATATGTCGATGGCTCGACGTGACGGCGCGGCACTTCAGATCTTGCGCTAGACGGTCGCAACAGCGCTGTTGACTGCCCGGTCTGCCGGTCCTGCCTCCAGATCTGGCGGGGAGCGCGATGGCTCAGCGTGACGGCGCGGCGCTCTAGATCTGGCGCTAGGCGGCCACAGTAGCGCTGCTGGCTACCCGGTCTACCGGTCCTGCCTCTAGATCTGGCGGGGCGACGACGGGGAGCGCGGTGGCCGGTGGAGACGTAGACGAGGTGGGAGCCGTAGGAGATGAGGGACGGCCGGTCCTTGAGGGCGATGGGCTCCCAGGGAGGAACGGGAGAGCGGCCGATCTGACGCTAGACGGCCACAGCAGCGCTGCTGGCTACCCGGTTTGTCGGCTGCTCCTACTCGATGGCTCCGTGCAATGGTGCCCCACGGGGCCAAGCCAGATGCCCCCACTGGCTGCTGGCAACCGGCCCAGTCGCCACCAATGTCGTCCGTCGCCCCGTGCCCCTGTCTGCGCCGCTAACCGCAGGTCCACACTCCGCAAGTCAGGATTCATGAGGAGAAGCCGAAAGGGGATGAAATGGATTCTTCCTTTGCCCTTGCTGTGGTGTGTGTCCGAATTGGATCTGGGTCGTTTCGTTGGCTTAGTATGTATTTCTTGGTTGGCTTTGCCAATTTGGCCTTTATACTTTGCTGTAATGCTGTTTTTGGCCCAAATCAGCACTTTGTTGCAATGTTGTATAGTTGATGTGTGATGACCTGATGTTGGCTTGTTGCCTTGTTGGCCTTTTGTCCTCAATAGTCTCGGCCCTCGGCTTGGCCTCACCGTCACCGAGAGAAATGGCGTAGGCGGTGGCTGCTGGCGGTGTGGCACCCTAGCCAGAGGTAGGGGGCTAAAGGTATCTAGGCTCCGACAAGTAATAGAGTAGACGTCAGCCTCCCTAACCTACCGATGGGTCCGCCACTGATTGAGCTAATCTGTTTATACCAATTGCCGCTGTTGCTTGCAACCAGACAAAACAATCTGTCCCGTCAAGTTGTTTTTAATGGGGGTACAGTCGATCCCGTTTCTTTTCGGAAGAACCACTCGTAGGTCTTTTTTCTTTTGCTTTCAAAAGATGATCCACAAGATACCCTGAATATATGGACGAACAGTGTCCTCATGGGCCCCAGCAATCCTTGCCCGGGCCTTTATGGGCCTGAGCTTAGGCCCTAGCCCACCCTATCCGTGGTATCAGGCCAGCTCTTCTAAGCCTGGATCAGGCCTAAAATCCATGAATCTATGTTGGTTCGGGCTGTGGCTTTCTGCTCATGTTTTGCCCTTTCCTCTATCATGTAATCTATCCCTAATTACTGCTTGGTGATCAATAGACAATTCTATATCCTTTCGTTGTGCTTTATCAGATAGATACTCCACGAAGCGAATAGCCTGTATGTTGAGTATGGTTCGTCGAAGCCAGGGGAGACTATTGGAGGGTACCACTCCTAAGTCCGTAAGTTATGGGTCTGTTCTTTTTGGCTGCGGTTTATGGTTTTTGGCTGCGGCTTGTGATTTTTGGACTGTTTGTACGAGATATTACAGAGTAACAGAAACTCGCGTACGGTTTTTGGCGATATAAATGAAGTCAGCAAAGTATGTACTACAATTAACTAGTAGACCCTATCTTGAAAAGATATTTTGTTTAAAGAGCTAGTTACTGTAGAAAAACCGAAAAGCAGTTTTTATAAGCTGAAAAGAACAAGGCCTATAAATAGTGCTTGCTTGGTTCTGCATGCCATGTTCCATTAGAAATTAGAAAACATATACAGGAGATGGACTGTATTGTTAGAGGCTTAGAGCTAGGCGTTGAGTCAAAAGGTCGATCGACTCCATTTCATGATACTTAGCTAGCATAACATAGCTTGAGTTTGACCCAGCTAAAGGTTTGTTTAGAAAAAAAAGCGTTCCGTGAAGACTCTGGACGCTTTCGTTTCCTTCACAGATTGCATGGAAGTTTTGTTCCGATCGGCCTTACAATCTCGATCGACGTTGCTGTCAGGAAAACTAGGAAAATGGTATTTAAATACGCACGATACAAAAATATAGCTTAATTAGTATATAGTAAGTATCCAGCCCCATGCAGAGGCAGAACCAATAAGGCTCATCCGGTGTTTCACGTCTCACGACACTGGATCCAAAAGGTTTTTTAGTAGGAATCAACACATTCAGTCCATATGTGAACCCTCTAACCTAAATTCGATGTATCCGATTCCTTTCTTGAAAGTACTAATAACCTAAATTCGCAGTAACTAGTAGCAGTCCACGAGAAATCTCCATTGTCCCTTAGCCCATGAGGCAATTACAGCAAGCCGAGCCATCCCTTAACTAACCTAAGATGGAGGATTGCAACAGGCCACGGTTTTCATTAGATTGATCCTGAAGCGTGTCACCTCGTAGCAGCCCTCTACGTTTGTTCATCTCATACGGTCGGACAAGAGATGTGTACGACGTCCGCTACACCCAGCTAGGCAACGACCGTTTGCCGGAGAACGAGAGAAATCAGTGCCACTGACCACCCTTGCTTGCGATCTCGCTGCGGTGCCGCCTGGTCCATGTTGTCTCGCGCCCTCGCCGGCTGAAGAAAGCATAAGTCCACCAGATCAGTATATACTTTGCTTTAAATTTATCTCAATTCTTCCAATTTATTTCAAGAACAATGGCTAAATTTATGAATTGGTGCTTCAATATGATGATTGTAGATTTTTTTTTGAATTGTAGGGTTGAGACTTAGGGTTTCAATTTTGATTTTTGGAATACCGGCCTAGCTTGTTGCAAATCAGAGATAAAATTATAGTATTTAACCACAATGTCAATTAAGTAAGCCACTGGATGTATTTTTCTATTATATTATTCTTGAATTATTGAACATACAAATATCTAATTGACTTTTTCAATTAATTGGTGACGATTTCGTTAATGATAAACTTATTTGCTATGTGAAGAAACAAGAATTGAAGAAAATTACCAATAATATTGTGGTTCGTCGCTTTATAAACTTTAAAGAACATAAATACTAAAAGGTAATGGTTGTACTTACATTTGATCATTATGTTTTTTTACTTGAAAACTTTAAATAATTTTGTTTTGTTTTATAGGTCATTGAGGTCAGATGATGCATTTTACTAATACCAATTAACTTTTATCTGTGATTTCACGCTTAGTTACTTCATTTTGCTATAATTAGCTAATATTATTATGGGTTACTATATCTTTATCATTATACACTGACGTTGGTTATGTTGAAGTATTGATGATAAAAATTGTTGGACATGTTACTATTTAGCATAATATTGATTGAAAATTATTATATCTATGATGAAGTGGTAAACTTTGGTGTTTTTATTCTAGTTCCGCCCCCTGGTCACACGTATACTTGCACATATATATAACTGCATGTACTAGGTGTAGTTGTACAGAATGATCCTTGAAGTAGTATGTTGGCTGATACACCACGGTACAAAAATTTAAACTAATGCTTATAAACTACTAAATTTTAAAGTTTTATTCGGGGAGCTTATAGGAATGTCAGAGTAGTAATCAGAAAACTACGTCTTGCAGAATGATTTTGACTCTTATTATGGTAGACGGTGTAGATGTGTAATCCATGCGGGCAAGTGACCTCTTTCGCACGTCTAAGACGGTGATCGAGACCTATCGGAACTGGGAAGTCAGGATTAATGGATTACACGGCCACAAACCAATCGCAAACTTTTCCCTCTGTTTTGAACGAATGGCAAGAGCTCTACCATCCATTTCAAAAAAAAAAAACGAACACTGACCCTAAAGAGACACATACGAATAGACACCACAGCAACACCAAAATTATTTTCCCTCTTTTGACCAGATGCAGATGCCTATTCGCTCGTTCCCCGTCATTATCATACCCTCGTACTCCACATATTCCTCTCGTTTCCCCGTCATTTCTAAGGTCGATAGGCTTCTTCCCCCCAGTACTCGCACGGCCCCAGCAAGGCAGCAACTCCTCAAGATCCTCCAAAAACCGAGCTCCTCAAGATCCATCGAAGCAACCCAGCAAGATGGCAAGCGCAGCTCTGGAGATGATCATCTTCGGCCTGTGTACGGCGATCAGCGGCTCCTTCCTCCAGTCAGGTCCTCCCGCCGGCGGCGCTCGAGCTCAACAGCTCGATGCCACTCTCCAGGTGTTGCTGCTGGCGGCTCCGACCGTGGCCTTCTTCGTCGCCGCCTCGCTCCTCTACGCGCACATCATCTGCACCGGCGTCCGCGCCGGCGCCAATAGGCCTATTGCGGAGGCCATTACCTTCACCCTATGCGCCGCGGTCGGCCTCCTCGAGCTCTTCCTTCTAGTCCTGTCAGGTGGCATGGACGGCGGACATGCCCCACCGCTTGATGCTGCCGTTCAGATGTTGCTGCCTGCTTCTGCGACGGTGACCTTCTTCCTAGCCATGGCGCTCGCCTACGTGCACCTCCGCACCAGCGCAGGCAACGAGCCGATCCCGGAGGCCGTGGAGCGCCTCACCAAGATGACTCTTGGGGCAGCAGTTGTGACGGCCATGCTTAGCCTGATGGTCGTCGTCCTCACCTTCGGCAGCGAGAGAATCGCCTGAAGTGTTCGTCCTTGGTAACCTCTACATATACTGCCACTGGCCGCCGGCTCGTAAGGATTTGCGATGTTGGATCCGTTAGATTTGTGTTGTAATAGTGCACAACTTCTCGTGTTATACACTTACTACTATGCGCGTGCGTGAGTTTTTTTTATGCCTTTAGTGGATGTGGCTTTGATGGGAGTTGGGAGACATGGACTTACTAGCTTGAATAACTGCGTGTTGCATTCTAGCCGTACGTATGGAACGTCTTGCACTTCGATCGATTGGCCTCGCGCTATGTCCTCCTCAACGGATGGACGGCGTAAGATGACCAAAAGATCAGCTTTTGTGTATTCAGATGTACTTCTGGCCCATGAGCTTCGAGACACCGTCCGGCCAACCTCTTGGAGGTGACCACGCCCAGCTTTTGATTGGAGGTGATGTCGTGTGGAGGCGCCACGCAGAGCGGGAAGCATGGATTCGAGGTGTGGTGAAGGCGGTGTGGATTTTGCCTCTGTCCCGCTTCTTCCGCAAGGCGGCCGGCACTGATGGTGTCAACCGCTGCGGCAGGCGCGTCGCAAACGCTGCGGCGTCCGACATACGCCTGTGCTCTGCTTGAGGCACCACATCTGGCGTGCTCAGGCGGCGGATTCAAGGTGCGGCTGGCCGCCTTCAAGTTACCTGCGCCATTGATGGGGTCCGCCGGCTACTGTACGGTCGGGCCGTTCAGAAATAGCTGGGTTCTCCGGGCTCTATGTTTATGGTTTTTTTTAAAAAAAATGGGTCTATAAGACTTTAGCTATATCGGTTAAAATCGTATACGGATGTCTCTCTTCATACTCTCTCATGAACAGTTAGAATTTAAAAGACAAAGGGCACTCAATTTAACGATAGCTTATGACTTTTTTTACTGTATCTGACTTATTTTTCATTGTAACTGATGTTAGCTTATTTTATACAATTAAATTTTAAAAACTAAAAATAAAAGAAAAAACAAATTAACCCATCACGGATAATACGAAGGAATACATAAAAAAACAAAAAACCCAAAAAATTAAAAACAAAAAAAAATTAAAAATAGTAAATTAAAAGTCAAAGGCTAGAAATTGAACCTTAAATGAGCGGGGCCGCGCAGCCCAAAAGCACTCACAATCATTTGCTACGTTGAAGTCACCGTAGGTGGTGCATGTCATACTGTACACTAAACATCTGTATCGGTGTGATACTATACGTGCGATTGCTAGGCCCTTGTTCTTTCACTACTTCACTGTGCACCATTTTGTCACTTGTTCTTTCACCAAATCTTACCCATATTACATATGAGGGGTTCCGGCCTGCTCAGCGAGCCACGTCGCCCCCGCCCGCGCGAGCGCCCGGCGCGTGTCGATCGGTTTTGCGTACGGTCGGGCGAGCGTTTTTCCCGTATTTTCCCGAAATTACGTACATGTCTCTGATTCTCGCAAAAAGGTCCCTACCGATTTTTTCCCCTCCACTTTGCAGGATGACTCCCCGCGTTTTTTCAAATTGCGCACGGGTCCTTGTTTGTTTACGTATAGATCCTTGCGGGTCCCTGTTTTTTTACGGAAAACCCCTTTTGTTCCTCCGAAATTACACGTGCGTCCTCGATTTTTTTTGGAGAACCGCCTCGCGGATTTTTGTCCCTTTTTCTTCAGTCCACACGGTAGCTGGCGTGGCGCCGCGCCAACGAGGCTAGTTTAATACTAGAAGCACAATATTGTATGGTGTTCCGGTGTCCGAATCACTTACTATTTGATTGGTGAAGTTTCGGCACCGGGTCACATGGGAGAAAAGAATAAAGAGCTAGAGGAGGAGGAGGTGGCAAGCGCCGGAGGCGAGGGAGCTGGCATCCGACGACCGCCGTGGCCTACCGACCTCCGTCAACTCGGCAGTGGAGGTCCCTATCACCTGACGACCGCCGTGCCCAAATGCGTTTCTTTCTTGGATAACCAAGCACTCAATGCGTTTCACTCTGTTTCTTTAACCAAGCACTCAATGCGTTTCACTCTGTTTCTTTTTTTTTTCCTTTTCTTCTTCTTCTTCTTCTTCTTCTGAATTTTGCAACTTCCTTCGTTCATTTGGTACCGGTTCCTTCTTAGAACTCCATTGACGGTGGGCAAAAGAATCCTAACCTGGAATTGAGACCGTCTCAAACAGTACTTGCGTTTCATCTGCTCAAAATAGACGAAAGAGTAAAGGTGGGGATCATGCTAAACATATCATTCACGGCCATAAAGTGTACTGATATGACAGAAATCGACAGCTGACCAACAGTTTTTTAGCAGGGCCGGTCCTGGGATTTTAGGAGTCCGAGGCGAAACTAGAAATAGGGGCCCTAGTATAAATATCTAAATATAAATCTACACACACAGATATATATATCTACATACACACACAGATATATATAATTTTACCAACAAACACTTCAAATGCGTTATGTATTAAAGAAAAATTCATATCAAGGAGTTTATAGATATTACCATAAAAATAGGCGGTCACTCGGCACTCGCTCAGCGCCTCAGCCTCAGGCGGACGCGGGACACCCATGGACGGGCGAGCAACCTCTCCTCTCTGCTCTTGCCTCTTGCCTCAGTGCCTCTTGCAGTCTTGCTCTTGCCTCCTCCACCACGTATCAGCGTATGCAATGGACGAATAGGGGATGCGAAATTGCGAATAAGTAAATGATAAAATGACCACACCGGTGTATGCAAATGCAATGGCTATATGAGGGGATTTCGAGAACCGTTGCAAAGCTCCTCCTCTCCTCCATTAATGGCGAGATCGGAGTCGGATTGGCCGATTGGGGAATGGGGATCTGTAGATCTGGGTTATGCTGACTTACCAGTAGGCGGAGACGACGACGCGGGCCACGCGGCGACGGCGGCGTGCGATTGGCCTGCTCGTATCTCCGGATCCGGCGATTCTCCTGCTCGTATCGCCGCCGGAGGCGAAAGATTGGGGAATGGGGGTTCTAGAAATATGGCCGCAATCGCTGATTGGCATCGAATCCATCGATGCGTCTGAGCGTCTCGAGTCGTCGTTGCCCGCCTGCCAGTTCCGCCGTTCAATATTTCACGGTCTCACGGTCACGGATGGCCCGGTCTGGCGGTCTCTGATCCCTCGCCTCTCAGTCGCGTCGCTGGTGGTGGTGCTCTCAGGCCTCAGCGACTCACCGCGACAACGCCAGGCCCGGATGGCCGGATGGACTGGCCGACTGGGCCGTTGTCTTCGGCTGGCCCAATCACAACGGAAGAGGTCAAGAGTCGAACGCGGGGATGCAGAGCAAAAATTCCAATACATGATGTATATATACATAATACATGGGTTTAAACTAGGGGCCCCTAGTTTTCATGGGCCCTAGGCGGTTGCCCTCGCCGCCTGTGCCCGTGGCGGCCCCTGCTTTTTAGTAGTATTGTAAACCATACTCGCTGCTGCCATCAATGCGACAAGGTGGTCAACTTTACAAGATCAATTGGACAGATCAAATCCTAGGTGGTGATCGGTTCGGCTGAAAGCTGAAAGTTTATGGCTGAAAACATTGTAATCGGGTGAAAAACATCAGAATGAGAGAGGCTTATTTAATATAATTAAATTTAAAAATTAAAAATATAAAAATATGTTAGCCCATCACGAGACAACATAAACGAATACGAGAAAAAAAGAACCGACAAAAAAGCTCAAAAAAAGTTAAAAATTCAGAAAAAGACGAAATTATAAATAGTGCAAAAATAAACTTAAGCTATAAGCTTAAACCATATTGAACGCTGCCTAATCTTCAGCACTTGAGATTGCAGTAGATCCAGCTGAAATTGTAGGGCGTCTAGCTAGGAAAGTCAAATGAAGAAGAAATAATACTGGAGTGAAGGAGAATATAAACTTTCCATCATGTTAGATAGGTTTCTTCAAACTTATTGAAATTAATTAGCTCAATCATGCATGCACTATTTTGTACTTCTGCTTGAAAAGCCAGACTTGGTCCAGATGCGTGTAATATCCAGCTGGTTAAACAAAATAAGGTCACAACATGTACGAAATGAGTGATCCACATTATCCAGGGTTGGCTTCACAGAGAAGACCAGAACACACGTAACACGTTCCGACTTCCGACAATGACACCAGAGATTGGGAAATATATATATATATTTTATAAAAAAGGAGTCAAAGACGGAGAACCATGACAATATTCAGAGTGTTGACATTTTGTTGAAGAGGCTTTGACAGTAAGGATATTTTTTTCAAATTAAAATGTTGATTTTTTTTGAAGAGGCTGTAACATTATGGATATTTTTGAGAGTGTTGAATAGGCTTTAACAAATTTTCAGAGCGTTCAAACACTGGATCATGCACGTGCACACTATTTTAGTTAGATCGATAGAAAGAACAGAGTGGATAATTAAGGATTTTTAGGAAAGAATTATCCGAGAGGATTCTTTTGTTCTTTTTATGTATGTTGCTGTGTTAGGTACACGTGGAGACATTGATCTACTGGCCTGTTTAGGGATCAGTACATGAAAATGCACACCTCCGCTATAGGGTATGTTCTTTTTAGCTGCGGCTTATGACTTTTGGCTATGCCTTGTGACTTTTGGGCTGTTCGTACGATAAATTATAGAGTAACAAAAACTCACGTGTGGATTTTGCCAATATAAATGATATCGGTACAGTATGTACTACAATTAACTAGTAGACATTATCTTAAAAAAATATTTCGTTTAAAAGCTAGTTACTGTGGAAAAGCCGAAAAGCAGCTTTTAGAAGCTGAAAAGAACATGGCCATAATTAGGTCCCGACTATAACAAAAATTCTTGATTTATGTAGGAATTGAACTTTTTCTAAAAAAATTGCATTCCATATGGACACGTAATAACTACTAGTACTAGTACGGTGAGATTGAAACATGGATCGATTGACTTGCCCGCTGTTGGTAGGGGGTGAGAAATGAATACGAATTATCTATATTATTTGGCTATTATATTAGATAGGATATGAATATGATATAGATTTTTCTATTCAATCAACAATTTTTCTCCTATTCGTATTCGAATTCATATAAAAATTCACGTTTGAATCTGATCGAATTGAATAGATATTTAGTTCGAATTCATATTCATTACAATGTTCAATTCGTATTTGTATTCGAGAATATTCAAATTAGTATTCATATTCGTTACAAAATACGAATACGATAAGAGCACTATTTAATTCGTATTCGATCCATTTCCACCTTCAGTTGTTGGTCACCCTCACGTATGATGTGGAGCTATGGACGTCCTCTCCATTCGTTTTCTTAAGCAAAGCCGCAAGATGCTCCTACCAAGGAGACAATTCGACATGTGGGTCGATGGCAGGTGTCAACACGTGCATAAATATAGAAAAAAGTGTTGTGTATGACTCATATATGCAAAGGGGTTGTGTCCGAAAAAGCAGAGTGTCGCTTTTCTGGACACAACCCTACAAGGGAAGGAAACACGGTTTGTATGGGGTAACAAAATATTGTGGCTGGGGGTGCAGGGGGCTTACCCTCGTGGTACGGGCTAGGTGTCCGAGTCGAACATATAACTGGGGTATAAATATGTACTGACGACCTCTTGTAACTCTAATCGTGAAACGAAACTTCTCATACAGATGAAGCCACCATGATTTGACTCCTAGGGACATAGTGAAGGACCATGTGGAAAGGTCTAGAGTTTTATTGTGATGAACCATTGTAATTTTAAAGGAGTAAAAATTGTGAATTTGCAGATTTTTTTTGGAAAGCTTGCAGAAATGGATGATTTTGAAAAATTTAAGTCATAAGATGATTTAGTTTGACCTAGGACAGTGCATATGTGTTGTATGATATATGTTACAACTAATATGGGTCAATTTGTGAAGAAATTGTGTTCAAAAATGATTTCTTGGTCTTTGGATATGCATGATCGTTTGGAGTCAACTATGGTCAACGACGAGAATCGGGGTTACGCTTATAAAAGAGCCGATGACTAGAACGATAAAAAATGCCAGGTGAGATGGATGAGCTCAAGTTTTGCACAAAGAAGGCGGGAAATATTGAAGAAAAGTTCGAACGACGGGCTGCACTATGTGGCTTAGTCGGTCCAAGTGAGATATGGTCTAGTGGAACCAGAATGAGAGAGGCTTGCCGACACATGGCAAGCCAGTGGTCCACCTACACATAGCAAGTAGATAATTGCTTGCAATAGAAGATGAAGATAAGGTCAACAAAGGGTATTTTAGTAGTTTGACGAAAATACCAAAAATTATCTTAGATCAAAACCGCGGCGCTTGAGAAAGTGGTTTAGTTCAAGACAAAGATGAGAAGATCAAGTTGGATCAAAGCTAATGACTTAGCGGATCAGACTTATGCGCTTTAAAAAACGTGCATAAGTTTATTGTGTAAGTTAAAATTTCCTCTATATACGCTTAGTGGATAGTATCCACTAAGGATTAGATGGGGCTGGCTAGCCCATCTATTTAACGGGTTAGGATAGAGACTTGTAGTTAACCATCCAACCATCCTCTCATTATGACCAAGTGTTTTAGGGTTAGGGTTTGAGAGAAGTTGAGTGATGTGGTGTGCTTTCTTGTTCTCCAAGTGGAGTGGCTATAAAACCTTCATCCTCAAGTAGTAATAAATCAATCTTTGTTCATCCCCATAGATCTCTTTTTTGTTGATTGATTTGCTCTTGACTTGGTTGGTTTTTGCTCTTCTCTCTCCCCTTCTTGATCAAACTTGCTATGCCAAGGATGTGTAAAAGATGGAGATAATCTCTGAAAATTAATCTTCATCCATTTAGTCACTTGGTTGGCAAGTTCATGAAGAAAACCGGTTTTTGCTCTTTTTGGCTTCTGCGAGTGATTTCTTGATCCAGCTATTTTCACCTTGATTTCTATGGTGTTATTACTTGGTGTGACATGTAGAAACACATATAGAGCCATCTTGCCCATCATCCACCCACCCACGAGTAAATCATATTCACTGTTTTTGGTTTTTTTATCTGATTTTAGTGTAACCTTCCTTCAAATAAAAAAGTTAAAATTTTGATAATGATTTTCAAGTAATAAAATTTTGATTAGAATAGGTTCCTAACGTCCTAGAGAAGGTGCACACCAAATTTCAAGTAATTTTGAGCTTTGGTTTGGGAGTTAATTCAATTTTAGGTTTTGCTGCAGCAGAGCTTTACGAACTAAAATATCTTAATTCTTTTAAGTTCTTTTCAGATTTTTAGTTGGGATAGGTTCTTATGGTCATGATCTAGTCTTAGTTCAAGTTTTAAGTCTTTTGAATATGTGGATCAAAAGTTTTACGTATTTTTGGATTTTGAAATAGTGTTGTTTTTGCAATGTTTACGGTCTAAAATGATTGTACCAATGCTATTTTTTCAGACTTTTGGCTTCTTGATCTTCACAGCTTCTCATAACTATTGAAGCGAAGAATATTCAAATACTTAAAGAAAAATTTGAAGACACCATTCACCCTATCTTTTGCCATACTGATCCTAATGTAGATTTTACCGAACCTCGTTAACAAATCTTCTTATCTCTTATGTACTTTTGTGCTTGCTGTGATTACTCTCTCGAGCTAGGGCTGCCATCGGTTTCAACAAAAAGCCGCGTCATTTTGTACGGTTGTGCCCATTGTCTCATTCTATTCTGCTGAAAGAGACGGAGCAGTAGTGCCTGCCAAAGCGCATGCTCCGTCGGCATCGACATCAACATTGATGAAAAATATCTTCCCATATGCTGCCTGTGAGGATAGATGGACCGTGGATGGAGAGCTGAGCGTTAGCTCAGATGGTGAGGCTGCCAGGAGTGCAACCCACCTGCCTAGGCTTGATCCTACGACATCTTATTTTTGAAGTACCTTTTATATAAATAGTACTCTCAAGGTACTATTTACGTAAATAGTGTCCCTCAGAATACACACGCACATAGATATGTTTAGTAGTTAAAGTATGTATCTGTGCTCCTGGAGGCTTAGGCTTCCATTTTGCCTTAAAGCATGTGTATTAGACGAACCCACATAGGTGTATATGGTGATGTGTATGGTGTCGTATATGTGCATCTGGGTTGCACTAAAAAAAGGTGTATCGTGGATGGTGGGAAGAAGGATTTGAAAATGCTCCTCTCCACGTCTCCAGTCCAATCTCCAGTGGCTTTCTTTGCTTGGTGTAAAAGAAATTGTGAAACTTTTCTTAGTTCCTTTGGCGTTATTCTCTAACAGGCCACAGTAACGAAAATTTCGTAGCAAAGAGTATTTGTGGATAAAAATGTTTGGAGTGAGCACAATGGAACAACAGAAATAATGCTATGTTTTATTAAGCCTTTGATATTTTCTTTCGTACACTAGCTTTCAAAACGAAAGAACAGTCTTTGTAGTCTTGCCATTCTTGGTAGCAGAAAAAACGACGACCTAAGTTTTCTAATGGAACTTTCCATGGGATCTTTATGATATGCTTTGCCGTTCTTATCCGTTATGGTTACATAATCAATGTAGCTGATGACATGTGAAAGTAAGGTCTTCCACTGCCTAATACGCACCATCAGAAACACGGTCATACCAAATCTGAGAATACTTTCTTCTACTGCTCTACTAGTAGACAATTGCCCAATTCACACAGGGAAGAAAATGCGAACCCTTTCCACACACAAGATAAGAACATCAGAAGTTTTCAAACATAAAGACGAGCTCTAAAGTTAAATTATAGTATATATATATAACTATATCTATTTGTATACTATCTTTGGTGAAGACTAAAATTGAAAAACCTAAGCACTAAGTCAAAAGACTAAGGTGGTGATCATTTTGGCTTATTTTTAGTGGCTTATGGCTGAAAAGTACTGTAGTTGGCTGAAAAAATACTGTAGCTGATAGAGGTTTATTTAACATAATTAAATTTAAAAAATTAAAAAATATAAAAAATATGTTAGCCCATCACAAACAACGCAAACGAATACGGCAAAAAAAAGAACCGGCAAAAAAGTTTAAAAAAACCAAAAATTCAGAAAAAAAAAAACGAAATTATAAATAGTAAAAAATAAATCAGAAATCAGAAGTGTAAAGCTGAAACAAACGAGCCTAAAAAGACTCACCCTGAAAGTAGGCAGTCCAGCTCTGCCATTTCCCACTGCCACACACATCTTGGCTGCATTGAGTGGCTGGTAGAACCATCACATCTGAATAAATGAATTCTTCAGGAAAAAAATGTCACCGCATGACTCGAGAGAGGAGAGATGGCGGGTAGAGTAAGTGGGTTGTTTTAGATGAGATTTATATTTTATGATTGTGATTTTTAAATTTTAATTTATTTGCTAGAAGTAGAATCTAGAGGAAAATAGTCGTATGTTGTTTTGATCGGTACAGCTGAATTCATACAGTTTATTCTATAACTTATCTCTAGACATCATCTTAAAAAACATACTATTTAATAGTGAGTTACTGTAGAAATAGAAGCCAAAACTTAAGCATAAGTTTAGAAAAACTGACCCTTAGATGGATTCTTCAGAAAATGTCACCGCATGATTGATCATCAAATATTTTTGTTGGTTGTCCACATAGAGAACTGTTAGTCCGCAACGCAAAAAGGAAGGCATACAAGTGTAGTATTTTTTGTTGTTGTTTCAATTCGACTCGTTTTGCCTCCTCGACATTCTCAATCACCAACATGCCCATCCACTAATAAAGAAAACAAGCTCTTTTTTTTTCGAAGGAAGAAAACAAGCTCATTCGGATGAGTGCTGACTACAAACTGTCCTAGGAAACAAGTCTCCTTCCAAATAGCCGAGCATAAAAGCAGCAAAACCAAAGATGAACAGGTTTGCAACCGACTTGGAAAGCACATCACTCTAAGTAGGTATGCTCCTGTCGTCCGATCAAGATCCAAGGGCTCATACTAAGGTGGTGATCATTTTGGCTTATTTTTGGTGGCTTATGGCTAAAGCATTGTGGTGATGAAAAATATCATGGTGATGAGCTTATTTAACATAATTAAATTTAAAAATTAAAAATATAAAAAATATGTTAGCCCATCACAAACAACGCAAACGAATACGGCAAAAAAAGAACCGGCAAAAAAACTCAAAAAAAGCCAAAAGTTCAGAAAAGAACGAAATTATGAATAGTGAAAAATAAGCTAGAAGCCAGAAGCTTAAGCCGAAACGAGTGGGGCCTAAATGGAGTAGAGACGGCAAAAATAGACAATATATGGACAGTAATCATTGCAGTTTTTAATACAGAGCATCCGCATCCGATGCGAGACCTGTTAACCCAGTTCGACCCTTACCAACTACGGCCGACGATTTTTTATCTTAGTATGAATACTTGTGCAAATGAATCAAGTGTTAATAAGCTATTTTAAAAAAATTGTTTCGATAATCCGTTTCGAAAAGATAACGAAAAATCATTATGTTTGTTTATTTAAAGAAAATTATTATTTATAAGTCATCAGCTGAAAAGAAGGAAACTAATATCTTTCCGGCTTCTCCTCTTTTCATTTTTTTTTTGGAGAAGATCTAGAATATGCGTTTCCTCGTATCAGTTCGTAAATTAGTACTTGTGAGATGTGCTCCATATCCATGGATGGTCGTACTCGGGCGTGGAAATTGATGGCAGAACGTATGCCATCCCAAAACGGACAACGATACACCAGAATGACATGGCGTTTTTGGATAAGGAGGAGGACCGTCAACAGGTGCCCTTTTCTACTGATAACGACGGCAGGCCAGGAACCAACCACGAACCATCTCCTAGTGGCTAATCTTTTGTCATTGTTGGGAACCCTTCAGATTCTCCCCGGGTGTGGTAGGAGTGCTATCTTACAAGTGGTGCGTTTTTTTACTGCAACAGATGGTTTATAATTATAGTTAATAGTTTTTAGTTCTAGCATAAAAGTTTACACAAGTGAACTGAATGTCGATAAGACGATAATATGTTTTGAAAAGTTGTTCTGATAAACCATTTCGAAACGGTAATAAATAAATCATTCCATTTGTTTGTTTGAGAGAAACCATACGCTGAAAAGAACAGAGCTAGATGGGTGCGTTCTTTTTTGTTATAGCTTATAGCTTTTGATCCTAACAAGAGTTTTTGTGCGAATGAACCGAATGTCGATAAACCGCTTTAAAAATGTTATCCCGATAAGCCGCTTCGAATCGGCGACGAAGAAGCATCCTATTTATTTATTCGAAAGAAGTCATAAGCTAAAAAGGATGGAACGCCTTCTTTGAATTCAAGGCACCTAATCACCTTTCTGGTTGTACATAATACCGACTTGGTAAGCACTTTTAGTGCTCCACCTTGTACAATATATATTTGTCTTATAATTATCTATCTATATAGGATAGAAGATGATATAGCAAAGGGTTAAAGAAGAGAGAGAAAAGTAGTGTTTTATATGACACATTGCTTGAGCAAACAAATTAACAAGGAAGATATAGCTAAAATATACATTAGAGAGGGGGTTATGTCTAACACATTCCTACATGGGATGTGCAAGGGAGGAGAGGAGAGAGAGAAAGATGGGAGAATGAGTAAATTTAGTGGTTGGCCTCACTGGTAGACACTATTCATTGGAAGGGTTATATCTACAATTGTTTTAAAGTGACGTGGAGAGCATTAGACATAGCAAAACAATATATGTATTGGAAATGCCCTTAAGGCCAATTAAAATGCTTATTTATAAGTTGCTTCTCTCTCTCTCAAAATTGCTTGTGTTTTTAATTCCCAATTGATTTTTTTGTTGGATCAGCTTTAAATGTGCGTGCGATTTTGATCCACTCTGTTATCACGGTGGCCTCTGTGTCTCTCTAAGTCTTTAGGGCATATAAACTGGTCCTGCCCTGGTTCCAAATAAAAAGACTGTAATTCCAAACATACGATATTGTATACTCAAAAAGTTTTGTTGTATAGAGTATTTCTTTTGCACGAATTTACCACTCTACAAGTACGTGTAGCCTGTCGAGATGAGGAACTGTTCATGTATTCAACGCTGCAACCACTTTTTTTTTTCAATTTTAGCTTCTGAAAACCCTTTTTGCAAAATGGTCTCTTCCCGAGCTCAAAAGACGCGGCAGATGACACATGTCACCTACCACACCCTCTTGCTCGGCAGGATGGACGACTCAAGCATGAAAGGCGATGGCTAGACATGGCAGCAGATGGGGCCAGGGAACTGTCGAGCCGTCCCTACTTAGTAGCAGCCTACCAAGTCGCCCCTGCTGGGGCAGCAGGGGTGGGCCGACCTTGTTTCAGACATGGACCATGGACTCGCCGGCGAAGGTGTGGGTGATGGTGGCGGCAAAGACTGAGGGTGGGATGCTGGTGTCGAGTGGAAAGAGACGAGGAACGGGGCTATGGCGAAAACCACGCGCGACTTGGGCTGCGCACGGACTTTTGGTCATTTCTAGCCCTTTGTACCACGTTAATACCAAATTTGGTCTCTAGATCACTGTAATTCCAAATCTAGCCCCATTCCCGACCGCACGACTCCGAGGACGCGACACGTGTTAGTCGTGCGGTCGGGGACCGCACGACTACACTGTTCATCGTAGTCACGCGGTCAGTGATCGCACGATTATACTGTTCACGATTTTTTTATTTTTTGTACCGAAAAGCAAATAAAAAAATAAAAAAAATCGTGAACACATGTCACGTCTTCGGAGTCGTGTGGTCGAAAAGGGGTTAGATTTGGTATTACGATAATTTAAAAGCTAAATTTGATATTAACGTAGTACTGAAAGTTAGAAATAACCAAAATTTCCCCTTCTTTTTCAATCATATGCAGGTTAAGGAAGAAAAATTCCACTGTCCACTGCGAGGCTGAAAGGTTACAGCCAGCCGGCACGCAGAGCTCGCAAGTTGCAGTGGGAGACGTGCCGATTGCCGGCACCGCGTGCACCAATAAGGACCAAGAAATGAAGTCAAGTCACTCGGATTTGGCGAGCCATGACCAGCAGGGGATTAATCCACAAAAATATTCGGCCTATGAGCCATTCATATTAGCTGGGACGTATAATTTTAGCTATAATGAATATTTTTTAATTAAAAATAAATAGTAACAACTAAAAAATATTTGTAAAGGAGAAGTCAAACGGAAGGGAAAGTAAAAAAAGAAGACATGAGTGAAAAGATTATGGTGCGTGATGATTCTGTAACTTTCTATCTTATTTTCAAAATAAGAAAAGTAAAAAAACCGCTTTAAAAACATATGTTTATATTAGTTTTTAATTTTTCTATATCTTTACTATTTAATAAGTTTGAGTTGGTAGTTAGTGCATTCTCCTTCATCCCTTCTTAATCGTTCGATCTGAATACTGAAATCTTAACCATCTATCTAACATCTCTCTCCCTCTCTCTTATATCAACTACCCCTTCTCTCCACTTCCACCATCAGTTACCATCTCTCTCCTCTCTCTCATATCTAACTCAGGAAGATGTATGTGACATAATTAAGTCTTGTTGCACTTGCGATGTATCATTTGTAGATAGTCTTGCTTGGACTGTACAATTTTTTATATAGTCCTGTTTGGACTGTATAGTTTTTTATAAGCCCTATATTTCTTGGTGATGCAAATCTGTGAAATTTATATAGTTAGAAACTGATGAAAATTAACTTACCATCATTTGAATTATGTCCTGATTCCTCTTGCCTTTTGACAATTGATCTGTACTAGCTGAATGCCCGTGAATTGTTACGGATTTAAAAAATTTTAAAACATGTTTATATATATATATTTTAAAAATTTTACCATGCGTAAATTTCTTTTAAAAATCCGTAACAACACATAACATTCAGCTAGTAGGAACTAAAAATGAAAGATAAGTATGAACGGACCTTACACAGCTCCTTCACCCTATATAGCCTCTTCCGATCCTTCCTTCTGCCGTGTGCGGGCCTCTCCTCTGTTCTACCAGTGGCTGCCTGCCGGTTCATGTGCCAGGGCAGCTGAGGGGGAGAAGAGGAGAGCGAGAGGCTTCAGTTTTTGGAGGAGAGGTTCGTGTTCGCCATGGCGGGTCTTGTTCCGGTAACCATTGTTCTGGCCCTGGCCGCTGGGCCGCTGGGCGGGCCCGACGCGCTCCGCCTCTTGCTCGCCGTTGCCGGTCAGAGCCCCATCGTCGACATCGCTATCTGCGTCCTCGTCATCGGCGCCGTCACCGCCCCCGTCCTCGGCACCATGCTCCTAGCCCGGTTCTTCCGCAAGGCGCACGATACGGCCGCCGCCCCACGTGCAGCGGCCCCGGACCGCTTCGCCAAGATGACCCTGATGGTGTCCATGGCCGTCGCCTTCCTGGTCACCGCGTGCTTCCTCGTCGCACTGTGCGTCGAGCTTGGCGGCGCCGCGGAGCTCCGCCCACTGCTCACCTTCGCCGGGAGGAGGCCCCTCGTGGCCGTCGCCGCTACCGTCGGCGCCGCGGCCGCTCCCGTCCTTGGAGCTGCAGCCGGCGCCGGAGGCGCTGCTTCCCCTGCTGCGACGGCCAGGGAGCGCATCCCCAAGATGCTGGTGTCACTCACCGTCGCCTTCCTCCTCGCCGGCTGTCTCCTCGTCGTCCCATTCCTCGCAGCCAGGCGCGGGCAAGACGGCGCGACGTTGCCCTGCTCTGCCTGATGCACCGGCATCAAGCGCGCTCCGATCTCAGGCGACGGATTCGAGCGCGGCTGCCTCCGAGCTGCGCCGCAGGTGGCACAGGCTGCTTCCAATATGTAGAGCCGGGTGATCGTCAGCGTCAAGCCGACAAATCTCGAACGGATCGGCGCGGGGCTCTGTTCCTGTCCATCCTACTCCCATGTTGGCTTGCTTACTCTGCAATCTACGCTCCCTCTATTGGACATGAGGATCTCCATCCAGGTTCACTTGATAACGCAATTTGTCATCCACAGTTCATAGTGCAGTGTGCAGTTGATCTCAAGCTCTCCTTGGGCACACCAATAGATCTGGGGACAGCTACTAGTACTCTTTTGCTGCTGCTGTGTACACTTTTCTTTCCCTCTCGATCTTTACTTCTTTAGCTAGTGATGGAAAGGCATATCGCCTCTCTTTTGGGGCTCGTTTGGTCCCTTGTTCGTTAGCTAGACGCTAGTACCATGTATTTAGGTATATATATATATATATATATATATATATATATATATATATATATATATATATATATATATATATATATATATATATATAAGTGTTTTGTGTACTTAGGTGCCTAGGCACTCATATCAATACTGTTGGCAATTAAACTTTATTTAGCCTGTGTTTTTGGACTTTTGTTTTCTATATAATTTATAATGTGTATCTATGTAAGTAATTGTTAAGATTAAAAGACACCTACTCGTGCTAGAATACCGATGTCGCGTAAACCTATTGCTTGTCTTTCCGACTTTTGCCTTTGCATGCATGGTCCCATTGGGACAAGTGTTCTTAACATGTATTCTCTCTCTTATTCAATTTCGTACTATAGTTTCAATTCTATCTCTTGCTTGGCCTCTCGAAGGCTCAACATACGTTTGTTAATCAATGTTTTATCTCTTATTGTATACAGAGCCCCTAATATCATTTTCTATTGAGACTGGTATGCCGTATATATACAACTATGTATTGCTCTAAATTTTTGGTAGTTCATCAAATTAGTGCTAATTAAGCTCACTTTAGTTTGTCGTAAACTCTATGCTAATTACATTAAAAAATCATAAAAAGTTAATTGCACCAACTCCAAAAAAAAATTCATCTGAAACGCATTGTCCTTTCTTTTAACCCTTTGATCTCTTATGCTATGCTACTTCATGCTCTCTCCATGTATGTCATAAATCTTTTTTTCATATGTATGTATGCAATTGCATGTGATGCCCCAAGGCTTCTCATAACTAATAGCAATATATTGTTCGAGTTCTAATATTCGTAATATCCCAACGAAATAAAAATATATCTGGCAAAACTAAAACTATTTTTCCTATGATGTGTACAAGTACATATAATTGACAGACGAATGAGTGGTTCTCATCGGCCGTTCTCATCGATTGCGATTTGAAGCAACTCCGACTCCAGGCAAAGGAGAAAAGTTTTTTTTCCTGCATCCTTTTCCAAGTTTGTATCTATCTTTCTCTCTTCCGTCGATTTATAAGTCTATTTCCTTTTCTAGTGCCATACGTGGTTTTTTTAGCTAAACGTACGTGGTTTTTTTTAGTTTGTGAGGAAATTGTGCCTGTTATTTGCGGCTTCTAAAAACGATTTTTATCTTTTGCTATAGTACTTAATTTTTAAATTGAGTATTTTCTCAAAACAGAGTTTACAAGTTAATTGTAGTACATGTTAAAACTCCAAATATCTATATCAGCTAAAATCGTAAGCAAATATCTTTCTTTATAATCTCTGCATGAACAGTCTAAAATCAAAATTTCAGCTAAAAATCAGAACCTACAGTCATAAACTAAAAAGAACAGGTCCGTACGTGGTTGGGGTTACCGTATGAAGAATTACAAAAAGATGTCTATTTTGGAACTGAAATAGACCTTTTCCCCATGGAATGGAACCTGATGGCTTGATTTGATTATTTCACAGAACCAACAGACCAACAGTAATCGTCTTAGTACTCCATGCGGTGCTCCTGCTCTATGTGAAATCCAGTCACGGGAGAGTCAGCATGCATGTTATATCGCTACACAGTTTATTTTTAGAACATATCGCTCCATAATTAGTAACAGCAGCCAGCATCGATCACTAGCTAGCTGATACAGTACTAATGCCAGATAATCTGCCTGGTTCTGCAGAAATTTGTATGAGATTATCTTAGATCGAGCCCAATTAATTTATACAAATAGTAGTAGCTGAAAAAAGTGATTTTTAGAAACAGTAGATAAATGATTGGGAAAGTAAGAAAGGTATGTGTGCATGAGACGGGAACGAGATGAGTGATGTGTGATATATTTGTGATTCTCTGCTTTATTTTCGGAGCGAAATGGGAGTAGAAGGACCAGGAAATTGCTTCAGGAAACTGGACATTTATAAACTTTTGATTTTTTTAAAATAAAAATTAGAAATAAAAGCTAATATGAATAGATTTCTGTCCAAATGGAGCTAATTAAACCCTCGTCCTGATCCCGCTATTGCAAAAAGAAGGTGATGCGAACATGCTTCTAGGCTAGCTAAATTGCGTTCACGGCTGAATTAATTAGTATGGTGATTAATGTTACCATGTAATTACCACATGTTGCTCATCAAATCCAAATGTATGCATCTTTTTTCTCCTTGTTGTATATTTATTTTGCTTTTAAATTACAAAGTAATATACATCTCTAAGTAATAATATCTAATGGCCACTACAACACATTTTTAATTAGGATCCACCAAATCAAGGTTGGATGTTTTGCTTTTCTTTAAGAATTTCTTGCATATTTCTCTTTTCTAGTAACATCCAATGGTTGCTATAGCTCAACTTTGGGTCCATCGGATTAAGAGCCATATGTTTATTTTTTAATGAGAATTTCTATCTTTTTTTCTTAGAGTTGTTAACCACATACCTTGAGCTTTTATTATTATATAATAGTAAATATTACTCTTTTTTAAAACTAAAAAATATGTACCATTTTTTTCTTCAAAATTTCACGAAAAATATGTACCCTGACGTGCGGGCACTACTGCGGCAAGCGGCCCCGACGTGCTCCACATGTTGTTCGCCTTCGTCAGGCGGAGCCCCCTCATCGACATTGCCATTGTAGGACCAGTATGGCAATAAAGTGAGTGAATGGAGCCTCAAAAATTTTCTTCAAATATTTAAAATTCTTCGCTCTAATAACTACAGAGCTATGAAGATTAGCCAACAACAATGTAACAAATTCACAAACCCAAGAGAGGAAATTTTTAGTACCTCACCAGTCTGAGCGGAAAGCCATCGGCGGTCTGACTGTCGATCGGTTTGACCGACTTGACCACAGTGGTATGACCGATAGCCAGTTGGACCGGGCTTAGGGCGGTCTGCCCGTTCCCCTGTTTCCATAATAGAAAATCAGCCCGAGGCAAGACCAAAAAATGTGCAAGTCCCAAAATCATCAATAAAAAAGATAAAACTTTACATGCACCTTGTTTAGGGTCTCAAGAATCTATTCCATTCAAAGATTGCAAGAATCTTGGTCAAAGTTTCAACCTTTCATAAGAACAAGCAAGATTGCATAAAACCGGGCAAACTTCGAAATCTTAGGATATAACTTGTTTGTGGGTAGAGAATAACCCAGATGGCTCTAGATGAGTTCCCACATATTATAGGAAGCTGCTCCTTCCAAAGATTTGAAGTAAACCCTAGGATCGAGAAATCTCAAGATGAGAATAAGTAACTTCAAAATTTTGCAAGGTCTAGGCCTAGATGGACAAGTATTGATATCTATGAGTCATCTTCGTCACTTACATGTCTTTGGCACACAACAAAGTCAAAAAGAGAAGAGAAGGGATCAAAACCAATAAGAACAAGAACAAATCAACCAAAACAAGAAGACATCATGAGTGACGAGCAAAGTTAATCTATTGCTATTTGAGGATGAAAGTTTTATAGCCACTTCACCTGGAGGACAAGCGAGCACACACACACATACACATAACACTCACACTTCTCTGACTCTAACCCTAGAGCACAAGGCTAGAATGGCTGGTTGGCTTGCGAGCTTTTATTCCTAACCCGTTAAATAGATGAGGCAACCAACCCACGGCTAACTTTAATGGATGCTATCCACTAACATGTTTGAGGGAACCCGTTAACCCCGCACAACACCGGTTTTATTCACATATTAACTCATGCACTTTTTTTAAAATACATGAGTCTGAATCCGCCAAGTGTTTAGTCTTCGATCTACTTGATCTTCTTAGTATCTCCTTCACCTAAACCACTTTTTCAAGCGTCGCGGTTTTGATTTAACACAGTTTTCAGTATTTGGTCTCGTTACTAAAATACTATTCCTTGACCCAGTTTTCATCTTTTTTTACAAGTAATCGCCATGCATGCCATATGTAGATACACCAATGGCTTGCCACACATCGGCAAGTCTCTCCGATTTCTGTTCCACTGGACCACATCGCACTTGAACCGGCCAAGTCACTTGGTGCAACCTGTCACATGAACATTTCTTTCAATATTTCCCATCTTCTTTGTGCCATGTTTGAGCTGAACCATCCCACATGATATCCTCGATCGTTTTAGACCTCGTCTCCTCCTAAGCGTAGCCCACATCATCGTCGTTGACTATAATTGATTCTAAACTTTCTTGCACATTTAAAGATAAAAAAATTCGTTTCTAGATACAAGTTTTTTCACAACTTGAATCATGTTAGCCAAACACATACTTCATGCAACATAAAATGCACTGACCTAGGTACAAATAAATTAAACCACGACCAAATTACCAAAAATCAAAATTCAAACCAAAATTCACACGCTGGCCGGTCATACCATTGAGATAAGTCGGTCTGATCGCTAACGACGGCCAGTTAGACCATTGAGTCGAATTGATCAGAGCGGTTACCCGTCAAACCACCTCTTAGGTTGGTCAGACGGTCAGATCTGAAAAGCTTCTGAAAAATTGTAAACAACACAAAATTCAAAATCTGGCTTCACAAAGTTAACAATGATTCGTCACACAAAATCTTAAATCCTTTTACATGGTCTCTTAAGCGATCTGCTTCTTCGTCGTTGGCGCTGCCACCGCCCCCGTCCTGGGCACCATGCTTCCTGCCCGCTACTTCGGCGTGGAGCACAATGCAGCCGGAGCCGGGGCGCGGCTCCCCTACGCTGGCCAGTGCCCACTTAGTGCTTTGCCAAGATAACCGTTACGGTGGCTCTCGCTGTCATCTTCTTCGTCGCAACTCGTATCGTCCGTCGTGGCTGGGGCCGAATCGGACGGCGCGAAGTACTCCTGCTCTGCATGATGGCCGCGCCGTGCCTGGGCGGCTGCCTCTGTGATTGCCCGCGCCGTTCCACCGGATCCACGACGTACGTACCGACGTACGATCGGAAGTAGTATTGTCTTTTACTTTTTCTCAGGGTCTGCAGTTTATATGATCGTTCTGTCTGCTGTGATACCGTCAGTGAGTCTACCGAGGGGAGTTCAGTGATTCCCCTTTATAACACTGTAAAGATTATTAACTTTTTTATAAAATATTTAATTAAAAAAAGTGAAGAAAGAAAATGTTGTTATATCTCTACGAACAATTAAAAAAACAATACATTTTAAGTAGTTTTTAGCTTCTAGAAGGGCTATACTGTTCGAAACAGAGCCTAAGTAAACCACCCACGCGTCGTCGTGCCAGTTGCCGTTTGGATGGTACGGGTGACCAACGTAAAAAGTTGGTTTAAATAGACGAAGGAAAGAAACAAAACAAAAGCGACCTGCGCATGTTTGTTTGTATAGAAAAAAAGCGGTACTACAGCCGTAGGTCATCCTGAAAAGTTTAATTAGTATCTGCACAATACCCAATACTGGGCGCAGCGATACGAACACATAGTATATATACCAAAGTGCACGAGATAAATTTGTTACTCAGTTGGCTGGTTGGGTGCCAGCGTACGCGTCATCCGTTGACCCTATTTGTGGCAGGGAGTGTCTATACAATATTCGATTATTTTTTGAAGGTAAAAATAGTCAGATTTCAGGACGTTGGATGATGATCCAACGGTCTAGATCTTTTTTTTTGGAGGGGGTGCTTATATTTGATTTTTTTAGAGGGAGTGCTTATATAAGTGGATCCGTTGGATAGAGATCCAACGCCTCCAGATCATCTGACTGTTTTTGTCTTCAAAAATAGTCGAATATTCTATAGCATTTCTCTGCCGTATGCAATGCTTAGTTCTGTACTTCCTCTCTCTCACACACACACGATGATGGGAATTCCCAAAGTCAAGTCTCGACTAGAGCTGATCTGGATTAGTTCTAATTCAATTCGAGGACTGAAGGAATTGTGGGGAACGTTCAAAGATGGGCCAGATCATATAGAACAGTTCTGGCTTGCAGATCCACTGTATTGCATCCCCTTTTCTTTTGCTTTCTCTGTGGTGTTTTCCTCAACGTTGACCCTGCCACTGCAAGTGTGCTATTCTGGTCGTTTGTCCACTCAATACCACATGATTATCGATTGCCAATACCAGCTTGGGGCGTACAGGTTACAGCCCTACAATCACAATCCAGCACCTGCCTTCATGAGGTGCCGTCCAATCAGATCCATGGATCTCCACTTGGATTCATGTGGCACAGGCGATATTCTTTTCTTCTCTGTCTGATTGGTGGCGGGTGGCGCCATGGTACAGACGCACAGTGATGGTGGTGGTGGCGAGTGATGGTGCTTTGTCCACTTGCTGTTATATGTAGATGCCGAGGAGGCGACTTCGGGGTCAACCCCGGCTCGAACGAGCTTCCTCCCTCCTTGCCTCTGCGCTCCGGTGTCGGCCGATCTGCGAGCTCCATTGCTGTCGCAGGTGAGCAGTCGACCGGAGTCCATGGCCTGAGCTAGCTGAGCTTCTCTGCTGCCGTGCGTGCCATGGCAATGGCAGGTATGCCAAGTGTCCTTTCTTCGGTCGCTCAATTTCAGTGGTCGTTCTGCTGCGCATGTTTCTGCTCTTTTGCTTGCTTTCTTCAGATATATAATATATCGATACTTCCTGCCTTTCTACTGAATCCAATTCCCAGCAGAGGTGTCTTGTCTGTGCAATTTCTTCTAGGAAAAATGAAAAAAAAATTTGCTACAGATCTGAGTACTGCGTGGGCTCACCAATTTCTTCATGAGGAATTTCTTGCTGCTGTCATATAATACGCATATTCATCTTTGTTTGGTGATAAATAGGCGGCTTGTTTCTCTGCTGCTTTAGTCCTTTCTCAAAGGACTCATAGAGCATGTGTTCGAGTACAATTTGGGTACTTTTAAGGAAAGGGATGACATGTTGTAGAGCAGTGTGCTTATCCGTAAGGCGCCGGCTGGGTCAAGGTCAGACCCAAGCTCAAAGTGTTCTGGTCGCCAAAGTTTGTGAAAGCGAGGATGCAAATTGCAGTGCTCGGTTGATTGTATTCCTCGCTATTCTGAGTAGGGTGACTTATATGCTTTTCTAGACTTTAGTTAGGTGTGCTATAAACATTTTTAAATGAATCATAATAGGATTATGACTCTACTTTTACTTGAAGTTGGATTCCTACTTTTACTTGAAGTTGGATTATGACAAGCATTAGTCGTTCAAATAACTCACCTCGTGGAAATACTTCATCTTTATGTTGGTCTTCCAGCGACCTGATCCTCTAGTCTTTTGTTTCTGTCAATACGAGTAAGCTTATCGATCAATTTGGCTTTTTCTTCGACCTCAGTGCGGAGCTTACTACTCATTTTGACCTCTTTATCTATCAAAAGAAAAGAGTCAGGGAAAGACAAGAAAGAAATCTAAATAAATAGTTTTAAGTTCAGAACTTACTCTTTATTTCGTCTTGCAACTTATTAGTTACCGAATTAGCCTTTAGAAGCCTTACTATTAAATCAACATTTTCCTTCTTTAGATTATGTGTCTCGGACCTCAAAGAGAGAGAAGAGAGCGCATGGTCTTTACTGTCTGCCTTCAAATCTTCAATACCGAAGATTACCTTGTCCCTCTAATATTCACCCTTTTGTTTAGTCTAGTATAATCTTAAAAAATAAACAAAAATATGTTCTAAAATGTATTTAAATTAGGTTTAAGTCTGATATAGATGCTGTATTTACCGTCAAATCGTTACTCGAATAGAAGACAGCCGCTAGATTGAAGAAAAGCTTCAACGAAACTCACCAACCAACCAACCAGCCCACACACGCAAGCGCGCGCGCGCACACACACAGGAGAGGGAGGGAGAGGGAGAGGGAGAGGAGAGAGAGAGAGAGAGAGAGAGAGAGAGAGAGAGAGAGAGAGAGAGAGAGAGAGAGAGAGAACCTAGCACGGTACGTAGTACCGTTCCCTGCTCCACCACACCCAGCCCTCACAACTCAAGATCCTCCCAAGAAACCAATTCCCTATGGCGAACGCAAGGTCGGCCGTCGCCACCTCCGGCCTGTGTGTGGCGGTCAGCGCCGTCCAAATTTCCCCCTACCTCGACCACTCGGGTACCAATACGGGCGGCGCTGAAGCACCACTGCTACAGGTGGTGCTGCTGTTAGCTGCGATGGAGGCCTTCTTCACCGCCGTGACGTTCATCTATGTCCACATCCACAACGGCGGTGGCGGAGGCGCTGGTGCCGGCAACCGGCGGATCCCGGCGGAGGTGATCTTCATCCTATGCGCGTCGATCGGCGTCCTAGTGCTTTTCTTGTTCGTCCAGCCAGATGCCATGGTCGGAGCTCAAGCTCCACCGCTCAGATTGGCCTCAGATGTGTTGCTGCCGGCTGCGACGGTGACGTTCTTCCTCGCCATGACACTCATCTATGTGCACGTCCGCACCGGCGGCGGCGGCGGTGCCGGCGCCGGCAACTGGCAGATCCGGGCGGACGTGGAGCTCCTCACCAAGATGACACTTGGAGCAACGCTTGTGAGCCTGATGGCAATCGTCCTCGCCGTCTACACCAAGTGAGTTGCCTAAAGTGTTTATCATATACAGCTTCCCCTAAGGGATTGGATTATCATTTTCTCGGTGAATGCATTGTGCTGTAGCCTGTAGGCTTCGATCTGGTCTTGGTATGCATGCCGCTTTTTTTTTATTTATGGATGAGGTTTTGATGGGAAAGCTCTGTAGCTGTTTGTTGCTGTTCGTACTCAAAATGTTTTGCGCCCTGTCGGTCCGTCCTCAGCGGCGGCTGGACGGCTCAAGATAATGGGGCCAGGGGCAGGGGCTTTGGAGGCGGCGGCGCCATAGGTGGTGGGGACTGGGGGGTGCATGATATGGTGTCTTTGGCGGCGGAAGTGCAACGCGGGCGCGCGGCGCGGCGTGGGACTTGGATTCAAGATGTGGTAAAGGCGGTGTGAATTTTGACGTGGAACACCAGCCGGAGTTGGAGGCGGTGATGGCGCAATTCGCCTAAGGCGGCGTAGCTGTCGATGGCGCCGGAGGAGACGGTCTCTCGGTAGACGGTAGTGGTGGTGAATACGGCAACATCGCCAGCGGCGGAGGCCAGGCACTGGCTTTGGGGAGGGTGAAAGATAGGCGATGGGGAAATCTTGGTAGGGGTTGCGGTGGAGGCGATGGACGGCGCTGCTGATACGAGTGGGAAGCGGCGGCGGCGGCGGCGGTTCTATATCTTGCGCGCCGCCGCATGCGTGCGGCACGCGCGGCCACTCTGACCGGGTTAGCTTCCTCTCCACGGTGAGGCTGGCCCGCATTCCTAGCGGCGCACGGCGACGCGTGGGACGCCCTCCGGATCGAGGGGACGATCTGCTCGGATTCCTCGTACGCAAGCCTTCTTTGGCGTCGGCAGCCGGCAGGAAGCCGTGCTTAATTTGGTTCTTTCAGTAAAAAAAAATTCGGTCAAAATGTTCAAATATCATTTAAATTTTTGACGAAATTTTACTAAAATTAAAAATTTAGACAAAATTTAAATTAGGACAAATTCGGCCAAAATTCGATCAAATCGTTTTTCTTTCAGAGGTAGTGAAAGGAACGAAATTTCGCCGAAATTATGAATCCTTTCCAACACTCGTTCTTCGTGCTTGAAGAGGGAAATTATCCAAGGCAGCGGAAGCACCGCTTTGCCGGCTTTGATCAAGCATCGCATGATTACTCATAGATTCTTTTGGGTATTTTTTTCTTTGCGAAGATTACTTACAGATTCGGTTGGTAATATGTGTAGTTTTATGGGCGGTGTCACGCGACAGAAGATTGGGTCGTTATCGTCTTATCAACTGTTTTTTTCAAGGCAGTTGTCGAGTCTCGAGTCTCGACTGTTTTGCAGCCGCCAAGCTGCATTATATACTAGTATTGCTAGTTTCTGAACCTCGACCGGAAACCCCCTTTTTTTTTTATGAGTATTGCTATACAACATTCGACTATTTATCAGAACAAAAACAGTCAGATTGATCTGAGGCGTTAGATTTTCATCCAACGGATCTAACCATACAAGCCCCCCTCCAAAAAAAATGACTCCCTCCAAAAAAAATGATCTAGGGGCGTTGGATCTCCATCTAACGGTTCAAAATCTGACTATCTTTATCCTCAAAAACAGTCGAATGTTGTATAGACACTCTCTTTTTTTATAGGGCAAATCATAGGAGCTTTGTTAACTTTCTTAAAGTAGGATTACAATCGCTGGTTATTACATCCATGAGAAAGTCTACGATACAATTAACCCAAGTACACATAGAAACTCCAGCCAAGGCTTTCTTCGCGCAGCAGTCACCGCCGAATTAGGGCCTATTTGGCAACGACTGCGGCTTATGGTTTTTGGCTAAAATTTTTGAATTTTGGCTGTTTACGGTACAGATTACGGAGAGAGATACTCACTTGCGATTTTGGATGGTATAGATGTTGGGCTTTTAACGTATACATCGTTTAACTTGTAGACCCTGTCTTGAGAAAATATTCTGTTTGAAAGTTAGGTGCTGTAGTAAAAATCAAAAGATATCAGTTTCGGAGAAAAAGAATAGACCCTTAGCCTCGCGTCAGGTATGGATAATAGAAAGAGAATGGAAACTGCTCCTAAGCTCCTGGATTTCATGCCATATGCTTGCGATGGCGACCGGAAACCCTTTCAGCTGGTGTTGGCAAGCTACATGGGCGATACTCTGAACTACTGGATGATTGCTGATTGGATTTCATCTGTGTATCCAGGAGTACACCCGGAAATCACACAATGGAATATATTGAAAGCTGCATTTTTTCCTGTCTCTGGTTGTTACTACATTGTGGTAAATTACACTTTGTTATGGTTGTGCCATAAGCTCTTTACATTACAGTGGCGTTGTACAATTGTCCTTTACATTATCTTCTTTTGAAGAAAAATAGTAGGGGAGTATCCTACTGTGTGTATATAAAAATGAGAGTGACTATTGCAAAGGCGACTAAATTTTTTTATCTTTCAGTCATCTGAAGTTACACTCTCAATTACCTAAAGTTGCAGTTTATTTTTTAGAGGGGGCTGCAACTTCAGTTAATTGAGAGTGCAACTTTAGTTGCACTCTGAATCACCTAAAGTTACAGTTGTTTTTTTGGAGGGGACTGCAACTTCAGTTGATTGAGAGTGCAATTTCAAGTGGCTGAGAGATAAAAAAATTTCAGTCGCCTTTGCAATAACAAAACCGTATAAAAATATATAAAAAAGTTACAAAATTTAGTAACTACAAGAGAAGAGAGAGAGAGGGGATGTACAGAGATTTTCCTAGAAAGTACTCTTTACACTTAATTTGATTATGTGCTGAGAATTTCGTCTCATTATTTACCTTTTGTTTTTTTCTGTGCGCAGGTAGCGATTGAGGCCTAAGCATATTCCGAATCAACACCATCTGGACTCATATCAGGGGGCAATGAGACTTAATGTTAAACCTGCAAAAGACCACAATTTACCACTTCAAATCTTCTTTAGCTTTGAGGAGGATAATTAAACCTTTACTGTTTTACTGTGCCACTTAGGCTACTTTTGAGACTTAAGGAGTTCGTTGTGATCATAATTTATTTGCTATGCAGCTTGGAGATGCCCTCTATACTGTGATTACCATTCTACTATCCTGTTTATATTTGTCCAGCTCAGATTGCATAATATCCTTCTGATTTAGAAAGGTAAATATCTTCCAAAAAAGATTTAGAAAGGTAAATCGCAGTAATTTGATCCATGGTTGCCATACATCATTCAAAACGGCATTTTGTGGACAATAACAACAGAAAATCTACAGATTATTCCGAAAGTATGTTGTGGTGGCCACTTCGGCACTTCGTAGTTCGTTGGCAAAAATAAGAGTCGAGGCCGGAGGCCAATGACGATGCTCGAAATGTCGATTTTTGTTTCTTTTTTACTTAAGATGGCGTGAAAGCATGAATGATACTAGATGGTAATTGCGCAACATATGTAGTTTGCACGGTTTAAAGTGTGTTCTTTCCGGCTACGACCGATCATTGTAGCTGTTGCATAAATCGAATACTGATAAACCAATAAACCGTTTAAAAAACTGTTCTAATAAACTGTTCCAAAACAACAAAGAAATCGACTAACTTTGAAGACAACACCCAAAAAACATGCCACCAAAGCCGACTAACTTTTCTTGGAATAAATCTGATTTTTTTATCTGAATCATGTTCGGTGGCTACAAAGTGCCCTCACGACACCCCTCAAACCCTAGCACAAAAACTCTAAAAGCTTTCTCCCCAAAAGCCCTACAAAAAACACACATTAATACTTAACCTCTCTCCTCTATTTATATGCTAGAGCCTCAAATCATGTCTTCATCAAACTGGACACGCAATCCTAACTACCTCCGAAAATCAAGGGACTCGAAATACTTCCAAACACGAGTTTTTCATTATCTCTAATCCTTTTAGTTATGGACACCTTCCATAACTCTTTCCAACTCATCACGTGTTGAAGACTCTAGGAGTGTACCACCCGTAGCTTCTCTACGCATCAACTTCATGTGTCGAAACCTCCAGGACTGCACTTCCCATAGCTTCTCCATGCATTATCCACCTCTGATCTCCATGTGCTCCAGCATGAGCCCGACCACCTCATGATATTCTCGACTGTCTGAACCTCAGATTTTCCACTCCTAGTCCTGATCCTCCTCGTCATGGACCATGACCAGCTCCACGCTAATCTTTACATGCAAAGACCAAATAACGTTTTCTCTGATACAAGTTCTTCTCAACATGATCAACATTAGTCTACACACGTAAACCACACTCTTAACCATCAATAAACACAAACCAAATCATCCACGATCTCAATACCCACGCTTTCCAAAAATAAACCTTAGACCACTCAGTAAAATTGGTTAGATTGCTATGCCCAGGCCGGTCAGACCGCCAGCCTAACAGACACGAGTACTCAAGGTACTAGAAGATTACAATAATTGAAGCACTCAAAGGCTACAAGTACCAACCGTGAATCCTACGACAACCAATCGCAAATCCTACGGCTACTGATCATAAAGTTTATGACAATAGATCGTGAAGCCTACGACTACGACAACAGATCGCGAAGTCTACGACTACTGATCACAAAGTCTGCAGCTACCGATCCCCACCGATAATCGTTGCTTCCAACCACCGAAACCGACCGGTCGTATCATGACTACCAACTAGGTATTGTAGCCCCGTCTATCGACTACCGAGTACTGACCAGGTACTGTGGCTTCGACCTTTGACCGGTTACTGTAACTATCGACTATCGATCGGTTCACTGTAGCTCCGATCGGTTCGCTGTAACTCTAACTGGTTCACTGTATCTTAGACTGGTCCATTGTAGCTCTGACTATCCCGGTCGTCTTGCCGTGCTCGACCTGCCGTGATCGATCCGCTATGATCGACATGATGATCGGACCATCCATCATAAGGCTGGTCGATTACCGACTACCGATCGTGATCGATGTCTCCAACTACCAACCATGGTCGATCGAAACTTTTACAAATATAAACTTTGGACACTGCTAGCGTGTGCTTCTCTGGTTGCTTGTCCACTCAATATTCGTGCGCCTTGGGATGTACAATCACGTTAACATAACAGTTCGCTCTTTTGCGTTATTGAGGTCGGCCTGAGCCATCGTTCGATTGAGCAATTGCTTGCAGAATAGTACAATTGTTTTGCTGTCGCTCGAACAGTACTCCTGTTACAGGATGTCAGTTAAATTGTAACCTGAAGTTGTCCGTGCAATCGGCGTTGATATGGACATGCTCTTTTTTTTCCAGTTCTTTCTTTCTTTCTTTCTTTCTTTTCTCTCGACGAAATCCAACATACATGGAGGACGGATTGGGGCCGGTCGGGTTCTGAAAAATCAGCACCAGAGGTTTTCCACCAATTGCAAAGCCAGTTTACGGATCAGTTCGGTATCAGGTTCTTGCTGCCCCTACCGTTCAATCATGGATGAACAGATTCCCACTTGGATTCATGTGACACATGCACTACTCTCCTCTTTTCTTTCTGTCTGGTAGGTGGTGCCATGGTACGTTGGTACAGTTGCGCACTGACGTGTGTGGTGGGGAGCGATGGTGCTTTCGTCCCCTTGGTGTGCTAAAATTCTGGTGCAGAGGAATCAGACTTCAGCCTTTCAGGTCAACCCCGGCGCCTCAAATGAGCTTCCCCTCTAGCCTCCCCGTCCAGCCGCTCTGATGCCGCCGATCTGCGAGCTCCACGGCGGAGGAGCAAGCGATTCGGCTTCCATGGCCTGAGCCGAGCGTGCCCTGCTGCCGTACGTGCGCGCCGGGGCAGGTTTGCGCAGTATCCTCTCTCTGGTCTCTCGATTTCAGTGCTCCTTTTGCTGTGCATATATGTATATTCTGCTTGTTTTTTTTCGAGATCCATACTTCCTTTCTGCTGATCAATCCGATTCTGCTGGGAAAATTCGGAAGAGTTGCTGTAGACCTGACTATTTGCTTGATAAAAGGTGCTCTCGATCTACTTGTGCTGTTGTGCATAGCCTGATCTAGGATGAAGAATTTCTTGCCACTGTCTTGGTGATAGAAGGCAGCTTGTTTCTCAGTTTCTCTTTGGGGTGCTCCTCTCTCAATCGACTCGTGTATCTTGCGTTCGAGTATAGTTTGGGTAACAAGAAAGGGCGGACAAGTAGTAGTGTTCGTTTGTACAGGAGTAGTGTGCTGCTCTTGAGCTAGGTGGCGCTGGCTGGGTCAAGGTCCGTGAGACCCAAGCTCAACTAGTGTCCGTTCCGTATGTTTCGGTTTCTGGTTTTTTTAGGTTTACCTTATTTAAACCGGATGGATACATCGGTTTCTAATTCTGATTTATTTTGATTTTTTAGTTTTTTAGTTTTTTTTATCTTTTATCTTTTCTTTTTTCTTTTGCAGTGTCTGTGACGATATAATAGTTTTCCTTATTTTTTATTTTTTAAATTTTAGTTAAATGATTTAGAAAAACTTAATAATCATTATAGTGTAATTTCAATAAAAACTAATAGCCAAAGTAAAAAGATTGAGCTCTTTGGAGCAGGCTAAAAAGCTCAGAAAGTTTGCCCCGAGAAGTCTAAGGGTCTGTTTTTTGTGGCTGTAGTTTATGGTTTTTAGCTGTGACTTTTGGTTATTTGTGTGAGAGATAACAGAGTAACTGAAATTCACGTACGGCTTTTGCCGATATAAATGAAGTCGGTACAGTATGTACTACAATTAACTAGTAGACTCCATTTTAAAAATACACTTTGTTTAAAAGCTATTATAAAAAATCAAAAGCTAAAGTTAAAAGCCACAAAAGAATATGCCCTAATTCCGATCCCTAGACCGTGTTTGTTGTCGATCTAGAATGGTCAGAGACTCACGTAGGAATGCTTCATTCAACCCAGCGGAAAACTTTACACAAATCGTGAAACCAGCATAACTAGTAAGTAATAACTGTTACGTGCAGTTTAGTAACCTGTGTTAATGAGAAGCATCATTAATGAAGACTAGATCCGAAAGTCAAACCCAGAAATGGATGTAAGATGGGCGGTCTGACCTTTCCAAAGTGTTATCCCGTCCTGGAAGCTGGACGGTGGTGAGTGGATAATCTCACTATCTCATCGTCAAATGGGTAGTCTCTCAGGTTAATGCGTGAAAGCGATAAAAATATTTGACTTCTACTAAACACAACATAGAAGGTAAGTAACTCAATATAGATGGAAATAGACATATCATAAAACTTTGATTTGGACCAGCTCATGGAATATGATCGGCCCGTACGTATACATAGAGAAGTCAGTAGTTAATATGAACACCTGACTTTCTGAAATAATTTTTCTACTCCTTTCGTTCTCGTCTCGCTCTGAAAATAAAGCAGGGAGTCACGAGTATATTACGCACCCCAACCATCTCTATTGAATTACATGCACCAACCAGTTCACCTAAAAGCTTAAGCTGATAAGGAAAAAACAAACAATTTACTTATACTTCAATACTTCCCCTCACGTGTAGGCTCTCTCAGGCCTAAGACGTGGAATAGAAATATGCTACGCTTATTTTTTTTAATTGCGCCAGTTAGGTCTTGAACTCAAGAGCTCTTGGCTTTGATATCATATTAAGTTGCATGTATCAACCAGTTCACCCAAAAGTTTAAGTTGATAAAGAAAGATACACAATTTACTTATACTTCAATAATCTCGCTCCCATCTCACGCATTTAGCTCTCTCTTATTTTTTTTTACCATTCATTCTTTCAAATACTACTTATCTATTATTAGCTAAAAACTATTAACTATAACAAAAACCATAAGCTCAGTCACAACCAATGCGATAAGCCAAGTAACACGAACTTTTAGTCGGTACACATTCTTGCACTGTAGTTGAATCATTTCTCGACACATTAGTTGCACTGGGAGAAGACGCAACCCATCACCCGTGTGACAGATCCCACGTTCCAAACCCCAAGAAACGAGCACAGAGCTTACAAATAGGTCACTAAAAATTTTGGAGTGTCTCAAACAAAAAAGAAGAAGAAATTTAGTTATTCAGAGTACACATTTGAGTATTTGGCGCGTCCTGGACACATGAAAAAAAATATTTCACACATACGCACAGAGTATCAAGAGAAAACATATAGTATAATAAATTTTAAAAATCTATAGTAACGTACGAGTATTCAGCTAGTATACCATCAAATTGTTGTTCGAAGATGACATAAATAACCGATCCAGCAAGAGAAGCTTCCACTAAATTCATCAGCTTACTCAACTAATGCCTGGAAACTCACAACCCAACACCAAAACAACGCATTTTCCATCACCGTCACCAATCTCGATCCATAAGTACTCTCCTCTCACACAGCCACAGCCACAGGTAGCTAGGTAGCTTGCGCAGCTTCTTCTCCTTAACGCCTAAACCCTAGCAACCATTCCCCACTCCCCCAAGCCCACCCTCCACACCTCTAGATCCTTCAAAGAAACCAAACCCACCCACCCCATGGCGGGCGCCGCTTTGGCCACCGCCTTCTCCGGCCTGTGGGTGGCGATCGGCGCCGTGGAACTTATCTCATTCCTCGACCAGTCGGATACCATGAACTTAGCTCTAGCTCCACCGCTCGACGCCGCTGTCCAAGTGATGTTTCCGGTGTCTGCGATCGGGGCCTTCGACACCGCCGTCACGCTCATCTATGTCCACCTCCACAACGGGCGGATCCCAGAAGTTGTCACCTTCATCCTTTGCACGTCGATCTTCTTCCTCCATCTTTTCTTGTTCCTCCAGCCAGGTGCCACGGACGGCGCCGGTCAAGATCCACCACTCGGTGCGGCCGTCCATGTGTTCCTGCCAGCAGCTGCGACGGCGACGTTCTTCCTCTCCATCACGCTCATCTATGTTCATGCACGCACCGTCCGTGGAGCTGGGGCCGGCGCCGGCAACGAGCTGACCCGCGCGGCCGTGAAGCTCCTCACCAATATAACGCTCGCGGCTGCACTTGTCACGGTCATCCTTAGCCTCATCGCTGCCATCCTCGCCTTCTACACCAAGTGAGTTGCCCAAAGTGTCTATCTTAATATACTGCTGCTGACCGGGTAAGGGATTTGAACCTTATTCGTCGGCTAATGCATGCGCTGTGATGTAATAAGAACAGCTTCGAGTGTTTCATATCTATTCATGGATTTGGCTTTGATCCCAAACGTGAGCCCATGTGGTAGTATAACTGTGTAGTCTTGTTGCTTCGTGCTCAGCGATGGCTGCACGTATGGCCTAAGATGACCGCAAAGATGTGTATGTTTGCAGAATTGCAGGCTTGCAGCGGTTGCTCCGCCCTTGCTTCGGTGGCGGAGAGGAGAGCCGCTCTGGAGGCGCGGCTTTGTATGCGATGGTGGAGGCGGCGATGAAGGCAGCGGGGGCATGGAGGAAGGGGTATCTTCTGTTGGAGAGTAACTAGACTTGCTAAGTAATAGGACGTTAGGATCATGATACAATTGGCATCGAATCAAATTAGACAATTTATAGGATTAAATTAGATAATTTGTTTTCATATTGTGTTTACTTTTCAATTTTGTTGAGTCAATAAAAGAAGAGAAAACACAGAAGAAACATCAAGTTATGGCGACGTCGAATTTTTTTTTGTGTGTGCTATTGTGTTCTTCCTCATGTTAATGAGTGTGAGCTCTTTGATCCTCATAATTCGTATCAGAGCCGGAGGAGAAAGCGCAGCGACGCAATGACTTCAGGACAGCGCGCGTGTTACAGCCTTTACGACTGCTCCCAGGATGTTACGACCACCTTGTAGCCGCTACGACCACCTCCTGTAGCCGTACGAACACGTTGAAGAGGCTATGACCACCTCCTGTGTCGTTACGACCAATCTGATAGTTCGCCGACCACGCTGACAGTTGTTACGATCACGTTGTGACCCCTCTGATCACTCCTCGCTGCTCCAACCATGTAGTCGTAAACTTCAGCTGAAGTTACGACCACGTTCACCGCCTCTGCGCTGCACTTTCCAGAGCCAAACCGCTCTTTCTTCTCTTCTTTATTTCTTTCTCTCGATCACACCAATTGCTCTCTCTTGCCTCTCGATCACACCGATCGCCTTGGCCTCAACTCTCTTCCTTCTCGGTTACATGGCTCTGCCTTTTATACCCTGCTCTACGACTTCTACTCAGAATTACGACTATGATTATGACTCGAACTCGACTATGACACGAACTCGTATACGACCACGACCAAACTCGTACACGACTCCAACCACTTGTACACAACCACGACTATGGCCCTGTCCTTAAGCGGCTTTTGGCTTCAGCTTTTGGCTTTTCTACAGTAACTAGCTTTTAAACAGGGTGTCTTTTCAAGATAGGATCTAATAGTTAATTGTAGTACATACTGTACCGACTTTATTTAAATCGGCAAAAGCCGCAAGTGAATTTCGGTTACTCTGTAATCTCTCAGACGAACAACCAAAAGTCACAAGCCGCAGCCAAAAGCCACAAGCCGCAGCCACAAAAGAACAAGACCTATGACTATAGACCATGGCTTCTAAACTGAAAAACAAGATTACAAACTCTAATAGCGCGGGTTTTTGCCGCCGCCGTCGCTGCTAGTTTCTGCACCGTACACCATCTAGCTGATGCTTCCCAAGCCATCACCCAAGCTGTCGAGCGTTGCCACTAGATGATGCCACTGTTGCTTGCCTACTGTACATGAACATCTGCTACCACAGTTGGGAGGACGCCACGTGAGCTGCTGCGTCTGCCATCGCCATTAGCAGCGGTGGTCACTAGAGCCGATTTAACCAGGTGGCCTAGTCTCATCAACGCTGCAGGCGGCAACACGGTGCATGACGTCTTCACCATTAGTAGGGCCATGGTGTAGCACGTCATGCAGAACACCTCGTACATGACATGGTTCAAGACATCGGCGAAGGATCCTTCCAATACCTAATACTTATGAAGTGCAACTATGGGTCTTACACGGTGAAGATGAAGGTGTTATGCCGCTGCAAGATGGTGGTGGTGCGATGCTGCTAGGTGAACATCGATGTGAGGCCAAAAACGACGGTGGTATCATGCTGATAGGAAATGAGTCTAGAACTTTGAGGAGATGTGTTCGGCATCCTGAGTCGAGTCTGTGGAGTTGAGGCTAGGATGTTGAGGAGATGTGTTCATCATCCTATGTCGAGTATGAGTTGGGTAAGTCATAGCTGAGACTGACTGCCTCAACAAATTAGAGATACATCAAGATTAATGGGGTGTCATCTTAATTTTTTTGCATGATAATCGAGTTATAGTCTTTGCATGTAGATGAATATGTACTAGTTGAGTTGGGTTTCTGCATGCAATTATGTATTTAGTTTGCATGTAGATCGTTTCATATGGAGGCGTACCTGGTAGTTCGGATCACGCGTTGAGTCTAAACTAAGAGAAGGCAAGTCTGGATTAGGGGGGATTGTTGGAAAGTAAATTAGACTTGCCAAGTAATGGGGCGTTAGGATCCTGATGCAATCAGCATCGAATCAAATTAGATAATTTGTTTCCATATTGTGTTTACTTTTCAAACTTTGTTTTGAGTCAATAAAAGCAGAAAAAAGACAGAAAAAACATCAAGTTGTGGCGACGTTGGAAAATCTCTATGTGCTATTGTGTTCTTCATCATGTTTGTATGAGTTAGCTCTTTGATCCTAACATCTTCTATGTTGGAGTCGGGCGCCAGTGGCGGAGCCAAGACTTTGACGATGAGGGTGCGAACATAAGACACGTCCATTCTAAAATAAATTCAAATGACATAGTACGAAAGTTCAATATAAGTTCACAAATTAGTATACCGAGACTTAAATTAACACCATGGAACTCTCCAAAGATGTATCTTACAGCCTCATAACGTTCTAATCATACATTAATTTGGACAATTTACAAGGATTTAGAAGCATTATTGGCACCACCGAATTGGCAGTTAGTTGACACATGAATATTAGGAAAGGATCTACCAGCATTCAAGAAGTTAATCGACATCGAGAACTCAGGTACATAAAAGACTTGGGCAGTAAAAAACAAGGCACAATAAGTCGGAAGCGTAGGGGATTTGGCGAGGCGAGTGTAGAAGAGCTGCTTGGAGAGCTCCTAGCACTTCTTGGCTGATCGATTGAGGAAGTGATAATAGCTTGGGCACTTGGGTTAATAGGCTTGATTTATTGCCTATTGGGCCTAATGGGCTGTTAGGAGGATGTTAGTATGTATAGCATATACTTTGTATATTAAGAGGGATATATATTGAAATTTTGGAGGTGCAATGGCACCCCCATGCTACAATGTGGCTCCGCCATTGTCGAGCGCATGGGCTGGGCGCAGTTGAGTTGGATGCGGTTACGATGGATTTTGCGGTGGACTAAGCATGCTGGCCTGGAGTAGAGGTGGTGATGGCTCGAAAGCAGCAAAGACAGCGATGGACTAGGTGGCGAAGATGGACCCAGTAGTGGTAGCAGTGTGTAGGCTTGGCAATGCCAGCTCTATATGTGTCTTTGGCGTCGGAGGGGTAAGCCTTGGTTCGCGTGACAGCTCTGCAATAGTGGAAGATGATGGGCTGCAAAAAATGATCTCATGGTGGTGGCGGTGCCAATAGCTGGGGCTGGTAGTGGTCGCTGGCGCTGCTGATGAGGAGGTGGAGGTCACCGGGGCCCAGAGGCAACGTCGTTGAGCCGAGGAGGTTAAGCCGGTGGCGAGTGCTCTGTTGCTATGTGTGAGACCTGGTAGAAGGTCTAGAATATGTCTTTGATGAACAATTGGTATTTTTGTTGAGTTAAAATTGAATTTTGTGAATGTTTTAGAAATTTAGATTTCATATTGTGCTGTAGGTGTTTGGCGATCTGACCAGACCTGGGATGGTGGTCAGACCGGCCTTGACCTGTTCATCAGGTTTTGTGCTCAGCGGTCTGACCGCTATGGGGAAGGTGGTCTAACCAACCGGTGATCGATGGTTTGACTGCAATGGGGCAAGCGGTCAAACTGGCCATATGGGTTTCTGGAAGTTACACACCAAATACTTGTGTAGGATGAATTTGCACTAGGTGCCACTGGAATTAGAAATCAGAGCTGAAACTAGATAGAGTTTGACTAAATTTCTAGATATGGTGTTTTGTGGTGCTCCTAATGGTCAGACTGGCCTAACCATGGCGGTCAGACTATTGGTAGTTTGACCGATGTTAGGCCAGTAGTCAGACCGGTTCCCTGTTACCAAGGCTAAGTTTGAGAGCTGTTGGGCGGTCTAACTGGCCCTGTAACTTCAAAGCGATATTTGGGTTGAGCTTAGTTGGTTTGAGTGTGTTACAATATGGGGATGTTGATTGGTTGTGTTGTGTTGCATGATGCATGTTTTGACTAACGTGAGTCAAATGCATAAAACTTGTACTTCATATGGTTGCTTGATCTTTGGATATGCATGTGGCTTGGAGAATGTTGGCGGTTAACAGCAAGGGACTGGGACTAAGTGGGAGAGCTTAGGTCCGTGTGGTTGGGTAAATCCAGGTGAGACTACATGGCTCAAGTGGGAAGCACAGAGAAGACAAAGATTGTGAAAAGGCAAGTTGGTGCATGTGGTGTGCCAAGCGACAAGGCTGATACACATAGAAATGGTTCGAGGGAGTCTGAATGCTTGAAGACGTGATGGCTAGTCATTGGGCACTACGAGCTATGTGTCGAAGCATGTAGATATGTTTTGAGGTGAAGGTGAAGATGAAGTCAAGGGAAGGTGCCCAGAAGTTTTGTCGAGTGTATTTTGATAGTTGGCCAAATTCTGGGGACTTTGTCACTATGGGCAGAATAATCGTGGTGTTTCTGGGCTAAGCAGCATGTGTAGTTGGCCACCTCCCTTAGGGAGTATATATGTTTTACTAGTCATTGTGAGTGCGTGACTTGTGTTCACCTTAAAATGGTCCGACAGAAGCGTTGTAACTCAAATTGCTCACGCTTCGCCCGTCTGGCTTTGGGAAAACGCCAACGAGGTCATTAGATCAAAGTCTAGCATCTGACGGTTAGGACGAAGTTTGACACACGCGCGCTCCGTCCCCCCTTTAGAACTGCATTGACAAAGTTGGCGGTAAGATGAAGTCTAAAACACGTGCGCTCCATCCCCTACCCTATGGACGAAGTGTGATACATGCGCGCTCCATCCCCCACCCTTCGGAACTAAGTCGACGAAGTCAATGGTTACGAAAAAATGTGATACACGCGCGCTCTGTTCCCTACCCTTCGGAATTGAGTCGACAAAGTCGGCGGTAGGACGAAGTGTGATACGCTCGCGCTCATTCCTCACCTTTCGGATGAGCATCGACAAAGTTGGTGGTTAGGATGAAGTGTGAATTGCATACATTTTGTTCTCCACCCTTCGGACGAGCGTTGACGAAGTTAGCAGTTAGGACGAAGTGTGAAACGCGCGTGCTTCGTCCCCCACCTTTCGGACGAGCGTCGATGAAGTTGGCAGTTAGGACGAAGTGTGAAATGTGCGCGCTAGTCATTGGGTACTACGGGCTATGTGTCGATGTATGTAGAGATGTTTTGAGGTGAATGTGAAGACGGAGTCAAGGGAAGGTGCCCAAAAGCTTATCGATGGTATTTTGGTAGTTGGCCAAATACTGGGTTGATGCCTTGATCAAAACTGTGGTTAGGGGAGGTGCAAAGGAAAAGTAATTTAGGTCAAGGAGAGCCAAAATTGCTAAGTGGATCAATCATTAATGGTTTAACAAGTTGAGTCTTGTAAGCACTTTGAGAAGCATGTGTGAGTGTGTAAAATCTATGTTAGTGGGGTTGACGGGTTTCCCCATGCGCTTAGCGAGTTGAGACCCACTAAGTGGTGCTAGTTATTTGAGGGAGGGGAGGAGAGAGCTAGGGCTGTGGTGGTGAGAGAGACATAGAGAGATTGTCTAAATCTTGAGTAGTTTCTTCTCTCCCTCCATATGTGAGAAATCTTAAGTATGTAAGAGTGGTGCTTTGGGAGTACATTGTAACAATTCATGTACTTGTGAATCACCTATTCTACTGTTAATAAATCAACTTTTGATCCATTCTTGGTGTTTCACTTGTTTTTTGCTTGATTTTTCATGTTCTTGAGCAAGAAATTTGAAATCATGTTCTATGTGGTTTTGTCCTGAATCTTTGTCTAGATTATCTTGTTAGGATAAGTAAGAATAGATCTATAAGGTCTCATGTTTTAAATCCTCTCGAGGAAGAACTAATTTGGATTTTTGGGTGTTCTTGTGACCTAGATTTAATTTCCTTCAATCTAGTGAATGTGAGCCCAAGAACCTTGTGGTTCTTGATTGGTTTAGATTCCTAATGCCTTGGGAAAGTCTCATACAAATTTGAAAGTGTTTGCATAAGAATTGAGTAAGTTCTTGATATTTGAATTTTTGACCTGAGAGGTTTTTAGGTTTGGGGATAGGGGACCGGTCAGACCTGTTGCAGTGGTCAGACCCGCCCATCCATGGTGATTTGACCGGCCATGTACTGAAGGTTACTAATTTTGTTGGTTTAAGTCTCTAGCTTTGTTTGTGAAGTATAGTCGGTGTAATTTAAATTTGGTGACTCTCATAGTCACTTGAGTTTAAGATTTTGAATACTGTTGGGGGGAAAAAAAGTTTTGACAATCATTCGCCCCTTCTGTTGCCAACATCGGTCCTATATTATGGGTTGAGATCACGGTTGCTTTGTCTTGGGCATACATAGGTGGGTTCGCTTCTGTCTCCTCTGGCACATTTGGGTATGGTTTAGAGCTTGAGATGGCAGCCTCGATACTTTAGCCATGGAGGTGGGCACGCTGGTGGCTTTCATGTGCTGGAGAAGGGGTTGGCCAAAGCCTACAGCAACGGCTTCGATGGCGACTAGTGGGGTGAGTCGTGCTTGTGCTTGGCCTTTGTGGTGAACTGGGCTGAGGGAGTGACATATGTCTAGTGTCAATAGCATCACACACATTGGCGTTCATGTTTGTCGTCCATGTCTAGTTCGTCACCGTTTGTTAAATTTTGTGGAAGGTGGTACAGGGAACTCGCCCGGGAGGCCACAGAGACGCGGACACCACAAGGCAACAGTCGCCCACCATGGACCTACTGGTTCAAGCAATTATCCGCTGAGACCCAGTGGTGGAGGAGCTCGACATATTTGGCCAACTGGTCACTGGACTAGGCCGCTTAGGTGCCAGAGCTATGGTGCGGTGTAGGGATGGCAATTTCCTCCGTGGAAGATTTCCCCATGGGGGCGGGGAGGGGCGATTTCCCCCGCGGGGGAAGGGAGATAGACTCTACTACACTAGTGGGGAGGGGACGGGGGTCGTCCTCCCCCGCGGGGACCTGGTAAAAATAAAAAATTAATAATAGATTATAGTTTTTTAATATGGGATATTGTATTCTTTTCTTGTACATTTGCACTAAAACTTGAATATATATGTTAGAATATATATTTTCAAGCTATATTTTGAAAAAAGTATGCCTAAATAATTATAAACTAATAGACAAAATCACATTAATATTTTTAAAAATATTTTACCATATTTTTTATTCCCCGTGAGAGTCGGGTCCCCGTAGGGATTGGAGGTGGGGCAATCTCCCCCTGCTAAGGCTAACAGGCTGGGGCAAGGCTGAGCTAGCGGGGTTGAAGGTGGAGCCACAAGGGCTTGCCTCGAGACCCCCGCCCCCATTGCCACCCCTAGTGCGGTGATGTGCTTTGATATTCGCTGAATTTTCTTACCTTGTGACGTCATGCGTTCACATACTACTGGAGTAGTTGTGGTCTTTTTGCTGCTTGCTACTGATCCTAGAGGCCAAGGCACAAGCACCACTGAGCATTACATGGTGTGTCCATTAAAACGCTTAGACTAGCATGTTTTTAATGTAAAATGCTCAAGCTAGCATGTTTAGTCAAGAGTGCTTAAGGTAGTAGCAAAAGCATTTTCACACGTATGGACACCTGCACCGACCACATCCACCCTCGATGACATCCACTGCAGCATGTCAAGCTCCCAAAAGATTTGACCTAAAATGGTTTTAGTACGAACAAAATACACTTCTTCTTTTATTGTCATGTAACATTCCAATTTAAAATTTCTAATTTAAATAATGTTTAAACCTCTTTTATGTATTTTTGTGAATTTAAAAAAGGACATCTATAAAAGGTTTCCCCTATTTTGGCAGGTTAAAAATGAATTTTATAAAATAATTAAAGCATGATAAAACACATGGAAATATTTTATTTAAGTTCTAAATGCTCCAAAGTGCATCTCTAAAAATTTTCAAAATTTTTTAATTTTGTTTGCTGTTTTTCAAGCCTAAACCTGATTTCTGGAATCAAAACCATTCAGAAATGTATTATAAATCAAAAACAGTTTGTAGGCCATAACAATAGCATCAGCCTGACTCGTTTCCTCTGGCCCAGCCACGACCCATGCACCGTTGCCTGACCAACCATCTTCCCATTCCCGTTTTCTCCGAGCAGAAGTGTATATTCGTTGATGCACCATCTCTCTCGTCCCTTCGCCGTAGCCACTAACACGTGAGGCCCACTAGCTAGAGGTCGTCTTCCACCTTGGACGGCTGCCATAGCAGCCAAGATCCCACGCCGGTGAGTTCTAAGCCTCAGCATGCTCATTTTTAGCTTCCCCATACCTCGATGAACCTCACGTGCATTCAATTTTAGTCGTTTGCCATCATCGAGCTTCACCGTGCATTGAAGACTATTGCCATCATTGCTATTCACCGTTGACACACCGCTCCAATGCCTCTTCGCCGTCTTTGACCCCACCATCATGATCGCAGTGAGCCCCTGATGCTTGAGCGCTGCTTGCCTTAGCTTATGTGGTTGTTTGCGTGTTGCCACCGTAGTAGTGTGCAGCACCATCGCTGGCCCAACCCTAACAACCATTGGTCTCCGTGCTACCACTGTTAGCATTGCAACGCTCCCAGGAAGCAATCCCAAAAACTCTTAGCCCTTCTCTCTCATTCCTGCACCGACATCATCATTCGGCCGAGCTGCCTTGCTACCTAGCACCTCCGTCCACCTCTTTGACCACTGTCACCCTATTGGGCTCACCGTGGACTCCTCTTCCCATTCCCGAACTCACTTGAGCCTTTCCGCACATCCCTCGCCGCCGGCAAGCTCACCATGGAGCTCAGCCGTTGTCGCACCTCTACTCTATTCCGCCGACAAGCGGGTGTACCGATAAGATTGGTTTAATGCTAATGATGGTTGTTAAGGTTGATTAGTCACTGACATGTGGGCCTGATAGATTAGTTAATCGAATTTTTAATTTAAACTAGAGTTAAAGTTTGAGTCTCTCACATTGGACTCCCTTGTGTTAGTTAGCCCGTTCGTGTGCCCGGCTCATCATGGACATGACCCCACCTGTCAGCCAAATGACACAATAAATCCTATTTTTCTGTGAGAAAGAATAATATAAATTAAAATAAAAATCTGAAAAGTGTAGTGCACAATATTTTCTCTCATCTTTTTCTCAAATCTTCTCTCTCGGTAAAATTTCGAAACACCTGTTACCCTTCATACGAACTCTGATTTGAGTGATTTTTGTCTCTAAATTTTATAAAATTGTATTATTTCTTTATGCACTGAAATCATGAGACTTTGTGACTATTTGAATTTATTTTTAATTTATTTGTGTTTTTTGGCCTTTCTCATATAGATACCGATGTGTCGAAAACCTTCGAGGTTGACTCGAAGCAAGTCCCAGAGTTCAAAAGGCAAGGTAGGTACCCTCCTTTGATCATGCTGATCTCATATTTCAATTCTTTGTTTTTTTGCTCAAACTATTATACATGCTTACTTTGTTTAAATGGCTATGTTTATGTTCAGGATTTAGTTATCGCCAATTGTTGCATTGATACTACATTGAAAAGTTGATACCCTTAGTGTTTTCATCCTAGGAACATTATCCACTATTGTAGTAAACACTTGAGGAATTATAAAGTGTTATATGAGCCACATGCTTAGCCATACTTAGTTCAATAATGGTATAAATGTTGAAAATTGGTAAAACTTAATTTTAGACACTTTAGAAAATGTTTTAGCTCATTTTGGACAGAAGTTTACCTCTAATATTTTGGTTAAAAATATGAAAATAAAATGGTTTTAGACTTAGGTGAGTTATTTGTGGAGACTAGGGATGGCAATCGGGCGGCGGTGCACGGGTAGTGCTCGCCCATACCCGCACGCGACGACCGTTTACGCCACGGCATACCGCGAAGGACCACGGGTAAAAAACCTCGCCCATACCCGTCGCCCGCGGGTACCCGTCGCCCGCGGGCATACCCGTTTACCCGCGAACTAAGTACATCACATTCAAACATCACCAATGCATCACAAATTCACCCATTCAACAACCAGCAAAATTGTTATAACAATCAATGTATTCATGTTGAATTGGCATGTTGTATACAATTTAGACAGCAATCGGTCCGACCCGCTGGGTGGTCAACAATTTGCTCAATAATTATTTTTTGGTATATTGATTATACCAAAAAATGAATTCAGTCTTTTGAGCTCTAGAATCAATCTTTAAAATCCCAAAACAGATTATATCTAGCATGTATATATTCGCATGCAGTAGTAACCAAAGCAGTCACCTACAAGTTATTATTTGCTCAATAATTCAATGTATAACTTGTCCAGAATGATATGTAATCAGTATATAAAACAGCAATAATCTGAGAACAGCAATAATCTATGTCCCCCAGTGCCGAATGACCAACAAACAAGCACAGCCCACAGAGATTGCACAAAGAATGGCAAAATCACTCACAGGACCGGTGATATTCGAAATCACCTGAAGAACAAGAGATACAAAGCCCTTCTCCAACCTCAATTTACTACGGCCGGAGTCGAAGGATCGGGGAAGTGCCGCACAATCTCTGTGAAGCCGTCATTGCCTAGTCCTTCCTCTCCTGTAGGCCTCCCGCCTTCAAGTCCTTCTCTCACCCAAACTAGGGTTCGACAGAGAACCAAGGCAAGGCCTCAATCGGAGATGGAGTCAAGCCTCACACCTCCACACAACCCAAAGAGTCAAGAGGTGGAAGAAGACCCAAAGAACCAAGTCGATCGAAAAGAAGATGCTTTACCGGTTGTTGCCGTCTCGGACCGGCCAAGACGGTTGTCGGGCGAAAGATGTGGCCAGAGGGGCTGAGCGCACCGAGTCCATGGTGCCGGCTCGAGGTCCATGAGGAGTGTTAGGGTTTTGAGGAGGAGGGAGGGGGGCGGAGGAGGAGGAGGAGGAGGCGGGGGGGCTGGGGCGGAGGAGGCGGATGAAGCGAGAGCGCGAGCGGGGGTGGAGCGATCGCCCGATGGGGACCTGGGGAGGAATGGCGGCGGATCGGGGCGAGGCGGCGCCGAGGAGGAGGAGGCGGATCTGGGCGGAGGAGGAGGAGGTGGCGGCGGGGGGGCGGAGGAGGAGGCCGGCGGGGGGAAGGAGGAGGCGGATGAAGGGGAGGAGGCGAGAGAAGGCGGAGATGCGAGAGGGAGGAGACGCGAGAGGACCGAGTTGGGTCAGGCGAAGAAATATCTGCATGACGGGAGACTTAGGGTTTAATGTTTTTAGGATGGCCCCACCTGTCAGTCTATTTCACGGGTAAACGGGCGAGACGGGTACGGGTAGAGCTAACCCATACCCGTACCCGTTTACCCGATGGGTAGAGATTTTCCCCCATTTTCATACCCGTGGGTAAAGAATACATCCCATACCCGGCTCCATTAGGGTATTTACCCACGGGTACACGGGTAAACAGGCACAATTGCCATCCCTAGTGGAGACCGGTATGGTTGGCACGAGATCTCGGTTTGTAGTAGTCTCGCCTGGGTCAATAAGCACCAAACTTTAGTGTCGTTAATCCAAGCATTTACCGTACTACCACAAGTCAAGTGTGGGATGGACTTAGCCAACTAATTTGTATGGTCTCAACCTTGGTTTCGATCGCCATTTGGTTGAATGTGGGTGTCGGTGAGATAGTGTATTCCCATATGGCACAAAAGGGGCTTCCGACTGGGTGGTTAGCCCTTCAGGGGTGAAACCTTAGCAGGCAAAATCAAGTTAGGATCACGCATTGTTAAGGCTTCGTCATAATCACTTAGTTGCATGTTTTGGCCGATATCATAAGTTGATTATCTCTTGTGGGTAAAGTTGTATAACATCTGTAGAGTGTAAAATCTATTCAAATAGCCGTGCCCCTAATCATAGACATCTCTTGGTAATACCGCACTTGATTAGATTTAAAATTATGGATGGTGGGAATCCATACTGTAAATGTTTTGACAAAGGACCATTAAATATTAATGTTGTGGCAAAGGATTGCCATTTGCTTCTAGTAATTCTATGTTTATCATTGTTTACTATTTCTTAGTGATGTCAATTGTTTCTACAAATTGCTCTTTATAAATTATTATGTCTATAGCAAATAAAAGCTCACTTTATGCAAAACAAACACGGTAGGATAGCCATTCCTTTGATAAAGCTTGTATGTATTAATAACCTTGCATAAATTCTTGTGAAGTATATTTTGTACTCACAATTGCTTGTTGAACAACTATCAGAACAGGAGGAAGATCCCTCAGCTGGCTGCTTCTATGATGTAGGATTCGGTGACAAGGATGCCGATTTCTAGGGCGTTAACTCAGTCGGTTGCCCATGGGATTGTGCCATACCACGAGGGCCCTTTTGTTTATCTTGTCATTTCCTTTTGCTACAAGTACTCTTTAATGTGAACTATTTGGCCGGTCAGCCCATTTATGTAAACTTTGGCCATGTAGACCTATGTTGAACAGCAGATTATTATATGCTACTCTATTTAATTTTACTCATGTATAGATGTGATGTAACGATGTTGAATATACGTGCTAGCTACTGATCGTAGAACTAGTATCATAAACATATAGTATTCGAAATTGAATTTCCAGGTCGAACACGTTATTAGCACGCTAGCTTACTAAAACTCTACAAGCCGGTATTACCTCAATTAGCACGTACCATTCCTCAGACTAGTCTTGCCTTAGATTGAATAACAACCGAACTATCCATCCAAGGTTGAAAACAAGTCCTTGGACAGTGACGAGAATTTCCATAGTGTGGAATTACCGGAGGCTATAGCAGCATGGTTCTCTAGCTAGTCCAGTAGATCACGAAACTGTGCAAGATTTCAGCAAGAATGTTGGGACATATATATAGAATGGAGAACGTCATTTTGAGGAGGAAAACACCATCCAAGACTAAGGTTGTTGCCTGTCGCCATGTTATAACTTCACTTGTGCGTAGGGGTGAAAACGGATGATATATGCACGTATAATAGCTCAGTTATATTCGTTTTTACTTTTTTCCCCGGATAGATACATGAATACAAATACCCTATATATATACGAGTAATGTATAAATAAATATAGAGCGAATACGAATCAAAATAAATACAGTTACAAATATTTCTCAGAACATAAAAACCACTTGAATTGTACTCACAAAATCAACGAAAGCACATAACTAATTTATTTGATCAAATATTCATGAATTCTTCTTATTTTCAGCAAGGGTGCCTTCACTGACTCCATATATTGTTGTATATGTTAATGTATAATGAGTTTTGCTAAAATAAAGAATATACACTGCGGATATCTGACCCCTTAAATCTTTGGATAATCCAAATATATATTGGACAGACAAAGAGCTATATGATCCGTATTTGTTTCTAATATAAAAAAATCCATATTCGTTCTATATGCAATATCATTCGATAAATATCTCTACTGATAAAATTCGTATTCGAAAATAGTCGGACGAATTGGATACTATCCGAACCATTTTCATACGTTGTCGGGCGCGGGGCTCGTGCCTCGTGAGGTAGGACGAAAGGCAGGAGAAAGCGTGTTTTCTTAGCGCTAAACGCCAAAAATGTTCCAATCACGGGGCCACTCCCACATGCAGACGATAGCGGCAGATCCGAGAACGGAAGGCGGAAAAGGGACGGTCAATCTAGTCATCGCGTTGCTCCCATGGTCGGTCGAATCGGACGGGGAAAATCCTGCCCGGACAGGTCGTCGCGACCGGTAAGCAGGGCAGAGATTCGGTGCCCGCACTTGACACATAGGTCGTCGCATCACCCGACAGTTTATTCACGTCCCTGTTTGTCGTCGATCTCCATCCATTAATCTTATGTAACGAGATGCATGCACAAATCATTCAGAACCTTAATACGTTCTAGCCTACTACTACTACTGTATCTACTATACTGTATTATTCCCAAAGAATGCCCAGTATTCGGTGTCCATAGACTATCGTTCGCACGATAGTTTGTCTTCGCCAGATCAGACTTTTCAGTTGCGCATAACATAAGATGATTAAGCTAATAAATCATAATAAAAAAAACTACGCACCGCGGTCTTAAAAAAATAGAACGATCGGTTAGCAGAGAGGATCGAGATCACGGTTGCAACGACCTGGACGCGACACATTTATGACATCGGCGTTCTGTTCAAGCCCTTTTCTGCCGTCCCGTGGGAAAGTGCTGGCATCCGATACAGACAGGCGCTAGGACGACGGGAGCTGCGCCCCGCTTTTCCCGCCGACGCGAGCGACAGCTGAGGGTGACCGCGCGGCGCGCGCGCTTAGCCGTACCTAGTGCAGGAGCAGCGCCCGGACTTTGGATTTGATTCCTGATTTAGATAATATTGGTATACGCAAACATCAACTTATCAGTATATTTAGGTAAGATCTAGACCTCTAGAGACTATCGAAATATTCTCTATCTTTTCCACCATCAGCTTCTGAGGCGACGTGGTACACATAATGTCCTTGGTCCACTGATTCTGAAGGAATTTTGTGAGCGAAGGTGAGCACAAGCAACAGTGCTTCGTAAGCTAACACAGAAAATATAATATTTATACATGTAAGGTTCAACAAAGGTAGATTCGAGTTCTTTTATTTGCTAAAGACAACATTTGAAAAACTATAAGTATTAGAAATTCCTGAGACGTAGCATTTTCATTAAACTATATTTTTATTAAAGAGAGTAAAAGTGTGTAATATTTATAACGATGTAGGTTCCATCCAGCTGTTACATAGTTTCATGCACCATATGCTAGTTTGTGCTAATAGGATTACATCTACCCAATTATCAACACTAGGTTATATCTACCAATTATCAACACTGAGTTACATCCTCCTAGGGAAATCTAAAATTAGGGTTACATTCACCTAACAAGTTTTCATCTCACCCATAAATGTTTTTGAAATAGAAACTAACTCGAGTGAGTTCATATACCCGTCCTTGACTGTTGGCACAGCTATTTTTGAATAATTTATACTCTGCAGAAATTGTACACTTTACCCACAAGAGATAATCAACTTATTAGGTTTCACATATTTCCTTGGATATGTGAATCAAGAAGATCACCACAAAGGCCTTTACAATGCATTACACATTGTAAGTTACACCCACTAAAGTTTCATCTGAGTGAGGTTACGTCTACCACACCCAGACTCTTTCTTGCGCCACACAGCGGTTTACACCAGTGACACGACCCATGTCCACGATGGCTTAAAACCAGCGATACGACTCATGGGTCACTCCAATGGTGCACCCCGTACTAGTGGATGCAAATTAGTTAATCAAGTCGTACCCATTATAGACTTGTGGTTGTATTGTTTTACATTGAGAAGCCATCATAAGATTCAGTCCTTAAGTTATCTAAGCGGTGCATACCACAAACCATAATTTCTCATACTACATCCATACCAACCATCATACCATTCGTCCAAATATGGTAACAGCAAGTTTTAGGGTTTTGAGAATCACAAAATATACCAGTCATTTCCCTCCAATGATTGTCCAAAATAAGTTTCTTGATTAAAAATGATGATCAGGGTAGGTTAATGCATGCCTTATATTTAAGCAAGATTAGCATGACTCAAATCACGATGGGTTAGTGCCTTGCCGTGCTGACCCTAGCCCAGCCTTGCATACCTATAGACAACGGAGGCGGCGACAACGATGCTGGCGGCGGTCTCCATCTTTATTCTCCTCGTGTTGTGGTTGTACCTTGTGCTGGCATCTCCAGTGCCATTGTTGTCAAGCCTCACTCAGCCACATCCACAAACCGTTGTTGCTCCTCGCTTGGCCACCTCTATAGTGTCCCTATCACCGTGGTCAAGCACCGACACCGCTCCCACCCACCATAAAGGCGGGAACAACAACACGGGTTGGTGCAGAACCTGTGCGAGCCAATTAGAGCCCCTAGGCAGGCATTGGGGTTGTAGAGCATACTCTCTCACTGCTCGATCTTTAGATTGAACTCCCGTGAACATCAGACGATGATGATGCGGGGTGGTGGGTGCTAAAGTGCAAGTGGGGATGTGGCTATGTCAGACTCGGGGCCAAACGGCCCGGAGTCAGACATGGCACGGTGGGGTGGTCGACAGGCAGTGAAGGGCGGCGTGGTGGCGGGCAACGATGATGGAGGGCACTGTGGAGGCCGACGGCACTGGAGGGCACCGGCGGTGGAGGACATGGTGGAGGCCAGTGACGATGGAGGGTGGCACGCCCCCATCTTACTCAAGCATTCTTTGAGTGTCAGTTCAAGTGCACCGTCGCTCCACTTGTAGAGTAGTTAATTGAGCTTTGCAATATTACAAATTACGATATTTACCATTTGGCCATCTCAAATTTTCTGGCTCTAGGTCATGTGCTTCCAACAAGACACCCTTCGTCCAGCGGTGTGGTAGCCGGACTAGATTATCCAATGTTGCCATCCGTGAATCGGGGAGAGAAGTCTGGTGTCCCCATTGGCTCCAGACTGCCCTAGTACTCCTCTTAGCCCTCTCTACTGTCCATATGACTGTTATCCATGCCGTAGTTTCCCATAGTTGGTGAGATCTGACGAGCATCAACAGGAGTCAGAGCTAGAGGAGGACTAGTGGAGCGATGGTGGGAGCTTACACTAAGTCGCCCTACTGTTGTCTTTGTGCTGCGACTCCTTGATAGCATACCACTTGGGAGTTGGATGCTCTGACCCTCGCCTTCGTGCTCTAACTCCTTGGTAACATACTGAACTTTCTATTATACAGATTACTGAGACTACTGAACAGAGTAAAGAGAGAAGAAAAGCTTGGACTTGGTGCTTTAGTAGTGAAGAAATGAGGAGAGAATGTGTGTTTTATAGCAATGGAGGAGGAGAATGTTGCATGGCATGAAGCAATGGAGCTTGTCTCTGTCTTGTCAGTGGTTCCCGACCGTTGCCTGATTCCCTCCTCACCTATTGTTTTTCTGGTTCCCGACCATTGCCTCATTCCCTCCCTGCCCATGCCACCCGACGGGCCGATTTTCTAAGCCCGTCCTGGCCCCCAATCCGTGTCGTGCCAGTCTAGACTACCACGTGGTGGTCCCTGTGCCAGGCCGGCTAGGCCTCAGGCTGGCTTGAGGAAGCCCAACCCGACTCCCACCACTACCTGATACTATGCACCCAAAAGGAAAGTCAGTGAATGAAAGAACGGAAGTTCTATACAACACTCGACTATTTTTTAGGGGGAAATCACGCGAATTCCTAACATTTCGATCTTTGTGGAGATTTGTGCGCCGTCTTCGCCACCGGCATCTTCCTCCTCTCTGGCGATGCCATCGTCTTCGCGCACCGCCGCCCGTGGAATTAGGGCTCGGGTTCATCGTTAGGGTTAGGGTTCACCTGAGCCCCTCTAAGCTTGGAGGGAGACCGAGGCGGCGGTGGACCGGCGGTGGGAGGAGAAGGTGGTGGGGCGGCAAGGCAGCGGTGGTGCCGCCTTGATCGCAGGTGAGGAGGAGGGCGGTGGGCAAGGTCGGCGGCAGGGGCGAGGACCGGATTGGCTCCTAGGAGGCAGTGGGTGGTGGCACGGGGCGGGGGCGCTGGAGGCCAATGGGCGATGGGGAAGAGGACAGCGGCGAGAGGACGAGACGGGGAGAGGGGAGGACGGGGTAGGGGAGGCGGTATGCTGCGGGGCTCGCCAGTGTCGGAGGTGATGCCAGCGAGGTAGAGGGGAACACCGGCGACGAGGCCAAGAGCTCGGGGAGGTTTTTGATGGCTTGGGAGCGATAGGGGTGACTATTCCTAAAATTGGTGGGTGTTGAACCATCTAAGGATACTCAGGAAGGCTTGGGTGGTGATGGTTCGGGCTAGGGAGGCCAGAGCTAGGCTGGCCACGGTGAGGTATTGGCGGCTGGCAACGAGGTTTAGGGTTGGGAAGATGGAGGCTCGGGAAGCTATGGCGTTGCTTCGGTTGTGTTTCTGGGTTCATGAGGGAGCTACAAGAGCAATCAATTGAAATTCTATTGGGTGAATCGAGGGAATTGGTTTAGGGCTCACCTTGGAGCTTCTCGGTTATTACCGGCAGTGGGGGCGGTGAGAGGCTAATTGGGCATGCCTGGGGCTTCACAGGATAGCGTGAGGGAGGTTGGAGGGGTCGTCGGCTTTTATAAGAGCCCGAAGGCGGTTCGGCGCCGAGAGAGGATCAGGACGGCGACGGCATAGGGGGAAGCGAGAAGTGTTGGGAGGGCTGGTAGGAGAGGACAACTGACACCTCGGACAGGGCATTGCGACGGTCAAAGATGACGGCCTGTCGACTGATACATTACAGGGAGTGGCAGCTAAATATCCCAGGCGATGGCGGCTGATCTTTTGGCTGGCGGGTGATGCACAGTAGAGGGAGAGGGCTAGGGGCTGCTAGGCTAGGGCGTACGATGCCTGACACATCTCTGGGAGCTAGTAGGGGAGAGGAATGTAAGAGAGGGCGAGAGAACGCGAGAGAGTTCGGCAGACAAAACATCGGGACGGCGGTGAAAAAATCTAGATAGTGATCAGTGGCAGGGGAAATCTCTTCGTTGGGGCGAGGCAGCAGGGTAATCAAGGCTTGAACGGCTAGGATTTGAGGAGAATTGGCCAGGGAAAACATAAGAATCTAATTCAAAAAAGAAATTTGAAATTTTCAGAAAATTTGGTTCGTTTCAAGGAAGATGATGGGTAGACTGGAATGAAAGAAATCTCAAGGATGTGAGTTTGCATCTCATAAATGTTCAAAGTAGCGTGGTTCTTTTTATTTTGAGAGAGAGAGAGTGTGTGTGTGGGTCACCTTTTTTTATATATAAGAGCAGTGTGGCTCAACTGAGAATATTGGGAAAATAATGTGGCTCAAAACATGAAATCTCTGTTTTTCAAGTCCTTCTCGTGTATCACGGCCCACAAGGCCACCAGCAGTCGAGCATCAAGCCCTCTTGCCCGGCTCCCTGCCGTGAGGCTCGTCACTGCCTCAAGTCCGCCGCCGCTCCCAGCCTAGACCTCCGCCAATGGCAGTGCTCGCCGTCGATCGACCCAAATCTCAGGCTGTATACACGATCGCCGCCGCCAGTTCCCCCGCCGGTAACTGCTCCTCCGTTTGTTGCATCCACGCCGCGAGCACAGCGTCCGTCTCTGCTCCAATCTAAGATAAACTAAATCCGGGCCTTATGAGAAAAATCCCAACTTTCTTGAGAGCACTGTCCGAATCCGACTCTCAGAGTAGTTTTTTGGACGGAGTTTCCAGCGGAGCTCATCGTCGATTCCGAGTCAGCCTGCATCGAACAGAAATTTCTCTATATATTGACACGAACTTAGTTCCTCGTTATATTGAGCAAAAATCTCTTTCTTGGTTTCAATATACGCAACAGTAGGGACTTCAAGCCAGCAAATAAGTATATCGAGCAACTATACTCTGATTTATCATTCATATATCTGATCGATAGTGGTAGACAAAAAGGGATCTATTTTTTCTCTAGGTTTTTTAGCTGGAGTGTTTCCAAGTCCAATCGATACTAGTGGCCTCATATACTCTGATTTATCATTCATATCTTTTTTTAAGTTTGCATGTGTTTTTCCAATGTCTCTGTGTGCCTCAATATTCTTTAAAGTACCGAAGAATTAAAATGGAGAATGATCCACTATGCCGAAGAAAAAGACTAAAGCGCTGCCATAACAATCCAATCTTTAGACAAAGGAGAGCAAAAGTACAATTTTCAGACCTTCCTGAGGTATTGAATTAACATTTTGTTTGTCTATAAATGATATTTATGACCGGGTTATGATTAGAATAGACCAATTTATAGAATTGCTTTTATTCCTTTGCTTCAGGATGTGTTATGCACAGTTTTATCAAAATTTCCACCGAAGGACATCGTAAGAAATAGTGTCCTGTCAAGCAAATGGAAACACATGTGGACAGCTTGCCCCAAACTGAGATTTGATGGTGCTGCAAATCGTAACACATGTGGACAGTTTGCTCCAAACTGAGAGTTGATGGTGTTACAATGTGCAGCAAAGATGTGCCTGGAACACATCATTATACTCAGAAGTTTGTTGGCAATGTTAATACAGTCTTGAAACAGTACCATGGCAAGGTGGTTGAAGAGTTTGAGGTCAAATTTGAATTCGACAGCATGCTAGTGGAAAATCTCAATGATTGGGTTAATTTTGCCTTATCTTTGTGAGCAAAGGATCTAGCTTTTGCTTACTGCCAGGCAACTTTGGGCTCCATCCTGATCGGTACAAATTTCCCTATGAGCTTTTTGATGGCGAAAGCATATCTCGCCTGCAACATATGCAGCTTAGCTTTGTATTTTTTTGAATCACCTCCCCAATTAAGTGATTTTCCCAACCTAAGGAAGCTTGATCTGCATGCAGTGTGTGTCACTCATAAAGATCTTCAAGATGTGTTGTCAAATTGCTTTAATCTTGAGTGGTTGAGTATTGTTAGATGCCATCCGGATGATGAACTGAAGGTGCTTCATCCTTTATCCTGCCTGCTATACTTGCATAGTTGCATGTGGCACACTGCAAGATAAGCAAGATAGAATTCAATGCCATGAATATCCGAACTTTTGTATACAGAGGCAGTGGCTTCCTGTTTACCTTGGTTATGTTCTGGAACTGAAAGATGCAAGGCTCTATTTTTGTGACAAGATAACTCGAGTATGCTCTGACTGCACTTCCCACCTTGCTTCCAAGTGTGGAAAAACTCATTTTGCTTTCTTATGTGTCACTTAAGGTTTGTATCTCACATTTTGAGTATCTTTGAGGTTCTTTTCTCACATTTTTCTCTTGTCATGACCTTTATTTTTGTTTCCCATCCTTCAGATGCCCTCCTTCCTAGGAAATGTTTCCAAGTTTTCTCAGCTGAAGTATCTACAGCTGAGGATGTTTGTGCGGTCGGAATATCTCAGTAACATGCTGTCGTTGGTTTCTTTCTTGAGGGCTGCTCCTTTCATCGAAAAATTAGAGATACATGTGAGTACTCTCCTGTGCTCCTTTCTTGCCAGTAGTTATCTCGTATAGTCGTATATTTCATACTTTCGTGGTATTTGTACTTCAATGCATCATCATCATCAAGGTTTGCTTTTGTTTCTTCACCTTCCTTTTATATTTCACATGCTTGGCAAATTCTTAGGTGATTTTTTTTCAAGAATTCAAATTATGTGAAAGGTATTATTGTTTGTTTTATGCACATATGTTCTTATGTCAACTATCTTGTCAGGATTACAATTAGGAAGATTCTGTGATAATAAAATTTGAACTTCCAATAGTAGAGCTTACGCAAGACCTTGTGGTTGCCTTTGTCCAATAATGTGTTTGTCATTTTTCAGGGTTGTGTTTTGCTTGACTGACTTGCCTGTTGTTCCTTTCGAGTTATGTGCTTGTGATGCAAACTTGCACGTCATATTGATGTGGTCTAGGGTTCGGTGAATAGGAAGATAAGTAACAGATCACCCTCATTGCGATCTGGGACTTGTTCCCCGCACAGGAGGCTCTTATCAAGCTAGAGACTTTTGGGAATTTTCTTTCTTGCCTTCTCTCAACAATAGCCGGCTCCTTTATATGAATAGGTGCCTTTCTAACAATGGAAACTATAAGAGATATCATACTAATACTAAAAAATACTTCTAAATATAGATTTCCTAATATAGGTGCCTTTCTCAAGGATGCAACCCTAAACCCTAGGACAATAGAAAAAGATACAAATACCCTTATATCCTTAGCAGTAACAACTAAATTGTGCATGGATACGGATTTGATTATCAACAGTTGTTATTATGCATTGTAATATTTCAAAGTTATTCATCCTTGGATTAGAACCCTGCTCATCATGCCCTCTTTTCCACAAATGTTGCAGTTTGCAATTTGTGCCTTGTCACATGCCTCAGAGCTTATCAGGAGCCTTCCACGGTGTCTACATAATCTATTATATATTAAAAGTCAATGAAGACATTTTACAATTGCTAAGAAAAAAGAGAAATCTGCTAGAAATCCTCACAAAAAAAAACATCCAGCCCTTAAATTGGTGGACCCTAATTTTAAAGTTTTAGATTCGATAGTTGTCTTAGAGATATATTAATTTGAAAAAGATCTAAAAAAATGCAAACCTTTATTTTGGTAGACCCTAATTTTAAAGGCTTAGATTCAATAGTTGGCTTAGAGATATCACTTTCAAAAAAAGGAAATAGGTAGCTCTACATTTAATTCAAAGGTTGTAAATTTACTCAATGGACCCACCTCCCATTCATCTCTTCACACATAAGGAGAGAGATCTCAAAATAAAATTTGCTAATTAATTTTAAACTCAAATATCCTAAATTCAAATTTGGATTGCAAAAAATAAATGAATTACATAAAGTTATACTATACTACACGAAACTGCACAATTGCGCTGGCCAATCGGCTAGTCATGTGAAGAACCTGTATATCACAGGAGTTGCAGGGTGCAGGGGTCGAGTTGAATTTTTGGTGCACATTGTAGAAAATGCCCATATCCTGGAGGTTTTGACTATTGGTCCAGCTGATAACTTTGATAAAGATATGGATTATATAAGACAAACAAGATTCAAGGCTCGGGACATTGCCAAAAGACACCTTGATGGAAGAACCTCGCAAAATACAAAGATTTGTATTCTGTAAGACCATGTACTTGAAAAGAAAATTCTACCAGCTTTGTAGTGGCTCTTGTATATGTAGGTGGTTGCTAATATTATGATAGTCTGTGTGCGTAGTCCCTTTGTCAGGTAAGGTGTAACCGTGTAACTTCTTTCTCTTGTAATTTTGTTGTGAATATGTGACCTGAAAGTAGTTACATAACAATTGAGTTTTCTTGAAATTGGCCTTATGTCTCAATAACTTAATGGGTATGTTTTTTTAGCTTTGGTTTATGGTTTTTTAGTACGGTTTATGATTTTTAGGCTATTCGTGAGAGAGAGTATGAAGTAGCAGAAAGTCACGTACGGTTTTGGCTAATATAAATGAAGTCGCTACAGTGTATACTATAATTAACTTATAGACTCTGTTTGAAAGCTAGTTACCGTAAAAAAAATCGAAAAATAGATTTTAGAAACTAAAAATAAGATGCTTTCATATCTCTGCTTATAGACACATTCACTCGTGCAGTAGTAGTTGTAATCTCTCCCGATATGTTTATGTTTTAATCTTTTGAGTAAGCGAGTTTTTATCTTAATGAGTTTACTGCTCCATCTTGCTTTGGTCTTTTACAGTATAGAGAAGTTGGTGCATTCGATAGCACTTATGGCTCGTGGCATTTGGGTTATGCTACAGTAATTAAATTTTAAATGGTGCATTTTTAAGATGAGGTTTACAGGTAAATTGTAGTACAAAATGTATCGAGTTCAGCTGTACTGGTTAAAATCATATACGACTGTTTTTCTCTGCGCACTATCTCTTAAGAACAGCTTAAAATTTAAAATTTTTAGTTATAAGTTATAAATCACAGTGTAAAAAAACCCAGCCGTTATTTTAAGTTCAGACCCACTGCTGAATCGTCTGCAGTAGAGGCAATCATAATGCACTGACTTTCTTGTGGATTCCAAAGAAGCCGGCCATGTTTGGCTCGTCCCCATTTCTCCGGTGGTAGTAGTTGGCTTGCTTCTTGTAGGTCAAAGCCCAAGTGTTTCTTTACCTGCATCCAATCATGAGCAGAACGCTTCTCAGGGGAAAATCGGGATCTTTTGACACCTTCTCCGTACTGTTTTCCTCGCATATATTTTTTTTATTCACAGTAACATGAACGGGTGAACAAACACCCATCAATTTTGATGGATTTCTTCGATGCAAAACGATTTCATTGGAAATTTAGTCCATACGAGGAAACGTTCTGGCATGGACATTTTGCGATGTGTATTGCCTCAAACTTTTTATCATACAGTTACCGCATCAGTCGAGCCAATCTTGGCGATAGAATGCAACAAAAAGGAAAGAACATCTCTCCCCTGCGAATTCTTGGGAGAAAGAAATAGCATCACCAAGAAAAAGAAAAAATGAATCAAGGAACAAGTGATTGTCACTATATACACTGAAATTTCTTTGCTCTATGTACTCATGCCCCTGCTCAGATCAGACTTGGGGGGCTCTCCGGCCTCTTCACCGCGCTCGCGTACCGGCAGTCTCCCTTGCGCAGCGGGCTCTCCGCATGTATGGCCGACATGACGTGCATCTTGCCCTGCCGGCCGCCCAGCGCCGGCTCGTCATCGCCGGCGTCCCCCGGCGGCTCATCGCCGACCGTGAACACGAATGGGCCCATGGGCACGTCGTCGTCGAGCGCGAGCAGCGGCTCGAGGGCGTCCACGACGTCGCGCATGTGCGGGCGCGACTTGGGCACGCTCTGCAGGCACTGGTGCGCGACCTGCGCGGCCCTGTGCGCGGCGCCCGACGAGTACTGCAGCCCGAGGCTGGGGTCCATGAAGCGGTGCAGCTTGTCGGCGCGGCGCAGGTACGGGCGCGCCCAGTCCACCAGGTTCTGCTCCCGCCCGGGCCGCCGCTTGTCCACGGACCGCCGCCCCGTCAGCAGCTCGAGGAGCACCACGCCGAAGCTGTACACGTCGCTCTTCGCCGTCAGGTGGCCCGTCAGGATGTACTCCGGCGCCGCGTACCCGTGCGTCCCCATGACACGCGTCGTGACGTGCGTCGCGTCCCCCTGGGGGCCCTCCTTCGCCAGGCCAAAGTCGGATAGCTTCGCCGTGTAATCCTGCAAATTTTCATATAAAACTTAGGGTCAGCAACTTTGTTTGAAGTATTTGACTTCATCAATTTGTGTTGCTATGTGCATCGAGATAGTGGTTGGGACATCAACTAAAAAACTATAGGCTTTTAACTAACCAGACAATATCAGTTGGACTATGCCCAACGGCCGGCATCTGGAATAAGCAAAGAGGCTTTGCTACTAATTTGTCGGTCGTTGCAATACAAAATCAGATTTGAGCAGGTGTGTTTTTCGTTTTCTAAATTCTAAAAGAAGCAAGGCGTTTGACCCGGAGCAGTTTACAAAGTGCAAGTCATTTAGGTGCCGTTTTGAAATACCAGTGTAATAATAAATTTGATTAGTTGTGTAATTATATTATATAATGATCTGTTAAGATTTTATTAGTGTAATAATCATGATATCTCTTCGAAACTCCCAATGTAACATGGCATGTAACGTTGTCATAGAAATAGGATCCTAGTATATGTAAGGTGTTGCAATTCACATACTCAAGAGCAATTTATACATTTGCTCCATCAAATCAGCTTAACCAAAAGCCAAATATCTTCAGCCAAATCAAACACTAATACTTACAACCGTATCTACTTGCCATCTATACTATTTCAACCTAGCCAAAAGTCAAAAGGCCACAGTCAAAAGCCACAAGCTCCGGCTGTTCGACAAACAATAACAAATTCAGTCTCCGAGTTCTATATTCTGCAAAGTTGACAACGACTCGGTACTAAATCGTGCCGTTCTCTTTTCCTGAGTCGTGAAGTGATCCACATTTAAATTTTGCTGTCAACGTGCTGTATTGTTGCTGTTCATCATAGAAGATGGATTGGACCTTGTGAAACTTACCGAGTCAAGCAGAATATTCGAAGCCTTGAAGTCGCGGTAGATCACCGGCGTCTCTGCCTCGTGCAGGAAAGCGAGCCCCTTCGCCGCTCCGACGGCGATCTTGAGCCGCGTCGACCATGGCAACGACGCAAGGAGATCTGCACCCATACAAACACATACGGAGTTAATCGATCGATCGATCAAACGGGACAGAGTTAACAGTAACAGTTCAACATGGTAAATCCCGATCATGGAGTGCTAGTACTTACTCTTGAACAGGTGGTTTTCGAGGCTGCTCCTGGGCATGTACTCGTACACCAACATCCTCTGCTCGTCTTGGTTGCAGAAGCCTATCAGCTTCACCAGATGCGGATGGCTCAGCATCCCGAGATACACCACCTCGGCCTGATCACAAATGGAACAGCCCAACCAACGCTTGATTAGCACGGATTTTGTAACAAACTGTGGTAGCAGCAGCAGTACTGAATAAAAAGCTTGCATCAGCAGCTGGGATTCGACATTAACGTACCAGCCACTCGCGGTGCCCCTGGACGCCGTCGCTGTCGAGGTACTTGACAGCGACGTGCTGCGGCTCGAGGCCCGGGCGGAGCCTGCCGTCGACGTAGCCCCTGTAGACGGGGCCGAACCCGCCCTCGCCGAGGAAGTTGGTGGTGGAGAAGTTCTTGGTAACCGCCTTGAGCTCCTCCAGGGTGAAGGCGTGCAGGCTCGTCGTCGCCAGCGTCCGCGACAGGTCCTCCAGCGACAGCGACCGGAGGTTCACCGTGCGCCGCCGCCGCAGCGCCGGCCCCCCGCCGCCTCGCCCCGCCTGCTCCGGCTCCGCCCCCTGCTCGCCGCCGGCCAGCCCGAAGCACCCGAGGAGGCGCCTCTTAAACGCCATGCCTTCGCCGTCTCGTCGTGCTCTGCACGAAGTGAAGAGTTGGAAGCCTTGCAGAATGGAGAGCGAGGCGTTCCCGAATCGCGAGTTGGGAGGGCAATGGCGCGCGTGTATATAAAGGAGTGGCTGGTTTTGGATTGGAGGCTTTGCTAACGGCCCTGCCTGCGAGTAGGGTCGGTGATCGGAGCGGATATTATTTATCCCATATTTTACTCTATATTTTTTTTAGAGTCGGAGTTGAACACGGATAATATCAGATATCTATTTCTCTATTCCGTATCCGTTCTATAATCTTTCGGATGGTCGATTGGATAAAAATTATTCGCTTCTTTACACGAGACATTGGACAGTATGGTACAATCAAAGCGAACATGAAAAGACTAATTACTGAGATGTTGAAGGAATAGTACTCAGTACTCCTGTCTGTTTAGATATGACAATCTGCATATATGTTATCTTGTTCTTAAGTGAAGTCACAACAAACTTCCTCATATCACTTAGCATACGGAATATACGGACAGATATCACTTATCTCGTATCTTATTCCATATTTTTTCCTCGGAGTCGAAGTCAGACACGGATAGTGCTGGATACCCATCTACCCCTTCCGTATTCATTCCGCAAGTCTTTGATCAGTCGGACGGATGAAAATTATCCACTCCGTTTGCACCCCTACATCAGGTTTTTGTCCTATCAAGTTTTTTTAATTAATATAGTTTAATTTAATATTATTTTATTGATAGTTTGAAATTATTTTTAGAATCAAATTAACAAACCGAGCGAGTCAAAGCAAAATTTAATTTCATCCGAAATCATCTTATTTAATGTTTAACCATTAACAAGTGTAGTTAAAGTAATTTTAAACTGAGCCAACGAGTCTCACTTACGAGATTTTTTTTTCACCCTAGGTGTGAGGCTTCCGGGTGGGTGGGTGGTGCTTTTTTAACTTTTTGATTTGGCAAGCTGATTGGGCAGGCGATGTAATTAGAGGGCTTAATTAAATCATTGATGCTGATGTGCTTTGTTAGTTATGTAAAGCATATGATATGGGGCCTTGGTGACCGGTGATGTATCGATGCCTCCCTAGTAGATGGTGACACACCAACGTCTACTGGAACTTCCTTAGGGAAATGAAACAAGAGTGGTTTGTTCTTATCCTTTGGAGAAGTTAGTAATTGTCGCGTTACATTGTTGTCCTTCATATATAGACGGATAAGATCACACTAGGTGATCCTGCAATTTTCGACACGCTTGCAGGCCTCGCCTATTTTTCATTGATTTATGCTCCTCTTCTTCTTCTTCTTCTGTGTTAAGGTATGCACGCAGTTTAAAAACAATAGCGTATTTGTTTGCTGTTTTTTTATTGTTAGATTCCCGGGTTTGTTGGACAACTGATCTCGAAGAGCCAAGGTGAGGAATTTTTAATTTGGAAGTATTTCACGTGCTGAAAAATTCGTTTAAACGGTTTATCTGAAGAAAAAAACATACATGCCATAGTTCTCGTCTTAACTAGCGATATAAAGATCGAGTAATTCTGTTCCGTACAATCGCGTTCGTTTAGAAGTCGGAAGATACCATGACAAGATGACATGGGCGTTGTTGCATAATCGTAAGATCCTGAACACTGCACGCTCACAAACAGTGTGAATTCTTCCACGAACGGGTCAAACGGATCACAGGAATGTAGACGTAGTATAAATTACAATTTACATGAAAGAAAGAAGTCTTTTATCTCTTTATGTTTAATCTACTATTCGTTTTTGCATTATTCTGTGTTTGACTCTTCTTCTGTCTATAAGGTAATCGCTTAGACTAGCCTCATCAGTGACGGATCCTCAACAGTCTCACATGTCTCTTTTAGAACGGGCTTTACGTTCACATGGTTTCATAGTAATAGTTACTCAGCAAAGTGGTTTCCCACAGACGAGAAAAACAGAGACGATCGTGCTTGCATTATTTTAAGTTGCATCGTTGGGCAGATGTTGTTGCCAGTTGGTAAAGGTTGAGAAAGCCTATTAGGTATTGGAAGTGGGAACCGGGCTGTCAAATCCTTTTTGCTTGGTCCTCATTTTTATTCTTTACAATATTCCATATTGGAAAGAGGTATTCACAGTGCATCCGGCGATGAAGTTGGCAAACACCGGACGAGGAGGTCTTCGGTCCTCCTAGTGCGAACCAGCGCCAAAAGCTGTCTCAATTGAAGGTACAGACTATATGGGATTATGGATCCATTTTAGCACCGCATCATGGATGATATGTTTGTCATTTCTAAAAGTTGGCAGAGAAGCTTTTACCAATATTATATTTTCTGACATTTTCAGTTCATTCTAGTATTTGCTTTGGAAGAAGCACGTCTTCTTTCTATTCTGATTTAGTCACTGGACCGAGAACTTATGATTGTTGCCTTGTTGTTGATACTCCGTTCATCATTACCAGAGTTCTTGTTATAAGATGTACGATAAAAATAGATGATCAAAAGAACATAAAACAAGATTTTAACGTGAAAATCTTTACAGGAAAAACCACATATGCACAAAGCCGGAATTCACTGTATAAGGACAATTACAAGTATGGGGAACTTCGACACATCTAAACCGTGTGATTGTAGAGGCACATATATAGGCTAGGAATTAGAGTTCCGAACGAAAAAATAAATCAAAATAGAGTCGGATGTCGACCATAGCGTCTTGACCACGGCACGTCGGCCATAGTGCCTCAACCAGTACTTCGAATATTCGATATACGACTATACAGTACTCGAACACATGAATATTCAACATACAACTACACAACCTGATGCCCGCACAAGCGTTCCGTAGTTCACGACCACTAGGATAGCCACACGTCAGCACCGAAGAATCCGTACATCGAAGAGATCCAAAAAAAATAAAATAACCACACAAGCGCCGTCACTAAAAAAGCGCCACCAGGGGACGGTACACTAAAAACTTCTCAAGTTGGTTGGTACTGTACTACTACAGCTCGCAGTAGTGGTTGATTGGACGGATCAATGATGTGGAGGCGTCGAGGATGTCGGTAGGATCGGATTGTTAGGACTTGGGAGTTGTCTTGTTTCACTGGTTCCTGTGGTCGATCATTCACGTACGAATATCGTATTGTTTGACTTGCTCCGACTCCTCCGTCGTCCCTTTTGGACCCATATATCTCCCGCTCGAAAAGTCGCCGCATGTGGCGCGTCGTCCTTCATAGCTCACCGTTGGATTTGGCCGAACGAGATTGCTACCGGCTAGTCAACTTGCGCGCCATATCCCCGTGCGCAGCTGGCCGCGCCCGTGCGGCGCCGTCACGCAGGCACGCACTCACGCCGCCTTAGAGCCGCCTAACCTTGCGAGTTGCCATCGGGCACGAGGTGAGAGGCGTTCAGTTTATCAATGGGTTTATGTTTTTTTTACTATAGCTAGTTTATTTTTCAGTCTAGCTAAAGGTAACCTAGTTGGTATAATTAAATTTAAAAAAAATAAAAATAAAAAACAGATCAACCTATTACAAACAATACGAAGAAATATAGGAAAAAAAGAAAAGATAATAAGCAAGCTAGAAAAGATGAAATTAAGGAATAGTGAATTAAAAGCATAAATCAAAAGCTATCGCTGAAACGAACGGAACCGCTAGGCATTTGTTACTGCATGGCACAAGTTGAGAGATTAAAACGCTAGGCATTTGCTACGTCATGTACAATAATATAGATAAATGTTAACTGTAATATTTTTTATGTTATCTATAAACAGAACTAAAAACAACCATACAATCAGTCATCTTTAAGTTGTCTATACAGGCTCCCATAATTTGTGGCCACAAAGTACGTGTGATACAAATGGCATAGATACAACAGCAAAAAAAAAATCATCTACGAAGGTCTCATAGATCGTCTGATGCATATCAGACGGCTTCTTTCTGTCTGCTCATTCCCTCACCAATATCATCAAAAATCTTACATGGAAAAGATTATTAACAACCAGTGACAGAGCTAAATTTTTTTTGAGCCCAGACACACCACCGTGGTGTGCACCTTGCGGTCTAGCGCCCGCAAGCGGTGTGCCGCTCCTTGCCACCCGCTCACAAGACGCAATGCACAGCTCTCTAAGCCAACCAATCCACCATAACGGTTGTCTAGGTTCGTTTGCTCCCATGGCATCTGCCGGCAGCGGGATGAACTAAAAAAGTCCACGTCGACGGACGAGCCCAGGCTCGCAAACGATGCTATCCTACTGCACATGCCGTTGCGCGGTTCCGTGGCAAACTAGCGGGTCGTTTCGGCGCTTCCTGCTCCCTATGGGCTCGTGGGCTCTCCTGTCTTGCCTGAGCAGCATCCGCACAGCCTGCCTCGACAAATGGCCCGCGAGGCCGTCCTACATGGGTGCAGGTTGCACGGCGTCCTTTATTCTCTCTCTCTTTCTCTCGATCTTCCTACGACGTCCTCGTCCTGTTTAATGCCCTCAATCAACCGAACACATCAGACACGTATGTACACCTTGCATGATCAAATCCTTCCATCGATGCAACTTCTGCAGCCAATTTTTATTCTAGAATTAAAAATTAGATCTTTTCCCCAAAGTTCAGAAAGAAAAAAAAAAGATTACCCCAAAGCTGCGTGTCAACGGTTAATTTGTGGATCCGAGCTCGTGGACGTTTCGTATCTAGTTGTAGTTCCTACGAAGTATTCCCCCAGGCAATCTGTAGTATGTACTGCCATGATCACCGTGCTTTGTTGATAGTCATCCCCAGGCAATCTGTACGTAGTATGTACTGCTATGATCACCGTGCATGCTTTGTTGATAGTCATCTGGATTAATTAAGCTGTGCCCTGTTCAGTCCTTTATGTCACTGAATCTCTGATGACCATATTTGTATGGGCAAAGAGTGTACGCATGTTACCTTGCAAACAGTCCGGCCAGAGGCATAGCAATGTACCACATGGTTGGGCTGCATGTCTACAGCGTCCTCAGCGGCATGAATCGGTGATCGGCGTGGTCTGCGGCTTCCGGGGTTGTATGCACCTTCTCTCTTTTTTTCGGTTGTCATGGCAGAAGGCAGATGGTGTGCAGCGTCTCGTTTTCTATTTGTCATTTGTCGTACTGTAGATGGCACCTGTTTTAGATTCTGATTTATTTTTATTTTTAGCCTATTTAAGAAGATAGAAGTCACTTGAAATAAGTTAATTTCTAATTTCGATTTATTTTAATTTTTTAATTTTTGGTTTTATTGGTTTTTTGTCTTTTCTTTTTTCCTCTTATTCTTTTGGATTGTTCGTTACGATATAACGATTTTTCTATTTTTTTTATTTTCTCAGAAAAATTAATTACTACAGTATAATTTTAATTATAAATTAAAAAACACAGATAAAAAGTTAAGCCATAAACCGATTAGAGCAAATCCTTAATACGAACACCTCTTGCTAAGAGAATTTTTTTTTCTAGCCAGCAGCGTGGCCCAACTGGATAAAAAAAAAATCTGTAACGCCGTATTCGCTTGTCGTTTTATGGTTGCCATATTCACTTGGACGTACTAGTAGCTTGACCGCGTGTTAGGACATTGGCTGTGAGAAAGCAGACAGCAGCATGCCATGACACTTGCCTGATGGGGCCACCTCTGAGCTGTGTACCGACCTTGTAACGTTAAGCGGGCATGTGCGTGCGTAAGATACAAGCAAGCCATGCGGGCCAGGGTCTGGAAATCTCCAACTCTCCATACTAGATTTTTTTTTTGTAGGAATAACCTATTTTTTATTTGAAATAACAGAAATATACTCGCGATGATATTTTTTATAGAAATAGATTTCAGTCGTCAAACCGTTAGGCGATTAGAGCCTGTTGCCCAACGATCAGGCGACACGTATGCAATCCGCTGGCCGTTAGGCGAATTATTACAGTCGTCCGGCCATTGGGTGACTACAACTGCTGTCGCCTAACGGTTGGACGACGGGACTCCAGTCGCCCAACGGCCAGGCGATTGGGTTGTTAAATAGCTCGGCCGCCGCCCTGAACAGAAAGAAGAAAGAAGAGAAGCAGAAGAGAGCAGCCGGTCGAGAAGAGGAGAGGAGAGGAAAGAGAGAAGAGAAAAGGAGAGGGGGAGAGGAGAAGATAGGAGAGGGAAGAAGAGGGAGAGGAGGAGAGGAGGGGAAGGAGGGGAGGAGAAGAGAGGAAGGAGCAAATCTAGGTAAATTTTTTGTATTTGCAATATTGTATATTCAGTATATGTATTATTTACTGTTAGTGTTAGTAGAAAATTGTAGATGCAGATACAAATAGTTTAATTTTTGGTATAGAAAAAATTAGTTAATGTGAATCTTAACACAAATCCTAAGGATGACAAAAAGCTCAGACACAAAAGCCTCTCACATCTCCTATAAGATTCTCTCTAAGAATCTTAACACCTCACAAGACTAGGCATGAATTCTATCAAAACCTTAACCCTAGCCACCAACTCCCTCCTTATATATAAAGACTCCAAGCGAAACTCGAACCAAAACCTCTAGTTGGGTTTCATCCATAACCTAAATCATTTAGACTACCACCGCGGTTTCGCACATCATAACTTTTTCGGTATTAGGCAATTTACCAAAATGCCACTTTACTGTCTTCCACGAAGTTTACCGCTTACTTCACCTTGAAGCAATCACATGCTTCATCTTTAAGTCCATGTTGCTCTAATGACTTACCGCTAAGTCTCTCACCCGTCTAGATCCCACTGGATCGTCCTTGCTTGCAAAAGGTCCAAGTCACTTGACGAGCCACATGTCCTTTCTCGCATCATGACGATACCCAGGTTTTTTTAATCATTCTGAACCTCAGCTCTTCCCTGAGCTTAGTCTTGATCTATTTTGTTGTTTCCCATCATATCCACTACCGGTAGTTTTCGCTTTGGTCTCTCGTCGTTTCGGTTTATAACCACTCTGTTAGCCTTGGTCGTCTTCCGACGACTCCTTGATCGTTTGGATCTCGGGTCCTCCTAAACGTAGTCTTGATCCCTTGATCGCTATGGATCTAAACTCTCCTAGCTTAGTCCTGACCCCGTCCGTCTCACCATGACGTAGATCCGGAGTCCTACAACCAATAACAACAAGCAAACCATCATGTAGCGTTGTATAATATACAAAAGCATCGATTGACACAATTAATCCATACAATATACCATGCAAAACATATGCACCTAAACCACTGATCCTAATCCCTAGGACTAAACCTAGAGCCTCAGCGCACGAAAGCAACGACACACATTCGGTGTCCATACTCAACAAACTCAGCTCCAAACCTCCAAGGCTGGTCTGACCGCTAACCACAAGTCGATCAGACCGCCAACCAAAGGATAGTCTTTGGCCGCTGCCTCCCACAACTAGTCTGACCATTAGATCTAGTTTGGTCAGACCACTCTAGGCCGTTTGACCGCTGCCCTATGCTGGTCAGACCATCGGCAATAGATGCAACTAAAAAATTATAAACTTTCAAAAAGCAAACTCAAACTCCGCAAACTTACTCATTAGAATGATCACCACATGGTCTCACACAGTGTAGCGTTCGATGTGTCTGGATGTATGGACAATAGCAATCTCTGAAAGAGAAAGAGTCCGTCTGAGAAAAGGAAAAGAAAGAGAGAGAGTCAAACATGAACGAATCTGTACAAGGAAATTTTCCCCATAAGTTTGCAGTTTCACGAATGAACTTTTTGAACGAAAAGAACTGCTCTAGGTTACAGTTCCTATGCTTCTCATCAGTTTTCCTTCGACGCAAACAAGCCCTGGTAGAGGCCAACGCTTCGATCAAGATAGGTGACATGTCACACGAAACGCTCCTAGAAGCGAGGTGAATATCACAAACCGATCGTTGCTATTGCAGGTCAAAAGCCAAAGCGGAACGTGGAATCAACTTGCCGGCGAAAGGTCAGTCCATTTTAAACGTGTTCCAGCCGCCGTCCGCGTCTGCCACCGCGGTCGACGCGGATCAATTCTCCGGGGAACGTCACATCGACGGTCGCTATCGCCCGTCGGCCACCCACCCGGCCCCACGCGACCGTCCGATCGCCCCGCGAAATAACCGCAGCGAGGACCAGCACCTTCTCCGAAACGGTTGGGGGGTTTTTACTCTCTACCCCTTAATTCTTTCACCTATCCCAGTAAGGCATTAGTCTTATGGGCTGTTCTTTTGATTTATGTTTATAGTTTATAGCTAAGGTTTATAGTTTTTAGATTATTTATGAGAGAGGGTATAGAGTAACAGAAACTCGCGTGTGATTTTGGTCAATATAAATGAAATCGCTAAAATATGTACTACAATCAACTTATAAATCTTGTCTTAAAAACATTCTATTTGAAGTTACCGTAAAAAAGAGAGCTGAAAATAGCTTTTAGAAGCGGAAAAGAAAAGGCTTACTTTGCACGTGACGAGGACCTGGATATAAATATAAATCTCATCTTAAAAACACTATTTAAAAGTTACCGTGAAAAAAAAACTGAAAAACAGCTTTAGAAGTGGAAAAGAAAATGCTTACTTTGTACTGACGAGGACCTGGATATAAAAAGAATATTTTATTAGGACTTTCCGGGGAAAACATGAAAAGGAGGGAACCCAACTTGTTGAACTCTGTTTCGCCTTCCCTTCAATTACAGAAGAGGAGGACGCGTTCTTCGCCTCTCACCTCACGGGAGGCGAGGCGAGGGGATTGGATTTGGGGAGGCTAATCAAGCAAGAACTCCGAAAGAGGATTCGCCTTTTCACCTCCCCATCTCCTCCGGATTTGGATTTTTTTTGGTACAGTTAATCCCACGCCCAAATCCGCAAGAATCACCGAGCAATCAAGCAAAGGAAGGCACGGATCCTAGGCCTATGCGTTCCTTCCTCGCGTGTTCTGGCGGTGCGTCCTCTCTGATCTGAACGCGGGCGGCGATTTGGAGCGGCCAGGTTTGGTGATTGCTTGAGCTTTCCTTTTGCGTCGTTTCCGTTTTGATGGGATAGCTGTGAATGCGGGTGGGGGATCGAATCTTTTCGGGCCAGATTGCTGATCACCAGCGTTTAGTATGCCAGCCGTTGGAATTGTGAGACGCCGGCCGGCGGGGGTGGCTGATGTCAAGGATTTTTTGGGGGGCGTAGATTTGTGCCTTTGCTGCCCTCATTGCTGGGTCTAAGTGGAATTTTGATTGGGTTGGCTCTGTGCTTTCATCAAGATTTGTACATGCACTCGATATCATAGGGGCATTCGGTGCTGATGATATACCTTTTGTAACAAAAGTGAATTTTGGAAGTGCTGATTTGAGGTGACTTTTGTACTTAGTTAATTGGCATAAGACTAATGTGAAGGTATTCCCAAGTAAGAGACTCTGATTGATGTGAGATATGTAACAAAGTAACAATCGTAGAGTTGAAGAGTAACTCATGTTTTTAGGTCTGTTTTCAACAGCTGGTGTGAAAAATTCGATTTGACATCATATACATCATTTCCTTGTTAGATGCTGCTTTGTACTAATTCAAACTGTAAAAGTAAGTTGTATAGCTGATTCATTTTGCCTTTGCTCTAATTGACAGATCACTAAATTCTTCTCGTCATACATTCACAGGCTTGCTCGAAAGGCTCTTCCTATATTCATTTTAGTATGAAGCCTGATTGGTTAATTTTCAGCAATCTTGATCATGATGGGGGATACCTGTACAAGTTTCCACCAGAGTTTCCAATGTCTCATGATCTTGGGTTGCGTTTGTTCACACATGTTGGAAGATTGTTGGGGAATTCTTTTCAACATCGCAGGCATATCTGTTCTTCAGGGAATGGGAAGGTTCAGGAAGCATTCGCTTGCATGAATAAGTTTGCCAGAGCTTTCTATTCCTGTCTTTCTAGAACGTCTGATCCCAAGATTTTCCATAGGTTATCAGCTATTGCTGGTCCTAGCTCTAGAGCTCATCAGTCACATATAAGCTCTCGCATGCAAAATTTGGCGGGCTTGCAGTTTGGTTCTCTAAGAGAAGAGCATGCTATACAACTGTTCTTAGCTAGGCTTGCAAACGCAACACTTGGGCGACTGTGGAATGATTTTGAGCAGCACCATGCCTGCAATCTTCTTACTCTAGTTGGTGCTGCTGCCATCGTACCACCGCTTGAAAATATGTAAGGCTCAGTACCATTTGTTTGCGGTTCTCGTGCTCTCTCTTTTTCCTTTTATTTTTTTGTTTGCATTCATGATTTTGCTCTTGTTCTTGTATCCTTCTATCTCATTGACTTCCATTGTATGAATGGACAAGATCGCCAAAGATGCTTGCAGAGTCGATGGCGTTGGGAAATATTGATAGTTATATCAACAGACCCGTGGAACAGCCTTATTTGAAAGGAAAACACGTAAGTTGTGCTTGTGTTACTGTGCCAAGCACAATCTTTCAAGAAGATGCAGTTGAACCAAAAACTGGAATCAAGTTCCCTGCATTTCTCAAAGATGACTCCAGCCCAGCTACAACGGTATTTTCCCTTCTTGTTTAGGAGCTTCTTATGTCATATAAAGCTCTTCTATGCCTGTACTGGTTGTTCTACAATTGCGACAAGCTTGTGGTGTACCTACCAATACACCGATATACCAGCTGGAATACTCCAGACTAGTTTCTTTGTCAATGTAGAACTAGCAGTGGACATAATTGTACATTGTGTATTATATTGACTTACTCTGTATACAAGACACTTGGTATACTCCAATTGTTCTGTGGAGAATTTACTTGACAGAGTATAGTTTTCATCTTGTTGGTTTTTGATATATTATTGTCCTAACTTCTTGGCGTTGACGACTTCATGTGACAGTTCATTGTTAATTAAATTTACAGGTCCTTGTTGGGATGGGTTTCAAAGGCATGAAAATAATGAAGGTCAAAAATTTGGACCTGTACGCTTTTGGTTTATGTGAGTAAAATATATATTTTTTTAAAAAAAATCGATTCTGTTGCTTGTGTCTATTTGCCAGCAAAAAACTGTTTATCCGATATTCCTCCATTTGTCACTGATGCAGCTTTCTTGTAGATATGCAACCGAATTCTATTTGTGAGAAGCTGGGTTCTAAGTATGCTTCTGTTCCAACCACCACATTGAAGGATCACCCAGATTTCTATAATGATCTTCTTAGGTATGCTCTCCATTGATAAATTACCAATGTTGAATTGTCGTCATAGTTCCTTTTGTGACGATTTTGCTTGGCCTAAGTTCATCGCTTTTTATATTACATTTTAGGAAGTGTATAGGCTTAGCATGCACTAATGTGGCTGCACAAAATTCAGTTGCCTTGTCGAGCAAGGTCCAGGGAGTATAAGGACTGTCCGTTGAGCTGGTTATATGTTACTGCGCTAGGCAATTTCTGGCAGTACTGCATACTTGGCATCAGTTGATATCTTCTCGTCAAGATGTCTGCTTGTATGCATCCATGTCAGCATGTGTGTACGCACATAGGCACACGTGCATGTCTCACACATGTCTATAAGATCAGTAGACATTTTAGGCTTCTGAAAATTTATATAGAATTTGTTTGTTATGGAAATATGATAAGAAACTTCTCGTACATTCTATGTTCCTCTGATGCTAACAAAATTTTTATTACAATTTTCCAGGGAAAACCTTCATATGAGAGTTAGGTTGGTAGTTAACTACAATGGCCTTAGTATTGGTGCAGTGCGAGAGTAAGTAGTGCGATTTTATCGTGCCCACAAAAAATATTTTGCATATTTCTGTTCTCATAAAAAGAATCTATGATCCATTCAATACTGAGTTCGCATTTCTTATATTCCTTGCAGTGTATTCGAGAAGTCACTTGGCCTGCGTTTGCAGAAGGTACTTATTGCTTCAGCTGCTACTTTACTTCTTTTACTAGTCATGCAGACTTACGGGGGGCTTCTGCATTTTATTTCTCCAACAGATGAATCCTAACACGGATTATCATTGCTTGAAGACCTTTGGCTCTTACTTCACTGAAGATATTCCCATACCTGCGGTAAGGTTCAACACAGTATCTGACTATTTGGTGGTCTGTAACTTTTAGACTTGAGTAATTACTGTCAATGTAATTGCAGGGCACAAGGATCGACTTCTGTCAAACATCTGATGGCCAGCTAATAACAGAAAGTAAGTACCTTAGTCCATAGCTGAATCTTTTATTTGTTTCGAGCTGTTCTCTATGTAGCATCGGGTGGATCTTGACCAGAACATTTATGTGCAGTTGATGGCAGACAAATTGGTGCTGTTCAGAGCAAAGACCTTTGCAGTAAGTATATGCTTGCTACGTCAATACTTATAGAAGCTGCTGCACTTTGCACTGTCTCAATTTTGCCACTTGCTTCGCATAGATCAATATTCATAAGTTGCATCTCAAGAAGTAGAGCAACTTTATGATACTGCACGGATCATTGTCTGTAAGTGAGTCTTGTTGTAATTATGAGCAGGGGCTTTCTTTGACATGTACATTGGCGATTCACCCGTCTCATTGGAGACCAAAAAAGATGTTGCCCAGAACGTGGCTGGGCTCATGGGGAGATGCTGAGGAAAGAGGAAAGTAAATGGCAGCCGATCAGAGAATTATTTCATTCTTCTATACAGTAAGGGGAGCACATTTGGGCAGGAAACTAGGCGAGGATCATTGTACGTATAGTGAGAGGGGAAAAAATGCCATGGTTGAGGGCCTCACCCAGATGCTGCCATGTGGCCCCTTGTAATGTATACATGGGAGATTAGCATCTGTCTACCTTGCAAGGGCCTCCATTCCTTTTTCAATTTGGGTGGGCCTTTTGCCATTTCATAGATTTGAGTCACAAGTTGTATACCTGAGGAATTGAGGATGCTTCTCCCATAAAGAAAATACAAGCCTTCAAATCTTTGTTCTTAGGGGTGAGTGGTTTTGCTATGCTTGTCTGCTCTGCTCAATCCAGTTTCATCCGGAACTGCTCAGCTGTTACAGCACAGATGTGGTCACCTCTAACTTAGCAACACAGCAACGAAGAATTCCTTCAGAAGCGGGTTTACGTTTTTACTTTAGTTTTGGTGCTGTTGTACCTTTGACAGCTCGTGCAGCGTGCTCATTTACACGCTTCAAAAGGGTGTGAATCCATCCAAAAAAAGGTTGGAATTCAAACCGGCAGCGATTTCAAGTTGCATTCCTAATTCAGGGATTCAACTTTCAGTTGGAAAACATTTTCGGTATCCAGCGAGAAAACCGAAATTCAGAAATTTCAGAATTTTTTGGCAAATTTCGGTCGAAATATTCAAATATTCAGTTCGGATTCAAGAAATACCACTCGCAACATACCATTCGGTCGAAATTGTAACGCCCACATTTTTGGGAACAGGGACGTTTTACCACCCGCAACAGCCTAGGAGTTCAGTTGCGGATCCAAAGTATATCATACCTGCTCACGAACATTTAAAAGAGGTTAATTTGATTGAAATAAGACCTAATGGTCAATTTGTAATGACAATACGGGTGTTCAAGCCCAAAACTGAACTTACATACAAAAGAGCCGAAGAAAACTCCACAGGAACACTTGAGTGCGGTCGTAACCCTAACACGCAATCTTGACATGCCTTTTCTTCTTCTTGTATCTGTAGGGGGAGACATTATGCAAGCCTGAGTACTCCGACCCCGTACTCAGCAAATCACATGTGGAACCCTATATAACTACTTGCCAGGATTTCCTAAAGAGGGATGTATAGTTGTTTTATTATGAGGTGGATGCACTTTTATTTGCAAACAAACAGGAGTTTAAAACACTTCTCCTTAAGATAAGGGGGTTTTCTGTCATCAGATAAAGTTTCATCATTTCTCAAATTAACAACATCAGAAACACTACTTATGCCTTATTGATGGAATCACCCAATTAACATGACTTCATTAACCGAAGCACGGCAGTATTCGAATACCATTTATTTCACTCTGCAGAGCTGCCCTGCTTTACCCACAAGATCTCTTAGTACCACGTCTGGTCTTTAGAAAACAAGGCTTTTCACTGCTCAATTCTTTTATAGCCTCCACCTAGTAGGCCTCCCAATAAGCTCAGGCAACTCCTGACTTATCTTAGCCTACTATTGTGCGGCTCACATAACACATAATCGAAACTCAATTCGATTGATCGATTGTTCACATAAAATAACCAACCTCCATACGTACGCTTAACCCCTCCCGTATGGACTCGCACTGACCTTCCTCTGCTGACTTTGTAGAGGTTCAATCGAAATTGAGCAGTTACTAAATCAGGGTTGACGTGTCAACACTTGTGGTTGGGCGATCACTATGTTCTTTACTTGGCACAAGGTTCTTGTCCTTACATTTTCCCACTTATGCACCAACCCCAAACTTCTGCTGAGCTCAACAGCTCCAGCTACCACCAATCCAACCAGCTTCTACCCTGGAATAAGCGGTAGGTCTAATCCGGTTAACCGAAGCCCCACCAGCCTCTCTATCCCAGGTCCCATCCTAGGGTTAGGTCGTGGGATGGAATCATCTATGTGAAGACCCCACATTGGACCCTCCCCCTAGTTTTCCCAAGGTAAAGCCGTGGGTCAAAACCCACTCCTGACTTTCCCCTCGGTTCTCCCAAGGTAAAGCCGTGGCTGAAATCACTTACGTGATGACCCCACTCCAGACTTTCCCCTTGGTGCAAGTTTTTCAACTCTAATGGCCAGCAGCCAAAGTCACTTAATAGTACAAAATGTCATGTGATATGATCTATTAATCCATAATGCAATAATTCATAATTACTAAGGTTGTCAAGGTGAATATGACCATCAATCAAGACAGGACATTTTTCAGTGGTAGGAATAACTAAATAGCATGACATTCTAAACATTTTATTTTAAGCAATTATCATTTCATAATTATCAATAATGAAAATAATTAAGTAAATAATGTAAATTTCATGGGATTCTATATGATCAAAAACATGTGACTTGCCTCCTTTCTGTTGCTCTTGATCCTCTTGACCGGCTTCAATCTTTCTTTGTTTGTCTTTGCAGTTCTTCAGTTGACCAATTCACTCGGTCCGTTTACTAACACGGAAAACGAACACACACATGAATTCCTGCTTTGCGAGATGCAAGCTGGGAACAAAATGCAAATAAACAATAAAAAGACATAAAGAGGGATTATGAGGCGATTAAGGTTCAAGTAACGAACAATATGACTCAATGAAATTAAGACTAGGATTCATGGATTTGAGATGGCCGAGGTTGTATATGTGATGAACGAATTTTTGGCGAATGGCCGGAGATGTGGACGGCGTCGATTCTTAAGAATAAGATATTCGTTGAGGTTGTTTAGGCTTTCCTAGAATTGAAAGTGGTAGTGTGAAGTTGGGAAGTGTAGATGGACTCAGGGAGATAAAGTGAATCTATGTGTTAGCAAGGTTTCAATGAACAAAGGAGTTTGGATTTATTTGAAACTGGACTTGACAGAGTGGAGGATTCTAAACTTATAAAATTTGGTTTTAAAGGAATGTAAGTCAAAAGTGGGCTTATAATATTAAACTAATCAAAATGATACGTTTTTGGTATTTTTAGCACTTATAGGGTCTTGAATTTATGAAATTAAATTTTGGCACAATGGTGGAATTCATATTTATTTAAAATTGATTATCGTAAAAGGTGAAATTTGAATTAATAAAATTTGTATTTGAAGCAATGGAGATCAAATTTGTATTCAGAGTATTGATCTGGTCAAGATGGTGTATTAGGGTATTTTTGGAATTGTAGGGTTTTGAATTTACAAAATTAAAACTTGAGTGGAACGATGTAATTCAAATTTATAAAAATTTGAATTTGAACATATGGGAGTTAAATTTGATTTCAAGGTATCAAATTGATCAAAATGGTGGATTTTGGATTTTTCCAGATTTTTCTGAGATTTTTATTGATTTTTCTAAATTCGGATGAACAGTGCGCTACAGTAGCTACAGTGTTGGGTGGCCGAAGTGAGCAGGCGCTTACTGGGTTTTTAAACCCCCGCGGCGGAATGGGCCGCCTTCCTCGCCCAATGGCGCGAGAACGGCCCAGCTCTGGCGCGCCACCGATGGGCGACACGCGGCAACACCGGTGTCTTGACGCGCTGAGAAGCGAGCTACGGATGGAAAAGCAACAGCGCCTGCGTGGGTGGGATGCGACCACGTCGCCCTCTTCCCGGTCATCTTCTTCCTCTACCGCTTCCTTCCTCGCAGCAGAAAGCGGTGGCTACCGATGAGTCGGCGCCGATAGGGCATTCCAGGAGAAAGTGATTGTACCGAGATGAGCAACTTAAGCTTGGGGTTCCATTTTGGCACTTTGGAGGACGGGTGGGTGAACGGAGGTGGTTAACGGCAACCGGGAAGATGACGGCCTTCACGGCGACGCCATGAAGTCCCGATGGTTCTCCGGCCAATTGGGAAGTGGTTTAACCATCTAGAGGCACTCAGGAAGATCCTAGTGGTGGCGGTTTGTACTGGGAAGGCTCACAGTGAGCTGGCCACGATGAGGTACTAAGGTCGGGTGGCGGCTTTCGCCAGCAGAGAAGAAAGGGGCTTGGGGAGCTATGGCGTGGCTTCAGTTGCATTACTGGGTTCATGAGGAAGCTACAGGAGTGAGCAATTGAGAAGCAATCAACTACATAGCTTGAATCGAAATTTGACTCACTTTGGAGCTCCTCGGTGATTGCCGGAGATGGAGACGATGAGAGACCAATTGGGCGGGTCTGGGGCTTCACTGAGTTGTGTGAGGGAGGTTGGAGGGGCCTTGGGCTTCTATGGGAGTCCGGAGTTGATGCGGCGCCGAGAGAGGAAGAGAGACCATGGCGGCAGCGGTTCTGTAGAGGCCAAGAAGGCCCACGGTTTGACGCGAGCGTGTGGTTGTGAAGGAGCTGCGGTCACAAGGGGTCCGAGCCGCGCCAAGTCATCGGTGAGGAGAAAACGCGAGAAGGCACAGGTGTGCGGCGGTGGGGCGAACGCAGCGAGACGACAGCGTCTGCGAAGGAGCGGGTGGTGGCGGTGGCGGGTGGGACCAGTGACCGGGCGACGTCGCGTGAGGCGATGGCGCCGAGATTTTGCGGAGGGAGGAGACGCGTCGTCGGCGGTTCGAGGAACGCCAGAAAAGCGCGCGCGCGAGGCGCAGAGAAGGAAGAAAGCGAACGCCGAAAATGGAATGCGATTTCGGAAATTTCCAAATTGGGAAAGAAATCAAATTAAATCCAAATTTCAGAAAAATTTCAAAATTTTGGGTGTTTCAATTGCCAGCGCCGCCTCCTCCTCGCCGGTGCCGCTGCATCCTCGCCACACCATCACCTCCCCTCGCCGACACTGCCCCCGCGCAGCCTGCAGCTGGCGTCACTGATTGTTCCAGAGGATGTGATCATGCTATCATTCTGTAGACCTGCTCTAGAAAGCATGAAATGTTTTTATAATTCATTCAACGTCAAGATAACCTGAAGACCAAGTTCGCTAGTAAATTTGGTACCCAACAACTAAAATGCTCACAGTAGTAATTTCTTGTCAACTCCTGTGCATTAGCCGTATCATTGGCATTGGCCAGTTTAATTTAACTTGTGCCCATCACATGAGCTTACTTGTCGATTTCAAGGATAGATGCGGTTTCTAAGCAATGCATGCAGTTTTGCTTTTGGCAGACTTTCTTTCTTGCTTGTATGTTTTCGTGTTGAGAATGACATGAGTTATATCTTGTTAAATGTTTTAGAGTAAAATACACCGGTGGTCCATAACCTTGCCATGTTAGTTCATTTAGGTCCATAAACTTTGAAACTGCAGATTCATATACCTAAGTGGGTTACAAAAGGTCCCAAGGATGATTCACTGGCTTGACCACTAATGTGTAGGCTTGATGGATGCCAGCATAGCATGGGGGTCATGTGCGTCTCCACTACTCGCTCTCTTTGTCTCCTTCGCCACCATGCCCGCCTCTCATCTCCCCCACCACCGCTTCTGCCCCCACCCCCTAGCTGCCCCACCTCCGCTATAATTTTGAACCACTGCTCGCCTACCTCTCCTCCTCCACTGTCGCATCTCTCTCGTCACTGTCCCTGTCGGCCTCCGTGCTGGCACATAGCGCTGGCGATGATGACCAAATCAGGCAGTTGGAGATGAGAAATCTGACTGTTGCACCTCCATAGCACCACTCAGATCCGGTCGGCCACCGGGGAGGAGGAAAACAATGGCAGAGGGGGTTGGGGATAGGCGGATCCAGCAACAGCGGCGACGGGGATGCTGACGTGGAGGAAGACGATCTATCGTCGGGGAGGAGAAAGAGGGTGGCAGAGGGATCAAGGATGGGCGGATCCGGCAATAGGGATATTGGCATAGAGGAAGACGATTGGCCGCCGGGGAGGAAGAAGATGGTGGTGGAGGGATTGGGGAAGGCGGATCCAGCGACAGCGGCAACATGGATGCTGGCATGGAGGAAGACGACCCCCACCGGGGGAGAGAAAGACAGTGGCGGAGGGGTCAGGGGTAGTCAGATCCGACGATAACAGCGACGGGGATGCCGATGTGGAGGAACATGAGGTGAGAAAATACAAAGGATCCCAACTACAGGGGGTTAAATGTCAATTTTATCTCCCACTCGACTGGTCACGTGAGATGTATGTGTCCCCTATGCCATGCTAGCATCGATCAAGTTTACACGTCAGCAGTCAAGCCAGTGAATCGTCTTTGGGACCTGCAGTGACCCACTTAAATAAGTTTAGGTACATGAATTTGCAGTTTTAAAGTTTAGGGACCTAAGTGATTCAACTTGACAAGTTTAGAGATCTAAAGTGTATTTTACTCAATGTTTTATGTGGAGTCAAGTATCCATATTCGATAATTTGAATTGATTTAACATGACTGCTTAGTAGGTGAACACTCATGGTTTTCGGCATGTAAAGATTTATTTGTTATGGAAAGATAGTTGGCATTGTCGGTAGCACTACTGCCTGATAGACTGATGCTACTCGCCATCAACTTTAGTGACATGAAATGGTATTTCTATTATATGACAACTTATTTAACCTGAAGCAGAATTTGTCGTGTCGCGTAAACATGATCATGTGTGTTTAGCACGTAAGTGGAGGCACAGGATCAAACAGACAAAACAACCGTCTTTTCACATGCATTTGTTGGCCAGCTGGCAAAATATTGTTGATCTGCATCATTAGGTATTTAGATACCTGTCTACTCGTCGATTCCTGGCAACTTAAAAACTTTTTTCATTTCTTATAGCTGCCTGGAAACATGTTCATCTCTGTCCAGTGTTTACTGATAGATGATCCTGTAGGCATGTCCTAATGAGAGAAATCGTATTTCATTCAGCTGACCTATTTTAATTTTTACCTATGAATGGAGAGGAAGTATCCAAATTCTACAATAGCAAGTCTAGTTCTTTGGCAAATGCAATGGATGTCTTTTCTTCTACACCTGCTGCCCTTCAACCTCGGCTAATCACAGTTAAGATGAGATCTGTTCCGATGGTTTGTCTGCAGGATGTGGCAGATTCGACTGCTGTGGTTTCTCCTAGCGAAAAGCGTAGGAAGAATTAGCAAAACCTGTGTAATGACATTTTCATCTGTCACAACTTCAACCACTGGTGTGTGGCGATCCATAATATTACCGAAAGGTAATAACACTGGTCAACAGATTATTTTCATCTATCACAACTCCAACCACTGGTGTGTGGCGATCCGTGATACTACCGAGGGGTAATAACACTAGTCAACGGATTATTACTCATTTGTTCGGCAGAACACCAGCTGCCCTTCAACCTCAGCTGATCACAGTTCAGATGAGATATGTTCCGATGGTTGGTCCGCAGGATGTAGCAGATTCGACTGCTGTGGTTTCTTCTAGTGAAAAGCGTAGGAATAATTAGCAAAACCTATGTAATAACATTGTTAGATCATATGGTGGTCATGATTAAAAGTGATGATAAATAATTGACATTTAGATTGATTTGAAATTTGTTTGCGAAAGTTTCGATCGATCGCAGTCAAAGGTTTTGAATCCGAGTGATCCCGTTTAGTTCTGAGTTGCTCCGAGTGGTTGCGAGTGGTTTTCGTTGGCTCCTAGTGGTTTTGGCCTGCTTCGAGTAGTTTTGAGTGGTTTTGATCTGCTCCGAGTGATTTTAGTTGCTTCGAGCAGTTTTGGACTGCTCTGAGTAGCATCAGATGGTTTTCGAGTAAGCACTAGAGGGTCGAACTGCGTTCGAGTACCACCGGAAGATTGGACGGTCGAGTGGCGTGATCAAAGATTCAAATGACGAATCGGTCAAAGCTACATGTTTTATTTGTACAGCCAAAGTTACAGTTGAACCCTTAGGATGTAAGAAATCACCAAGAACAGAAGAAATCTCCACCAGATTTGGAGATCGAATGAGCGGTTTTGAAGTTTTTAGTGGAGAGGAGAGAGATGAGAGCGCACGATCACGGACGGCAGTTGGAGTCGGAGCTTCTAGAGGAGAGTGGGGGTTCACGGGTTAAAAGCCCTGATTTTTTACGGTTATGGTCCGCTGCCCACATAGACATGCGGAAGTACCGCAAAAACAACAGAGGTAGTTCCGGGATGTGGAAGTACAGCGAAAACAACAGCGGTAGTTCCGATATTTCTGGAACTTCAAGGAACAGGACTTGGATCATAAAAATATGCAAATGATCCCTAGTTTTGCACTCAACTAAAATCATTTAGGATCATTATGCATTAAATATAACCTTGAAATATAGCAATATAGGCATAGAGATTTTAGCAAAAGATAGGAGAAAAACACTTTTTCATCTAATGCAACCTATACAAGGCTAGGGGATAAATATATCAAATATAAATACTTGTTGCCGAGAAGGCATTGGTTCATAATATGACATGATCATCCTCAAGCTTGGTTTTCATTGTGCATACGATGAAATTCACCTCTTTTTGAATAAGTCAAGCCTCCAGTACCTCTCCAAGTACCTATTAAGTTTTTAAGCGTATTTTGGTATCCAAAACTTGGTTGGGTCCAAGAATGTTAGTCACAATAGATTTGGGCACCCAAATAGCCCTAACATTGAACTTTTGCGAATTAACATTTTTAGCAAACACATTGCCATATTTATCTTTCCTAAGCAAATAATATTCATTAATAAGAGATGGCTTAGAAATGGTACATTTAAGACAATCCTTACTTACATGTCCCTTTTCTCGGTAATTGTAGCAAGTTTGGCAATTGTTACCCCTTTTTATCTTCTTACCTTGCTCATTGCCGGTTTGCCTCTTCATTAATGGATTTTTCTTGTTTTTCACCTTGTTGGGGGCACTTAGAGGCAGAGTGACTCGTCTCATTGCAACCATGGCACTTGACGTATTTCTTCATGTGTCTTGCATTATGCCTTATCTTGCTATTCTCCCTTTTGGAGATGAAACCAACACCTCTCTTGTCATTTGACGATCTTTGACTTCTTAATATTTTGTCAAGCGAGGCTTTCCCTTTGTAGCTTTTCTTCAAGTCATTTCTCAATCATTTGCAAACCTGAGTCACATGCTACAAGGATTATTTATGGGCTTCAACCATTTGTAAAACACATTTGCAAACATAAGCCTCATACAACAAAGAATGAAAACATGGACTTCAAGCACTTGCAAGACACATTTGCAATACATATTCCCATGTTACAAGGATTTCTCATATAAGCTTCAACTATTTGCAAAAACACATTCGCAAATACAAGCATCATGCCAAGATGAGCTAGAGCAAGTGAGATTGAACTATCAACACATAATGAGACTTAAACTACTAGGCATAACCACTCTTAATAATACGGCAACATATACTGGCAATTCGGCCTTTCAACCAAACACCAAGATCGGTAAAAGACTAGCAACACATCGTTAGCCCTAGCTAGTCATACATTTGCCTTAGGTCATTGTTTTGATATGCATCAACTCATGATGCAACCTTTTCTTCAACTCCATCAACACATGATCATCTCCTCTTAGACACGCATCAACTCATGATGCATCTTTCGCATGTGGACCAGATTTGCAGGTCACCGAGCGTGGCGACATGTCCTCTGCTGGTTGGTGTTGAGGAAGAATCATCATGGTCTCACCGCCCAGGTTCACCGCAACGCCTAATCGAAACACTTGCCGACCACCGCGGCGCATACTCTATCGCCGGAGTTGGCGAAGAAGCTGCTGCGCCCGCTTGGCGACCACCAGATTGCGCGTGTTGACTGCTCCACCATCTAGATCAGGGGAGAGAATGACAGGGAGAGAGATGAGGATGAGGACGTGTGAGAGGATAAGAGAACGTATGTGGGCACTGCGTGTACTGTGCTTCTAACATTTCTCTCTCCAATTACCTGGTTAAACAAAGGTAAAAAGCAAAAAAAAAAGAATTTTTGGCATAGATCTCGATAAACCAATGGACGGTTTAGATTGTTGGTGCATACAAACCTAGGTTCATATTCTTCTCTTTATCTATTCCTCTTCTTAATAAATACCTATTTTCTCCTAGGTATTCTTGTTTTTCCCACTGCGATTTGCAATTTTATGTTTTTCAATTCTACAATTTTATCCTCAAAGTATCGTGTTTGTTTGGTCCTCTATAAACATTAACTTCAAATCTGTACGAAGTCATATTACTTTTAGGACCGATATTCTTTTGCCGACGCAGTAACCCGCCAGTTACCGCTGATTTCTGTTTATCCCTGGTCCAACCATCTTCACTGCCATGAATTCGTCTCCATTTCCTCACTCGCCCCACCCTGTTCTACCATCTCCATTGCCATGACTCCTCTGAGCCCTGATCCGTACATATCCAGGCCCCTATTTGAGTTTCAGTACTTGAGTTCACGGGCGTTGCATTGCCCTGCCCGTCCTCTTTGGCCCACTCATCCATCAATCATCGCAGGGCAGGCAGGACACTCGCGGGTACTTCTGATCCCCGCTACTGTTCCCGCTGCAACTTCGCATCATTTGCACCTTCCTGACATGCTGCGGACAATGTCCGCATGGGCTCGTCGACATCCGCACAGTACAAGCACATGGCAATGCCAGTTAAGGGGAAATAGAAGAAGAGTAAATTTAAGTCGGTCGATTGGTTCGCTCACCAATTTTACTTGCTCATAACATGACACCATATGTAATGGCATTACAAAGTCGGTGGCGACGGAAATGCAGAAATGCGACTCTGCTAGTTTATCAACGCGAAAACCGCCTAATCAGTACATTTCCCATCATTCCAACCCCAGTAAGTCACACAAACGAGATCCAAGAACAAGAGATCCAAGAACATCCCCTAGGTTAGACAAAAAAAAAAGAGGGAAAAAAAAGAGTACATAGATTTTTTACAGTAAAGAACACCACCCCTTCAGAGTACATATTTGGACAAAATGTGAGTTCACTAGTGGACTAGCTGCAGCTGCCGGCTGAATTCCCAGAGCAGCAGATGACGACTTCTGCAGTTCTACTCTGTGTTCTGCGAAATGACCTCGCCGAACTTCAGGAACAGCTCTGCATCCGACGTGCTTGATGAATTGGCGCAGGAAAGCACACTGGTGCCTCTCAAGCTGACATACTCGTTGATGTAGCTCGGGACAGTCGGTGGCTGTGGCAAGGCCAGTGGTTGCGCGGACTTTGGTGGCGGGTCAGGATGTACTAGACAGTCCAGGACACGCACAACCTCGTGCATTGTCGGTCGATCAGACGGTTGTCTCTTTGTGCAAAGGAGCGCCAACTGGAACATCTTCTTGACCTCGCCAAGATCTTTGCATGTGTCTGCGATGTCTGGGTCGACTGTCTCCATGACTGCATTGTTTGCCGTCTTTGATAGGATCTGCATTACAACAGTACAGAAGAATGGTAACATGATCTGTACACACAATAGCAAGGAAACGCAACGAATGTGAGATCTGTTTCGAAGCAATTACAGAAACAAGAATAAACTTTCCCAGTGGGGCGTATAATTTTAGGAATGGATAAATACTGGAACTGAAATTTATCCTATTTATCACCAGCACTGTTGTGGCCGGTAGTTGAGTACGGTTCTGAAGACCGAGGATAGGGCAATCACCATCATCTAACCGTCGGTAGGTCTCTTCCCTGATAAGGTAGAGATGCTCTGAGACTTATTTTGAAAACGTTTGTTTATTCATTTGCTTGATTATGAATGACGCGGCTTCTCTCTTTATATAGATAAGGTTAACCCCTGCGGCTTCTCTCTTTATATAGATAAAGTTAACCCCTAACAATATAAAAACTAACACAATCGAATGCAACTAATCAACTAAAGATAATATCATATCCATACTATCTAAATATTAAGATATCTATTCCTAATATACAGATATGTATCTATTCCTAATATAAAGATATCTATCTGATTATTCCTAATAAGATACGCGCACAACTATTCCTAATAAATCTGCTACGGTGTGCGCGGATACTGTTCACGTGATCAGTGCACGTGGTGTTGTTTGTTTGATTGTCGTAGTGCCTCGTCAAATGGCCATAACATTGCACCCCCTCACGGCGAGATAGCTCATCCTCGAGCTGTCAGGTGACGGTCCTGGTTAAAGTCCTTCGTAACCCCATGTTGACAAGAGCCTGTGATGTCACGCAGTGAAACCCCGTTGCACAACAGCGAGGATACTAACCCTCTAGCGTTGGTTGATATTGTAGGAGTCGTCGGCGATAAGGGCAAACGTCGTAGGATAGCAAGTTCCTTCTTGCCCCGAGATGCAATGGTTGTAAGAGATGCGACGATGTCGCTGACTCCCATGTGACAGCCGTTGCGCTCCGCATCTTCGAAGGCACGGTGTCAGCCAGCCGCATAGAGAAGACCGTCGCTGAACAGCGGCAACCTTCCTCCTTGGCGAAGGCACTAGAGGTGCAGCCAAAGATAACGAAGCCCGAAGAGAAGTTATCGTTGGTGAAGGCGATAACAGGATCAACGCCGATGACGGTGATGGCAGCGCCGCTATTGCAGTGGCAGACGTTACCTCTTGTGGCTCCTCTATCTTGGACATGGTCACAACTGGCGTCGATGGCAACTCAGAAAACGTAGCAACATGCTACACCTTCTCCTCCATCTTGCCCATAAACTCTTCCATCCAGGCCATCAAGTTGGCACAGATCTCAGCGGATAACTTGGCATCAGAAGCCACGGTAGTTGGCTCGGTGGAGACTTGACATGTGGGTAGAGACGGCGCGATGGTGGTGGCAAAACAAAAGTTGACGTGTTTACCAAAACTTGGCCATGTCTGCACCCCGAGCGCACACTCCAGCTACCGGTACCATAGGGTAGCATTCCCCGTCAAGTGGTGCGATGCCCAGGCACTCCTCTTTCTCCATCGTCCGCTTCTCCTTGAAGAATTGCTCAAAGCGATTCAACCAAGATTACAGATCTTGCTGTCGAAGGTCGAAAGCGCTAGGTAGTGGAATCGTGAAGCTCGAGCCTTCGTACGATCGAAACCCCTGCTGCTTGCCATGGATGGCCGAGCAGCAATTGGCTCTGATACCCAAATATTGTGATCGGTGGTTGAGTACGGGTCCGAAGACCGGGGATAGGGCACTCGTTCTCATCTAACCGCCAACAGAACTCTTTCTTGATGAGGTAGAGAGGCTCTGAAGCTTATTTGAATAACTTTTGTTTATTCATTTGCTTGATTATGAATAGTGCGGCATCTCTTTATATAGATGAGTTTAACCCCTAACACTATGGAAACTAACACAATTTAATGTAACTAATTAACTAAAAATAATATCATATCCATACTATCTAAATATTAAGATATCTATTCCTAATACAAACAAAGATATGCATATATTTATTCCTAATATAAAGATATTTAATTATTCCTAATACGAAGATACGCGCACAACTATTCCTAATAAGTCTGCTACAGTGCGCATGGCGCTGTTCATGTGAACAGTACACATGGTGCTATTTGCCTGATTGCTACAGTGTCTCACCAGATCATAGGCTATAACAAGCACCACTACTGCCTTCAAGGGCGATGTTTTATCATACAAATCTGATCTGAATCAGGCGAGCTAAATGGTAAACGAAGGTGTAAAAGTAAAGCTGCAAGGTAGAGGAACTAATTCTCGCAAAAAAAATGTAGAACTAGTGATGATTTCTGTGATACTGTCATTTGTAGCTTTCCATCTACATGATTGATGACAGGGGGACAAAAATGGCAGGCTTTAGGGGATGGAACACTGCAACTTATAATGGAGCATTCATTAGCCATATACAATGGATCAGTCCACCACAGGTCCACAGTGCAGATAGATCTATTCACGCTAAGTTTCATGTTGTTGGTCCCCTAGTAGGAACACAAACCTAATGGGCATCATTCAGCAATTATTGAGCACAACCAGAATCCAAAGCAAAATAAGCTGATGAAAATGACACGCTTACTGAAGAATTGCAAGAGAGAGAAACATAGTTACCAAGTGATGGAGATTGCACTCGTTGTCCACTGGCTTTTTGCCAGTCAGCAGCTCGAGCAGAACAATGCCATAGCTGTAGACATCAGACTTCTCATTGAGCCGGGAGGTGCGCGCATACTCAGGATCAATATAGCCAATAGTACCCATGACATAGGTCGACGTGTGAGTTTTTGAAACACACAAACTCTTAGCGATGCCAAAGTCTGTAAGATGTGCTTCATAATCTTTGTCAAGGAGGATATTCTTCGATTTTACATCCCTGTGGATTATTCGCGGACTGCAGTCATGGTGAAGATAAGCAAGGCCTTGAGCGGCACCAAGAGCAATTCGAAGGCGAGTCTCCCAATCTAGTTTTTTCTTCTTGGATGGACCTTCTAGAATAAAAAAGAATTACCATTATAGTATGGTATAGTAATTTCATCCAACTATTTGCTATCAATAAATAAGCAAATCTGCAATGTGTCCAAACATCAACTATTTGAGAGTGACCGGTTGTTGCTTTGTGACAGATGAACAAACAAAGACTACCAAAATTAAAACAAGCATGTAAGTGCTAGCTACTGATCACTGTTACACTACTAAACTATTCTCAGCATTCCTAGACAAAAAAACTGTCATAATGAGCTGGCAGTCTGCACTTACCATGTAAAACATCCCAGAGGCTGCCATTTTCCATGTAGTCATAGAAGAGAAGATTCCCAACAGGTGATAGGGAGTACCCTTGAAGGCTGACTAGATTCCGGTGTTTGATGCTACCAACAGTCTCAAGCTCAGTCTCAAATTCTTTCAGGCTTTGCGGGTAGTGGGCATACAGCTTTTTTATTGCCACTGGTTTGCTGTTCTTCAGCAAACATTTGTAAACCGTGCTTGATGCCCCATACCCAATGATGTACTTCTCACTCAAGTTTTCAGTCATCCTCATGATGTCCTCGTATACATGAAGGGCCATGTTCATATGAAGGATCACCAGCTTGGGGGGGACATTGCTCACTGCAACAACATAAATATCTATTACAACATATTTATACTATTCTAGCATCAACTATCAGTGATCAGTTACAAAAGTGAACTATTGGTCAAGGTAACCTCACATAATATTATACTTCAATAAAAAATACATTAATCACTCAACATGACTTGTATGACAACATAAAACTTGCCAAGAAGGTAAATAATTGATTTATTGAAACAACAGATTCAGAACTCATGCAGATGCATTACCTGGTTTGCTTACAGAGACATCTTTGAGAATAGGAGGACTGTGTGGCCTGCAAACAGCTACTAAGATCATCAGGAGGATAACAAGCCCTCCCACAGCAATGCCAAGTATTGCAGCCTTTGAGATTGGTGCTGCATAGAAAATCCAGGAGAAAAAAGGGTGATGGTATATTAGATGTGAAGCAAGTTTACTTGAAAGCAACTGATGAATGAAGCACTGTTTTTACATTTCTCTTGGTGGCTGAAGGAACGGCATGAAGAACCAAGCCAATATCCACAAAGTCCAGGATTACCCAAGAAGCTGAAGAAAGGACCAGATCGTTAGACTACTATTTCTAAGTCCGATCAATAGGATAGAATAGTGATGGAAATGATGGAGCACACTACCTGTCAGGCGAAAACCGTGAGAAGTTGTTGTCAGTAGGGACAATACCAGCCAAATTATTGTATGATACATTTCTGTTCACGAATACAAGATAATGTCAAGAAAACCAAACATTCGCACATGCTTAAAAAATTTTCTGGCTGTTAACTTACAAAACATTGAGGCTGAAGCAGTTTATCAGTGAAGAAACATCCCCAGTTATATTGTTATTTTCCAGTTTTCTGCAGGAGCGAATAATACACAGATGAATCAGAAGTCAATTGGAGAATACCTTCTGAACCTTCCACCAAGCTTACAGAATAAAAAAAGTGACATGAAAAGATATAACTCACAGCAATATCAGATTTTGCAGCATTCCAAGTTCTTGAGGAATCAGACCGCCAAGGTGGTTATCGGACAAATCACTGAAAAAATAACGCCCCAAGTTAATTCAATATAGCATCCTAGGAACTAATCGGTAAAAGGATTCACGATTAGATCACCGGGTACTTACATCTCCATGATACTCCTCAAGTTCCCAAACTCCGCGGGGATGAATCCAACAAGACCATTTTTGCTCAAGTTACTAGAGAAACAAGCTCCACGATGTCACCACATGATGCTGGAAACATACCAAAAAATGGTAATGCCAAAAACTTACAGTCTTAATAGATGCTCCAAGCTGCCAATGGCTGATGGAATTGGACCAGTAATCACGTTACAGGATAAATCCCTGATACATGTATCTTCATTATATATGCCATAGCACAAAATGAATATTCTCGAGAATTGATGAGTTAATGAAACTTACAAGGTGTCCAAATTGTTGATTCTTGACAGCTCAATAGGAATAGTGCCACTTAGATAATTTGATGACAGATTCCTGAAAAACAGATGAATGTCACTAACCACATGGCAAACAAGGGTGCAGATCGGTATGAATATTGACCAATATTTTAAAATAGAACCAGAAAAATTCTTTCAACTTTATTACTGCGCAATTTACGGTTTAAAACACATTATAACTTACAAATAAGTCATGCTCTCAAGTTTACACAACGAACGAGGAATGGTCCCATTTAACTTGTTGTCGTAAGCATTGCTGTACAGGAAAATCAGAACATTACATGTGTATTGTGACACTGCACATGACACAAGAATTTTAGAAAGAAGCCATGCTTACAAGCTATTGAGATTCACACATGAACTTATATTGTCAGGAATTGGTCCTTCTAGGTTGTTGTTTGCAAGATTCCTGTGAAACAAGAGTAAAATTAACTGCTTGTTTTATTAACACACTTGGGACATCATAACAGATATTAAAGGGTGCCTTAAAAGTACTTACAAGTCAAACAAGCCAGTAAGCTTTCCAAGCTCTGGCGGAATGGACCCACTAAGTTCATTATCATTAAGTTCTCTGAATTTAGATATTTTGTTAACAAAAATAGAATGCAAGTAAATTAATTTGAATATCCAAAATTGACAGAAATATTTGCACTTACAGGTAATGAAGTGTTGACATATTACCAAGCTCTGGTGGTATTGGCCCTGTTAGCCGATTGCCTTGCATGTATCTATAGGCACAAGATGTATGATGTTAGTGACTCAGATATATTCCAACCTAAAACTTTCACAGAGGTGAATTATCTATCAGGTAAATCCTAAGCAGCTTGAACCATATATTGGGGGAAAAGAAAACATACAACTTCTCGGTGTATGTCAAGTTTCCTAGTATCGATGGTATAGGACCAGATAACTGGTTGTAACTCAGATCTCTGAAACGGTAAAAGGTCATAGCAATTATCAATGTTGCACCAACAGCAATGAGGCAATGCCGCCACCTTTACTGATCAACCTATAATGTAGTAAATTCAACTTTCATCATTGGACTTACAGTACTGCAAGCGCCTGCATGAGACCAATAACTGATGGAATAGGACCAGTGAACCTGTTCCCTTGCAAGGACCTGATAGAGAACATATGCATAATTTTGCAGATTAGTGTTTACTCTGTCGAGCATGTAAGTTACGTAGATTCATTTAATTTAAAATAACCACCACATACAGTGTAGCGACTTGTAGGAAACCAATGTTGAACGGGATTGATCCAGTGAGCTGATTGTAAGACAAATCCCTACCATTACAAAATGTTAGGAACGCTTCACAAACTGAGATAAAATATTACAAGTCAGAGGTCAAGAATATAAATACATACAATACTTGAAAACTCGTACAGTTCCCAATGGTCTCTGGTATCACCCCAGTCAAGCTATTGTTCTTCACATCACTGGTCAAAGTGATGGTAAAGTTAGAACCCGATAGAGGATACACAACACATTGTGGTGACAAAATGTGGTAGGCAGCATACTTACAAGTACCAAAGGCCGGTCAACTGGCACATATCCGGGGAGAGGCTTCCTTCTAAATTGTTGCCACGCAATCCCCTACGGATATGATCAATTCAGCCACAAAACATTAAAAAAAAGACTATAGCACTTCACAATACCCCATGTGCATAAAATGGTGGCGTCTTACCATTGTAAACATACTAATAATGCAACTACAGTAGGAGCACTAGTACACAATCTTATAACTGGCAACAGAAAGTTAAGGATGACTTACAAGTATTGGAGAACCTCGTTCCAATATATTAGTCTTGGTATCTCCCCAGTCAGCTTGTTTTCAGCCAAGTCCCTAAGGTGCACATCACGTTAGAATTTCACAACAACCTTAATTAGATCCACGATATCAGAATCATGTTGCAACTTACAAAATCTTCAAATTTGGGAGCTGCGAGAGCGTTGATGGGATTGCGCCAATCAGCTGGTTGTTTTTCAATATCCTAGAGAATTACAAACACGGGCACACAATCAGCAGTAACTTCCAAAGGATTTGTTTACTAAATGCATTTCAGCAGGAACAGGCCTTACAAGCTCTCAAGGTGCTTCAGCTTCGATACCGAGAAAGGTATGTCCCCACCCAAGTTATTGAAGGACAAATCCCTAAGCCAAGAACAAAAGTTAGAGCACGCATTATTTCCAAAACCTAAACATCATTGTAGAGTCCACTCACAGCGTTCTAAGCGACGAACAATCGCCAATCTCATCAGGGATCTGCCCGGACAGCCCATTCGACTTCAAATCACTACATGTGTACATACCCAAATACACAAGTTAACGCAAGCCAAGCACCAGGAAGCTACATTCCAATCAACCACACAGGGCAGCAGGTTAAACAAGACATCATCCGTACATTGAGACTAGGCTCTTCAAGCTGCCGACGGCCGGAGAGATCTCGCCCTCGAGGTTGAGCCCGGAGAGGTTGCTGCATTGCATCAACACGCCGCGTCAGTGACCGAACATTGCGGTCAGTAGGCAAAAGAGTAAACTTTTAACGGACGCTCTTCTTCTTACAGCGCGGCGACGACGAACGTGACGTTGTCGCAGAGGACGCCGCGCCACGAGCAGTAGTCGTCGCCGGCCCAATCGTACAGTAAGTTGTCGACATTGCGGAAGGACTTCTTGATCTCCAGCAGCGTCGACCCTGGATGTAATGCAACCCAGCCACATTAGCACAAGAAAATGGCAACACAAAACAGATTCAGGATCAGTACAATCTCAAGAGATGATTTGATCCCATAAACAAATCAACCAAAAGGGAGTTGGTCACGATGCTAACAATGATTTTCCTTAAGTCTTCAAGGCAAGAAAACTTACTGAGTTCAAGAACATCGGATTTGAAAAGCATAAAAAAAACAGTACAGTGCTTAAGCAAAAGGTCATTATGCTCATTAGATTGGGAAAACCCACAGTGGCAGCAAAAATGGGCACAAAAAGAAAATGAAATCAAGCCTCCATCTTTGAATAGCTGAACAAAGAGTGCAAGATTTAATGTCCAAACCATTTCTTGGCATCAACAACGTTTGCTCCTATTAGTAACAGAACAATGATAAGGCAGAGCAGTGGCACTTGTGAAACAAAACAGAACACAACAGAAGGGAGAAAATCTCACATTTTGAAACATTGGTGGACTAGCTAGGGGCTGCTAGAACAAGATGTCAAGAACTGTCTCCCAGAGAGGGGAGAAGGCAGGAGAAGATAGGAGGGGCACACCACACAAGGATTAGTTTAGTGTTAGCCTTCACTTACGGCAATATAAAAAAGGGAATGGAGCACTAGAGGATCACCATGCCTCCAAAAGCGCGTACTTGCAGCAGTAATAAAATACTAATCCTAACAGACCAATCATCCCCCTGAATCTTTGCTCCCCGGTACACAAACCAAACAACACCCAGAGAACCAAAAACGAAACCTAGAGCACCAACCGTCGTCGGCAACGGCCACGGCGACGAGGAGCAAGGCAATGAGAGCGCGGGAGGCCACCGTCGTCATGGACGCTGAGCTGTGAGGCATCCGGGCAGTGACATTACAGGGAGAAAGCGCAAGAGTGGAGTGTGAAGCGTGGTTTAATGGGGTGGAGTTCTTGGTTGGTTTCTTGGGTTCTCGCGCTCGGCTTTGCCCACTCGCTGCTGTGCGGCTGGCTCAGTGATGACAGAGAGTAGCTGTATGGCTGGGCGATAGAGTGGCAGGGGCTATGAGGCTAAGTTCAGAGAGGGAGATGGAGTCTAGGCTTTAGAGAGAGAGAGAGTGATTTCCTGTGAGGATGGTAGAGAGAGGAGGAGAGATGGACACTGCGAGGTCACATCAGTGTCGTAGTTCTCTCTCTCTATCTGGTTGGCCTAGAGTAGTAGAACGCGAGTCACACGTCGAGGGACTGGTACACCGATGACATGTGGGACCCAGAGAGAATGGAGGGCCATGTGCTCAGTAGCGTCGCTGCGGCAACACCTGCGGGTGGGCCCCACGACCTGTGTAATTTTTGAGCAACCGCATGTGCCGATTTTGGTGTGGGTAAGTGCTTAAGACTCCTTAGAACATGTTTGAACATTTTCGTTATCCTTTCTACTGCGAAGAAATAAACCGCCACAAGTCACAATTGTAGTAAAGTTTGGCAAAAGTATCAACTCGAATGCGAAATAAAATATAACATCTAATTCTAAAGATCTACTCATTGGTCTGTCATCGTAATATTAAGATCTATACTAAAGCGTGATAATTTTGGGCTTGTATGGAGCACAAATTTTTCACAGACGTGCTATACCACACTCGAATATTTGAGATAAAATCAGTCGAATTTCTGACCAATCGAACTTTGTGGAGATTCGTGCATTGTCTTCGCCACCGGCATTTCCTCCTCTCCGATGACACTGTCGTCTTCGCGCATCACCACCTTGTGAGATTAGATCTCGACTTCACTATTAGAGTTAGGGCTCGCCCAAGCCCCCCGAACTTAGAGGGAGGCCGGGGCGATGGCGGACCGGTGGTGGGAGGCAGAGATGGCGGGGCGCGCGAGGCGACGGTGGCGCCGCCTCGACCGTAGGTGGAGGACGGTGGTGGGCGAGGTAGGCGGTGGAGTGATACGTCGTGGAGTCATTAGGTGGCGGAGAGCAGGACTAGCGAATTCAGCGGCGTTAGCCATCGGAGACGGGGAAAAAGGGCGAGGCGGGGGCTTTGACGCCGGATCCGACCGAAGATGGAGAAGGCGGCTGCGGCGGAGAAGGAGGAGGGAGAGGGGAGATGGTGGCCTTGGCGGCACCAGGCACCGGCAGAACGGGCAAGGGGGCCGTAGTATCGAGCTACGATGAAGGCTATCGACGGGGATGTGAGTTAGGGTTAGGAAGGAAAGAATATAAAGGAATCGAGGATAGATCTCGTCCTTTAATTATCAATCCAATTATTCAAAAAAATTGACTAATTTTAACCTCTAAAAACAATCAAATACTCTATCGATAGGTCCAAATTTTATACAAACGCTACGTGATTTATAGTGTTTTCTGCGGAAATTTTGCGTTTCAGATTGGCCCTTGATCTCTCCAGAAATAATCGTGTGATTTCGTCACCCAGTCACGAGCGCCTTAACCAATGGGAAGTTACGTGGATGCAAGCATGTGTTTCCTGAAAAACACAACAGTTAGCCGACGCCAACTGGCTACCGACATGTGGGGCCAAAGTTCACTATACCCCCACATGTCAGTGCTCCATGATTGATCCAACACGAAACGTGATGTTTATCAGGCTCCTGCAGGAAATGTCAGGGCCGCGCTTTCCTTTATCTCTAGCTTTTGCCTCCTTTCCCCCCCGCTCCTTTTATTTATTCCTTGTCCATTTATTCTTCTCTTTTCTTTTTTGGATTAGTTTTCGAAACTTTTTAAGCAAATCAACGGTAAAGATCAGTGTAACAAAAAAAATGCTGCAAACACCGTGTGCTACAATGTGCTGTGTTTTGTATAGTGTGATGGTACTAGGGCTGTAAACGTGGCGAACTCGAGTGAGTCTGGTCTAAGCTTAAGTGAGTTTAAGACTCTACTAATTTCGGCTTGAGTTTCTGACCTATTTTTCATTTTCATCTTTTTTTTATTTTTTGTTTTTTTAGCTTTTTTACCGGTTCTTTTTTCATATTCGTTTGTATTGTCCGTGATCGGCTAACCTATTTTTATTTTTAATTTTTAAAATTTGATTACGTCAAATAAGCCACCATCAGTTACAGTGTAATTTTAGTCACGTACAGTGCAATTTCAGCCATAAGTCACTTTTTTCAGTCGAAATGAATGGGCTGTAAGTTAGGGTCTAAACCTGAACCTAGACTCGAACTCGGCTATATCCAAACTCGATAACAATTAAAACAATTTAATATGCACTAATTTTCAACAATAAGAAAAGCTCGAATTCGCTTCAAGTAAACTCGATAACGATCAAAACAATTCAACATATACTAATTTTTAAATAATAATAAAAGCTCAAATTGGACATAAATAAGTTTCATAAAAATTAACATGTATTAATATTTAAGTTTGAATTAAGCCCTAACAAGTTATTTAAGCTGGACTCCTTTAAAATTCAAGTTGGGCTCAAGCAGTTCACCGAGTCTCGATTTTTTTACACATAGCGCAGTTTTGTATAAGTTACAGTGGTGATGTAGTGTGCAGTGAAGGCAATCTGTACTGTTTGAGATGATTAACAGTAGGAGAGGCTGGCATTTTTGATAAGGTGGTGACTCGTGAGTTGGCAGCGGCGTCCATGCGGTATGCCACGCGTGTCCCCCCAAAATGCAGCTCCCATGGCACCCATACAGTGGACCAGCAGAGCAAGTACTGAAAAACTCCGAACTTGCCCTAGTTGAGATACTTAGGTTCTTTCGCACTACCACTTATAATTTATAATTTTTATTTTAACCTAAACACTTATATTAACAAATTAAATATTGATAAGACTCTTAAAAAATATTGTCCTAATAAGTTTTTTTGAAACAACAACGGAAAAATCGTCTCATTTATTTAAAGGAAACCAATCTTAAGATAGATTGATACTATTTCTGTGGCTTTTAGCTTTGTTTTTTTTCAGAAAACAAAATCAATCAGCTTTTTGAAACTGTTTCTCTAAACGGCTTTTCAAACTCAACAGCACGTGCATTGTGTCAGCGTTTTCACCGTTCGTTACCGTTCCAAAAAGCGTAACAAAAAATCATCAGTTGTAGCGAAAAGTCTATTAACCATGATCTAAAAGAATATGACAATGATGGTCGGTTCATGCTGCCAGCTAGCAATCAATGTAAGCTTTGTAGCATATCCATCTATCTTAGCGAGCCAAAAGAACATGACAAAGACGGTCGGTTCATGCTGCCAGCTAGCAAGCAATGTTAAGCTTTGTGGCGTATCTATCTATCTTAGCGAGCAAACGGGGTTAATGCTTTTTTTATCTGAAAGTGAGCGGGTGATCGGTTCGGCTGAAAGCTGAAAGTTTATGGCTAAAAATACTGTAGCTGACAGAGGTTTATTTAACATAATTAAATTTAAAAAAATTAAAAAATATAAAAAATATGTTAGCCTATCACAGACAACGCAAACGAATACGAGAAAAAAAAGAACCAACAAAAAAGCTCAAAAAATCAAAAAATCAGAAAAAGACGAAATTATAAATAGTGTAAAAATAAGCTTAAGTCATAAGCTTAAGCCATATTAAACACAGCCTTAAGCTTAGGTGTACAGAGTGTACAACAATCGACAGCATTGTGAGCCTGGGATTTTAGTAGCGGATTCAAATCCGAAGGAGAGATCCTAAATTTTTTTTTCCAACTGAAGAATTATATCCGATCCGATATATGGTAGCACATGAACACACTAAATAAACTGTTGAGTTTGCACTAAAATACGTTGGCTATGGTTTAGAGGGAATTTGGGGGGCCCAATCCCCAACGATCCTACTAATGTTTAGTACTAGTTTCTTTAGGAAAAAACTAATGTATAATACTAAAATCTACACCAGTATATATCAGTTAGTATATGTCTATATAATTGCACTAGTCTATTTAGAAAGAGAAAAAATAGAATTGCACCAGTAGTAGTAGTACTACTAGTATTCATGCTGGCCAATAAGCCTCTACAGCAAAAATTGCCATTTCTTATCACTCTTACATACATCCACATGCCACATTTATTGTATTGTTGTGATTTGGAGTGAATGGCACCTCCTAAACCCATTAGCTATCTAAATATCTATAAACAACTAATGATATTTAAGATATCAGAAAATTTCATAACAATCCTTAAACCAGGGGGAAAATTCCTACAAGTTATCTCGCTAATCAATAGAAAAAGAGTATATCTATATATCATTTATTTTGGTGGAACTAGGTTAAACCAATGCAGATTAATCATATATAGATATCTTAACTATTATAGCAATGTAATGAATACATCTATACTTTTTAAGATGGGTGTTGATAAACATCATCCTGTTTTTTTTTCTAACTATCATCCAGATTTGTGATCATTAGATTAGATATAAAAAGGCCATGAATTCTTCCCCACACCCTCCAAAAAAATCTCCTCCTTCTAAAAAAAGGGCTTTAAAGATATTAGAGATATATAGCCAATACAATATAGGGCCTGTTTGGCAAGTGACAAGGCGGACGGCTTTTGACTTTTGCTATAGTACCTAATTTTTAAACGGAGTATTTTTTTCAAGACGGGGTCTACAAGTTAAACGTAGTACACGTTAAAAACTCAACATCTGTACCAGCCAAAATCGTAAGTGAGTATCGGTCTCTCCGTAGTCTGTACCGTAAACAGTCAAAATTCAAAAATTTCAATCAAAAGCTATAAACCGCAACAAAAAAGAACATGCATATATTACGATCTGTGGTTATGTAACTTTTTGAGAAATTCCGGCAGAGGGTAGAAATAAGAAAGAGCTTTTTTCAGAGCACCTCCTTCTCCTGCTAATCTTGTTAACCCTCACGTGACCCCTGTCCTACTCCCCGAGAAAGAGAGAGAAATCCCAGAGTGCGAAGGTACAGAAGCGCAGTGCAGTGCAGCCATGGCGGGGTCGCGGGGGTAAGGGTGTAGGCCCCCCACCGGCTGCCATGCGGGCCCGGCTCCGTGCTGCGACAAAGAACGGCCTGTTGCGATATTTTGAGCAGATCGATCGGCTAGTGCCATGCTTCGTTAGTTTTAGAACTTCTCGCGCCTGGCGCAGTGCTTCCAGTTTCCTCTTCCCGTGCTCCATGCTGCCTCTCCTGACCCTTCCTTGCGCAGATCTGATGCAAAATGTTGAGATCAAATCTCAAATTCGGCACCTTTGCATCTTGATTATATACTGAGATTCATCAGCCGCAAAGTCCTCAGTTAAAACGCGAAAAGAATTCGATACCTGTAAAAACTGAACCGTCTCTTACGAAATCCATTGGTTCCAAACATACCCCAGTTGATTCTCGTTTTGTGATCTCAAAAAACTCTTTTTTGTGTGTGTGAAGCTGGGGTTATCTGATGTTGATGTTTCGTGGAGAGAAATATATTATCAGCTGAGGCTGTGAACTGTGTAGCTTTACCGCGAGGCATGCATGCTTCTCTCCACGTAATGATCTCCCTTTTCCCCTGCCCTAGCTTATAGCTGCACTGCATGGCCAGGCCAGGCCAGAGAGGGAGGGAGGGGGAGAGAGATGTAATGATGGATGGGGTTCTGCGGTGCGTTTGCGAGGACAGGCCCTTTTCAGGGGCGCCAGCAGCAGGCAGCGACCTCCATTGATTACCACTACTTTCTTTCCTACGTAGTTATTGCTTTGTTCAGTTTTTTCAGCTCATCTCCTCTCTCTCTCTCTCTCTCTCTCTTCGTTGTTGGTTCGGAGTAGCTCCTCTCTCTCTCTCTCTCTCTCTCTCTCTCTCTCTCTCTGTCTGTCTTCTTTGCCTCTGTTTGGCGTTGTGTGTTTGCTGCTGCTGGAAGCATGGTGCATGGATTGATTCCTCCAGCATTCCATCCCCTGGCGCTTGCTCAGTACATTTGGGCATGGCGACTTCTGACACGGGAGATGGGCGCGTAACTAGATAGATAATGATTCATCGTCGATCGTTCACACGCACGCCTCCTGTTCTCTTCGTTCGTTGCTACGTGCTCCTCGCTCCTAATAAATCCCAGCTCGGTTTCTGTAAACACCCCGCGCACGTGCTGCGCTCGAGTTCCGTTACGCGCATCGATTCGGATCACGGTCACGCGAACGTTTTCAATCAGAGGCAGATGTCATCACAAAACAGTAGAGGATCGTGTAGCTCTCGCTCAATTGTTCGTTTGGTGTCCACTTAGATCGGTGAGCCTGCATGAGGCATTGGACCGAACAAATAAATGGGAGTGTCTATACAACATTTGACTATTTTTAAAGGTAAAAATAATCAAATTTTAGGACGTTGGATGGTGATCCAACGCTCCAGATCTATTTTTTGGAGGGGGTGCTTATATGAGAATTTTTTTGAAGGGGGTGTTTATATGAGTGGATCCGTTGGATAGAGATCTAACGCTCCCAGATCATCTGACTGTTTTTGTCTTCAAAAACAGCCGAATATTCTATAGCACTTCTCAACAAATAAATGGGATTTCATATTTTTTTTTCGAAAGGTACAACATAGGCGCACACTTGACACACACTTTATACACATCATTCACATGTACATACACACGCGTGTACTATACACGTCTACAGATAACCGTTCATCGGAGGCTATATGGCCTCCGAAGCATGAGCACGTGCTATCTCCATTAGGTTACGTCCGTTGTAAGTTTAAGTTTCAATTATATTGGTTTTAGTGATTAACGACAAATATAAATATGAGATTAACTCGTTTGTTGAGTATGATATTGTTTAATCTCATTTGGATGAAGAAGGTAAAAATCATGGAAGCATACATTTGACGACATATTCTTACATCTTGTTGCATTCCTCGAATCCAAAATATAATATTAACTCCACCAAAAGTCTAAATTAAATATGTGCATATGTTTTATTACACATTCTTGTGTACACACATTTAGATGGAGTTCACTCTATGTTTTGCGGTTTTATTAGTATTGATTCTTGTTCTTCATCCACATATATTTCGGATCTCTATTTTAAAACATATCCTTTTGAGTATATAAAACTTGTGTAGTCCATATATATTCATGATTGATTTAAGCTCAATCACTTTTCAATCAGGTTGTCATAATGTTCTTGTCTTCCTCATTATTCATAATGTTCTTGTCTAGCAGCTTGAGTCTCATTATATGTTGATAGCTCAATCTTGCTTGCTCTAAATTTCCATGGCATGATGCTATTATTTGTAAATATGTTTTACAAATAATTGAGACTCATGCACTTAATCCTTGTGACATGCGACTATGCTTTGCAAATGATTGAAACTCATGCATAATCCTTGTAGCATGAAACTTAGCTTCGCGAATGTATTTTACAAACATGTTGAGTCCATGTACTTACACATTGTGTCATGATTTTGAAAGTGTGCAAATGTGTTTTGCAATTTGTTGAGAATCATAGTTTATCCTTGTGTGCATGATACTATAATTTACAAATGTGTTTTGCAAAATTTGTTGAAGTATATGCACTTTTCAGAAAAATCGAAACTACCGCTGTGTGTCTTACGGAACTACTGCTAGGCGGAACTACCGATGTGTAACACGTGATACTACCGCTTTCCGGTACTACCAGCGTTGAGATCACAGTACTATCACGTTGATTGGTGAAGCAAGACCAGCGTGGTTGAAAACTAATGTGGTCGAAATAAGACCTGTGCGGAATGACCAGCCTGTGTGGCGCGAAACAACCGGACTTGTGGTACTACCGGTATTAGTTGCTGATAGCTTATTTTTAGAGAGACACCTTTCGGATCAATTTTGCTCCCAAGGAAACGGTACTATCGTGGTGCGGTAGTACTGGACCCTGTGTGGGCGGTGCTACCGAAAATGCTAGTAACAACTAGTTTTATAACTGTTACGAGGGGAGAGATAGTACCGGCCTGATAATGACGGTACTACCGGTTTTCTTGATTTTTCCCCAATGGCTAGTTTCGTTCTGTGGGGGTATAAATGCCCCCTTGTGATCGGTTGGAGACAAGTTTGTTGGACTAAATTGTATTCCCTTGAGCTAGTGTGAGCTTCTCCACTCAATTGTGCATGTGTTGTACTTTGTGAGTAAGGAGAGAGGTCTCTAGTTGCATGTGTTGCATCTAGAGGTGGATTTTGTATCTACTTGAGATTGTGCATTCGTTGCACGTGTGAGAGTCAAATAAGGGGATTGACTTATTACTCTTGAAGATTGCCGACTTCTAGAAAGCGTTGGAGGCGTCGTGTCCGGTGATCTTCTCAAAGAAGGTTGTGAGAAGGCCGGCGTGTTGTGAAGGTTGAAACTCATCTACCTGAAGCGAGAAAGAGCTACCAATAGAGGAATTGAGGTGTTTGGCTTAATTTGTGGAGCCGGCCTAATTCGTTTGGACTTACCTCAACGTGGACTAGGGGAGACCGGCGACCGGCAAGTCTCTGAATACCACAGTAAAAAGAAATTGTGTCTTTGTGGCTTATTTTCTTGTGCTCAATTACATTCAAACAATTTACATTCATAGAATCAAATTGATTATTTATCACGCTAGAATTGCAAGCCTTTGACATAAACTTAGGGTGTTGATGCATTTAGGTGAATCTAGTTGATTTAGGTTTTAATTGTGAAAACCTGAATTAATTTACACTTCGACATTATAAACTCAGTTTTAGCCAAAGATTTTTAAAATCACATATTCACTCCCCCTCTAATTGGCTTCCTCGATCTTACATCCGCCCAAGGAAATTCAATTCAAGGCTACATCCGCACGACGAGTTTTAATCCCACACACAAAGTTTTAGAAATAGACACTAACTCGAGTAAGTTCTTACTCTCAGCCATGATCGTGGGCACGGCTGTTCGAACAGTTTTCACTCTACAAAGGTCGTACACTTTATCCATAAGAGATAATAAACTTGTTGTGTTTCACAAATTTTCTTGGATATGTAAATCAAGAAGATTATCACAATGTCTTTACAATGCATCTCCCCCGCGAAACAACACCGCTAAGGTTTCCACCGTTGTGGGGTTACGTCCACCCACTGTAGAAGCCCCCTATGGAGCCATCACATCAAGGGCATCCACTCGCTCACATGACCGTGTACCACGGGATGGCGCAATATACATTGAGTCAATGCAAATTAGTTAGCCTTGTCGTACCTATCATAGACTTGTGGTTGCACTTTTTTATATGAGGAGGTCATCACATGATTAAATCCTTAAAGTTATCTAGATGGTGCTACCATAAATCACACATTCTCGTACTACATCCGCACCAACATCTCTTACCATCTGTCCAGATAGGTAAAGTATTTTTTAGGATTTTGAGGAGCATAAACTTAAGTTATCTCATCATACCACCATTTTTCCTCTAATAACTGCCCAAAACCAGTTTTATATTTGTAAATGGTTATAGCACTACAAGAAATCATAACTATTGCAATGGAAAAATGCAACAAAATACATTTTATTGCAATAGTTAATATTATTGTCATGAATTACTTGTTTGTGGTGATAAGTTTGTTACATTACCATAATTCTAAATTGTTGTGGTAGTTTTTATTTTTGTTGCAATAAATTGATTGTATTGCAACGAAAAAAGAAATCATTGCATTAACTAATTACTATTACAATAATTTCATACTATTGCGATATGTACATTCTTTAGCAACCATATATATGAGGCCTATTTAAAATAAGAAGATAATTAGAGAAACCAAATAAACTAATATTATATTGTTACCTAAAATACTTATCAACTATAATATGAAAATGAATGTACGATCTATTAAAAACATGAAAATAATAGAGAAACTATATTAGCTTAGATTATATTATCAAAAGAAATGTCTAGCAATTACAGTAGGGAAATTGATATGTTTTTTTAGATAGAAAATGAATATCGTTATTGAGAAAGGGAAAAATGCCTATATGGTCTATTGGAAAAGGGGGAGATAAATATACGGTTGACATGTGTCATTTTTTTTGCACATATTTTCCTACCATTTTACCCTTATATTTTTCATATTTGTGTATGCTATTGTCCCGTTCGTGCATTTGATATTTAGTTGTGTTATTGAGTTGAATTTTGATAATGCAAAGTAATTTTTGTTGCCAGTACATGTTAAACAAAACTTCTTTTTAATAAATGTTAGATTTAGAAGTGCTTTATGGCTGTTGAGCTGTTGGTGTTTGGAGTGGATTAGGGTGTAAGTTTTGCGAGGACTAACTGACGACTGTAGCAATGAGCCACAGGAGTTGCTTTATTGTTTTGATGATGTTCAAACCTATAGTTTTAAAATGTTGCAAGCTATCTTTCTTTTTGGTTGTCATGGTTCGTTGTGAATTGCTTGTTGGACTGATAAGTAGTAAATAATAATGATAGGGATAAATCTCTTTATGCCACCTTTTGCTTAATTCGACGCAAGAGCATGGAAACATGCACAACTAGTTCTTAAGATAGCTTTATTGTTTTACTTATTGAACTACTGACATATATAGTTTTGACTATTTTGTAATAATCAGCCATCACTACTACTAACCAGTCTTTAGTGGAGTATAGAAAGCTATAGAGACCTTATGACCATGATCTTAAAATTACTATTTGAACTCTTTTTGATCTGTCTGAAAATATGACAGTGGATGTTTGTTAGAACAGAAAATCAACTATTTGTAGACCCCAGTTCTTTTGGAAAAGTTATGTAGTTTACCTCCAGAACTAAAATAAAAGAAGGTAACAGTTTGTTTAATGGTATGTAAACTGGGTGCCTTTTGTTGTCTACCTTGTTATTTCACCCAAAAAACATTATCATTTGATATTCATGCATCTCTTTTTCTGCACCGATTCTGTTTTTCATTTGGATATCTAATGACTTTGCATGAACTACAGGCGTGCCTTTCATGACAAAAGGATCTCTCAGGAGGTCAGTGGTGATGCTCTAATTAAGCGAGGTATCCTACTGAACCAATTTCATGATCCTGAACTACTTTTTTTGTTCAAAGATATGATATGTAACATTTCTTGGTTTTTGCAGGAATTCAAGGGTTTGTGACAAGCAAGGTTTACCAATGAAGCAAGGAGTTATAACTTCTGGACATGTCCGCCTTCTGCTCCACAGGGGTAAAAAATTATTTCCACAATATTGTTCATTGACCTTCAGTTCTTTTTCCTCTTGGATTGAGCCGTTTACCTGATTTTTTGTTTGAATTCTGCAGGCACACCGTGCTTCCGTGGGTACGAGAGGCATGATGGTGAGCGCAGGAGAAAGTTGTAGTCTTTTTTAAAGGCCTTTTTGCGAGAACCAAGGACTTGTACGTAATTTCAGAAAAACGTAGGATTTTTTTTGCAAAACTGCTCCCCAGACCGTACTAATATTCCAAATCCACGCGTCGGGTGGAGAGGCAGCGCGGGGGGACGTGGCTAGCGCGAGCGCTCGCGGAACCCACGGGGAGTAATACAGGTATGATACCTATATGGCATTTTTTTTATTTGTTGATAGGTACAGGAGTCCATCCGGGTACAGGATCTTATTTGTCGAGTGAGATAATTCAAGGGATAGCGCCTGGAATTGTTGATATACTAATTGTTTTTAATTACCATTGGTGGTTTTAAAGGTAGAGATAAAAATAGGACGGTTGTTATTTAGGCAAAACTGTATTTTTACCAAGACTTTTAATTTAAAATTTGCATTTCAAATTAAATGGCAAAGGTATATTGGTTAATTAACTTTTCTTCAACTGAATTGCCATTTACACAAAGTTGTGTGTGTGTGTATCAATAATGTCTCTGATTAGCTCTTGTATTTGATATAAATATTAATGACTTTGTAATTATGTTTGAGAATTTCTTAATCATCTACAAGGAAATGTTTAATTTAAATCTCACCATTTTACAAATAAATATTAGAGACTTCAAACTTATATGATTTACCTTAATTATTCATTCACTATCTAAAAAGGGCCTCATGATTTTGAGATATGCAAATAATATTTATTATTTTACATGGATTAATTTTACACTAATTATCTTTATTTATCATCGATAATTTTAGATCTGGGGATGATGACATGATAGTTATCATTTGGACCACAATATGTTTTGATAGTATTTGCAATTAATACTTGAGTTTCTAGAGCAAATATTGAGAGCATCATAATTATCCTTGAACAGCTTCAAATTCTATTTCAAGGTAATATGCAAATTTAAATTCTAGCATCTCCTAGTTTTAAATACTAGTGGAAAACTATTTAAATTATTTTTCTTAATTAACTAATCATTATTTACACAAGGGTTCTTATGATAATTGAAAGTTATCAAATATGTTTTGGATGAACTTCAAATTAAATGACAAATTAATAAAATGAGTTGTCTAAATAAACTTCTAAAAGAGGACGGGGGGTCACATGTTGCCCTCCCTCTCTAAGGGCGTTAAATAGTCAAGGGGTACATCGCAACGCTCTTGAGAGGTAATGCCAAGCGGTAGTTATGCATGGGAGTAGCGGACAGCGCGGCGCACGTGGCGGATTGGGTCACGCGTGCGCGCGCGTGGGCACGAGTGTTGTGCGTAGCGCATGTGGCTTGGATGCTGTGCCCGTACGGTATGAGCACCTTGGATGGGTTGGCTGTGCACCCGACATAGGAGCAGGGAGGAAGAAAGAAAGAGGAAGGAGATGGGCCACATGGTAGAGGGAGAAAGATATGAGAAAGTGGGAAAAAGCTGGCAAGATATGGCGATTGACTTTTGCCTTTGAATTTCTATTTCCGAGTTCGAAATTGTATTTGAATTCAGATTTCCTTTTTGATTCGAAATTTGATTTCGAAATTTTCCTCAATTCGATTTCCAATTGTTTTGGTTTTTGATTCAGGATTTTTTAATTAGTTTCATCATTTGAATTGTCCAGTAAAAATCCAAATCAAGATTTCAAAAAATTCGAATAACACAAAAAGAAATAAAAAGCTTTAAATTTTCATAATTTTTGGCTTTCTCAAATTTGGGACGTTACAGTCTATCTGGCCATCCGAATCCCTCCCGTACGAACGCCCAGGATTCAAATGCAAGGCACAACGCCCTCTGACTCCCGTGTCTGGGTGTAACGACTGATGTGTCATACCGGTGAAGGCGAGCGAGACGGGAGGATACCATTTGTTTATCCCGTGGGAACGACTGTAGATAGATCTGCCTATTTCTCACCGACTTATTTGTATCAAGATTAGCGCATCGGTGAACTTGTGTGCTCTGACAAGATTAGGGCACTTCTAAGGATTTTGGATTTTTCGGTGAGCCCCAACGATAGATCTCGACGCAGCGTTGGTGACCCAATTGTAAGAGGCAACCGGGGCAATGGTGGCACCCCCGGTGGCTAGTTTGGGAGACGGTAGTAGGCAATGAAAGTCGACTACCAGCAAGGAGTTGATTTAGGTTTTGAGGACGATTGACAGCAGCGGTGGTGCTATGAATGGCCATACGTATGTGGCAATGAGGCGAACTGGTCAAGGAGGAGAGTGGCATCGGTGGCCGCTATGGCAGTTGACGTCGGTTAAAGTTGCTGGTTGCCAATGAAAAGGAGAGAGAGTTAGGGTTCGAATAGAAAAATCTGATCTTCGCACATATGTGATTTAACACCACCGTACATGGTCTTTCCTAACAGCTGAGGTTTCGTTTAGAATGCAGGGAAGTACCTTGAGTTCCGATTCTCTGAAATTAGACTATTTCTTACAAAATTCATGTAGAATTCACATGAAATCCCTGCCTTACAGGCGTCGAGGAAGAAAAAACAAGTTAGTCAGCGAGGAAGTTCTAAGTTACGACCAATCATTGGGTATGTTCTTTTCAGCTTCTAAAATCTGTTTTTTTACTGTTCTATAATAACTAACTTTTAACAGAGTATGTTTTCAAGATGGGGTCTACCAGTTAATTATAGTACATACTGTACCGACTTCATTTATATCGGCAAAAATCACACGTGATCAAAAATCACAAATCACAGCTAAAAACTATAAGTTTCAGCGAAAAAAACAGACCCATTAATCCCTCTGGTAGGATGGTGTTACGGCCGCGTGATGAGATGATGGGGATTTGTTCTGGTCCGAATAGGCAGCGCTCGGATTCCAATGCACGAGAAAAAAGGATAGGGAATATAATAAGCGAGATAACGAAAACGAGCTGTCTTATGATTCTTCTGGACAGAGGCGGCCTTTCCATGAGCGTTGGCATGTGGATTGCGAGAAAAAGTAGCTGCGGACAGAGGCAGCTGGGCTGACGTATCGTTGTATACTTGTATATTTGATAGTCTTGTACAGAGAGTCGTGTTACAAAACCGATCGGCGTAACTTGGGACACAGGAATTCTCTAGATTTTACGGCGGAAAAGAAATTTTCATTCTCGGTAGATGCAGGTTTCTCCTGATTTTTTTTTGCGTTCTAAATTAACAGTTAGTTGTAACTCATACCAATTACTGCACTGTACTGGTCTTCTATTATTATAAACTAAAAGGCGATGAGATATCTCTCAGAGTAGCTAAAAAATGCGAGAAATTTTCAAACAAAAAACATATAGCACTTTATTTGGTTTGTCCCAATTTTAAAGGATTAAATTTGATAGTTAACTTAGAGATATACGGATATATCTATATGTAGACTAATTATACACTTAGAGAAAAGATCTAACTATTAATCTGGCGGGCCTAAGTTATAACAGCTACATGTCAAGTACTATCCAAATAAAGATAAATTAGGAATTAAAAATAAAAAAATTAGCAATTCAATTTTTAGACGACTGCCAAAGTAATATCTATAAGTAACTAAAATTTGCAATAATAATTAAACAAAAAGTAGCAAATAAAAAGAAATAGTACATGTCAAGCACAATCTAAATTAACTAAAATTCCAAATAAAAATAAAATAAAATTAGCAATTTAATTTTCATATAAATTTCAAAGTAAACCCCTAAAAATTAATTTTTAATAATAACTAAAATAAATATAAATTGGTTTTTCTACGAATTCGAGACTAGAACTAAAAAAACTCAGCAAGTATGATCCAAAAACATGCAAAATTGAAATAAAAATTAAAGCATGATCAGGTATTTCATTTGTAAACAAATTTGAAACATAAATTTCAAAAATATTAAAATTTGTAAACCTATACTAATTAGCCACTCTGAGTAAGCTCCCGTACTAACCAGAAAGATCTAGCCATCTACATCACAGATCCAAGTTAGAATAGCATATATTAAAAGAAAGAATCCTATATCAAGTACAATCCAAATTAACTGAAATTTTGAATAAAAAAGAAAATTAGCAATTTTATTTCCACACGATATCTAAAGTAACATCCATAAATAACTAAAATCTGGAATAATAATTAAATAAAAATTAGCAAATTAAAAAGAGTCTATGTCAAGTACAATCTAAATCAACTAAAATTTGAGGGGAAAATAAAAACTAGAAATTTGCTTTCCATATGAATTTCAAAGTAAAACCCCCCTAAAAAACAAAATCTATCTATTATATACTAAAAGTCGATGACATGAGTTTTACCATGGGTAAGATAAAAGAGAAATAAGCTAAAAATTCTCAGAAAAAGGAAAACATCCATCCCTCGATTCAGTGGACTCTTATTGTTGTCAGTAAGTGATTACTAGTGGATATCTTAGATAAAACAAGAAATCTTTTAAGACAAGTTTACCATTATAAATTATAGATGAACATAATAAATAAAATGAATCCTATTCTTTTCAATCCTTCCTGTTTGATCTCTCCTTATTCTTTGATATCTTTTCTCCTTGTTTTTAAGATGCCAAGAACAAGGAATCCTGGCCGCAAAGTTTACTCTTCTATGGCTTCAGGTCAATCTTCAGATCCTCTTGCAGCCAATGTGCTTCCTCTTGCAGCCACCTCAGAATCTGCTAGCAAAGCCAGAGAGGACAGAGGCAAGGCAGTAGCTTCTGAGTCTGAGACAAAGTCAGAACAGCAGGAGAGCTCACCTCTCGAGCAATCAGATGAGGACATGCTTGATCGAGAAGAGCCTCAGATTGATCTTAAAAAGATCACGGCTGAAGAATATGCCCAGGTGCATCATAGAAACTAATTTTTGCTTCCAAGAAACTCAGTCAATCCAAGGTTTCACATAAAGTTTCAAGAGCAAGTATATGAGCAGATGTATAGTCCAACAAGACTGTTTCAGAGAGCTGGCATACATAATTTTGTCGCTCTAAAATCAGACTATAATGAGGACATAATCAGACAGTTCTATGCTACTCTCTATATTTCTCCTGATTTCCAGCATATTTCTTGGATGACAGGCTGCCAACCTCTGGATTCTAACAACTAACAAGCATGAATTTGAGTTGGCTCTGAGGACAGAGTTAAGTGCATATGAGAAAGTGTATGCCAGACCTGCACTTGAGCTCCCCGCCTTATCAAAGTACTATGATCAGAATTTGATGTTTATCCCAGGCAAGCTCGTTGGACTTCTTCCCATACCAAGCCTGGTCAACCGAATTATCAACCACACCATTCTTGCCAAGAGTGGGAATTATGATGCGATCAGAGGCCATGCATGGAATCCCATTAACTATGTTATGCAAGGTCACAAGTTTGATGTGGTTGATCTCATCATCTGGGAAATTGCTTCTTCCAAAAATGATAGGATCAGAAGGATTAATTATGCTCCATACATTATGGCTTTGATCCTTCGCAAGATCAAATTCTGCGGAGGCTTGGGCGGTGTCCACAAGGCTTACAAGCCTCGAGCAGATCCTCCAATTCCTCCAGTTGTCTGTACTCAAGTTCCACAATAAGAAGAGCATGCAGCAGCACAACGAGAAGAAGAAGAACAAGTTTCCCTTTTTCAGATTTACTTAGCCATCATTCAGATTCGTGACTCTCAGGCTGAGGCATTCATCTCCCTTTCCTCCTGGATGGACTCTATTGATGAGAGAGTCACCTCTATCGAGCATGCTTTGGCTCGTCCTTCATCTCCAGTCCGGTATGATCGCTGTTGTTGACGTGATCCTTCTCCTCAAGGATCACAAGAATAGCTTTTTTGGTCATTTGATGCTAAAGGGGGAGAAGATGAGAAGGGGAGAGAGGTGTGAAAGCGAAAGCAACACAAGGAAGAAGAAGAGAAGAAGCCCAAAATTATCTATTTATACATTTATGTAGTGACTTTATGATGTAATGACCTTTTGCATGTTATGAACTTGTGCACTCTATCTTAATGCTATGTTTATGTTGAATTCAAAAATGTATGCATCTTGTGTTCAATTAAATGTATGCATCTTATCACTTGCTATATTTATTCTCTCTCAATGTCAACAGACAAGTGAAACTCCGTCAAAAGCTCTAAAAATCATTACATGTGCTTGAAATATTTTCTCTCATTTATATGCACATGTTTAGGGGGGAACTTTCCCTGTATTGACTTTAAAAGTAACTAATTCTCTAAAACTCATGTGAGATCATTGCAAGAATTACTTACTTTCAAAGTCACAAATGAATATTCTAGTTTTCAAACAAGTGGTACATTCAAAACTTTATTCACCTTACGTAATATTTGTATTTATCTTCTCTCTTTTTATGACCATATCAAGTTAAACTAGTTGGTATCACGCTCCATACAATGAAAGATCTCTATTTCTAGCTTAACTTGTCTTTATGATAATCAATGCTATTTGGTGATCAATGTCTCTTTTTGGTGCTTAATGCTAAATGAGGGAGAAATTTGTGATAATAGTTTTGGATATTGGGCAAGATATTGGATAATGGGGGAAAAATAAAAGTGCTAGTGCTAATGGGGGAGAAATGTAATAATAAGTCTAATGGGGAAAAATTAAAGTGATAATAGCTTAGCTCATAATAAAGTTTTTAAAACTAAATGGGCCGAAAACTCTTTTCCGGTCCATAAGTCGGTAGTGATCCCTGTCAGGACATAACGACTCCCAAACATACATAAAGATCATGTCGGACGAAGCTATATAGTGCTTATATACTGATCACTTTGCCTCATGATACTAGATCGAACTCAAGGCGAGAAGTGTGCCATCCTATGATAGCTCGATCTTTCACTCGAACCTATAGTAGATTATTTAGTTGTGATTGACTCATCAACCATATTTGGCATAGCCATGCACTTAATCCAACCACATCGAGAGACCCAGAGATATCTCTCCTATTATATAGGAGGGCCAAATTACATCTTGATCGCTTATATCCCTCCACATATTTCATAGTAAACTCAAAATATACATTTATGACTACCCAGTCACGAAGTAGTGTTTGATAACCCCCTAAGTAAACTATTACACATGTAAAAAACAGTGATGATCTCAGGTCTAAGGATCATACAAACACTATGTATGAGACCAACTAATGACAATTAAGAATATAACAATTCCCGCAGTGTCTCGTGATGGGTCAATCTAACACCATGTTTCTACCATGTGTCTATATTATTGATTTGATATCCCATATCCATGATCTGTGAAACATGATCATCAATCAATACATGTGCTGATTTGTAAATCATAATTGTCCCACATAATGATATAAGATCAGAGATAATTTAGAATAACACCAAAACATAAATAAAGAGTTCCACAAATAATCACATACTTGTTGATCAATACGGAAGATATTTATTCAAGAGACAAAATAACATATTATTTAAAAGATCATAAATATAGAAATAGTATAATTATCTTTATAATTATTTTTAGCGTATATCACTAACATGCGCACATCATTACTATTATAAAAGAACGAGTTGGTGGTTGTACGTCCATTCTCCTCCAACCGCTCTATTCTCTCAACTTCTCACAATTCACTACTTTCCAACCGATCAGAGCAACTCTCTTTTATAGCACAATTTTCTATATATTTAATGAGTTTCGTTGCAACGTACAGATACATAACTAATCTAAGAATAATGCCCGTGCTGATGGCCTAATACCTGCGCACCTCTATGAATAATAACTGTGCTTAAAAAGAATTAGTTGATAGATGCTAGTGAGCGTGTGGGTACATCCTATCTCAACTGAACTATACGGCCCAATGCTAACTGTACGTGAAGATCGGTCGGTAGTACGTATTACTGCGTGCTTACAGAGCACATGTTTTGCCCGTGACATGTCTCTCTACAAACATGATTAGGCCCAAATATATTGGATCTTGTTGATATCTTTTTAATTTTGGTTCATGAGTAATAATAATTTTAGAGAAGTCACACGGAGAAAGATGTTGTATATGATTTTTATGGATATAAATAAAGTTACTACTATGTCCACTATAATTGACTAGTAGGTTATGACTTAAAAATATACTCTATTTAACAGATTGGTTTTGTAAAAAAACAATTTTTTAAAAAATAATCTTTAGAAACTAATACCAACAATATCTAATTCTGGTCAACCACGACTAAAACTGCTCTTTAATAGTTGTACCAAAACAACTCATAGATGCGATAGATGTGAGGCTACAAGAAAGAAGCCGGCCACGGTTCAGACGTTCCTCGTGCCGCCGTGAACTATTGGACCTAGCTAGCGGATCGGGGAAGCATAATGGCTCGTCTCATAAATGTGGTCCGTAGGCCGTAGTTAAGGTTGCCAGTACGGTACCATCCTATAATTCCATCAGGAATAGATAATATAAATCAGAATCAGTAATAACAATTGTGATCCTACTAGTAGAATCGTTAAAATAAAGTAAAATCGTAGTGGGATTATGATTCTGATAACAAATCATATTAGCATATAAAATTTGATATTACCTATTGCTAGTTTAAATTGTACTAGTTTAATTTTCTTTATTTTGTTGTTTACATGTTGTTCTAAGGTAAAAATGTATTATCTTTGACATATTACATTTTTACATTATTAGTTTATTAATAATAATTAAATAAGTTCCAAAAAGCAACCTTAATTCAATATAGCATAAATAAGTGTACTCAAATGCAAAATTAAATTCAAAAATCTACTATAGACTTGCATATTTAGAGATATAATCCATTTTTTTATATAAAATATATCGCTTTTAAAAATTTAATAGGATCATGATTCTACGATCCGATCCCGTCAGACCGTCAGACGAAAAACGATCCTATCTGATATCGTGATCCTAACAACCTTGGCCGTAGCCAAGTCTCCAATTTCCACGAGCAAACGAAAGGGAGATGGTCGAGGAAATGGCCCCGTTCTGTTCATTTGTGTTTGCGACCGACAGTGTAAGTGTTTGTACGAACGAACTTCATACTATAAATCGATAAGATGTTTTAAAAAATTGTCTCCACAAGCTGCTTCGAAAAGATGAGAAAAAACCGTCCTACTTACAAGAAATCATAACCGTAGAATTACCGGTCGAAGCGCTGGGCTAGCCAAGGAAAATTTTTGCCTAATCTGGGCTCGTGCCGTGGCACAGTAAAAGGGCTTGTTCGTGCCATGCAGGCGCGTTTGCTCCTCGGCCTAATTGTAGTACATACTTTACTGATTTCATTTATATCAGCAAAAATCGCACGTGAATTTCTGTTACTCTGTAATCTCTCGTACAAACAGCCCAAAAGTCACAAGCCGCAGCCAAAAGCCACAAGCCGCAGTCAAAAAGAACAGGCCCATACGCCCATGCTCTCACCATTCCTGTCTCTCTGCTTTGCGTTGTTGTTTGCTTGCACTTGCACGTACACGTACGCGCGGTAACGTGAAACACTGGCACGGAGCAGCGGTGTCATACCGGAGACTGGAGCATGGACCGTGGCATGGCCCGTGCAGAGCGGGATGGGCTCGAGGTGGGCGACGGACGTAAGCCGCGTGCGCGCGCGCGTTACAGGTTGATTTCGTGATGCAACGGCGGGCGCTGTTACGCGGCGGCGCTTGGCTAGGATGAAACGAGTGTTTTGAGCAGATTCGTGACGTGCCGCGGGGTTGCCAGTTATAGCACACGAGTTGATCGCTTGCGCCGAGCAAAAGAAGACGAGAGATTTGCACGCAAGGGACGCGACGCGACGCAACGACAGCACGGTGGTGCGTGGCCGTATGAGCCGTGCCAGTACTCGTAACTCTATTATTGACATTGAGTTTCAGTGTTTCACCCCTGCAGTGAAAAGATGAGGCGTCGATCAGTTACCCTTCCGGTTTGTCAACGACTAGGGTAGTCACGACAAGACTGAGGGTGTTCAAACCGGAAGCCGATTTGAACCTCGGTTTTTAAAAGTGGTTTTTCAAACTATTTGTAAAATTTATCTGCCTGTCTTCGTTGTCTTCTCTGTTTTTGTATCTTTCAAAATTATTTTCTAAATTTTGTTCTAACAAATATTTCTTCAAGCCGTTATTGTTTTGGTCTCTAATACTTAAGAGAAAGAATTAATGGTGATGATTTATCACCGTCAATTTGGTGGTACATTTGCCATCCCATTTAATAAAAAAAGAATTGGTGAGCGCTCTCTCATCTCTCCCACACACTCAAATATTTCAGCGCCGACATGTGAGTCCTCCTCTATCCCCCCTCTTGCTTCTCCCCCTCACTCCTCACCTCCTCCCATTTTTCTTATCCGATCTATCCTCTCTCTCTCATCTCTTCACCTCTCTCAACCGGCGAGGGGGTTAGGCGATGGAGGCTACAGGATGAGGTGGAGACGCGATGATGGCGCTGTGGGATAGATCTTGGCTGGGGCGACGATGGCTTCTTCCCCAAAACCCGTTATTATGCATGCATACTTTTATTCAAACTTCGTTTACAATTCGATTTCAATTCTAGCTATGCCCATTTCCTTTGTATACGATCAAGCTTGACAAAATCTGGTTTATGGAAAATTGTAAAAGCTTTTGGAAAGGTGGATCGGGTGGGATGCTCGTGGTTAGATTAGTGTTGGGTTGGTGTCTACACTAACGATATTATTTTTGCTAAAATCTTGTTTCTATCTATTGTATCAAATTCAGCCTTTTAATCTACTTACAATATTTACTTCAATTTCGCTTTACGCTCAATTAATCTTAATATGCATTTCTTTGCCAATCTTTATGCATGCATTAATCTGTTAAAACTCCTGGTGTAACTTATGGAGTACTCTATGTACTCACATTGGTTAAATCTGATTGGTGTATTGGAGGATTTCTTCTCAAGTCTAGGTGCTAAGCCATCAACACAACCTTGTCATAATATTTGTGAATTTTGTGGTTTGACAGTTAGTTTTATAAAATTTATAGTTTTGTACCATAACTTGAATCGTGTATGTGCATACTTAAGGGCTTGCGCACATGATTTTTTTGTTGATATTGATATTAATTATATGGTTTATGATACTTTAATTTATGTATCACCTTTTTTTGAATTCCGTTGCAACACACAGGTACAATACTAGTTTAGTTAAAAACCAAAAGCTCCAACCAAAACGTATTAGCTCGAGGCGAGGCCCTGTTCTTTCTAGCTTTTGTGGGTGGCTTTTGGTGTTTTGTTACAGTATCTAACTTCCAAACGGAGTATTTTTTCAAGACTGGATCTACAAGTTAATTGTAGTACACGTTAAAAGCCCATCACATATACCGACTAAAATCGTATGTGAGTATCTCGATTTTAATAATATCTATCATAAATAGGTAAAATTTAAAAATTTCAAAATATAAAAGACACAGCCAATCAGGACTGACGCAGCTCCCGGGAGGCGGCAAAAGCTCACGTTGCCACCCCTAGCTGTAGGCGGGGCCTCCCCGGCGACGGGCCGTTGTCCCCACGTTCGGTGGCGGCACGCAAACGAGCCGGAGCTCTCACGGTCTCACCCGTCGCTTTCCCATCTTTTGGCCTCCCCCATCGCAGAAGACACGTGCTGATGGGTGGTCCGTGGCCGTAGGCCACGGCGAGCTTTTGGTTGCAAGCGACGGGATGGCTTTTGCATAGCGTTTTTTTTTCACCGACATGTTACGTACATGTTTCTTTACCGACCGTTTTGTGGTGAAATATGGAGGGTGAAAAGCCTTTTCGGACGGTGCTCGGCTCGCCGGCCGGCCTCGGGAAGGTGCTCGCGCTCGCCCGGATTTGCGTGTGCCATATACGGCTGTCGTGGTAAAGAAAGCTCATATTTGGTAGCCGCTGCACCAAATGATTTGTCCCCAAGCATTCGGCCTGTACATATTAGTTTTTAAAATCTATTTTTTTTTTATAGTAGATGACCTTTTTACAACACCTAGTTTTCAAACAGAGCATCTATTTTAAGACGAAGCCTACTAATCTATTGTAGTACACACTGCAGTAACTTCATTTATATCAGCAAAAATCACGTATAAGTATCTCTCTTCGTACGGCTCTTTACAATCCATTACCACGTAAAGCTAAAATTAAAATCTCTCAGAAAAAACCACTATAAATAAACCCGCTTTGTTCACATTTGGATCGAGGCGGTAGGGGGGAACAAGTGCGTCGTGCCAATCAAAGCCGACGCGTGGGGAGCGGGGAGGCGTCGTGTATGTTCATGTGCGAAGTGCAAAGTGCAAACCAGCGTCCTCGGGGCCTGAATCAGTACAGTTTTGGGAGAATGTACGGGTGCCGCTTCCGTCGCAGCTCATTGTTGGTGAGCCGGCGGTGCTTCGAGTGGTTTATGGCTTGTTGTTCGTACCACAGAAACTTCGTAGAAAATCTACAGAAAATAATTTAGAAACCCACAGGAATTCCTATAGATTGCCATGGTTCAAACGGGATTTGTGCCAAAAAATTTGTCAATTCGTACAAAAAGATGAGATGTTTCCTATAAATTACTTGCGTTTCAAACAAACACTGCACTGTTTCACTCCTCCGTTCGGAACATGCTCTTAAGAGTATGCGATGGTACCGGAAACACCACTCTGTGGGAGTGAGATATAGCACAAGAATGTGCGGGGCTGAAACAATTAATACCGGATGCTCACGCATACAGATGAACAAATCGAGAAAGACCTAGGTCGCAAATACCAGCTACAATCACCTTCATATAACAGTTTAGACAGGTCTAATGTCCTCTCAAAAATGACTTCAACACATCTTACAATCTTTCATCCTATTTTCTAATTGAGAACCCTACTGCTTCCATATCTCTGCAATCCGTGATGTACAGTACACGGATTGCGTAACATGCACATATGCTGCTCAAGATAATTCTGCATTACAGTCTCCAAAAGGATCTATCCGCATCCAACAAGTGAAATGACTGCTGGTTGTGGCGTTCCAGCGGCAGGATTCCAGCATGCACGGGGATGAGTTGTTGTATGTGCCAAAAAAGCAACTTCATAATTGGCAAATAATATCTGGAAGGACACAAGGTGACTGAATGCATTACATGCTACATAGGAATTCAAACACTTTCAAGCCTCCTTTCTAGTTATCCTGTCAAACAGCGAAAATAGTGGTTAAGACAAGGTTATTTACCAAATAGTAAGATAGCACAAAGGTTTCCACACCTGAAGCAATAGATTCCAAGAGCATCCTTGATTTCATGCACCACCGAAACGGCAAGATGCAGGTAAAGACTCACTGTCACAAATAAATAAAACGCTGAGATGTAAATGTTGGTCGGTCGTGACCAAATATGCAAGCAGCAGGTAGAACTTAAAGTTGACATCAATCCAGAAGGTAGAAATTAATAGGATACTGCGGAGTATGCATCAAAAGGATCAAGAAAAAAGGGTGTATGTTCTGGGGCACGTGTTGCATGTGCTAACTTTAAGACGCAGTGTTACATGATATAAACATGATAATGAGTCATATGCCTGCATGTGGGTCCCGGAACATACCCAGCAATCCAGCACAACAACTGATGAACAGTTATCGTACTTGTGACCTACCTGTAGGAAATGTAGGAGCAGACTAGGCTAAAACACTAGCCAGTAACTCGGTATCAGTCTATCAGAACAAAAAACTTGGGGATACTTAACATGATTCCTTCTTTATAATACTACCCTAAACAGCACCTTAAAAATCTATATGGCATTTTAGGTTCCGAGACATGCACGGTTATCCAATTGAAGAGGCCGAACAGAAGATTAATGTCAACCAAACCAACAAGTTTCCATAAAAATGAGTGGTCATACAATAAAACTGAAAAGGCTGGAGCACTTCAGCATTCAACACTTCAAACCAAATGGTTAGGGTAAAGCAGTTTACCTGTGTACGAGCAATACAGAAAAAGAACCAGAAGCTCATCAGCTATAGGAGTCCTGTAAATAATAACAATGTATCATTTAGCATGACTGCATAAAGGGTTCACTTGAGATATTAGCAGTACTAGGTGCACCAAAGACAAAATTACCCATCATTAATCTTTGCAGTGAGAGCATTCGCAATAGCAAAAGGAAGAAATATGAGAGACTGAAATAAGAAACATTTAGTCATTATTTGAAGTGACTCTTGCACTTGGTACATGCAAATAGAAAGGAAACATGGACTACAGACATACCATGCACATTCCAGTTTTTAGACCTTTGGGCTCGTCACATAAATGGGCAAGTATCATCCTTCCCTGTCCATGCATGCCAATTCATTCATATAATGGAAAGATGAGCAGTCATTCCAGTAAAAACAAGGAATACTTTTGTCGTGTTCTCGTGTGGAAATACACGCACTCTTAATTTTCTGTTCACAAATGCAATAAGCAAATGCGATCACACAAGCTCCTAACTTAGCCTTACGCTAATATGATGGCATGTATTTATATGCATTACTAAGCATGCGGCCAGTAAAGGAAAACTGCAGTACATGGAAAAGCTGCCACCATTCTACCACTTCCGACCCTGCTGATTAGCTCCATGCATGGTCGTTCTTGGGCAGGATGTAGAGAGCGTTGAACCGTTTGGTGCACCAAGTCTTCTAGCTTGATCCTGTTACCCCGCTGATCACCAGCTCCTCTATGCAAACATGCGAAGTAATCCAATGCAACTAAAATGCACGTACACTGTAACTACCATGCTAGCTCTAACATGCATGTCTATATAACAAGAGGGATATATCATCTAGCTCATGCAGAGCATGCACATCCCCTTGCATGTCGGGCTTGTGAATGCTTCTTTCCAGGATTAACTTCAAGATATCGTCCCAGTCTCCCAGATCACTATAGTACTAAGCGAGTCAGCGTAAAAGAACCCAACAACAAAATAGAAACTTACCACCAAATATCCAAAAGCAAAACCAGTTCCTATCACAAGGAGATGTGGTTGATTCCTCATAATATCTGAAGGAGAAAGATAACACCTGAACAACAAGTTACAGAAATCTAAGCATTTCATGCACAGAATTACATCCTATACAATAAACAAAAATAAGTTTTCTGACACCCATACCAGACAGCAAAACCGAAACGGCAAGATGCAGGTAAAGACCCACTGTCACAAATAAATAGAATGCTGAGAAGCAAGTGTTGGTCGTGACCAGATATGCAAGCAGCAGGTAGAACTTAAGTTGACGTCAATCCAGAAGGTGAAAATTAATAAGGATTCCGTGGAGTATGCATCAAAGGATCAAGAAAAAGGCTTATGTTCTTGGGCAGGTGTTGCATTTGCTAACTTCAAAATGAAGTGTTACATGATATAAACATGAGAATGAGTCATATGCCTGCATGTGGGTCCTGGACCACAGGGTTTTCGTTCGGTAGGAAAAATACAGGAGGTCACCAAGATTTCCAGTTACCAGCAGTAGCCGAAATCTTGGGAAAATCTTCGAGATTTTTAAACAAATTTTGAATTCAAATTTGGTTATCAGCCAAGTCTAGGTAAAATCTCGCCAAACTTTTTGAATTAAAAATATCAAAAAATTTGGCCTATTCAAAATATACCGGCACCCACCGAGATTTCATACCATGCACATTCCAGTTTTAGACCTTTGGGCTCGTCACATAAATGGGCAAGTATCATCCTTCCCTGTCCATGCATGCCAATTCATTCATATAATGGAAAGATGAGCAGTCATTCCAGTAAAAACAAGGAATACTTTTGTCGTGTTCTCGTGTGGAAATACACGCACTCTTAATTTTCTGTTCACAAATGCAATAAGCAAATGCGATCACACAAGCTCCTAACTTAGCCTTACGCTAATATGATGGCATGTATTTATATGCATTACTAAGCATGCGGCCAGTAAAGGAAAACTGCAGTACATGGAAAAGCTGCCACCATTCTACCACTTCCGACCCTGCTGATTAGCTCCATGCATGGTCGTTCTTGGGCAGGATGTACCAGCGTTGAACCGTTTGGTGCACCAAGTCTTCTAGCTTGATCCTGTTAGCTCCCCGCTGATCACCAGCTCCTCTATGCAAACATGCGAAGTAATCCAATGCAACTAAAATGCACGTACACTGTAACTACCATGCTAGCTCTAACATGCATGTCTATATAACAAGAGGGATATATCATCTAGCTCATGCAGAGCATGCACATCCCCTTGCATGTCGGGCTTGTGAATGCTTCTTTCCAGGATTAACTTCAAGATATCGTCCCAGTCTCCCAGATCACTATAGTACTAAGCGAGTCAGCGTAAAAGAACCCAACAACAAAATAGAAACTTACCACCAAATATCCAAAAGCAAAACCAGTTCCTATCACAAGGAGATGTGGTTGATTCCTCATAATATCTGAAGGAGAAAGATAACACCTGAACAACAAGTTACAGAAATCTAAGCATTTCATGCACAGAATTACATCCTATACAATAAACAAAAAATAAGTTTTCTGACACCCATACCAGACAGCAACTCCAGCTAACAGCGCAATAAAAGGAAGAAGCTGCAAGCCAAATATAAAAATGTAAGAATACAAGTATTAAGGGTGCATGCTATCTGTTCAGATAAAAGCAGAAGTCACATTTGTTCTTATAAAATGATTTGAATGAAATATTAACAAATCATCACATGCAAATTGACAGTCCAAATGCACAATGCTAAAACCGTTTCGGCACCTGGTCAAGATAAAGCAATGATGCAATAAAATTGATCCTAACAGCTAAGATCCGACCCTGCTATGTAAGATGCTCTATGGGCCTATATGATTTGGAAGGAACTAACTCTATATCAATTTTTCTGTGTTTGTATTGCAAAGATATATAAGTCTAATAAAAAAATCTATCCGTAGACATAAATACACAAACTAAAGAGCATTCACATCTAACAATTCCAATCATTGCTCGCTTAGGGTCTTGAAGTTTCAAATGGGTGAATGGCTTAGAGTTTCCAAAAGCACTATAGCAAAACAAACGGTTTCTACGACTTCAAATATTACCAGCTTCTAGTCTTCTACATATGAGAAATGCCAAAAGCTTACCATTGCTAGTGCCAATACCATGCTTCCTTTTCTAGAGTCAACTACTTTTTGGACATTACTGACACTGCAACAGGAGAATCAATCATTTGTAAGCAAAAATGATGAAAAAACGTATGTAGCACAGTGCTATTTATTACTCTTGCATTGTGTTATGGGAAATGCCACAAAAAAATCACTTGCTGTTAAACCATATGGATAAGTCGTGAATTTAATGATGATGAATAATTGACATTTAGGTTACATTAAAATTTGTGTTTATGAAGGTTTCGGACGGTGCTCTTTTACAAAACTGGAAACGACAAGTCGACCACGGTAGATCAACCATGATTGAACGACCCCGGCAGATCGACCACAACTGAACGACAACGGCATGTCGATCACATCTGTCGACCACGGCATGTTGGCCACGGAAGATCGACCACGGTAGGTTGAGCACGGCCGAATGACCGCTGCAGAACGACCTCGGTCCAGAGTCTTTAGAGGAGTCGGAGAGCAATCAGAGAGGTCGAAGACTCAGGAGTCGGAGAGCAGTCGGAGACTCCAGAGTACTGCAGTGAACCGGTCATAGCTACAGTAAACCGGTCATAAGATTCAGTGAAGTTGTAAACTACAGGAACCGTCCGTGAGCTACAGAGAATTTGTGCCGGGGAAAAAGTTCTTTTGGTTTTTGCATATGCAGGTTGGGCGTAGAGAGGATCATAGTCTGTGACGAGGAGGCCCGGGACTAGGAGGGAAAATTTAAGGTCGAGACGGTCAAGAATGTCACGAGGTGGTCGGGCTCACGCTGGAGCACATGATCAAAAGTGGATGATGTATGGAGAAGCTAAAAGAGGTGCGGTCCTAGATCCTTCGTCACGTGCTGAGTTGAAAGAGTTATGGAAGGAGTCCATAACTGGGAAGGCTTAGAGATTATGGAAAACCTGTATTTAAAAGGGTTTCGGATTCCTTGATTTTCGGAACGCATAGAGTTTGGTATCCGTGTTTGATGAGGACACAATTTGGGGTGTTAGCTTATAAAAGCAGAGAGAGACTAAGGGTTAACGAAAGATTTTTGGCAGAGTAGATTGAGGCTTTAGTTTTGGCTAGGATTTTAGGGTTGCTTGTGAAGGCGCTTTGTAAATCCACGAAAATCCAGCAATAAACATCATCTTGAATCAATTTGGTTCTTGATCTGCTTGAAAAGTTGTTGGTGACTGCAGTTGGATTGAAGCTTACGACGGCGTGCAAAGGTGTCGAATCGCTGCTAGGGAAACAGAGGAAATACAAGTACTCAAAGGCACTAGTTTCTCGAAGGTACAAGTGATCGAGAGGTTCTGCTCTCGGTGTTGAAGATTTCGAGTACATACAAACCGGTCGAACACTGAGCGATCGATCAAGCAGTTGAATACTGAGCGATCGATCGTGCAGTTGAGTACAGAGCGGTCGAAACGTTCACTGAGCACTAAGAGATTCCAAAAAACAGCGGCAATCATTCACCCCTTCTCTGATTGCGGTATTCGATTCTACACTTGCAAAGGAATGCTACAAAAAAATCACTTGCAAAGGTACTGATCGTGAAACAGGAAAAATCAATCATTTGCAAGCAGCTTCCAACTGTTTTGGGTAATGAATACACAAAATAATTACATAATACGAGAACCAATCATTTGTAAGCAAAGATGATTTAAAAGATATATGGTAGAAGAGTGCTATTTGTTAATCTTGCTTCACGTTATGGAACTGTCACAAAAGTTACTTGGGAGAAAAAGAGAGGAGGGAATATAAACTCACTTGGATCCAATGGTAGGGATTACAGCAAAAAGGATCATAAGAATCATCACAATAACATATAAGGGGGTTTCTGATACAAGTGGAAGGAAAGAAATCAGAAATAATTCTAGTAGCAGTTATGTCAATATTTGTGCACTATGTTGGCAAATGGTGCTAGTTGATGTAAGAAGCTAATATAATCTTGCAGCAAAGAGTATAGTTAATTATACCTACCATTGCTTGCAATCAAACAAGAAAGAGTAATATACGGATAGTAACTATCTAATCATGTTCACAAAAAATGGAAAAAACATTTGGTCGTTCCTAAAGAAACATACCCGGAACAAATGGGAGTGGAACCCAACTAAAAAGGGGTATTGATTTCTGAAAATCTTGTGCCCACCATTCAGCACCTAGATTGGGAATGCAAACATCAATTTGTAATATAAGTGCTTATCCTAGAAGAATGAAATAAAAATGTACAGAAGAAAGTTAAGTGCACATCGAGTAACATCGAGTCTTTCTTATCAGGGAAAGTTACCAGTAAGAAAGGTAAAAAAATGGGATACATAGATCAGCATCAGGCCCTCCGTTGGTCCATTTATTACAGGAAGAATGAGAGTATTTGTAAAGAAGCTGGTGGCATGAGAAGTGTAAATGTCAATAAATAACAGCAGACCTTTCATGAAATCAATGGATCAGCGAAGTGTGATGAAAATCCAAACATAAAGAACAGCAGCCTGACACTTCAGGAAGCAAATGTTTAGTTACAAGCTGAGCCGTTAAATTTCTTTAAGTGGAATCATTGGTTACCACAAGAATCGACAGAATTAGAAGTGAGAGCTAACATGTCAATATGTCACAACAGAAAAGGTTACATCATGAAACCAGGATAAAGCAGGATAGTCATGCACAGTGCCACAGTGCTAAGAAAATGAACACGTGATGTGTCATGTGCCAATTTGTTCCCCAACTATGAAGGTGTCAGTTCAAATTGGAGCTATTTTATTTCATTGTCATGTCATATTACTGTCTGATCAAAACAAAAGGGGGAAAATAGTTTACTAGCGGAAAAATTATAAAGCTAGCTCCTCAAAACTTTAGGCTCTATAATTATCCTTATATGCCACTGAACCTTCCTGAAATGCCTCACTGAGAGGTTTACATGATAGGTCTAGACCCACATGTCAACGATACATCTGCTGGCATATAATATAAGGACATGCAGAAAAGATTCAGTGGCATCATCCCACTAAATCAATCTTCATGCGACACCTGAAGATAACTAGAGAGTGCAGTAGGTATGAAGTTTAAATGTTTCTACAGTAAGCAGCACCCTGAAATTTAATATTTTGATCAAGACCAGAAAACAAGGAACTTTTTGGACAAAAGATGAGAACAATTTTTGCAGAGTATAGAGTATGCACACACCAAATGATTTCCAAGATTCTTACTGTTCCCACGTTGCGAGGTAGAACGGGACAACAGCAACCACCCAGTAACAGAATGTCAACCTTCCACACATCAAGGTGCTTCCAAGGGCCAAGGCTTCAAACTAACCATAGTATAAGGATGAAGCCAGTCAAGATAGATCAGAGCAACATCTGATAGGTGAAAGGAGGACAAGGTGAAAGGGCTTAGAAAATCCTTACAGCACAGCCAAGGGCATCGCATCCTGTCAAATGACAAGTTTGCATATTGTAAGGTGGATACATTGAGACAGTGTTCACCTAGCGCCTAATCGCCACCTAGGCGGGTTAGGCGGCCGCCTAGGGGATCAGTGCGTTGAGAGAGAGAGAGAGAGAGAGCGTGATAGAAAATACCATGATCAAAAAGTTCTCCTAGAGGACTTGATGAGCTAGTGCGCCTCGCTTGTTTACCATCAACAGCATCAAAAGTCTAACAGGGGTACAATATAATACTGTTAAAGCAGATGCTACAAGGCAACATAGTTGATAAAGTCAAATAAATGAACAGGCTGACATCGTAATTTCCAGCCTTACTTAGACACCTTGAGATAAAATAATGCATACCAGGGGACAAAGAAACACAGAAAAAAAACAGAAGTTTTTTTGAACTTCCATAAGGGGATACAGTGCAAAATCATTCATCAGGTAATTGTGAAAGAGCTAAAGTTTACCAAAAGGGAATTGTTTAAAACTTTGCCGAATAGAAGACAATTCTATAAACATAATTGTTACAAAGGTTTCGATATTGGCCCTGTTCGTATTGACTTCTAAAAGTTGTTTTTCTACAGTAAATGGTTTTTGTACAGTAATTAGCTTTCAAACGGAGTGTCTTTTCAAGGTAGGATCTACTAGTTGATTGTAGTACACACTATAGTAACTTCATATATATCGGCCAAAATTACATGTAAGTTTTTCTCTTTCCGTACGGCTCTCTGCAAGTTGTTATTATTCATAAGCTAAAGCCAAAAACCATCAGCAAAAACTAATGTGAACAGGTCCATTGCAACAAGCCAGCTCAAGACATAAGCTATAACAGTCGCAGATGGAAGTGTAACCAGGTTCGGGGGTACCCATTGGTATTATGTAGAAACCAATATTTTTCTCTTTGGTAATCAGATGAGAGAAAATAAAAGAACAAGAACAAATGCATAGTTACCCATTTGGAATATCAAGGCTAGTTTCACACACCTGGTATAAGAAGAGAAGTAATCCGTGCGCAAGATGGACCCACCTAGGGGGAGCTGCATCGAGGCGGGGTGAATATATCTGTGAAATTAGAATCCGATAAGTAAAGACTAGAAGGGGTGCTACGTAACATGAAACATGGGATGCATCAAAAGGTGTCAAGGTTGGCATATTATCAGCTCAAATTCTTAACAGCCTCCCAAAATTATAACTAAATCAAGCAAGAAAGACACTCACATAGCCAAGCAGTGCCGATACTACTAGAAACATAAATCCTGTGAGTGTGATCTGAAATTTCGGAAAGCATTACCATGGACAGCACCAGATGAAATGAACCAAGGAAGAATTGACAATCTATTGATCAATCTCTTACCATATTTGGTCTATATGTGGATCCATACATGCAAATGTAGAAAATTATTAGTAAAGAAGTTTTGGTAGGAAAAGAATAAAAATTAAAATTAAAAAAATTATTCGCTGTTTGCACAAGGCTTAAGCTTAATTTACTGATGATTAGATATCTTTGATATGTTGCTTTGGAGCATCTCTGCTGTGCAGGCTCCAATTGTTGGTCATACAAGAGGATCATCAAGTAAAAATGCATTTCTTAGTACATATGGTCCATGGAGTAGTGTTTACACAAGATAGGTATACGAGTAGTCTTGATAGTTCTCACAACAAGAAAGCTGCAATCATAAGTTTTCTACTAGCTTTTTTACATACAGTTAGATAGTGTATGATGTTTTTATTAAACCCCAACTACTTGACCACTGGCCATACAATTGAATCATCAAATCAAAGTATAACTTACAACTTAAGAAAATGTCTACACTAGGCAGGCATTCCGTGTGATCCTCCTCAGGCCTGCAAAATATCTCTCAGTAACAACTGAACGCATACAGTTTATTCCTGCTCTGTTTAGAGCAATTGGCATGACATACTACTGAGTACTGACTAGTGACTAACTGACAATAACTTGACAAGTTATAGGTAAATAAACAACAACAAAAAAAAAACATGGCTAATCTATACGGTTGTACACTAACCATATGCCAGTACTATCAAGTGCCAACATTTCCCTGATCAAATGGTTGCTTCTCTTTCCAAATGTTAAAAATGAATTATCAGTTATCATCCCACACACAGACACCAAACCTCGGAACTGCAATCCATAACAACCACCAAAAGACGAAAATTGCGTGGAACAACACAAATGGAGTTCCGCTCCTCCACATAAACAAATTCATTCACCCATGCGACCTGCTCTTACGCAATCAAACACAAACATCTACCCGCTGAACCGTACTAATCGACACCAGGGAATCAGGCGAGGAGCAGAGTCGGAGGAGGCGTCGGGGGTGGGAGGGGACTCACGGCATCCAGAGCGGGAAGAGGGTGACACAGCGGCTCCAGAAGGGCTGAAGCACGTACTTGGCCACCACCGAGTGGTCCTGCCCGCTGTACCTGTACCGCTTCAGCGTCTCCACGCCGTGCGCGCCGATGTACCCCATCTCGGCTCGGGGCGGCGCGGCCGGCGGTTTGGCAAGGTGGAGGGGTTTGGGGGGTTCGGGAAACTTCTGGAAGGGTCGAGAAGAGTGGGATCGCGAGGTTGGAGTTGGAGACCAGTGGGGTGGGGGTGCTGGCGGCGGCTTGGCGAGATCGCGAGGCGAAGGGGGAGGCGGAAGCAGATCTGCTTGAGACCACGACACGAGCTACAGGGGACTGGGGCTCATCTATGGAGACCACGGCTCGGAGTGGCTGACGCCTGTCCCGAATCCGAACTTGATATTTTTTAATTGGAAAATGATAGCCCTGGGTACGTCCGATCCGATGGACAGGGATGCAATCCGTAGAATTCGAACAGATATTGTTTAAATCATATATTAACTTATTTTTTTTAGATTTGAAACAGATATTGTTTAAATCATATATTAACTTATTTTTTTAGATTTGAAGTCGGATATGATAAGACCGAATACGAATACGAATTCGGAATATTCGAAGTTTCGAATATGATATCATTGGAGCAGATATATATCGGTTAAGGATCGGAAGCGAATAATATGGTCGTCGATGAAATTTAAGTAGTAAACTTCAACTTAGGAGTTGTTGATCATATAATGTTGGTTCAATGGTGTTGAATGCATTCCATATCACAACACTATAAAAGAATTCAAACACAATACCATATCAGCATAATGTTGAACATTAAATTCATAGAAACCATCATGATTACACTCATGGTTGAGCTGAAACTAAACTAAACACAATCTAAGTTCAAAATAGTGGAAGTCAAGCAGTGCTGTAAGCACAGATCTAACTTTAGCTCATAGAAACAGATTATTGGCATGTCAAGTTAGATCTCAAATTTAACACTCATAGAAACAGCCTGTTCGCAAGCACAGATCAACATTATTGGCAAGCACATATCTAATTTTAGCTTTAAGCAACTGGTAGTATGTACTAATCACACAATCAAGAGACACATGACACTATTACAGTATGTAAAACACCCTAGTCTAAAGAGACAGTAGGACATTATCAGATTTGTTTCCTGCTGCTGTGCTGCATCTGTTTCCTTGCTGATACGAAACAAAAAACACACTTCCTAAGCTCCATTTGTTTACTACTGCTGTGCTGCATCCTGTCCTTGCTGATACGAAACAAGATTAAAAAGAAAAAGCTAATCCAACAAAAGTAACAACAGACACCAACCCTAACAAGGTACTTGCCGAAGTTGAAGGTGGCGGGTGGGCTTTGCGTCGGAGGCACGCACAAGCGAAGGGACCGAGTAGCCTGGGGCGCGTGTGCGTGGCGCACCTTTGCGGCGAGGTACTCGAGGACAGCAGCGAGGTAGACAGGGGCGCCGGTGCCGATGCGCTGGGAGTAGGGGCCCTGCTTGAGGTAGCGGCCGATGCGGCCGACGTGGAATTGGAGGCCGGCCTTGATGGAGCGGGAGACACCGCGACGGGCTTCTTCTTCAGGCCGCCGCCACCGCGGCGCCCCGCCACGCCGGCCTTCTTCGGCACCTTCGCTCCTACCTGATGGGGAGGACCGGAGGATGGGGATCTGGATGGGGAGCAGGGGAGGATGGGGATCGCCGACGCCGAGAGCCCGAGACGTTGGCGACTAGAGAGTGAGTGAAGAGTAAAGACGAATAGACGATAGTAGATGCGAGGGCTGGAGCCTGGGGGCCGCCGACACGGCTAGGGATTTTGATTTAGGGTTGGGTTGCCGGATATCCGAATGGGTATTATCCGAATATCCGGATACCAAAGCAATTCGGTCGGATTTTTATTGTCCCGATTCCGGTACCGAATCCGACATGTAATATCCGATACCGTTATCCGATCCGCCCGAATTTTCCATTTTCTTCCCGGTTTCGGTACAAGTCGAATTCGATACTGGATCAGTCATGATTAACTCAACCCATTTGCACCCCTACCGATGGGTAAGAAAAGAATCAGCTGTTTTTCTCCCCCTCCGCTTCACATCCACTCATTCCTCCCTCTCCTGCCTTAGCCACTCATTCCTCCGTAGCACATCCCCCATTGTTTCCTTTTCTCTTCGTCTCCTCCCCACACCACTGTCCTCCGCCTCTAACCTCCTAGCCTTCGAGATCTTCCACCTCGACTACGTGGACCTCGCCGACGCGCCCACCCCTGTCTCCGTCACCGCTTGCCTCCCATACCGAATCGGCCAGCGCGTCCTCTTCTCTGGCCACCACCTCCATCCAGATCCGGCCGGATCTGGCTCCCTCCCGTCTCCATCGTCGTCGGATCTGACGGATTCTCCGTCAGGCTGTCGTCGCCCATTCCAGATTCAACTTCTCTGCCATCGAATCCGAGCTCCCCACCACCGGATCTGGCCGCCGCCGCCTCAGTCGGCCTCCTCGCTGCTGGATCTGCCGGCTCTAGGCCCTCTGCCGCCTGCTTCGGCCCTTGCCTCCTCGCCCGACTCCGCAGCCACCTTGGCCCTCCTGGCCGCCGAAGCTCACCGCCGCCTGTTATGGAAGTAAGTGTTTGGTTTTTGCCGCAACATTCTGAGTTCATGTATGCAACAATAAGTAATAACTGTTGCAACATCGAGATTTTTGTCAAAATATTTTGTTGCATGCAAGGCTGAAAATTGTTGCATATATGAGGAATGAATGTTGCGGTCGACCGTATGGCGCTAGCACCCGGATCGGACGTCCGGATGCTAGCAACTCCCTTTTTGATTCACTAGTAACAAGGACATACTCACACACACAACACCACACATACTCATACACTCATACATCCATATGTGTGCGTCCAACGCGCACACTAAGACTCTAAAATCTCATAGAGCACGGGCACGCACTTTGACTACTGAACACATTCATATACACGTATACTTATAGAGGCATATGCCCAAAAGATACTATTTATATAAACAGTACTCCAAAAATAAGATGCCCCGGGTTCGAGACCAGATGAGTGGGTTGCATGACGGCAGCCAAGCCAACCGAGCAAGGCTTGGTCCTCCCAAACTTGATATATTGAGTGCACTATAGTCTGGAATTTATACAATATTCAGTTCCAGGAGATGAAATGCTGGTTTTAACTCAACTTCTGAGTTCTCCAAGAAAAACTTCAGTAACGTGAGCAAATTTAACTTCAATATTTTAAACCTAGTACGATAATAATGATATATTCTAAAAACTTAATATTTTAAACCTAGCACGATAATAATTATATATTCTAAAACCTTATATAATCATGCACGTGTGATGAGGATAATGAGGGAAGACTGGTACAACAGCGAGATCATGTTGGTAGAGGACGAAGATTATGTCATGGTGGCTTGGGGCCGCGACGACTCCTCGCCTTAGAGTTTCTTTGGAGTCTCCTTCAGAGGCTTTAAGGGTGTGTCCATGCTCCATATCATTTCATAATTTTCCCAAAGTAATTTCTCCTTGACAGCCTATTGGGTAATGGAACATCATTTTTCTCCTTCAAATTGAAGCCCTATTTGGAACATGAGTTGATCCCAACTCGCGCAATAACATGCGTACGAAATAATAGCGCACACCCACGCTCACGTAGGTCTCGGAACCACACCGCGGAGGTGATACTCACCGGAAGCAAGCGGCCTGCCCTCAGATCACCGCCACAGTGCCCCCCTTCCTCGTCGCGCGGCACCTCCCCCTGGCTGTTGCTCGTTGGCAGGGGCAGAACCAGCATAAGTCCAAGCCCCGGGTTGAACCAGTTGCTCTTGGGTTAACTCTTAGGTTAACTCTATTTTTTGTGATTTTTCATGAATTTTGCACGGGGCTAGATAGCCCTAGGCCTGGTGCCGCCACATCTCGTTAGGTATTTGACGAAGTTCCTGTACTTCTAGTTGAAGAAGTGATTTGGTTATGTGAAGAGATGGTCCTTATGTCTTTGCTGCTTCTTGCCCATTGTTTCTAAATTCCAGTACCGTGTCAAGAGATAATTCTTGTTGCCTGGTTGGGGAAGTCATCTGGTTCTGTGATGAGATAATCTTTGTATCTTTGGCTACTTCTTGCCTGTCACTTCTAAATTCTAGTAGTGTGTAATGAGATGATTCTTGTTGCTCGAGGGAAGTGCTTAGGTTCAGTGACGAGACAATTTTTGTAACTACCATACACCTGGATCACGATTTTTTAGCATCTTGTATAATTCCAGCAGGAGCTTTTCAAGGGAAAAGAGTCGTTTTGCTATATTCTTGATATTGCTAGGCTCGATTCTTCGAATGAGCTGGGGCTACGTTCGCCTTCGCAACTTCCTGCTGCTGGCAATGGCGAATCCTCAGATGGTGACACACTAAGCAAACACAAGAGTATGTTGAGTCGCATTCGTGGGACCAGTAAAGACCTTGATAGAGCTAATATCAACCTTGGGGGAGTGCATGGTTTATTCAGTGGATTAAAAGAAAATTAGAAATCATCGCTCTGCTTTGGTGATGTCATCGGTGGTGTTGGAGAAGTGAGCGTTGAGGCCGCGGGGAAGATTGAGGATGAGATGTGGTTCGAAGACGGAGTGGCCGACGTCGTGTAGGGAATCTACCAAAATTTTGAGACGCTGGCAGTACTCCAAGATGGAGAGATCTCCCTTAATCATGGAGTGGAACTGGTTGCTGAGGAACATCGCGCGGGACTCCTTGTTGGTGATGAACAATGTGTCGATGGAAACCCAGAGAGCACAAGTAGTCTGGTTCGGTTCCATGGTGACGTCGAGAATGTCGTCGCTGATGGAACCATACAGCCAACTGAGGATGAAGAAGTCGGCCTGGACCCAGAGAGCATCGGTTTGGTTGGCCGGGGCGAAGCCATCGACGTGGGCAAGAAGCCCGAACTTACCACACATCGATTTGAAGGAGGACCACTTGGTGTGGTTCGAGCACTTGAGGTCAAGGACGATCGGGATGTGCATCTTGATGGCGACAGTGCTGAACGGGCTCATGAGGACCGGCGGTGCCACGTTGGGCACAACGGCAATGGTGCCGGAGCTGGTGCTGATGCCGGGCCAGCGTCCGTGCAGTTTTGTGCCATGGCCAGTTGGAGGAGGAAAACGTGGACGACCGGAGGCGGTGCGTGCGCGAGGTGGAGGGCAGTAGAAGAGATGGATCGGAACTATATAATTTGATACCATGAAAGACAAGAGTGAAGATTGGAAGGCACCACACGGTGTGAAAGGCCGGGGTTGTATGCTTTGTATAGCTTGATGTTATAGGGGATTACAACCGTGAAGTATAGGATTAGTTACATGATATCAGCGATCTGTTTCTATCTATATAAGATAACTGTACATGGAAGAGTATCGCTAACAAAAACTTCTCAAGTTCTTTTGCCAAGCCTTGAATCTGACTAAATGCGGGTATCGTAGACATTCGCTCGTTTCCATTCCGGAGCATCTTAATCTTAACTTCCCTACTCATCGAAGAAAAATTCCATTATCAGCCGACGATCATAGAATCAAGGTTCTGCTCCAACAAGCTTCTACTTCTGGCTTCTTAATTTTATCTTTTTTTGCCTTTTCTTTTCCCCCTGATTCGTTTGCACTGTCTGTGATGATATAACTATTTTTTTTATTTTTTTAAATTTAATTACGCTAAAAAACTAACAGCAATTATAGTATATTTCCAGTCACTACAGTGAAAAAAAAACCAAAGTCTGGACTTGTGAGCCAAATGACTACCGAAAACCCGCCCTTATCCCCTTCCCCTCGCGCAAAAGGCTGAGTTTTTAGCCGAAATGGCAAAAATTTGAAGTGTGATTAGTAAAAATGATATCCTCATAGTCGTAGTTGCAAAAATGGCACCATTGTCCGCACAGCCACCGTACGGGTTTAACAGATTTAGCCACATGCCGATATGTGGTGGAGCCCTATGGCCACCATACGGGTTTAGCTATAGGCCGACACGTGGTACTAAATCCGCACGGTAGCCATGCAGAGCTCTATCACATATCGGCTTGTGGCTTGTCCGACCGTGCGGACGGAAGCTAATTTTGCAACCATAACTAAAGATTTATTTTTGCTAATCATGATTAAAATTTTGCTATTTACTCTACAAACTCCAAAAGGGCCGGACGGGCGCGGCACCCACGGGCCGAGGGCGAGTGATTTCTTTCCTTGCTCAATGCTCACCCACCCACGCGCGCGGCAGGTGCCAGCCTGAGCCTGAGCACCTGCGCTGCAGCCGCTACAGGCCGCGGCGTGCAGAGTCTGCCGCGCGCACTCTGCCTGCTTGCACCTGACCTGAACACTGACCGAAGTGACCCATCCTCTGCAGTCTCTGCACCCACCACCACCACCACCTCCTCACCTTCATTCCCAGCCAAACCCACGCCCCATTGCGCGCCTCTGCGCCAACCTGACAAGCTCATACGCGTGATGTGTGTATCTTTGATCTTTCCACTGCTTCCTTGCAGCCGAGCTCTGAATCCTCCTGACAGGAGCACAATGCTATTAAACTCGATCCCTTCACCTCAGTCCATGGCCGGTTCTATTTAGCTAGAACCACTTGACTGAGACTGAGCTCTCGTAGTTGTAGTGACACTTTGTGCTGCTGCTGCGTTGTGGTTGAGGAGATGATGCTGAGCGGGCAAGGCGGCGGCAGCGGCGGGAGGTGCCTGTTCACGGCGTCGCAGTGGCAGGAGCTGGAGCACCAGGCGCTCATCTACAAGTACATGGCCGCCGGCAGGCCGGTGCCCCGCGACCTCGTCCTCCCCCTCCGCCACCGCGACGGCTTCGCCATCGACACCGCGCCCTCCCTCGCCTTCGCGCCTCACCAGCCCTCCCGTACGTACGCAAACTCATCTTCCTCTCTTCTTGCTTCGTTTACTCAGCAGTCACCATTGATAGTTGGTTCGTATGTGCGTGCGCTCAGTGGGATGGGGGTGCTACAGGGCGGCGGTGCAGTACGGGCGGAAGGCGGAGGACCCGGAGCCGGGGCGGTGCCGGCGGACGGACGGCAAAAAGTGGCGCTGCTCCAGGGAGGCGTACGGGGACTCCAAGTACTGCGAGAAGCACATGCACCGCGGAAAGAACCGTTCAAGAAAGCCTGTGGAAACAATGTCGACCTCCGCCGCCGCCGGCGCCTCCTACCGCCCGTCCGCCCTCTCCATCTCACCCCCCGCGCCCGACGCGCCCAGCTACGTCCACCACCACCACCATCACCCCGGCCGTCCCGACCCCTCCTCCGCCCGCGCTCTCGCTCAGATCAGCCCTCTCCAGCTCCACCTCGACGCCGCCGCGCACGCGACGTCGCCGCCGCCGTCCTACCACAGGTATGCGCAGTACGGCACTTCTCCCCTCTTCCCGAGCGGCTACGGCTACGGGTCATCGAGGGAGCATGAGGACGCGGAGGCGAGGCGGCAGCACTTACTCGCGTTCGGGGCAGACCTGAGCCTGGACAAGCCGGCCTCCGCCGGCCACGACGCTGCCGCGGCGACGGAGAAGCCGCTGCGGCGCTTCTTTGACGAGTGGCCGCGCGAGAGCAGAGACAGGCCGTGGATGGGGGTGGATCAGGACGAGACGCGGCTCTCCATCTCTATCCCCGCGGCCTCGCCCGACCTCGCCGTCGCCGCCGCCTCGCGCTACCACAACGGTACGTATGTAAAAAAACACTGAAAGACACAGCCTTTTAACTATTCGCTTATGTACAATGTGCTGATTGATTTTTTTTTGCATGGTTTTGGTTTGATACAGTCTGCAGCAGATGAATGATCGGCGTATTTCGTTGCTGCAATCCTGCAATAGCAACTGCATATTGCTGAAATTCTGCTGCTTCTGCATGCGCTCTGTGCAGTGCAGATGAGAATGCAGCTTGAGAATCTGAACCCAGTGAATTAGTTGTAGTACCCTGGTTTGATTTTCTTTGTAGTTTGCATCCAATAGTAGGATGTTTCTTTCTATGTAATCAAAGTAATCAATCAAGAACTCAAGGTGAGGTGCCATGACCATGAAATGTGAAGAAGGAAGGTGTACTCCTATTTTCTTTCTTTGTTTTCCTGGTACTTTTCACTTTTCAGTCTGTGATGAATGCATTTGTGAGCACTTTTCTTTTATGCGTGCCTTTTCCTTCCTCTGATTCCTCTGCCTTTGATGGTTTGTCTTTGTCACATCACGTGGATTCTTCCTGAAGCTCTAGGCTCCAGCACTTCCATGCATGATCTATCTGGTCAACCAGGTCAAGCACGTCATAACGCGCGCTGCACGAGCAGTACTGCAGTATCTTAGCATACAGTCAGTTCAGTTCAACATGACTCCACCCACGTTGACGATGTACACACCACGTTGACGATGTACACAGGGTATCTATGGAGCACACGTCTCATAAAGAATGCTGATCAGAAAAGTCTTTTGATAAAGTTTCTAACGGCCAACAGCCCTTAATGATACCAAAGAGCTGGTTAAAAAGTGTGTATAATAGCAGTTTTATAGCAGACAAATACACCAATCGGCTCGGGCTCTTCAAACAATTCCTCTATCGTGGTATTTTGCGACCTAGGATTTAGACATCCTAGGACTGTTCCCAAGAGCACCAAGGTGCTTCGAATTCCTTTTTGTAGCTATTGATACGTTCATGAAATAGATCGAGACAGAACCTGTGACTGGAATAACAACGGAAACTACACAGAGATTCATGATGACAAGTGTGATTACTCGATTTGGAATACCAAGTCAAATAATTACAGACAATGGTAAACAATTTTTGAGTGCAAAATTCTAAGAATTTTGTGACTAATTGGGTACCAAATTTTGCTATGCCTCAGTCGTCCATCCTCAAAGTAATGAGGCAGTTGAGTGAGCAAATGTCCAAATAACGCAAAGAATTAAGACTCGAGTTTTCGACCAGCTTGTAAAGCGCTCGAGGGCTTAGGTACAAGAATTACCTTTATTATTATAGGTAATTCGCACGACTCCTAGTCGGGTGACAGGAGAGATTCCTCTGTTTTAGGGCCGAAGCTATACTTCTCTCGGAACTAAAGATCCGGTCGACAAGGGTCGAGAACTTCATCGACTCCAACCAAGAGCAACTTCGAGCAGATGACATCAACATACTCGAAGAGAAGAGGAATTAAGACTTAATCCGATTAGCAGTCTACTAGCAAGTCATGCGTAAGTACTACGATCGTAAGGTCCAACCTCGCAGCCTTGTTGTAGGTGACTTGGTATTGAGGAAAATCCAATCCGAGTCTAATCGGAACAAACTTTCCCCCAAGTGAGAAGGTCCTTACACTGTGATCGAAGTCACACGACCAGGTTCTATATGACTTGCTATAGAGGACGCCCAAATTCTCTCAAACTCTTGGAACATCGATCAGCTACGTAGATTTTACATTTAAACATTTCTACTCTTTCAATAAAGTTTTTAGTTTTTTCAATCTTTGTTGTGGTATGTTCAGTAGAGCTTCTTTTATATTTGTTCGACCACTTCTAGTACATCTACTTTATTTAACTGGTCAGAGAAGGGAACACCACTAATCGAAGTCTCTCCTCTCTGCATGTGGTCCTGCCCACTAGAAGGAGCTTCCTAGTGACGAACTAATCCTAACTCTTGCTATCAGTATGAAACAATTGAAAAGTATACAAAAGAGTTGATCAGGCGTACAAGAAGGAATTATGAGTTTTTATCTTCTTATCGTTTATGTCTTCGGTTTGATTAAAAGAGAGGCAACATCACCTACACGAAGTCTCTCCTCTCTGCATGTGGTCCTGCCCGCTGGAACGAGCTTCCTAGCGTCTACTCATTCCTAACTTTTGCTGCCAGAATATGACAATCAAATTCGGCAATGATAGTCGATGAATTACTCTGCTCTCTACATACTTTACTCTATACTATTTGCTCTGTTTATTCACATAAACTAAGTAAATAGTCAGGAGGCTAGAATAGAGTTGTCAGTATAACTTTATTTCCTAATCGTAAGTTTGTACTCTTTTATTTTCTTTTTTATCTTACGAGTACTAATTGCTTAACAAGATGAATTGCAGGAAAAGGAAAAGAATCTTTCATTATCCAAAGGTAAGTCCTTACAAAGCTCCTATTCATAAACTACTCTGAAGAAGGAGAGCCAAGTTGCATCTCTTCTGCAATCTTTCGACCAGTTGGCTCTAGCTCTTCGACTAGGCAGGCTGCTTCTTCCAAAGAGCACCTGAAGTCGTAGTCGATACGGTGTAGGTTGAAGTTCTGGTCGCATGCCTTGAGTTTTGCCAAGGTATAGCTTACACTGCCTGCGATTGCATCCCGAATCAAATTTGCCTAATCGATTTTTAGGGTAGATAAGTGTTTCTCTAAAGCTCTGACTTGAAGTCCATTCATACTCGCATCAGCAGTTATGGTGTCCTCGATCGGTGTGCAACGCATCCTGATACAAGCGTAAAAATCAATCAGATGACGGTGAGGGAATAGAGGTGAAGAGAGGACCTCCTACTATGGTGGCATGGTATCTTCCCGTAATTCCCCGTCTGAAGCGGTTTTTTTTCAAACCCAAAGGAGACAAAACTGCTGTGTTGGCACTCAAAGGAGCGTAAGAAGGATGGTAATTATGCCTGTTATCTCATCTACAGGCATACGTGATTAGAAGCAGGGGCAAAACTGGGCCTCTGGCTGGGTAGGCTATAGCTCGAGGTACAACAATGCTATTAGTACTATCCTCCTTTAGTACTCTTTCCATAATATACTTGGTATATAAGCCTAGCGCGAGGCCTAAAAAATTAACAGCCCGGTGGGAGCAAACGATAGCCCAAGGCCCCAACGCAGCCAGCCAGCCCAAGCAACGAGTGTCTCAGTCCACCAAGTCCAAAAGTGAAGTGAAAAGGAAACCCTAATGGCCTATCCCCAATCAGACCTTAGCCCCAGCCGCCAATCCCCGATCCAACGCGATGCAACCACACCCCCACCGCCGGCCTTCGACCTCGCCTACGCGGCTGTCATGCCCCCACCGCCGGCAGTCCAGCTCAACGCGACAACACCCACTCCTCGTCTCCTACACTCCACCAACGAGCAGCTGAGCAGAGCTGAGAGTAGGATAATAGGTAACACATTTTAGTAGGAATCAGTTTGTTGTCTTGTTGATAAAATGAGAATGTAATTAGTAGGAATTATCTTTTATGTTTCGAAATTAGTACGAATGGTTAGATGAAATGATGAATGACATATGTGCAATCTTTTACATTTTGTATTTCGGAACTAACTATTAAAGTTTAAGGATACAAATTACAAAATAAATAGTAGCAACTTTCTCGTGCAAGTGGTAAGTTAGTTTATTTCAAATGTAATATTCATGCTATTTGAATTTATCTATATGCATATTTTATTTCTTATGTTGTCTTTGTAGATTCTGGTTCTTATTCTACTATTGATAAGGAAATAGTGTGCTAGCCGTATAGGATAGTGAGCATATGTCCATCATTTAGGATTTGAGATACTCGATGTATCTTTATTACGCTATATTCTTTATGGTTTCATATGCTTTCTTTATTGTGATCTGGGTTGAAGACTTGAATTCTTTAAGTATTGAGCATTAAGCAAAATTTTTATATTAATTGTGCATTTATGACATATTTTTTGTTATATCGTAATATAATTCTAGACTTATAGTATATTAAATTGTTACTTAATTGAAATTTAATTCAAGGTATGATCTAATCTTGGATCCGCCACTGATTAAAGACGCTGGCGGTGCATCAACAGAGATCAATAGAGAAAGTGTTGGCTTTGCTTGTTGATTTGGAGGCGACTGCATGCAGCGTCATTATGGCGGCTTAGAAAGAAAACGGCGACAGAGATTCGCACGGCGGCCGCGCTACACCAAGATGCATCTGATCTAACAATTTTTCCTTCGGCCGGTGATGTCCTATGCGTGAAGCAGCCAGCAGAGGTGGCATTGTCTAATAGCAGGTTTGAAGAGTCACGAAAATAGCAGGTTTGAAGAGTCAGGAAAACAGCAAGCCCACGTACCATCTACTGTCAATGAAACAAAATCGGCCCGCGACCAGCGAGCTACGCTGATGGGCCCTATTACATGGACTGGGCATATATATTCGCCAGGTTCATACTCTCTCTCTCTCTCTCTCTCTCTCTCTCTCTCTCTCTCTCTCTGGCGAAAGCCAGGTTCATACTCAATGCGGCAAGCCGGCAAATGCCTTCGCTATCTATCTTTTTCTCTCTTGTTAAAAAATCGGCCCTAACTCTTCCATCGGCCCTACCTGGCAGTGCCCCTCTTATCACCCGTCACCGTCACCACCCTAAATCGGTACCGACATTGTTCCTTTCAAAGTTCCGATCCACCTTGATCATCACCCGTCACCATCCTTCAAGGTTGTGCAGATTTTTTTTTTTGCAAAACAAATGTCGATAAATTCGTTTGATTTTTTTGTGTATCCAAGAAAGTATGTCCCAACGTAGATTAAAAGCTACTTGGAGAACTATAAATATGTGACATAGTAACTTCACCGAGATGTCGATTGTTTTTGGCATTTTGCAAATACACACTTCACAAAAGTGGCAAAAAAATTTACTCCAAGAAGCCAAGATATACATCTGAAACCCCGGATTTATCCATTAAATCCCTGCACCGGATTTCGATCTACTGGTCCGTTTTAAAGTTCTTCGTTCTCCAACAATGTCCTTCTTGCGAGGGCTTTCCCGCAAATTTCCCCCTCCTTCGTTCCCTTCGGCGATGGCCGTGGAGTCCGATCAGAAGAAAGGTTCGATTTTTTTGCCTTTTCTTCTTCTTCGTCTTCTTCTCCCTCCTCCATTCTCTTCTTACTCCTCCCATGGTTCCAAATTCACAATCGTCGTGAACTTCCAATCAGTTGGCCACGAGCCGAAGCTGAGGCAGTCCAAGTTCAACATGCGGCCTTTCTTTCTTGCCCTCTTTTTCTTGTCCTTGCTCCCCATACGATCCGCAAGTTCAGCAATCTACATTTGATTATTACTCTATAACTAGCAGATTTATCTGCGCAATTGCACGGCTAGATACCATGATACAATTATATTTGGTACACAACTCTAACGCATATAATTAAAATGCAATTGTATTTGCTATATAACTCTAATATAGATATATGATTAATCTGCACCGTTATAATATGCCCCTGAAAATAAGTGATGAAGACGTTTCTCTTTTTACTCGATTAATGTGACAATTTTTATTATTACTATGAGATTTTTTTGTTCTCAAAATAAATAAGGTGTATTGTATCTCACTAGTTGTCTTTATTTATATAGATTTGCCGTGAAAGATCTTGTTTTAGTGATTTAGTCTTCTCGTGTGACTGATTCGATTTAGCCTGGGCCGATCAACTCAGTAGTTGCGGCAACATCTCTGAATTATTTTGGGAGGTAGTGTTTGGGGGGATTACGCAACAGTACCGTAACAGCCAACAGGCTGTACTGAATGTTGTTCGTTGGGGGGCGTCTTACATCATTCAGAAACTTGGCTGCCTGCGTGCCTTCTGATTTCCAGGAATAAAAAATGGTTTGCAGCTCATTGGTTTTTTAATTTGTTTGTTTTTTCTTTTTCGTTTGCATTATATGTAGAGATACAACTATGTTTTCTATTTTTTAATTGAATATATCAGAAAAAGGCTAATAGCCATCACAATATCATTTTAGCAAAAAAAAAAGAGAAAAAACTCAACAATACTTTAGAACAGAGTCTAAGTGTGATAGTTGTCATAGCACCAGCTTTTGGCATGGACCAAGAAGAAACATGTGTACACCAAGGCACCAAGCCCCCCCACACCTGTCCATGCCAAGTGGTATTTGCAAAGAACTTTATTTTCCAACTTGGAGTAATTCATCAAGATTGCCTCAAGATGCAGTCGATTGCCTCAAGATGTTATGGCCCATGCAATTTGAAACTAAAATTTGACAGGCTGTGTTGGCTGTACCTTGAACTTTTTCTAACCTGCTTATGCGTTTTCAGATTGGTGGAAATGAGAGGTTTCCGAAGGCCATTGACTTTCTTCGCTGCCAAATTCACCAGGATACAGTGGTAATAATATAGTTTGATAGTTTGTAGATTCATCTAGAGTACAGTCAACGCACTTTGGAATTTTATATTTTTATTGATGATCTCTCTCTGCTTTGCCCACAGTTTCTCTACTTCAACGGTGCATTTTCACCGAACCCAGATGAGTTGATAATTTGACTTATACAATGTAAGACTCAACAATCTCAGTACTTGCATGATATAGTGCCAAACAGCCTTGAGTTGTAGAGCGTGTGTACCAGTTTTGAAAAGAAGCACAAAACGCATTGTGCCTGCAAAGTTTGCAGTCAGTTCTATTCAATCAATCTAATTGCTTGGACAAGCTGAACAGTATAATGAAAAATTCAGTGACCTAATCTATTGTCCAAGCGGCTTCACATTTGGACAAACAAAAGCTAAAAATCTTGCCTTTTCTACATCACAGAACTTTGGAATCGATGGGCAGCTGGTGATTAACTAGGCATCGTCGATGGAGAAGCCTTATTTGGGCAGCTGGTTAAAAGGTGCACTTGCTGGAAAGAAACCTCAATGAACATGGAGAAGCCTTATTTGGTACAAAATCATGCTTCCTGCTGAGAGTTGGACTTCAAATTGATTGCAATATCAAATTTCCCGGCTCTCATCCTGCCGTGGGAAACCGAGGCATCTTATCTGATTGCATCAGCCGCTCCAATCTTTTTAAGTGGATCGCAGGGTTTGGTAGGCATCTTTCTCAGTGCTGTACAGATACTGTTGCTGGGGGAATACTCTCTTCGGCTGTAGCAAGACGCTTACTTGATTTTTTTTAAGGGATTCGATGGGCCCGGTTTCAGATTATCACTATGCTCGTGTCATTAAGGCAGTCATCAATCAACTTCATCTTGTCGTTAGCGGTGAGCAATTAAACTTTCTATATTAGTTGGACACGTACAGCTAGCTAGCGAGCTCGGGGAAGTGAAGGCAGCCAATTTTGCGGAACAATTCTCCTCCACGTTGATGCCGCTCTGTCCGTTTGTTAGAACTGAAAGAGATACTACTACTGACGTACACGCCAAATTTGGCATTGCAATGGCTGGTATTAAATTATACACTGATTGTAGCCGAAGAAACAGGAGTGAAGAGACCTCACGTCCTAACAAGTAATTAAGAACTTGTCTCCAAGGAGCTCATGGCTTTCGATTCGTAAGTGCCACTACGGTGCAATGGCAGAGCGTGTCGAACAAATTACCCTATCCGGTTACAGATATAGCAAGGCATTGTAGCTTTATACATCATATTTAAGGAGTAGATCGATCATTCTGAACATACTTCTAGTCTTTTCATATTTACAATCGAATGGAGTATATGTATACTCCCTCTAGTCACAAAATATTATAATTTCTGTACATCAATATCTTTTTAAATATTAAGATTGGACATATGAAAATGGTAGCTGTAGATTTATCTTTAAAAGTAATTTTATAATTTTATAATATTATTATGCTTTATAAATATATTATAATAGCGATGAGTGCTCATATTTTAGAGACCACGTTAATATCCAAAATAACTTATTTTATGACCAGAGAAGGGATTACATCGATATCCAAAACTACTTGCTTTCATGGGCAGAGGATTATGACCCTGTTCTTTTCAGCTTCTAAAAGTTGCTTTTCGGCTTTTCTACAGTAACTAGTTTTTAAATAGAGTATTTTTTCAAGATAGGGTTTACTAGTTAATTGTAGTACATGCTTTACTGACTTCATTTATATTGGCAAAAATCGCACGTGAGTTTCTGTTACTCTGTAATCTTTTATACAAACAGCCTAAAAGCCATAAGCCGCAGCCAAAAAGAACATGCCCTATATGTTGAGTGATTCAATGTTTCACCTTTCTATTGTAGTTTGTACCAATCTTGATGTATTCAAAGGGTAAGTAGTTAGAATCAACCTTTAAATATATGTCAATATTAAGTGCGGTTCACAATTCACTTGATGTATCCAAGCATCTCCATATGTTAATGCAGAGCAAGAGTTATGGTTACTGTAGCTAAATAGGCCCATGAGGCCTGTAACAATCCGGAGCACTTCGACACTGCAGAGAGCTTCTTTCCATCTGTACACCATTATGGAGTTAGCAGAACAGAAGTAGCAGCACATAAACTGTCGGTGATGGGGAGGGAGAGAAGACATGAGCTGACTTGGGCTACCAGTTGCAGTTGCAGACTTGCAGGTGTACTGATCTGCTCACATGAGCTATACTGATCTGATCACATGAGGTATAGTGATGAGCTATACTGATCTGATCACATGAGGTATAGTGGTAATTTAAAGGGTCTATTCTTTTTATTCTTTTTAGCTGTGGCTTATGATTTTTTGTTGAAATTTTTGAATTTTGGCTGTTCACGGTACAGATTACGGAGATACAGATACTCACTTGCGATTTTGGTTGGTACAGATGTTGGGCTTTTAACGTGTAGATCGTTTAACTTATAGACCCCGTCTTAAAAAAATACTTCATTTGAAAATTAGGTACTATAGTAAAAACCAAAAGCTGTCAGCTTTTGAAAGTTAGCTTGTGCTCGAGAAATACGCATGCATGCAACTACTGTTCAATATGTGTAGCATCTGTGAATCTGTATAGTGGCGCGGTATTGTTGGTTGAGTAGGAGTAAGCCGTAACAAGAATCCAGGTTGGTCGTCAAGAATGGGAAATCAGGTGACGAAGTTGACTTTTCACCTTGATCAAGTAAATATTGATTTATCAATCATCAAGATTACTAACAAGTTGGGTCGTCGCGCAGCAGCCGAGACGTCGATGCAGCAATCTAAAAATAGGAAAGATGTGACTTTCTACCTTGTGATTAATTACCAATAAGGTAAGACCTATGGGATACAAGAAATAGATAACATGACAAAAAAATGTCTTGCACAGTCATCCATCAAGAGCAGATGTCGCTCATTAGTTGTGCGCAAAGGTTTCAAGCTTTGACACTTATTTATCAACTAGTTACGTATCCGTGCGTTGCAACGGAACTTATTAAATATATAGAGAATCGTGCTATAGAAGAGAGTTGCTTTGAGGGAATAGAACGGTTGAAGGAGAATGGTGAGAAGCATCTGCAAAATAAATGTTTCTATTGGAGGTTATGACTCTTATATAGATGCTTCACGACGTGGTATTTTTCTCTCCCTAAAATTATCGAAGTGTATTCGCATTGAACATGGCCTTATGTCCAAGACAAGGCATGTGTATATAGATATGCTGCTGTGCTCGCATGTACATGATTCTCCTGTCATTATTAGTTCAGTTTTCTGCCTGTTCTTACAATTCGGTGTCTTAGAATTTTGGAATTCGTTGCCGACCTCAGGTTGAGTTTGTGGCTAGTGCTATTGCTATGACGTAAGGAGTGAGGTATCCTGGCTGCCCTCGGTGGCACTCGGCGGAGCACGAATGAAAAATAGAGATGTGTATTGTAAGTGTTTTTCACAACTCAAAATACAATGACACAAAATATGAAGACACGATGTCATAAAATATATACACTGGCATAATTTGGAGGGAAATTTTTGATATAAACTTATGTTTAGGTGCAATCATATAAACTTCCCATGCGTGACTGTTGAAGGAGAGATATATGGATCAAATTTAGACGGGCATAGGGATACTAAACCAACTTGAATTTAGCTTCCGCAATGTTTACTTGGTTTAGGCAAATAGAAAAGATCTTGAATTGATATTAATAATTTGAAGAGAATTTTTAGACCGCCTATTCACCCCCTCTAGTCGGCCTCCTCGATCTTACAGCATCGCGAGTGCTCCATTGCGGTGGTCGCTGCCTCTCTACTCGCACCAGGAACAAGGAGGACGAAGGTAGAAGAAGGGCATTGGAAGGGTGTCGTGGCGCGATCTTGGCTGTCCGTGTGTCGTCCATCGACGGTCCGTGCATGCGCGTGTTTTGGGCTAGAACCGCCGCACGTTTAGGGCCTTGCGGTTGTGTGCTTGGCCTGGATTAGTTGGCCCATAACTCCATTTTCCTTTTGAACCGAGCTGGGGCAAGGGCACTGTTTAGTACTTTTCACATAAGGCCAGCCCACAACTATTCATTCCTGTAGTAATCACTATTCACTAGATCCGATTCAGTTCTTTTGGGACCGACGAGATAAACTCCTAAAACTCGACCCGTTACTATTCAGCACCAGCTACTATTCCTATCCAACCCAAGGTGAATAGTACCTGGACCCATTATTGTTCACCTGAAGCCCAAAATCAAAAACATATCCTTTTTGATCTTTTGAAACCTGTTAAAGCCATTCTGACATCCGTTCCAGTAACCTAGATTCCGATAAACTTCAAACCCACACTGTTCCAAAACCAATCCTCCACTGTATATCAGCTTGTTACTATTCATTCTAAAATTCGTCCAACATATGTATAGCCATTTTGACCGTCTCAAACCTATCTAGCCCAATTCTAACCCCGTTTAGCCAACCTAAGCACTGCTTAAACTCCAATCAACCAAACCCATTTTTCTTTTGTGTATTTTCTCGTTATTTTATTACTTTTGTTCCTAGCTTGCATCTTATAAAGTAGGAACTTATTTGAATTCGTTCTTTTGTGTTAGCATCAGGATTTGGCTAGTTGGTCAACAGAAGAGCTATAGGAGCTATCAAGCAGTTGGTATAAGCCTGGAGACTACAGTAAAATAATCAGATTATGAATAAAGAGGCAAGTCACATGTTTTTTATCATGTTGAACCTACATCTTTTAATTATTTAACTATTAGTACTTTTATTATTCTTTATTTAGGCAATGTTATTTATTTAAAAATAATTATTTAGAATGACATGGGAATTAGTTATGTCCTAACACCAGAAAATGCCATGTTTAACTTGAGCCCATATTCACCTTAACAAGCTTTAATAATATTTAATTATTGTATGATTAATTGTAGATTAGTTTATCCAAAATATTATACTACTAAGTGACCTTGGTACTTTGCCAATAGATTTATTTAAACAGTTCTAGGGCTAAGAATGAATTGTGAAAAGCCACTAGATTGTTGGAGTTCACGGCCTTAATTATGGTAGGAAGGAGACTTGGGATGGATTGGTGGCAGTGTCGTAGAGCACTGCGGATCTGGTTGTGGATGGATACCTCATGGTAAAAAGTAAGGACTGTAATCATATGTTGAGTAAAAGACACATAAATCACTCAACCACAAGTATTGACTTGTCAAATCTGGTATAGTAACTGCTCAAATCAATTGAATATCTACAGGAAGGCGAGGTTCCCGGTGAGGAAATGACCTAAGGGGAGTGGTATGAAAACGGTAAAACTATACTCAACAATAGTAGGTCCAATCAGAATCGGGCTGGCGGTAGTATTCCGCATTGGCCAGTGGATACCTGCCAATATGTGGTCCATAACATACTGGGTAGAGACTAGAAAGAGGAGAGCACTAAAAGACATTGTTTTCTCAACTCGGTCGCATGTTGCATGTTACGTGTCTGGACATTGAAAGTTGGAGAAATCTTGTGGGTAAAGGTGGCCAACTCTACAAAGTATAACAAATGGTATTCGAATACGTCGTGCTCCCGGTTAATGGAGCTATGTTTCATGGGTGATTTCAATAACAAGGTATTAGTAGATTTTGAGAATTTTTGGTTAACAAACCTCCTTTTCTATTAATTAAATATCGTTTTACTAAAAATATAAAGTTCTTTACTAACAAATTTGCATCCACAAAAATAATAATAGTAAGCCCAACACATTCCATCTCTTCAAATACTAGCAATTAGTTAAATAGCATTTCCACATGTTGTTTGCTAAGTATCTAGTATACTCAATCTTACTTAATTCTAACAAAACATATATAGAAGAGGAAAGGATATTTCGAGTTTTCGTGTTATGGTTACGACCGCACTCAAGAGTTCTTGTGGAGATTTCTTCGACTCTTCTGAATGTAAGCTAAGTTTTAGGCTCGGATATCCATGTTGTTTTTAGAGTTGACCATTATGTCCTATTTTTAATCAAGTTAATCCCTTGTAAATATTTATGAGTAGATATAATATTTTTTTTTTCTGCAACTAAACTCTTAGATTGTTGCATGTTATAGAATGGAATTGTTCCTAAAAATAAATAAATAGGGCTGTGGTATAGAATGGAATCGGCCTTTTGCTCCATCTAACTTTCAACACTGTCGTTCCCAATGACCACGGAGCCACGTGCTTTGTATAAAAACGGCAACAGAACGAAAGGCCTGCTTCACACAGATTGAGATTGAGAGAGAGAGAGAGAGAGAGAGAGAGAGAGAGAGAGAGGGGAGGAGGGCTTGCTGTGCAAAGGAAGGGGTGAAGAGAGGGGCATGGACGAGCATGGAGGACGACATCTTGGCCTCCTACATCAAGGCCCACGGAGAAGGCCAATGGAGGGAAGTCCCTCAAAGAGCTGGTACACTTACCTGTACTCCCGTAATAACCTAGAAAACTTTCGATGAATGGATGAAGAGTCGACGCATGTCACGGCCATATGTACGTAGTTAGTTGAAGTTTTACGAATCCTCCCATTAATCGAGCCTGCATGTGGATGCATGTTAATTTGCAGGTCTGCGGCGGTGCGGCAAGAGCTGCCGGCTGCGGTGGCTGAACTATCTCCGGCCGAACATCAAACGCGGCAGCATCTCCGACGACGAGGAGGAGCTCATCATCAGGCTCCACAAACTCCTCGGCAACAGGTCTCAGCGCACACAACATGCATGCGCTCGGTTTTTTTAATTAATTCATAAAAAAAATGTCTCAAAATAAAGCTGAGCGATCGATATGCAAGCATGTGTGCAGGTGGTCTCTCATTGCAGGCAGGCTGCCTGGCCGAACAGACAATGAAATCAAGAACTACTGGAACAGCACGCTCAGCCGGAAGGCCGCCACCGCCGGCGGCACGCCCGCAGGCGCCTTCCGAACTACAGACACCGCGGCGGCGTTGTCCAACTCCGAGCCGGGCCAGGCAGCTCCACGCGCGGACCCTGACGCCGGCGCTGCCCGGACGGCGCCGCCGACGGCCTTGTGGGCGCCCAAGGCCGTGCGGTGCACTGGTGGCCTCTTCTTCCACCGGGAAGCGCCGCCGCCTCCGCCGCTCGCCGAGGCGCAAACCGGGGGAGTGGACGGAGATGACTGCAGCGGCAGCAGCTCGGCAACGTCGGCATTCCCGGAGCCCGACCCGTGCTTTTCCGGTGGCGACGACTGGATGGACGACGTGAGAGCCTTGGAGTCGTTTCTTGAGTCCGACGAGGACTGGGCCAGGTGTCAAATGGCCGAGCCGCGGGCGCAGTAGCACAGTGGCCCTCGTGCGAGTTCAAGTAACCAAGTATACGTACGTTTGTAGCATATATGTACGTACATTTCTCAAAAAATACGTAAGTACGTACGTATGTGATCAGATCATGGCTAGCTGCTGGTGTAGGCCATGTTGCGTTTGTACTGAGCTGTTGCGGCTTGCGACTAATCGTTGCATGTGTCTGGCCATACGTATGCATCCATCCTGCATCGACCAATCAAGATGCAACAGAAATGTCTATGCATGCAGAGCAAACAGCTATAGCCCATCAAGTTAGCTATAGCCCATGACATGTGCTGGAAACTCTTCCCGATACTTTGCCCGGAAATCGTGTGCTCTTGATGTGACCTACCTACTGCGAGCCACAGCGCAGACACAAACCAGCACAGGAGCGACGCGCGCTCTGTCCTGGATGTGATGCTTGCTGCCTTGCTTTTCTCTGGACGTGCAGTGCTCCCTGTTCCCGACGCGATGCGCCTCACGCGTCGCCTGTTTGCTGTGCCTGGTAGCGGCACCCTCCGGGCTCGGAGAGATAAGGTGAGGACACTGGAGAGATTGACGCGCGGCCGCCACCGGCTAGATCTCGGATCAGTATATTTATAGCTACAAGGGCTTTTTGTTCCTAATAGAACTGGGATCAGTACACCTCTTAAATTCTATAACAAAAATTGCATATGTTCAACCTTAGAATTACCACATAACCCCATCTCTATTTATAGTCTTGGATCTTACCATAAGTTATTATCTAATTACAACAAATAAAGGATCTGAAATCCTTACGTAACATATATTTTTTAATTTTTATCATGTATCATAGTCTCCAGATCATATCTCCATAAATCTAACATGCATCATCCATTTTTAATCTCCATATGCACTATCTCGAGCACGATCATCTCCTCTAGCATCCTTAACCCTCTGGACAGTGACTTTGCACTAAACCATCTTCCGGTCCCCATTGTAGACTATGATCACCTCCGAGTTACTCTGCACATGCAAAGATCAAAGCAGTATCTTTTTCTGGCACAAGTTCTTTCTAACTTGACCGATATAAGTCCACACACACCACATACCTCAAATAACATTGATACATAATATTATTAATCATTCATCATAAATATTTTAAATCTAGTTACATGGTCTAATAATATATGCATTGATTCCATTTAGCAAGCATGGTGAGGATATGGCTGTCATATTGTACAACACTAAAAACTAGCAAGGTTGATATGGCTGCCATATATATATATATATATATATATATATATATATATATATATATATATATATATATATATATATATATATATATATATATATATATATATATATATATATATATATATATATATATATATATATATATATATATATATATATATATATATATATATATATATATATATATATATATATATATATATATATATATATATAAACACAAGCAAGGTTGAGATCAAGCTCCTAGCTAGCTAGATTTACCTTCGCTAATAACTCCAAGCATCATAGAGGTTCTGCAAGCTGGCTAGATCTCTGCAGTTCACCGTGATCGATCGAGACACCTTCGATTCATTGAGAACTTGGCCAGCCTTGTTAATGCTCGTCTTTGATAAGTTTTGTAAAGACCTGTTTTTAGGAACAGGACCATCGTACGTCCTGTAACAGTCCAAAAGTTCAGTTACAGACAGAATGAGTATCATGCTTGCTCACAAACATTTCAAAGGGTTATTTTGCTTAAAATAAGACCTAACAGTCAATTTTAACGGCTTTAAGGACGTTCAAGCCCAAAACTTTAACTTACATTCAGAATATCCAAAGAAAATTTCTACAGAAACGCTTGAGTGTGGTCGTAACCCTAACACAAATACTTGTAATATCCTTTCTCCTTCTGATCTCCGTGTTGGTGAAAAATGAAGCAAGACTGAGTACAACCAATTGTACTCAACAAGTCATATGGGGAAACGCTATTTAATTACATGCCAGGATTTTCAAGACATGGGAACATATGGGTTTTAACATTTTATGTGGATGCAGTTTTATTTGTAAACATTTTTGAATTTAAAACAAGATAACAAATCATATACTTCTTAAGGAATTTGGGGTTTCAACATCTTGATTATCAAACTGCAATATTTCTAAATTTACTTATGATTCGTTGTTAGAATCACCCATTAAACACAACTTCTTTTACTGGAAGTACGACGTATTCGAATACCATTTATAAATGGTTCTGTAGAGTTGCCCAACTTTACCCACAAGATTTCTTAACTCCTATGTCTGAGTTAAGAAAACAAGACTGTTTCACTGCTCATCTCTTTATGTAGCCTCTACCCGATAGACTAGGTAGCTCCTGTCACAGAAAACAGCAGCCTGACAGGGTGGAGCCTACCGTTGTGAAAGTATGGTTTTAACGTTTCCATACCATATTCTTATGCTTGCTGCTCCCCTTTTTGGAACAGTATATTATATCCATATAGTAGATATTCGATTGATTTGAGTAGTTACTATACCAGATTTGACAAGTCGACGCTTGTGGTTGAGCGATCACTATGTTCTTTACTTAGCGTAAGGTTCTAGTCCTTACTTTTTATCAACCAGGTAACCATTCACAAATAAATATCCCAATGCACTGCGACACTGTCACTACTAAGATAAATCAATTGGATTTTCTAAACTACCATGGTGTATTTTATAGTAATTTATTATTACTAGGGCTTTTTCATGTGGTAGGACATAACTAGTATTATGTCATTCTAAACACTTATTGTACAAGAAATAATAGTGCATAAATAACATAATAAAAATACTGATAAATAAATAATTGAAGGAATGTAAGTTTAACATGATAAAAAATATGTGACTTGCCTTGCGGACCAATATATTCTACTGATTCATATTCTTCTTATTCTTAAGCTTCTCCTTCTTGGGTCGGCTGGTCTACGATAACATGTGCTAGCGCAAAGTAAAAGAAACAAATCAATTCTGTGCTCAAAGGATTAAGCTATGAATAAAAAGAAAGAAAATAAAGAAGTAAAATCCAAAAAAACCAAATAAAATAGGTTTAGGAATTATAGGAGTTTGGTATGGGAAAACAGGGCTGAGGAATGGATAGAAGAGTTCAAAACGATCAAAATAGACGTACATATGCATATTTGGGTTTCATGAACAGTAATGGGCTAGGTACTATTCATCACGGGTTTTACTGTTCACAGAAGGTTCGGTCCTTATCGAATTGTCGATGTGTACTCGGAGAACACAGTTACGAGTACTCGGGTGGTTTCTGTTGGCACAAATCTTGCTTACGAGCGGATGTGTTTGTGAAGCTGGAAGACGTGGTTGTAATCGAGTTACGACTACTGAGACCGAGTATTTAGTGTGTTCGTAAACCATATCGCGGTCGTAAACCACAGCATGGTCGTAAACCAGTGCGGTCGTAAACCACAGCGTGGTCATAATGACAACATGGTCGTAACGACAACGTGGTCATGATGAGTCTTAAGTAGTCGTACTCAGCAGTTTCGGGCATGACTACAAAGATGGGTTGACGGTCGAGGTTTGATTTTAGTGCGAAGTCGACGGAGATCGGACGGTGTACAAGTTTCTACTGAGATCAGACAACGTCCAAGTAGTTGTGGGGATTGGACGACGTCTGTGTGGCTTGAGAGTATCGGACGGCGTGCGAGTAGCTCAAGAGATTATCGGATGGTGTACGAGTGGCTTAAGGGACAATCGGGCGGCGTACGAGTGGCTTAGGAGCATCAGACGACGTCCGAAGTTTCTCTCGATTACAAGGTGGTCGGAGTTTTTAAGCGGTGGAGCGATCGGAGGGTTCAAGCAGTGGCGCGATCGGAGGGTTCAAGCGGTGGAGCGATCAAAGATTTTGTGGTCGAAGCAACAATTAGTGACTACATGTGGGTTCTTGGGGCCACGACGATTCCATTTTTGGGCTCAGGAGCGGCTGGAAGTCAGGCGAGCATCGACTGTGAGGTCTTCTCTTCTCGAGACTTTTGAATGGCACAGGGGTTAACAGCGGGTTAAAAGGACAGTAGCATTTGCAGTTGAGCATCTCTAAGAGTAGGGGAATCTTAGGGGTGTGGTGGTTTGGGTCGGGGATGGCTGAGTCGAGCTGTCCACGATGACCTCCTTTGGCCGAGCGGTGGACAAAGGTGCCGGCACTACAGGGGGCTTGGGAGGTTAGGCAAAGCTTCGGCAAGGTTTCTACAGGCGTGAGGGAGCTGCAGACCAGATCAATTGAAAAAGGGTGGATTGAATAGAAGGAATGGAAATTTGAGCTTACTTCGGATTTTCTGGTGATCGCCAACGAAGCTTTGGTCGTCGGAGAAATTGAAGGTGGGTGGCTCACCTCGGGTACTGGTGCATTCAAATGGAGGGGTTCGAGGGTTTAAATAGGGTGAGGAAGGCGGTTTAGCACAGGGGTATGGCTAAGGCGGCGACGGTGTGAGGTAGGGGTCGGGAAGATGCGGGAAGGCGCAGCGTGACTGGCAAAGGGGAGGTACAGGATATCTTGGGCGCAGTATTGCGACGGTCAAAAGTGGTCAGAGGCGTGTCAGGTCAATTGTGAGAGGATGAGAGCAGAGAGAGCAGGGCGGTCGGCAAGGCAGTTTGCGGTGCGAAGCAGTCGGCTGAGAGAGAACAGAGAGAGTAGAAAGGTAGAGGCGGCGGCCAAGTTTAGCATGTGAATCAAGGGGTAAATAAGGGGTGTCAGGGATGGGGCTAGCGAGGCGTACGACCGAGGGTGAGTGGCAAAGGTGCGTTCTAGGGTGCTCGAATTTGCAGTGTGGGGTTGTCGGCCATGAGATAGGGAGAGTAGAGGCGGTGGCAGAAAAAGCAGAAACGGCGGCGGCTGCCCTGACGCACGGCCGGGAGCATTTAAGAGGATGTCAAGGCGAGAATGACAAGGTGGTACAGTCTCTGACCAAATGCAGTGGTGTGGAAGGACCAAGAAGGCACGGTGATAAAAAAAAATAAGGACAACATCCAGGTGGGTAGTGGTGTTTGCCGGTTTGTGAACAGTGATTGCCGACTTGGTTTGATCAAATGGCAGAGAGGAATAATGGGATTGGCGGAATAGGCTATCAAGGGTTGAGATGGGTATTGAATTGGGCAAGAATTTGAATGAAAACAAATTTCAAAGAAATTCATATTGTTTTTAAATTCTGGTTTGTTTCAAGTTTCAACGTTCAAGCGAAACTTCTACTTAAAAAATAGAAAAGATTTCAAATCGGACTTAATTATCATGTTCCATATAGACTACCCCTCTGATTCTAAATATAAGTTGTTTTACCATTCTCAGGTATATTCATCTTATTTATTTCTATTATACTCTCATTGAATGAAGGCTCATTCTCATGAATAAATGAGCTCTGTCTCTCAAACTCTCTTTCTTTCCCAACATAGGAGCACTTAAGAATGGAACCTTTGAAGTTCTGATTGCATCGTCGTGCCTAGGTGCTGATTTCTAGTTCTAGTTTATCATTGTCTAGTTTGCATCTTGATATTCTACTGCCGCTTTCCTTCCACTGCTGTGGCAAACACATCAGCTACCAATCACTGTCATGGCAGCCAAAACTCCAGCTGCGGCAACCACCAGTGCTCCCAACTACCGTCGCTGCCAATTTCGAAATTTGGACGCTTTTGGCACCTTTGCTACTATCAATTCCCGAAATAGCTCCCGCCCAAAAAAATTTCCCGATCTGGCCCCCTGCCGACCGCACGACTCGCCAGGGGGCGACATGTGGCAATCGTCGGCGGCCGTGAGCGCTGACAATGGTCGAGTGCGGCATTTAGTAGCGGTAGAGTGGTGCGGTCGCCGACCGCACCACTCGTTAATCATCGTGACCGACCGCACCACTCGGCTACTACAGTATTAGGGTTAGGGTTTGGACCGACCAGCGTTTTTGCAGAAAAATGACTTATATTTGTGTGAAGTAACGATTAGTGTATTTGTGATTTTTGTATAATGCTGATCGTGAAAAATATGTTAACCTAGCAATAACACTTTTCGATGATGTTATGTTGTTTTATTGGAAGAAATTTGAAGAAAATTTTTTTGAGGACAACTGTGATATGAACAATTGGACGAAAGGAATGAAAGTGATATTTAACACGTAGGAATCATTGAATGCGAAAACACGAGATATTAAGCTTAGGTTGAATAGAAATAAGCTTCACAATCTGATTGGGAGTTACATGACGCGTACATTTTATTACATGCATAACATATAGCATGATATCGACTAACCCATCCAACCGCTCGATGCGACCTCTTGTGTGGATCGGGGCCACTTTCCCTTCCTTGCCCGCTCGGCATTGAACTCCTCCGCGGCCTCTTTTGTCTTAGCCGCCATTTCCCTCTTTCTCTCGCATTCCATCTCGCGAGCCTCCCGCTCCCTCGAAATGCACGCATCGAGATGGCTTGCGACTCGCGTTGTATACGCAGGGTGTGTTTGTGGCTGCGGCGCTCCTCCTGCAGCAACTCCTTGTCATGTTTGACATTCCAATCCTCGAAGTCGAGGGTCCATTGGTCCGAGGTGGATCTCAAGATTGATCCATTTGCGGTAGCTACATAGGGCTCCGGGACGCAAAGCGAGGGAAGAGATTGTTAGTACGTGATGTGAAGGAGAAAATGTTGGGAAAAATGGTGCATGTGTTCGTTACCGGTTCCCGATAGGATGAGGTGTCAAAACGGCGGTTGGGGTATTCACTGGAGTAGTTTGCGCAACCCCAGTAACGCATACCCAAGCTGATGCGTTCGTTCGATTTGATGAACTTGCACGTGTCCCCGCACCAACATAGGGGTGTCTCCCCTCGGTGGGAGTTGCGTGACGCTCGTTGGGGACGTCCGGGATGGGGTTGTTGCTACTGTGCCGCTCATTGCGGGGAGCTGACCTCGTAGCCGCAGCAGCCTTTGCTTGTTCCTTGCGAGCCGCCGCAGCCCTTGCTTGTTCGTCGCGAGCCGCCGCAGCCCTTGCTATGTTGCATGTCTCCTCCCATGCTGCCTTCTTGCGGGACTCCTCCCATTGACATGTATGAGCTCCGTAAATAACGTTTACACTAATTACACACTAATCAATAAAATAACATCATACACGCATGGAGATGATATTTACCTTTTCTTGAAGCTCGCGAGACGATCTACAACTTTCACAATTGCGCAAACTTCAAATCACTTCAAAATTTACTTCAAAAACGGTGTTTCCCGTCCTTCTTTCCTTCTCTTCCTGCTTCTTTTCTTGCTCCTTCCTCTCTCCCTGCTTGTCGATGCGAATGGAAACGAATGGAAACGAGTGAGGCAGCGCAACACAGGCCTTCCTTTCTTTTATCACAAGCGATCATATGCATGCATGCAGTAGGGGCCGGCTCCCTCATGGCTTCAAAACGCGCCAGCACGCACAAGAATGTCCGCTTTCGGTGGTGATGGGACGGGCGCCGAGTGGTGCGGTATGCCACCGCATGACCACCGAGTGGTGCGGTCGGCGACCGCACCACTCGCCTCGCTACAGTGCCTCCCCGAGTCGTGCGGTCGGGAACCGCACGACCTCGGTGTCGTGCGCTCGCCGTCCGCACGACTGCCACGTGTCGCCTCCAGGTGAGTCGTGCGGTCGGCGGGGGGCCAGATCGGGAATTATATCTCGGAGGGGGCTAATTCGGGAATTCATGGTGTAAATAGTGTCAAAAGCGTCCAAATTTCTGCCGTGGCAGCCAAAAACTCCTGCCGCCGCTCGATCTTCCTTGATGTGGCAGCCCAAGTCCGCCCGTCGCCCTTGCTACTCCCTGCCATGGCTGCCATTGCCTCTTGTGCCGCAACAACCACGCGTCAAGCCACCGCGGCAACCGTTTTCCGCCGCCGTTTTGACGTTTTGGAAAGGAGCAGGAATCAGAAGTGTCGGTTGCTCAGGAAAAAAAAGAAAAAACAGAGAGAAAAAAGAGAAAGGAGAAAAAAAGAGAGCGCCCTCCTTCCCAAAAATTGACAACCACGACAAACTTTCCCCCAATACCAGCGAAAATTAGTGGAGACCTTCTACATATAGCCTCAAGGTTCCACAAAAAAATTCATCAAGTTTGGCCCACGGGTTTAAAAGATATAGCAATGTCAAGTTAAACCCAAGTCGGTTTCTAGCCCAAGGGGAAGGCGCCCCCTCTCTAGGCCCGTACTGTTCATGGCCATACTATTCACATGAACAGTACCATAAATAGTATCACCCTTTATTTCTTAGTTTTACGCGACTTTCCCTCTCCTATTTAAGGAGACCGCACCCTTCTAGTTTTCTTGGATTTCGTTTACTTAGTTTTTCCATTATGAAAACTCTTGTTCTTCGCTTGTGTCGACTAGACCAACCGTAAAGAAGCTATGCGGAATCCCACTTTTGAACTCAATTTATATATTTGCAATTTTAGATTGCTTGTGATCTTATTCTTGCGTGTTCTTCGGTTGCATGCAGGACTATATCTTTGTGGTCAGGTCAACCGAATTCTTGGCACGGTTGATAACGACTTGGTGATTAGTTCAACGATTGCTTGGTTCGTGCGTGATACGTTCGTAGCCTGGATCGTGAGAGTTGATCATCGTTCAATCAAAATTATCCTTCTCATCGAAAGATCGAGATAACAACAGCACATAAGCAGTGGTCCTCGCCGCCAACTGCTATATTCCATGTCAGCTTCGACCTCACCACCGATGTTGTCCCATCATCCCATGGAGCCTCCTCGAGCTGCCCCTCCCTTCACACTTCCCTCGCAAACACCAGCAGCCGCCTCCTCTAGCATCGCTACGTCGACCCAAGGACCAGAAGGTGGCACCATCATCACCGAGTGGTTGTAGGGGTTTGGTGGGGGCGGAGATCGGAGGTAGGGAGATTGGCACCGAGGTGACCGTAGACTCCAATGGCAAATGGGCTTTGGGCTGAGCTCGATTCATGCGGAGCAGAGAGAGATAGGTAAAGAGCTAAGTTTTTTTTTTTTTGTTTTGATGACTCAGGTGTCCTACTCTGTTCCATCTCAGAAGTCTTCATTGCCACATGAGCCACGTAGGTGCCAATTCAGCGACTTTCGTTAGCAAGCTTCGAATGGACAAGCTTAGGTTCTTGATAAAGTAAAATGCAAGTTCATAGGGCTAAGTGGTATAACCTCACAAATTTAGTGGGTGCAATACAATTTTTTCTTTTTCTTACTCGTAATTTGTATGCCCAAAGCTAAAACAACCTACATTTGGAATCGGAGTAATTTGTATGTCCAAAGCTAAAACAACCTACATTTGGAATCGGAGTGAGTACTAATTGCTTGTAATCTGTCAAAAATCAGTACTGTCTAGCTACTTTATATCTATATCCTTGCAAATGCACTTTAAGCATTGGACGTTTTTTCAAGGTAGAGACCTGGCCACATGTGATTTTCTTTGTACAATGAACCATTAATTGCTGCCCTATTTCATATAGATGTTATTTTTCTTATATGAATTTGTTGCAATAATGTTTGACTAAAACATATATATCTCAATGCTGCTGATTTTTAGATATGTGTCAAGTATTTTTAGAGCAAAAACATTTTAGACATTTCTACAACATGTTTTAACTACAATATGTGATATTTGCAATAGAAACAAAATTGATTGTTGCAACAGTGTTAGAAAAGTATTGTGACAAATATTTTGTCATTTCATAATGAAATGTTTTAATAATTTTAGCAACATTAATTACAGTAATATCAATTACAAGTGCCTGATTTTTTTGAAGGAAAATCAAGGGTCCATTTTTTATCACTTCATTTTTATTTGTATTTTAAAAAAAACTCAGTGTGTTGTATTACCAAGCAGATCCCACACCATGAACCCTCAATCAATCTAACGACCGATTGGATCCGACGGTATAGCATCTGGCCATTGGATAGCGGCCCTCTGATCAAATGACGCGCAACTGCTTGCCCCGTCTTCTTCCCCCTCCTTTCCCCCGGCCTCCCATCATCATCTCCCCAACTCCCCACCGTGGGAGCACGCTCGCCAGCTCCCCACCATGTGCGGTAGCATGCTCGCTAGCTCCCCAGCGTCCTCCATCGTGCGCGTGGAGCACCATCCTCATCGGTTTCACGCACGCAGGACGGGCATGAAACCTCGTCATTCGGCCAATTCCTCGCGTCAAACCGCGCTTCTTTCATCATGAAACCACGCTTCCTTCGTCATTCTCCGCCGTGCCAGGCGCCAGCTCTCCGTCTGGCTATAGATCTGGTGCAGGCAGCCGTCTGATCTCATCGCCGGCCCAAACACACTGCAAAATGATCACAGTAAGTTTGAGATAGTTTCACAAAATATATGAGGAAAAAATCAGCAGTTTCGTGAAACTAGAGTTCCAGAGAGTATCAAACCAAGTACCATAGAATTTCAACAAAAATTGGAGGTTCTAAAGCCGCAAGTATCATAAAGTTCAACAACAAATTGGGGGTTTCTATAGAGCCCCAAGTATTATAGTTTCAAAAAAAAATTGGAAGGTTCTAAAGCCAAGTATCCTAGAGTTTCACACAAACTTGGAGGTTTTAAAGCCAAGTATCATATAGTTTTCAACAAAAACTTGGGGGTTCTAAAGCCAAGTATCGTATAGTTTCAACAATTTTGGAGGTTCTACAAGTCAAGTATTATAGAGTTTCAGCAGTACAGCGTGGGTTGTACCGTTGGCATCCCATCTCTGACCATAAGCCGTAGCTGCTCGTCCTACCACGCCGTCGCCTCTCCATGTAGCAGCGCCGCCTCCTCCTACGGTGACTACCGCGTCACTGATGGCTCCTCCTGCGGCCTCAAGCCACGGCTACTCCTCTAGACTCGCCGTGTCTACCTACCTTCGGTAATGAGCCGCCCCACCACCTCACTGCGAAGCTGCCCCGTCGCCTCCTCCAACTGTGATCGTGCGGCCGCTAGCTCCTCCTCTTCCAGCTCTTACCGCACCGCCTCACCTTAGCTCCTCCTTCGCCCGACCTCCTCACTGCGAAGTCGCCCCATCACCTCCTCCGACTGTGACCATGCAGCCGCAGGCTCCTCCTCTTCCGGCTCTTACGCACCGCCTAACCTCAGCTCCTCCTTCGCCCAACCTTCTTGGATCGAATGAGAAATCGAAGCATTTGCACTGCTTGTCTGTGACCCCATGCTCAGGCACCATATCTAGGGTCTGCGAAAGGAGAAAGTTCAAAGGAAACCGAACACACATGATAAACCTGCATGTGATCAATGCAGCTGCCTGTATGGGGCCTCTGAGATGATTCAGAGGAAGACCTGGCGGTTCCACTCGGCCGGCCGCAACAACAGCCGTCGCAATCGGTTTGATTAATCTTGCCTTTATTTGCATGTCGTGATGCGATTCACATATCATCACAAAAGGAGACTGTTGCATACGATTGTGTTTCTCGCTCCGATTGGTTGCTTTTGTAACTCGCAGCTCCAGTTTTTGACATGGCGCCAATTAGCTCAACGTGTCCTTTTGGTGTGTGTTCATAAAAGCAATCCAAAGTTGTTTCACAAGACAAGGGGGTATTGTTTTATTACAAGAAGAGAAGAAAATAGACAGAGACCGAGAGAAAGGTGAGGGAGGCTGGCCAAAGGAAGAAGACTTTAGTGTGTGTGTGAAGGACGTAGGAAGAATGGATTGATACGCATAGTGGTCAGACGAATCTGACATGTCCTCAGATCAGAGGCCAGTGGTACGTGTCCGACCAGTCTATCACTGACCAGTGCGTGTCCGACCAGTCTATCGTCGACCAGTGCATCGCCGACCTCAATATGAATTCTTAGTTTGTTCTTTTCTATCTCTTTATTTCTAAATTGGAAAGAGTCCTTTTTTATTTGTAGAGCTCGTATTGTAATTCGTATTATACATCCATATTACCTAGCTAGTTCAACATCTGTGAAACTTGAATATTTTTTATATGCAACCAACTCTCTCGACGTGTCCTTTTCAAACCTCGAACCGCTTAGCAAAGTACAATAAGTTTGGATTGAATCACCGAACTGACACTAGAGCACAAATTAAACCTTGTACCTTACATTATCAACAGCTACACAATACAGAATCAAACCAGACTGTACATTAGCAAAGTACAATTATTGGCATATCCCATCTACTATAGCGGAATGGACGGTCAACTAATTCCTATGATACTTCTACTTCTTTTTGAAGTATTAAACCATAACCATAGCTCGCTGAGAGATCCAAGTAATGTATACACATTTGAGGCAAACAAAAGGAACCATGTTAGAACCGTATCACATTACTACACTAAACTACAACAGAACCAATAAAACCGAAGAAAAATCAAAAGAACCAAGTAATAGTAAGAAAAAGGGAACCATGAAGTGCAATTTCAGTAGAAGGATCATTGCAGAAAAGATAATCGTGCGTGGAAACTGTATACCTTCTTCAAAATTCAAAAGGAGATTTCTCACATCCATCCACATTGAACATGGCGACATCAGCTCACGAAGACCTGCTTGAAAGATCTAGAATCATGAACACAACAATATAGCCCATCTCACATAACTCAAACCATAAAACCAAGCAGCAACAGATGATGTATAAATGACAAATTTGTCTCTGAAAAATCAGAAGGCAGCCTTTTTCACAACTTTAGTCCAATCTGCAATGAAGAGAGGAATATCTCCCGTGTCTAAAAGAAACCTAAAATAATAACACAGTTTGCAGCTGTATTGCAGACAAAATGAGTGCAGTCTGAAACATACCAAGCAAAAATTGACTTGAGAAATACAAACCGTTGCCTGGGAGCACCATGGAGCTCGAATATACATCCTGATGCCTTGAATTGATTTGACTTGTGATAGGAAGAGAGCTGGCAAGAATAATACCACTTAAATTTACGCCCTCATCAAAGAAAGAAGCCTAGTAAGTATGCATTCCATTAGACGCAGCTAACTCTCGTTAAACTAAAACTTGTAAAGAGCAAAAAGCCTTTCTTTTCAAATCAAAGGAAAAAAGAACAAGGAAAATGTCTCGATAAACTACAATGGATCTGAAGTAGTTCAACTCATGATCCGATCCTATATGGAAAAAGGAAACTAAGGATGTTGTCACCATTTTGATTTGTTTTTCTTTTACCTGATAGTCACATCATTTAATAAGTGACATCTAAAGCAGCATGGAAGGCAAATGATCTAGGCCTCCAACTAATAAAATCAGTGATGGCTAAAACATTATCAATTCATCTCTTCAATAAATGTCAGTTTGGAAAGCTATTGCTTTTCATGACAGAATTTTCAGCTTTGATTTTCCATGTATCCACGTACTCTAGGATCTTTATTAGTCCTGACATGTGTCTGATTTGTGTATGTATCATCCTTTAAAATATGAATAACAACATGACTTTACTTGTATCTGTCCATTGACCAGCAAAATGACCAAGCTACACGAAATCCCAAAAACTCCAGAGCATCTTTTAAAAATCAGTGGACATCTAACAATATGCATTCATGTGGAGCTTCACTGTGCATTTCAATGAACATGCATCATGAGTTTCTGTGATCAGGAAATAACCATGAGGCTTATAGGAACAGCAGACAATTCTACCTCATATCCATGCAATGCATTTCAATGAACTTCATATGGCCAGAAAGTGCTACAACACATTGAACAAGTCAGAGCATTTCTAAACCTGCTCTCCGTGTGCAGCAGCAGTAGCACGGCACTTCCTCTGCATCTCCAGATAATTAGCAAATTGAAACAGTGCAAGCCCAAAACAAATGTAGAAATACAAAGTCCCTGCGAGAAGAAATGATGCATTCATTACATGATCTTTGAGGATGAGAAAAATAAGACATAACCTAGATACATAAAGACCAACAGAATTAGCCTGAAGAAGGCGGCCGCGGACCCATCCTCGGCCAGATCCGGTGATGGTGTCGGTGGAAGAAGGGGGATGACTGCCCAGATCCAGCGTTCTCGGAGTTGAACCCCCAAAGCCGAAAATATTCACCAAAAAAATCGAGGTGATGGTGGTGTCGGCGATGGCATTGGCTCTCACCTTCGTTGCTGCCTGGCTAGAGGTGATGGTGGCAGGCAACCGGAACCGGAGGCAGAGCAGTGGCTGCGGAGCGTGGAGGAGAGGCGGTGTCCCCGACTAGATCTGGCATGCTCAGACTAGGCAGCGACTCTACTGAAGATGGACCGTGGCGCTAGAGGCAGCCAGGAGCGTCGTATCTGGCAATAGAGAACAAAACGACCGGCGACGTCTCGATCCTACCCAGATCTGGGCTGGTCAATGGCTGGTGCTGGGTCCAGCGGTGACGGAGGCGACGCCAGACGCAGCCCTCGATCCCGATCAGATTTGGTGTGCTCGAGCCAGGCGATGGACTCAATCATGGACACATGGCGGCACCAGCTGGGAGAGATTCATCTGGTGGCCGGGAACGGGGCAAGCGGCAGTGGCGGGTGGATGACTGGAGGCAGGCCTGACAGGCAGCCCGATCCGCAACACCGGCGGCCGCACGAGCGAGAGAGAGAGCTTCGAGGGGGACTGGATGGAGCACGAGGGAGGAGGCAAAATAATATATCATTCAAAAAGGTCATAAATATATAATCGATATAATTATCTTCATGATTGTCTCTAGAGCATATTACTAACATATGTATCGTCCTTTAAAATATAAATAACAACATGATTTTACTTTTATTTATCCATTGACCAGCAAAATGACCAAGCTACATGAAATCCCAGAAACTCCAGTAGCATCTTTTAAAAATCGGTGGACATCTAACAATATGCATTCATGTGTAGCTTCACTACGCATTTCAATGAACATGCGGACAATTCTACCTCATATCTACGCAATGCATTTCAATGAACTGATTGTCATTACACATATGGCACGACACTTCCTCCTCTGCATCTCCAGATAATTAGCAAATTGAAACCGCGCAAGCCCAAAACGAACGCAGAACTCCAAAGTCCCTGTGAGAAGAAATGATGCATTCATTACATGATCTTTGAGGATGAGAAAAATAAACCATGACCTAGATAAATAAAGACCAACAGAATTAGCATCAAGAAGGTGGCCACGAACCCATCCTCGGCCAGATCCGGTGATGGTGTTGGCGGAAGAAGGGGGTAGCTGCCCAGATCCGGTGTTCTCGAAGTTGAACCGCGAAAACCAAAAATATTCATAAAAAAATCGAGGTGATGGTGGCGTCGGCAGTGGCATCGTCTCTCACCTTTGTTACTTCCGCCTGGCTCGAGGTGATGGTGGCAGGCAACCGAAACCAGAGGCAGACCAGTGGCGGCGGCGGATGAGCGTGGAGGAGAGGCGGTGTCCCCGACAAGATCTGGCATGCTCAGACTAGGGGCAACCAGGAGCGTCGCATCCGGCAATAGAGAACAAAACGACCGGCGATGTCTCTATTGAGTTTCATGCACCAGTCAATTCAACTAAAATCTTAAGCTGATAAAAAAAAATAAGCAATTCACTTATATTTCAATACTCCCCCTTACGTGTAGGCTCCCTTAAGACTAATACGTGGAATAGAAGTGGATCGTAATTAATTCTTTTTAATTGCGTCAACTAGATCTTGAACTCGAGACCTCTTGGCTCTGATACCATATTGAGTTTTATGCACTAACCAGTTCACCTAAAAGCTTAAACTGATGAGAAAAGATAGACAATTCACTTGTACTTCAACAGTCTCGATCCTACCTAGATCTAGGCTGGTCAATGGCTGGCGGTGAGTCCACCGATGACGAACGCGACGCAACCCTCGATTTGGTGCGCTCGGGCCAGGTGGTGGACTTAGTCGAGGACGCATGGTAGCACCAGCCAGGAGAGACTCATCTGGTGGCTGGGAACAGGGCCAGCGGCGGTGGCGGTGGATGACTGGAGGCAAGCCAGATGGGTAGCCTGATCTGCAGCACCGGCAGCGGTGCGAGGAAGAGAGAAGGGAGCATGAGGGAGGTGGTGGGAGCGCGAGAGGGTGAGGCGGCTGGGGAGTGCGGGGGCTAGGGTTTTGGGGAGTCTTGTCTCTACTGGGCTGGGCTGCTCAATCTCGGTAGTTCGTGCGTAATCCGACAACAAAACGAAACTGCAACATCAATCAGCACCATGTATAAATATTTGTCAAGTTACAAGACTATTGTTATCTAAAATATCAAACAACACCATGTATAAATGTGGGGTTCACTAAAATTATATAAACTACAATATCTTTTTCAAGGGAAATGTAAACTACAATATGAAGTCGGGGAAAAATAGGGGGTTAAAGTCAATATCACATTTACCTTGAGTCGACAAATCATAAGTCTAAAACAACTCTTCGACGTCTATCATGAACTTAAAAGCACAAGCACAAAAGAAGGGTGCATACGTGACTGTTCACATTCATGAATGACCATTCGTTGTAATGCAGAAAACAAAGGTGCTTGATTTGATCGATCGGAATTATGTTTTTGAACAAATAGTGAGTGTAGCACCCGAATGACAAGCTAGCACATTCTGCTAGCTCTCACTGATTCTTCTCCTGATATTAAAGTTCTAAGTTATATAGAAACTCTACAGTTGTCAAGTTATTAACTATTTGATGGAAAATATTAGGGTGGGATTTATTTTTAAAAAATATATGTGTGTGGGTTTTTTTGACTATAGTTTATAGTTTAAATTTTTGAATTCGGACTGTTCACGAGAGACAGTACAAAAAGAAAAATAGTCGCATGTGATTTTGGTCGGGACAGCTGAACTCAATAGACTTTTTTACTATAATTTTTCTATTAACTTTATCTTAAAAAAATATACCATTTAAAAATTAGTTACTTTAAGCCATACAAACATAAGGCGGTTGAAAGTCCAACCGATATAGTTCTCTTCCGGGCCAGCCGCACATGATGGCATTCCCGCCAAATTGAGGGGATCTCTCCCGTTCACTGGTAGCTGCTTATCAGTAGATGTGTTCTTCAGCAGCTTCTTTTTCTAAGTTCAGTTACAGTCTCACAGCCTAGGAACTTTTTGGTTGATCAATCTTTCTAGCTAAGTTTTGCATATAGTTCACCAAGCGAACAAAATGTTATGACTTACAACAGAAGCAAGGTTATATAAAGTCTGTAACTCCCATTTTCATGGCCCGACGACGATGTGCAAAGGAAACCAGGAATGAAAACAACCGTACCACAAACTCTCATTTCATACACTGCTGATGCCTAATACTGATACATTATTTATCTGGCACAAATGAAACCGCAAGACGCTAAGCGTGTACAGAGATTTTCAAAAGAACTTCAGTACAGGCTACAAAACTAGTCATCAGTTCACAGATTCTTTGTCCTCCATGGCATCATCATCAGTTGTTTAGTCTGCCCACATTCTATCTGCTTTGGGCAGCAGCAATGGGTAATGGATTTGGGCCAACATAGCTAAGCTCAACTTTTTGGGGCAGCAGGTGGTAGCTAATGGACATCTCCTCGAATACTTTCTTTAGCTCCATGACGAGCTCAGATCTCCTGATGTTCTTCTCTCGGATATTCTGGAAGTTCATTGTGTGCTGGACACACAGAGACATGTTGATCTTGTTCACGTCCAAGATGTCCTTTAAGTTTACCGTGTGGACGGGGTTCCAGTGAGTTGGTTTGCTCTCTATGTACCTGAAAGTGCAAAGGATTAACCAGTAACAAATGATAACATGGATCAAACGAACATGCAGTCAAGTTCAGGTAACTTATTTTTTATTCATACCATATGGCATATGCAAATTTTCATATCCATATATGAGCAACTACAGAACTCTGGAGTTTTGGAGTTCACATATACAGTGTATTGGTGGTAGGTTTTATTAGGAACAATATTTGGAATAGGATGAAGTATGAAAATGGAGAAAAAATTTAAGAATTCACCCTTTAACTCTGGACTTCAAAGCTCCAATCTTCTCAATTGAAGTTGAAACATCAATGGCAAAGTCGATGGTGTCATACATGTTAGGGCTTCGGTAAAAATTGCTGATTGGCTTTGTAGACAATACAGAGTTTGGATAATATATCTTCTCATTGTCATTCTTCAAGAAAACAGTGGTTAATATATTCATTTCTTCGACAACCATCTATCATCAGTGTAGATACATGTCAGTATCATAGTGTAACATGGAAGATCACTGAAAACAGGTATTGAAAACAGGGTGGTCTAGAATTGACCTGTACTCCATCAATGACACAGCGGTCGCCAACATCATACGGATGCATGATGAATACAAATATAAGGGCTTCAAATACAGTCTTGCAGGCATTTCCAAATATGAATACAACAACTAGAAGCTGGGATGAGATGACAACAATAATCTTAGTTGTCGCGATTCCCATCAACAACAGAGTGACGATGATGATTACGACAATGACTAAAACTCTGATGAGGTTGTGAAGTTGCATAACTGCGGTTTTTGTGTCATTCAGAGAATGTGCTAGTGATTTGCGGTCGAGGTATGCCTTTACCTGGGAGCAAAATAGTTATCAGGCAAGCAAGCAGACTTCCAAATACAAATCAAGTTTATCCATGTTGGGGCATCAAAATATACCAGACATATCAGGTCTTGCTATTTTGCAGTATCATGTATTGCTTTCCTTTTCAAGAAATTAAATGATTTACCAGAAAAAATATATCACTTGTTACTTGTTAGATGCCAAAAGAAACTACACAATGTGGTCGTAAAGAAGCAATCATAATGTTCAAACTCTGTAACTTCAAGTTTTGTTTGAATGTATTACTCCAATTCTAGATTTCCATTATTACGAAGGGCACATCACATCCACAATTCTGACTGCTGCAGGTGAAGTGAAACTAAAATGCAAAACATGAAACATTTGAACCAATCTATAAAGGCCCCCAATGACTTCTGAGAGAGAACAAAAATGAAAATTGTGATTGTGTTTGAGCTTTCCAGTTTCCATTACCACCCAATTCTTCAGAGCAGACTTTTTTATCTTCCCCGTCTCTGACGCCCCCTCAAACATGGGAAGCACCAAGTCCACCTCCTCCTTGGTGAAAAATCTCAGCAGGTCCACCTCCTCAATGTGCCTACACCAACAAAACAATGGCACATATTGAAATATGTCTACAGAGAAGAATGGGCTGCTGGGCAATCATAATCGTCCTCACTTATAGCCGGGCCTTGCGACATTCTTGAAAATAGCATTTGCCGCTACCTTCGCCTCCCACTCACTATTTATCTCCTTATCCTTCTGCTCCACGCCATCAACCTCATCAAAGCTCTCAATAGTATGAGATATTGTTGAGAGCCTCGAGCTTAGGATTGCCGTGATCAACCCTTTCATCGTCCAAGCCGACACCTTCTCCTGGCTCATCCTTCTTAGTTTCGCGACATCGATCACGTCCGGCACTCCTTTCTCCTCTTTCGCCCTACTGAAGCTCACACGACCAAGTCCGCTGCCCTCCCGCCCCACATTCTCCGCCAGCTCCATCACCGGCGGGCCCGAAAGCGTTTGCAGAACGTACTGGTGGAACACGCTCTCCTGGATCCGATCAAAGAACGCCTTCCGGTGGAAGGTGGACGCGACCACCTTCATGAGGAAGGTCTTGACCACCCAGATGACCGATCCGATCAGCACGGAGGCGAGGAACCTGGAGACGTAGTTGAGGATCCTGGCCGTCTTGGGCGAGCGCCCGAGCTCGCGGTCGAAGAGCTGCGACCAGGCGATGAGCACGAGCGCGATCCAGAGGCAGACGTGGACGCTCCTCTTGAGCCCGAACACGAAGTAGAGCACCTTGTCGCGCAGCAAAAAGTTGCGCTCAATGAAGAAGACGAGGAGCTTGACGAGCCACTGGCTGACGAGGTGGCCGGAGAAGACGGCGCTGACCATGACGCACCACTTCCAGATCTCCAGCCCCCACACTTGTCGCCCCTGCAGCGGCCGCGCCACCAGGCTGACCACCAGCAGCGCAAGGAAGAGGAAGAGCACGAAGAGCTCGAGCGCGAGGCGAACCCTGCGGCGGCATCGTGGCGCGGAGGCAGAGGCCGGGGCGCTCTCCTTGCGTAAGACATCCTCGTCGTCGTCGTCCGCGGCGCGAGGGGTCTGGGAGGTGGACGGGTGGGCGGGGAGGGGTGGGAGGAGGCCGCGGGGCAGGAGGGTGGGCGGCTCAACGAAGCGGGACTTGGGCTTGAGAGCGTGGAGCGGCGGTGGAGAAGCGCGGCCGAGGAGGGGGACAGCGGCGGGCGCGAGGGGCTCGAGCTCATGGGCTTCTGGGGGTTTTGGGGTGGTTTTGCGGCGTCGGCCGTGGGGGTCGTCTGCTGCTGCTGCTGGTGGCGGTTTGGATGGTGGGGTTGGTAGGGCGGGATGAGGAGGACGAGGTCGGCATTGGCGGGGGCAGCGGGCTTCGCGTTGGCGTTGGACGGGTCCATGGGTTGGGCGCCGCGCGCGCGCGGCGGTGGACACAACGGCGGGTTGGGAAAACGCCTGGGTTTGGGGGCTCTGAGACGAGGAGGAGTAAGCGGCGCTGCGGCGACGGCGGCGCGAGTGACGGGGTGGCGAAGCGTGGGGGTTGGTGAGACGGTGGCCGCTTTTGAAGTTTGAGCCAACCTAGTCGAGGGAGAAAGCTGGTGCGCACTTCTGCCAGAGTCGGTTTCAGCTCGTCTGGTGGGTGGTGGCCCGTGCCGTCCATCGGTTTGCTGCGCTCGTTCTGCTGGTCACGCCCTGCCTATCCCCCGGATTTCACGTTTCTCCTTTCCTCCTCGTGCCGTATCCGTGGTCGCTGTACGTGGTCATGTATGTACAGAATGATCCGAGTGAAAAAGGTTGTACGTGCGGTTTGGTTGCTTTAACTCTGACCATTTTAGGCCACTTCCTTTCGGCTTAAACTTCTGATTTCTAATTTATTTTTTATTATTTATAAATTTTATTTTTTATAACTTTTGATTTTTTAGCTTTTTAATCGGTTCTTTTTTTCTCGTATTTGTTTACGTTGTCCGTGATGATCTAATATTTTTTTTATTTTTTTATTTTTTTTAAATTTAATTATGTCAAATAAACCATTTCAGCTACAGTATAATTTCGACCAGCTACAATGCAATTTCAGTTATAAGCCACTATTTTCAGCCCAACCGAGCGGGACCTTATTCTAGATCGTAGGACATAAATTTAAAACTATTCTCTCTAGGTATCGAATTATGCTAGGTACTACCTATTTACTAAAACATCTAAACTGTACGAAAAACTAGGTACTGAGTCGGCTATTTGTTGCAACACTATGTGTTTTTATGCAATTGTGATTTGAAATGTTGCAACAAGTTACTAAATTATTGCATTGGGTGTTTTTTGTTTGTTGCAATCGCATGTTCTCAAATGTTGTAGCTTGAAATTTTTTTGCACAAGATTTTTTTGTTGTTGTTGTAGTTGGGTGTTAGTTTTTGTTGCAACCATTTGTGATTGGTTGTTGCAACCGCGGGAAAATTTTGTTACATTTTCACCGGATCAATGTTGCGCCTAATTGAAAATTTGTTACAACAAGATTTAATTTTTGTTCTTATTTTTGTTGCCCCAATAAATCAAATTATTGCATATTTTTGTTTACTAATTCCGTGAGGTGTTGTATTGAGATCAAAGATTTGTTGCAAGCTTAGAAACTAATTGTTGTGTTTTTGATACTTTTTTGTTGCACTGGATAGAATTAGTTATTTCATCTTTATCCATTCATCCCACCACGCCTATGCCTTTCAATCATATCCTCACATTCCAGCTCCTCCCCCACCGGTGGCTCGTTAGTCTACAGCTGGCTCCGTTATCGCAGTCATGCTCCTCCTCTTCTCGCTCTCCAGACCGACAAGGGTAGGGTTCCACAGCTCCCTTCTTCAGGTGGCGTCCTTGTCAAATGACGGGTTGGAGGGGCAAGGAGGAGAGTCTGATGAGAAAGATTATGTGTGAGTGTTTGTTTGCATCACTATGGATAAGATCGGACGATTGATACTGATTTGGATTATAAAGATTCGAGATAGGGAGGAGCGTTACGTCTAGACGCTAGCACATCCCATATGAAATAGATATGTTATGTTCTTTTAGGCTGTATCTTATAGCTTTTAGTTGTGATTTATTAATATAATAAATAGTGATTGCTAAAAGAACCCAAAAACCAAAAACCACTAAAAAGCCAATAAAGAACAAAGCCATAGTTTAACGGATTTGTTATGTACTAAACATAAGTTCTATAGTTATGGAGCAAACACATTTCCTATTTAGTAAACCTCCCCAGTTCATTCTCCCTTCTAGGCCCCTGTTCCGCACGAACTAGCCGCAACAAAGTCGCTGGGCACTGGCGCTTTGCACTACGCCACACTCCGAGGAAGCTGTCGTCGCCATCGCCGCTTATTGCCCTGAATGCAAAATGCCCCTACCAAAAGCCGATTAGCATAAGTTTTTTGAGGTGGTTATTGCCCAATAAAGAGAAGTACTACCACACGATATGCTGTCAGGAGACATCTCGATCGCATACCTCCCTTTGCACTTTCCCTCCCCTCTCTTTCTCTATGTTTCATGGAGGAAGAGAAAGAGTACCTCGTCGTCGTGCCACCCTGGGCCGATGGCTCCATCGCCGCCTCATCGCGCCGCCCCCCAACCCTCCCTGTTGCACCGCCCCCAACCCTCCCTGCTGCACCGCCCCGCCCAATCTAGTTACCATAATCGTCACTGCCGCTGCCCTTCGGCTCCCCCCACCGCTCTCCTAACCCACCCATCACCCCCACCACCGCCTACCATCGGGCTGCTGCCTCCCCCTGCCCTCCTTCTATGCCCGGAGGAGGGGAGGGTGAACCCGTAGCGGAGGAGCTAGATTTTCCTCCTCTGACACTGGATTCAGCGACAGCGTCCCTCTAGGCCCATCGGATTCGACGTGCGATGAGACCAGCAGTGGAGAGTGAGGTGGTGACGACGAGAAGGGAGGGAGAACGAGACGGAGCAGGGAGAGAAGAGTGCGTGCAGCTGTGAGAGCGGAGTGGAGCGAATGAAAACTTATCCCATCGAAAGGCTTTGAGATTTATATGATTTTGAATCTAACGATTATCAGCTATTTCGTCGAAAGGCTAACGGAGGTAGTTTTTCTACCCTATTAATATATCTTGACTTACGCACATTCTTCGTCTTCTCACCAACTCTTCTGGAAACGTTGTCATCGAAATGACAAAGAGTTGCTCGTGGCGGATGCCAACGGAGCATTGGACGTTTTTGGCACTGTTGATCCCACAAATTCCCGAAGTAGCACCGTGTGGAAACAAATTCCCGATCTGGCCCCCTGCCGACCGCACGATCCACCCGGTCGACACGTGTAAGTCGTGCGGCGGCGGTGGCGATGACACCGAGGTCGTGCGGTCACGGACCGCACGACTCGGCCGCAAGATCGTAAGCAAATGGAGTGGTGCGGTCGGCGACCGCACCACTCGGCTATTCATGCGGTGGCCGACCGCACCACTCGGTGCCCCGTCCCATCAAGCCCGTGCTGGCGCGTTTTGCAGCCGTGAGAGCCGGCCCCTACTGCGTGCTGGCGTGTTTTGAAGCCGTGAGAGCCGGCCCCTACTGCATGCATGCATATGATCGCTCGTGATAAAAGAAAGGAATGGTGAGTTGTCTTGCCTCACTCACTCGGTTTCCATTCGCATAGAGAAGCGACAAGAGAGGAAGCAAGAAGAAAAGAAGCGCAAGAGAAGAAAAGAAGCGGGAAGAGAAGAAAGAAGGACGGAAACACAGATTTTGAAGTAAATTTCAAGTGATTTGAAGTTTGCGTAATTGTGAAAGTTGTAGATCGTCTCATGAGCTTCAAGAAAAGGTAAATATTATCTCCATGCGTGTATGATGTTATTTTGTTGATTAGTGTGTAATTAGCGTAAACGTTATGTACGGAGCTCATATATGTCAATTTTTGAAACAATGTTTGTAGTTGTAGTGTATCGTATTTTACATTTTATGTGAATAAATTTTGTAGTCTTGTCCATTCGCATCGAGCGAAAGAAGAAAAGAAGCGCAAGAAGCCGTGAAAGAAGGACCGCAAACACGAGATTTGGAGCAATTTTCGAAGGATCGAAGTTTTCACAATTGTGAAAGTTGTAGATCGTCTCGCGAGCTTCAAGGAAAGGTAAATATCATCCCCATGCGTGTATGATGTTATTATTTTGATTAGTCCGTAATTAGCGTAAACGTTATTTACGGAGTTCATGCATGTCATTTTTTGATGCAATGTTTGTAGTTGTAGTGTATTGTGTTATGTAATTTATGTGAATAAATTTTGTAGGTTTGTTGGAGTACGATTTAGTTATACTGAGTATTATGTAGCTTCAATGTTGATAGGTCTTGTTAGGAATACAATTGTAGTATTAATTTATGAAATAAGCATGTATATGACATATGAAATACTGTCATGCACATGGTTTAAAAAAGCATCCTAGTGATAATGTGTAAAATAATTTATACTCTTGGTTCGTGTAAATAGCATGAGTAAACCAACTTGCAATCATTAATCATCATATGACAAGACGGCAAGCATAAAATAATAAGTGAGCAAGTATGGTCTCACTGTTATGCAAAACCATATGGTACATATGATTTATGTAGAAATTTATACATAATACATTACATTGGTAATTTCATTTGCATAGAAATTTATTAGCGCCCTCCATGAAAGAAATAAAAATTAGATTTACAAATGAAGATGAAAATATTACTGTTGTATGTGGTGGGCGGTAGATATTGAATGATGGTACATTTGTTGCATGTTATATATACTAAGAGGGTTCAGTATGGACTTATGTTAGGTAGGACATGGGTGACATCCAAGACTTGTTCGTGTTCTACGGCAGTGGTCTCGTGACGCGACAGGCGTCAGACGGGCACTGCATAATTGTGGACCGGACCGTGATCCGGTCACCCAATCTGAACACCATGACCCTGGCTGAGCTACGGAGATGCGTGCGTTCTGGCTTCGATCGGGAGACCGCAAGGAACAAATTACGGATCGAGGCGGTGTATGCGCGATGGGTGATGAGGGAGACAGTGTGTCAGCTTATAAAGGTGACGAGTGACGCCTTATGGACCAACTACATGGAGGTTGTTTGCAACCCTGACGCAGCGATTTATGCAAGGCCAATGGTGTATGTTCAATTTGTGGAGAGGACAGAATCATCTGCCATGGGTGGCTCTGGTGTTGTTGGCGGAGATGTAGAGCCGCATTACCCTCAAGCGGTCATGAAAATGATGGTGAAGTAGGAGTGAATGCATCAATGGGAGATGGAGACTGCGGAGGCGTGGACAATTTTCGAGCGAATGAAGGTGCGAGGCCGATGGTGGGCCTCCCGAGTTGACTGCCACGAGTACCTTGCCGACGAGGTGGAGGAAGTGGAAAGCGAGGAGGAAGAGTATGTTGAAACAGACAGTTCAGAAGAGGAGGGTGAAGGGCAACCTACAGCGGGAGGTGTGTTAGGTGGTGTTGTAACCACGGACGGTGCGTACGTGGCGTCAAGATTGGACGACATCGCAGCGCAATCCCTAGTTACGCCACGCAGGCGGAGGAGGCGAGTGGGGATTCAATGAGGCACACCGCTTATAGGCGGTGCTTAGTAACAAGGGTGCTTTGCGACAAGCTATTGCCACGTATGCCGTCAGCATCAGCCGGACATATCGGGTGCACAGGTCGAACCCTGACACCTACATTGTGAAGTGCGTCGACGGCTCATGCCCTGGCAAGGTCCGTGGGCAGCGGTTCAGGGGCGCTGCCACGGAATTCCGGATAACTGTGGTGAAGGATCACACATGTGAGCTTGCGGGTCCAATACACAGGCACCGCAACATGACGTCGTCATATGTTGCGGAGCTGATAAGCCATCTTGTTCTGGCAAATGTGTGTATTTCTCCTAAGGTTCTCGTGGCGGATGTGGCAAACACGGTGGGGTTTGATGTCACCTACAAGAGGGTATGGCGGGCTAAGCAGAAGGTCTGCAGGCAGTAAGTTTGGGACATATGAAGAGGCATATGATTTGGTCCCAAGAATCTCGCATCAAATTGCGTATAAAACCGTGAAGTTACATTAACAAGCAAGAGCGGGTTAATGAGGCGCAAGGGCCAAATTGTTTTGTGCTTGACAGAGTGTTCTGGGCCTTTAGGCAGGCAATTGAAGGCTTCAAGTGGTGCCGTCCAGTGCTAACGATGGACGGCACATTTCTATCTGGCAAGTACAAGGGTACCATCCTGACCGCGGTTGCAGCTGATGCAAATGACCAGTTACTCCCAGTGGCATTTGCAATTGTAGAGAACGAGAATACGGATAGCTGGCTGTGGTTTCTTGTCAACGTGAAGCAGGCTGTAGTTCAAGATCGGCACAGGGATGATGTACATGCGCGACGCCTCCAGAGAGGACGACAGGCACCACCGCCGGAGGCACCGCCGTCAGCACCTCCATCAGCACGTCCTTCGGAGTCCGGCGTTCGGCCCAGCGGCGCTCGCTCCTCCTCGCAGCGCTTCGGACCTGCGGTACAACGTTTCGCAATAGTTTGTTTTTTCACTCAATTGCTACTTACGTGTAACCAATGATTTTTCCTGCAGCTCTTGCGACGCGATAGCACGTTGCTACAGCCATCGTCTTCACGGAGGGCAGGGGACGACCGACGGGGTCCCTCTCCAGGGCGTCGGGATCCCTCTCCAGGGCGACGGGATCCCTCCCCAGATAGCGACCCTGACTCTCAGCAACAACCGGCGGCGACGTTGCCCACATTCGCGCATGGTGGTCAGTCCACACTGCAGGGGCGGGATGAGTGGTTTGGGCAGACCTACCAAGATTACACAGCCCAGGACTACATGCGTGATTTGCCTTCGTCATCGTCATTCGGACACCAGTATATGTGTATGTACTAACGTACTGAACATAACATGTGTATTTCAATGCCATCTAATCGCCTCGCAAAAAAAATGCAGACATTCCCGGAGCAACAGGGCCACGAAGTTTACGGAGGGCCATCTACATTTCACACTCCCCAGGTAAATGCCTTACGTTGCCAGTTTACGATACTACTACTCATTATAAATATTTCATACTTTTCGTTGCCTAATTCACCTATACCATCTCCGCAGGACGTAGACACCTCCCCCGATTGGTTGAGCTCTATTTTCGGCCCTTCATCGCAACTCTCCACGGAGTTGTACCCACCACCGCCTCCGATGCAGGCCTCGCAGTACGACCTTCGAGATGCACCACACTCCCCTAGCAGGTTCACGTTCTCGGAGGATCAGATACGACGTCAGAGGAGGCGAAGACGAGGTGGACAATGAGTTTTTGTGTTTGTAATGTACTTTTGTTGTGTTGGTAATATAATGTTCTTTTCACCTTGCATAATGTAGCTTCCACTCCAATATGACAGCGTACGTACACAAGTTGGCACTTAACGTAACACCTTGCATTACACAACCATACACCTACCCTCCACCAGAAGAAGACACGATAACAAAAAACACTACGAACATAGAGGAGAACAACGTGCACAACTACAACTTGACGATAACAATAAACACAAGAAAGAAAATAACACATAGCAGTAAATTAATCTTCCACTCCAGTCTGTCAAAACGATGTCGCAGCTCGACGGGGTTGCAACCAGCCACGACAACTCTGTCATTCCGAACACTATTGGTCCTAGTCCCCATTTCATCCTCCCACACCCAAAATCGGCAACCGCCGGGGGCTTCCTGCGATTTCATGACAAGAAAAATTTGTAACTTGCTTGTACGATTTCAACGAACCCGAAACAATCATACTCACCGAGTGAAACGGGCACTTGTAGTAGTGACGCCCAGGATTCGCAGCGGTGTGTGAAGTCTTACGTGCAACAACCGTGTTGCATTTTGGGCAAAGGACCGTGGGTGCCGATGACGTGGTGCTGAACTGACTCATATCGGCGTGCGGGGGAGTTAGCACGAATGAAATATACACACAATCGGAAGAAGTAATTCAGGAGGTGAGGGAGAACAATGCGGGGGCTAGGTGAGGAATGGCTCCCTCTTATAGGCTCAGGGGGCCTAAAGTCATGGAGCCCACATAATACGAACGGGTCACGCACTGCCAACAAGTAACAACACATACATTGCACGTACGCAAAATATGTCAACTACAGGCAAGAAATTAAATACGACATGACAAAAGAGGCCAGCTTTGCGCAGTGACATGACAAAAGAGGCCAGCTTTGCGCAGTGACATGACAAGACAGGCGGCTTTGCTCGGTGACATGACAAAGAGGCCGGCTTTGCGGTGACATGACAAGGCGGGCGGCTTTGCTCGGTGACATGACAAAGAGGCCGCTTTGCGAGTGACATGACAAGACGGGCGGCTTTGCTCGGTGACATGACAAAGATGCCGACTTTGCGACCGACATGATAAACGGGCGACTTAAAACGGGCAGCTTTGTGCAGCGTCCAAAAAAACACATGCCTACCCTTCGCCTTATAAATTGACGTGCAATGCGTCCGCAAGAGAGCACTACACCATCTAACACTACATCATACATTCCTTCTCCACGTCGAAATGAACAACAAGAATATAAAGAGTTGGCAGGAATTCGCGGACAAGATAAATGAAATTAGGCGGAAGGCTAGGGAGGATTCCCGCAAGAAGGCAGAATGGGAGGAGACACGCAACATAGCAAGGGCTGCGGCGGCTCGCGACGAACAAGCAAGGGCTGCGGCGGCTCGCGAGGAACAAGCAAAGGCTGCTGCGGCTACGAGGTCAGCTCCCCGCAATGAGCGACCGCGTAGCAACAACCCCATCCCGGACGTCCCCAACGAGCGTTCGCCGCAACTCCCACCTGAGGGGGAGACACCCCCCCTTTGTTGGTGTGGGGACACGTGCAAGTTCATCAAATCGAACGAACGCATCACCCTGGGTATGCGTTACTGGGGTTGCGCAAACTACTCTAGTGAATACCCCAACCGCCGTTTTGACACCTCATCCTATCGGGACCCGTGCGAACACATGCACCATTTTTCTCAATATTTTCTCCTTCACATCACATACTAACAATCTCTCCCTCGTTTTGCGCCCCCGAGCCCTATGTAGCTACCGCAAATGGATCGATCTTGAGATCCACCCTGCGGACCAATGGACCCTCGACTTCGAGGACTGGAATGTCAAACAGGACAAGGAGTTGCTGCAGGAGGAGCGCCGCAGCCACGAGCACACCCTGCGTATACAACGCGAGTCGCAAGCCCATCTCGATGCGTGCACTAGGAGGAGGCGGGAGGCTCGCGAGATGGGCGAGAGAAAGAGGAAATGGCGGCTAAGGCAAAAGAGGCGCGGAGGAGTTCAATGCCGAGCGGGCAAGGAAGGAAAGTGGCCCCGATCCACACAAGATGGGTCGTCTGAGCGGTTGGATAGGTTAGTCGCATATCATGCTATATGTTAAGCATGTAATAAAAATGTATGCGTCATGTAACTCCCAACTGTATTTCTATTCAGCTAAGCTTATTATCTCGTGTTTTCGCATTCAATGATTCCTACGTTTTAAATATCACTTTCCTTCCTTTCATCTAATTGTTCATATCACAGTTGTCCTCAAAAATTTTTTTATTAAATTTCTTCCAATAAAACAACATAACATCATCGAAAAATGTTATTGCTAGTTTAACATATTTTCACGATCCGCATTGTACAAAATGACAAATACACTAATCGTTACTTCACACAAATATATAACAGTCACAAGCAAAAACTCGATCGCTCCAAACCCTAACCCTAACCGAGTGGTGCGGTCGGTTGTCGCATCATTAATGGAGTGGTGCGGTCGCCGACCGCACCACTCGCTTTCTCTGATGGCGGTAGGAGTCGTGCGGTCGCCGACCGCACGACCTCGGTGTCGTCGTCGCCGCCGCACGACTTCCACGTGTCAGCTTCGGGTGAATCGTGCGGTCGGCAGGGGGCTAGATCGGGAATTCGTTCTCGCAGGAGGCTACTTCGGGAATTAACGGGTGCAACAGTGCCAAAAACGTCCAAATTTCGCCAAGGGGTAACGGCTCAGAACGCTGAAACAGTTGTTGATAGCTAATATAAAGAAAAAGTTACGAAAGTTAGCACCACTTTGAATAAAAAACTTCACACTTATGATAACTGTCTCTCTCGATTCTCGAAGGCTCCTTCTCACTATCGCTCAAGTAGGAACACTTAATTAGTCTTTTTATATGGATGACCACTAGCCACTCGTACACATAGCGAATTTAAGAATCAATGTGGGGCAAGGTTCAAAAAAAAAAGAATCGAGATGGGACGGCTGGGGGAACGCTGCGCCCGCGCCGGTGACGTGCTAACTGCGTGCGTTCGTGGCGAGTGACGGACGGATGGCGCGCATCGCGCCGGCGGCACTGGTACGGCGGCTGCCGGTGCGTGCTGTGGATCCCGCAGCAGATTGGCAGCGGCGTCGTGATGTAGCAGCCTAACCAGCCTTTTCTTCTTCCTTTTTTTCTCAGAGCAGACGATGAGCCGCTGGTCCTGCGTGATGAGCCGCTGGTTCTGCGTGGGGCTCACAACTGCACAAGCCGCACAGCCACACCTGCACAGGTACCCACGCCGTTCTGCCGTTTGACTGTAGAGTATCGAGCACCCTTTGACCAATTGATCGGTACTGTTTCAGTTTCGAGTATTTCTCGACAATAATTTACATAATTGTTTTAGAGAAAATTTATTGTACGGTATACTGCCGTGACTCATCTAAACAGGATAGCTAGAAATAATCCGATTTCAAACGAAAGTACCGTAGTGAGACTGCTAGTAATTCCGATAATCCATTTATCTTCGACCACTTAGAGTTCTCACTTCACTGTCTCGTACGACCACATAGATCGATTACGACCGCTATAGTTGAATTCAACCGCACTGGTTGTTTTTTACTACACTAGTCGTTTTCGACCGCTATGATTCTCTAATCACGTTTTTGACGCGCCATCTCGGGATAGCTTATGACGGTGTATGCATGCATGTTCGAGATGGTTCAAGATAAAGTACTACCTTATCTATCTATAAATAAATTCTTCGATTTTCCGTCCAAACATATTTTTTATAATGTTTTATTAAATTCTGTAGGATTTTCACGGAATATGACGTCTTGTTGTTCTTACTTATGCTTTGCCTATTACTGGTTCTTTTTATTCGCCCGTGTTTGAAGCAGGTGCAACCAAGTGTGTAACGACGAACGTGCGGTACAAAAGCAACATGGCATCTAGATTTTTATTTGGCGAAGCAATCTGGACATTAGCGGCTGATGTCTTATCTGAAGAACATGAAGAACGTCTAACCAGCGTATATAACCTGATGACTGAAGTCAACAGCCACTGCCTTCCTTTCCTCCCTTCAGAGTTCAGATCCCTGATCGCCCGGCCTCGTTTTCATCACGAGCATCGATCTCTCAGCAATGGTTCCTGCCTCGGTCTCACCACGGCCGCTCCCTCCTCCCCAGGCCAATGTCAAGAAGGTAAAAACCTCACGGTCTCATCGTTCAATTCCAACTTAATTCTCGATGCTGCAAATTGCAGCTCGCTTGTTACAGTAGTTCCTGCTCCTTTGGTTCAAAAGTCCTGTTTTGTTGGCAACTTGGCGTGTCCAGTACAAGATCGGCGCTGTGCCAGCTGCCGGTCTCACCGGACAAGCACGACTGGCCCGTTCGTTTCCTATTTAACTTCTGATTTCTAATTTTTAGTTCACTATTTTTTAATTTTTACCATTTTCTAGCTTTATTGTTTTTTTTCTATATTCGTTTGCATTGTCTATTTTTTAATTTATCATTTTCTAGCTTTATTATCTTTTTTCCGTATTCATTTGTATTGTTTGTGGTAGGGTAATCTGCTTTTTTATTTTTATTTTTTTAAATTTTAATTATACCAAAAAAGTCATTAATACCTATAGAGCAAAATAAATCACTTACAACATAAAATAAGCTATATATCAGATTATTTCGGCCGATCTGAACACCACCGTGCCCCCGCACCAGCATCGTGGCCGGCACAGCCGCCGGCGCCGAGCTCGTCGTCCTGTCGGCAAGTCTTCCCCTTCGGCTCTTCGTCTGTTACTTCCCTTTTGCATTTGACTGCGTGCACTGTATCAAATGACAAACCGTTGACTGCTGAACTGACTAAGGCAGCGTGCTACACACTTCACCTGATGCGTTGGCCACAGAATTGAGACTATAAAGTGTACACGTTCACAAGGCGTCTTCGACATTGTTGTTTTGTTTCAGGAAATATGGAACTGGCCCTACTCAATGGAGACCCTGCCGAGCTATGCTAAAGAGTTTCAGCGATAATTTCTAACTTCTATTTTTAATTTACTATTCTTTTCTGGTTTTTTGATTTTTTGGAGATTTTTTTTCCTTTTTCCCTTATATTCCTTCGCACTGTCCGTAATGGGTTAACCTGCTTTTCCTATTTTTATTTTTTAAATTTAATTACGCCAAATAATCCATCTCATCTACAATGAAAAATAAGCTAACTACAGTGAAAAAAGTATAAGCTATCGTCAAACTGAACGCCCCCTAGACGGCGGAGAGTCGCCGTAAATTTCAATGTTGTCGGAGATCGCTGCTAGCAGAAAGATCACCATCGTAGGTGGATCCATACTATTGGGTTTTCTGAAACCCTAGAATGATTTTATGGAGGCTTTTCGGTCTTCTCTCTATTCATCTATTTTCCGTGGTGCCGCTCACAATGCATAATGAGGCTAGAGGGTAGGGATCTATTTATAAACTTCACTTCCAGATGTTACAGAGTGACCCACCAGTTTCCGATATCTCGTGAGACTCCTAAACTATGTCACCAACCATGATCAGACATGCCAGTTTTATGAATCTAAAATATATGTCACAAGCACACATATGTAAGTCATGCGCCATGATCACATTGTTTATGATATCAATTCTAATATGATCATGTGTGTCAATAGCCTGCAGAGTCAATCCTGCAAAATAAATCTAGCTATTCCGCCATGTGCTGTACTCAGGTTAAAACAAATGCATGCATATTAAATTCCAGTAAACTTGATCTCAATAAATATGTCTACCATATTCCAGCAAAGCCGTCTTCGATACCTCTAGTATCAATTCCTCGAGTTAAATTCTGCATCAAAATATTCTCTATCACTTACATCAACAATATGAATAATTCCACATTAAGTGAAATAGAAAACAACCATAATAAATATTGAAAGCCACAGAAAAATCCCAACATCTCCCACTTAGTTGAAACATTTCAATCAATAAACTGAAGTCCCATGACATAATCATGATTAAAAAATAATTCTTGACTAACTGGTTTAGTCAGTGGATCTTACTTCAATGTGTTTACTTTTACTATGAACAAGTGACAGACTGTGATGTATTTTCTAGGACCTTAAATGATGCAATAATTTTCCTTAGCCACACACCTTCTTTTGCTACTTCAGATGTAACAATGTATTCACTTTCCATGGAGAAAAGAGCAATTGTATCTTACTTCCTGCTGCACCAAGAAATAACAATGCCAAAGTAAATAGATAAGTAGAAGTCATTTGCTAATCAGTATCAGTCTAACCTTGCACTTGAATATATGGCCATTAAAACATAATAAATAATCCATAGTTTCTTTGACATAACGCAATACATATTTGATTTGTTTCCACTACTCTTCTCCAGAATTCTTTTGATATCAACTAAAAATTCCAATGGCGCGGCTAAGGTCAGGTCGTGTGAATAACATAGCATACATATGACATTCCAAAGCTACAAAAATAAGAAATTCCATTCATTCTATCTTTTTTCTCAGGACTATTTGGACATAATTCCTCATTGATTATAGTTTCCTTTTTCCTCAGAAGTACTTGAATATAATTCCTCACTGAGAATGATTTCCTTCATAATAGGTGCAATAACAGGTTTGTTGTTTTCCATAGAAAATCGTTTAAAACACTTCCAAGGTATACCTTTTGAGACAACCAAAAAAACCTTCTATTTAGATCTCTATGTATTTCCACTCCTAAAACATAGGAACCTTCTCCCATATCTTTCATATCAAATTTAGAAGATACTTAAGTTTTCACGTCCATCAATGTATTTTTATCATTAGAAGCAATAAGAATATCAACATATAAAAACAGTAAGATAAAATACTTACCTATAACTTTTATATAAGTGCAATAATCACCATCTATCATTAAAAAACCATATGATGTGATAGCATTAACAAATAGATTATACCATTGATGTGAAGCTTGTTTAAGACTATAAATTGATCTATTCAATTTGCAAACCTTACTTTTATTTTCTTTTTATCCAAAAACTTTCTGGTTGTTTCATATATATTCCTCCCTTCAAAAGACCGTTAAGAAAGTAATTTTAACATTCATTTGGTGGAGTTCAAGATCATAATAAGTCGTCAAATTAATAATAATACGAATTAAAGTAAATTTTGCAACAGGAGAAAATATTCCCACAAAGTCAATACCTTCCCTTTGTGTGTAGCATTTAGCAACAAGTCAAGCCTTATAATTTTCCACCAAACCTGAAAACATTCAATTCCCATTAAAAAATTTACAACATATATGCTTGTAATTGTTTGGTAGATCAAGAAGTTCCCAAACTTTATTCCTTTTTATCGAGTTTAATTCTTGCAGCATTGCTTTCACCCACAGTTTTGATTGTGAGCACTTAATTGCTCTTTTATAAGTCTTTGGTTCTTTCTCTAAATTTAAAATTTTTGAGTAAACTTCCCTCAAGAATAAATAATAATGCTATAGACATTGAGGTGTACTTAAATCCGTCCCACTTTTTCTGAGCATGTTAGTGTTGGGAGTTTGATTTGTATTTCCTTCAGGAGCTGAGCCTCCTTCAGTGTGAGAATTAATATAAGATGTGTCCATATGTGTTTCCAGTGAAGTTGGCAATAATTTCACCCTTACCAACTTAGCACGGTGAGATATGTTTTGATCTAAAAATATTACATTTCTACTTTTTACCAGTTTATCCTTTTTCTGGATCATAAAACATGTACCCTTTTAATTCCAAAGAATAACCAACAACAAATTCCTAGCGTGCTTTTATGTTGTAATGTTTTTCTAGTCCACAGCTCACAAGGAGTGACTGTTACAACCTTAGATGGCAAATTATTTAATAAATAAACAACAGTATGTAAAGCTTCCCCTCAAAAAGATAAAGAAAAATCTGAATAAGTCATCATAGAACTAACCATGTCCATAAGTGTTCTATTCCTCCTTTCAGCAACATCATTTTGTTGCGAAGTGTAAGATATAGTATATTGATAAATAATTCCATAGTATTTACATAAAAATCATTTAATATTCCTGAAGTGTATTCTCTTACATGATCAGTTCTCAAAACTTTGATCTTTCTACTTAATTGATTTTTCACTTCAGTTTTAAGTCTCTTGAACACATCAAAACCTTCTGACTTTTGTTTAAATAGATACACATATCCAATTCTAGAATAATCATTAATGAATATGATAAAATAAATATTTTGACCTCTAGTAGGTGTAGACATTTCAACACAAATACCAGAATAAATAATGGCAAGAGAATCATTAGATCTTTTTGCTTTTTTAAAAAGATGTACGAGTCATCTTACCCTTTACACATGCCTCAGAAATACAAAAAATCTCTCACTTGAAGTGTAGATTTTCAGAATTAATAAGGCTCTTAATTCTATTTTTAGATATGTGACCAAGTCGTAAATACCATAAATAAGATTCCAAGTATGTGTACCTATCATTAGTATCCCCACTATGGAGTTATTTTCACATACTAAGCAATCAATATCGTCATCATTTGATAGTTCATAAAGAAAATAAAGAGCTTCATAACGAGTTCCAGTACACACTAATTTCCCATTGAGCAATATTTTATCTCTTCCTTTTCCAACAGTATGTAATAACCAATAGATACTAATTGAGCAACAGAAATTAAATTTTTTCTCATGCTATGTGAATATAAAGTGTCATGTAATAATAATTTCCTCCTCCCTTCGGGAGTTTTAGGACATAATTTTCAATTCCAAGTATATCAATTTTAGCATTAGTGTCCAAAATACATATCTATTTCCCCTTAAAATTGTTTGCATAGAAATCAAATCTCTATAATCTCTAGTAATATGAGATGTAACATCAGAATCGACAATCCAACTATTTGAAAAAGTAGTAGTAAATACATATTTAATGCATACAAAAATAATAGACATACCGTCAGGCGAATAATTGTCTTTACGCTCAATTGGTTGATTGTTTTGATTCTCTGCTCAATCTACTTCTTCTTTTTCTGCGGTCAGCTCTCTGAAATTCCCATACTGATCATAGTTGTGGTACTTGTAATTCTTGTACTTATCATTCGTCTGAGCTAAGTGATTATTTCCACACTCATGGATCACGTTTGTTGTTAAGTTTTTCTCTCAAATCACCATTAGGCTTCCTCTATTACCATTCATTTTATTATTACCTTTTCCACTCCAAAGTGTAACTCAGAGTTGTGATTATTTGGCAAAGAGTTTAGAACAATCATGACCTACACTTCAAAAAAAAAGGATAGCCAACATTTTGTAATTCCTTTGCTAAAACACAGCATTTATTGAGATGCTTATTAATTAAAGTGTTATCATACAACTTAGTAAAGAGAAAGCAATTAATAAAATTAAGCATTTTAATAAGATATACTTTACCAAAATCTTATTTCAGATTACGCATTATTTTTCACATATTTCGTTCACCTCGATGCAAGGTTAAGCAAAGTCAAAGCAGTTTAGAAAAAAATATGCTCAAATAAATATTACCTAAATATGTAGACTGTTCCCTTCGTCAATTCTCCCTGACTAATTAATGGCAATAAATAAAACGATTACATCACCATGCGGCAATGCATGCAGCAACTAATTAATTAATTAATACGGCAATTAATTAATTAATGCTGAGGCTCAAGCAAAGGCAGGTGCAGAGGTGCTGGACTTCAATCGAACTCATCTAAACTTCCCTTGATTTGATGTGACGTGGAGTGCTTGGGCTCTGTTGGTGTTGCTTCGATCGCCTGTTGGCTGCGCCTTCGGCTTGGCTTCCGCGAGACGCGAGGCTTCCATTTTTCCACGCGCGAGATCGCTGATCTCTTTTCCGCGAGCGTACAGTGACAAGCCGACCGAGACTCGTGCGCGAGATTGCGCCCGCCGGAGATGGTGCGAAGTGGTTGATGCTCGCGACATGCGTTAAACTGACGATTTCTTTCCACGCCAGACTGAGGACGATGATGGTTGAGACGCCGCCCAGGCCGCTGGGTTGGGATGAAAAATAATGGTTTATGATTGAAATTATACTGTAGCTGATTGAAATTACGCTATAGCTAAAAGTGGTTTATTTGATATAATTAAATTTAAAAAAATTAAAAATAGAAAAAATATGTTAGCTCATCACGGACAACGTAAACGAATACAGGAAAAAAGAACCGGCAAAAAAGCTCAAAAAATGCCAAAAATCCAGAAAAAGAAGAAATTTATGAATAGTAAAAAATAAGTCAGAAGCTCAAGACGAAATGAGCGAGGCGGAAGAAGCGCCGTGTCGGCGGTCGGCCCGAGGCGGCTGTCCCACGCGCATGCGAAAAGTTTCTTCACAGTAGCGACCGAGGACGCACGTTGCCTGGACGCGACACACACCGATCGCATGTCTTATTTCTGCACGTGTACTATTGTTGTTCCATCGATTTGTGCGACAGGAGACCGACAAGCCACACGCTCCGAACTGAGGACATAGATGACCCGAGCGACGAGGACGACGTCACTTGCTACGTCTTGACTGAGGCGAAGAGAACGCCATGTGCACGCCGATCGGGCAAGGTGAGAGAATCCGCGTGGACAACCGCCGTGCGTGCAGCCTCTAAAGTCAACTTCAGCCCAGCTCTGATACCACTGTTAGATTTTCTAAAACCTTTAACTAATATTATAGAGACTTTTCAATCTACTTTTTATTTCTGTCTTGTCCGTGTTGCCACTCACAATACATAATCAGGCTAGAGGGTAGAGATCTATTTATAGACTCCACTTCAGGTGTTACAATATGACCCACATGTTTTCGGTATCCCGTGAGACATCTAAATCATGTCACCAACCACGATCAGACATGCCAGTTTTATAAGTCTAAAATATATTAGTCTCAAGCACACATGTGTAAGTCATGCGCTATGATCAGATTGTTTATGAGTTTAATTCCAATCTAATCATATGGGTCAACAGCCTGCAGAGCCGATCCTGCAAAACAAACCTAGCTATTACGTCCTATGTTGTACCCAGGTTAAAAAAATGTATGCATATTAAATTCCAGTAAACTTAATCTCAATAAATATGTCTATCATATTCCAGCACAGCTGTCTTTGACATCTCGAGTATTAATTTCTCGAGTTAAATTCCGTATCAAAATATTTCTTATCACTTACATCAATGATATAAATAATTTCATATTAAGTTAAACAGACAATAACCACAATAAATATTAAAAGCCACACAAAAATCCATATACCTGAGAAAGCGTCTGGGCAGCTGTTCAACACTTTGTTGTGTCATTGGGCCGGATGGAGAGACGAAGGCTAAGCACACGAAAGTAAGAAGCCTGAGGCATCTTTGCATCCAAATTTTGACATGTAACTTGCAGTAACTGACTGGATTGGATCGGCCTGTGTAATGGCTACTGAACAATGGCAATTCCAGCTGCATTTGATTGAAATCGACATCCCAGGAGACATCACTCTCAGGGAATCTGATACCTTCACTACTGGACAAGAACCAACCATAGTTGACACTGGTATGTTCTGAGCAATAGCTTGAAGTTGCGTGAGTTCCTCTCCTCCTCACGCATGCTGGATCGCAATCTACTGTAAATTTAACTTGAAAAAAAAAAAAGAGGAACGGACGGCACCATGCCTGCAAATAATCATATACTGGATCACTCCTGTGTGTGTTTAAGAATTCAAAATGCATGTTCGCTAAGGGCAGTCCCAACCCAGTGATTAGGATGGTTTCCATGGAATTAAATACATTGCCATGTAAGCAAAAATATGATGTGGCATTAGAGTTAATGAGGAGAGAAGGAGAAATCGTTTCCTACTTGAGAAACGGTGTCGGTGCGTGTTCCAAACAGCGAAGAAACCGTTGGTTTCAGCGTTGGGTGTTTTCTTCGTTTCCATAGCGCTAGTTTTCCCCTCACTTTGGATCCACTGCATCGTGCTTCTCTGCTCCTCCACCATTTGGCCACATTAAATTGCCACAACTCATCATGCTATGTTTATTACTACATGCAATTGGTGATTAATTCTTTTCTCCATAGAAACTACTATAGAAACTATAACATTGAGATGGTTAGATCTAGTTTGATAGTTACTGCTCTCTCTCTTCTCTAGAAATCACCCGTAGAAACTATGGGTTAGGACTGCCCTAAGATTCTACGTTTTTACTACGTTGTTAAATGTTACTAGTACAGCTACTGAAGTTACTGAAGTCTCAAGTAACCCCAGTCAGTCTCATCTTATGACTTCTGACGAACCAGGTGTGCACTTGATATGCCTACGCTTCTGCATTCAACATGAGCACTGGGCAACGTTGTTAAGGAAATGCAAATGCAATGAGGTGAAAAAAGTCTTAGGCCCTGTTTGGCCACGTTCAGCTTCATTTTTTGGACTTCGAAGTTGTTTTTCTGGCCAATCGCACAGGCTTCGAAGCCCAAAAATACACTACAAATTTGAAACCGAGTTCAAAATGTACTATAAATTTGAAGTCTGAATTTTAGAGCTTATTTTGAAGCCAGGCTTTAAAGCCAAATCATTAAAATTTTGTGGAGGTCAGTGGAAGTTTTTACTTGTAGGATTGACTATGCAGCAGGAGGTCATTTAAACTTTTCAATTTTTATTTTTTCATTACTAGCCAAGCATTGACGGTTAATTGGTTATACCATTGGACAGCTAAGATACAAGAAAATCTGATGCATTATAGTTGTACAAGGTACCAACTGGAAAGTGCTAGCTTGCTCGGTTGATTAATGGAACATATAGCATTCAATTCATCGAGGTAATCTTAGTTTCTCCCCCTCTCGTAGCCTGTTTACAATTTTTTATTTTTATATATACACACGTGCCATATTGATATTTACCATATCGATGTATCCTTTTAAAAAATATCATATCGCCGTATCATCTTATCGTATCACATGTCAAGACATCCGGACCACTCTCGGAGAGACCTTCCACTCACTGCCCTGGGACCTCCGGGGCCTCGCTTTCCTTCCGTCCGGGACCTCCCGGGGGCCTCATTTTGCTTCTGCCAGGGAGCCCCCGGGATTAGAGATGGCAATAGGTACCCGAAACCCGATACCCAGTGGATTTTTACTCTATTAGGGCATGTGGTCTGGGTCAATTTTCTAACCCATGGGTCTCTTAATGGGCAAAAAGCCTAACCCATCGGGTCTGCGGGTTCGGGTACGTTCCTATAGTACCTAAACCCGTAAATCCATGGGTAATATAAACCCGATCCATAGGAGTTATAAACCCAGACTCCCAGCCTCCCAGGCAAACCAATCCAACCCATAGCCCATTAGTCAAGTACAAGGAGCAGTTGATGTCTCTCCTTTTGGTTTTAAATGAGTTGTGAACCGTGAACTTGTAATGATATGCTATGCCAATGAACTATGAACTGAGAATTGATTGAGTGAACTAGTGATGTGCATTGTGGATTTGTCGTTGCTTGTTTCATACATAGTAGCACATAAATTGAATTTATTGTTGACTTGCTAAGCATTGCACTGTCTGCAATCTGCACAGCTGTTGTTGGGCACAGGCGACCGTGGGTATCCGATTACCCGAGTGGGCATGGGTGCGGTAAAATCTGCACCGTCACGGGCATGGGTTTTTTAACGGGCACATCCAATTTTCATGGGCACGGGTTTAAGATAGCAAAACCCAGCGGGTTTATACCCGTTGCCATCTCTACCCGGGATCCTCACCTAGCGCCCCCCCCCGGAACCCCCAAGGCTCTTGCCTTGTGCCACCTGGGACCCCCCGGAGCTCTCGCCTGGCGCCGTTGGGCCGCCCGACGACCGCCGCCTCCTCGCCTGCATGCCTCCCCACACGAAATCGCCTTTGAACTTCCTCTGTGCTGTAAAGAAAGATGGAAACTAGGAATGTGTACATGGGGAACAAACAAAAAGGCGGTGATAGTGAGTACTCCCTTAGGGCATCCACAATGTGCAAAAACAGGGGGTCTTAAGCCACCTTAAGGTCGACCTTATACATTACAGGGGTGACCTTAAGCAGGCCATAAGCAAAAAAACCTTAAGACCAGGCCTCAAGCTAAAGACCTGGCCATAAACATTAAAATATATTTTTTCTTTATCTGACAAGTGGGACCATCTTAAGGCCTAGTGGGTTATATACATTACAGCATTGGCCTTAAGGTTTAGATAGGACCCACCTTAAGATCTCTTGGGTTATATACACTATGGATGCCCTTACCAGAGCATTCCGGAGCACCTCCTCACTTCACACTTTACAGCCAACGAGCTGGAGACTTCTGGACGCATAGGAGAGCAGTAGTGGTGCAGAATGGAGCCTCGTCACTGTTAATGGCCTGCAGGGCCAGGACGACAAGATCAATCAGCTGGCTCACGCGTGAGTTGCTTCGCCCAAGATACGAGGCTTGCCTTCTTAAACTCCGGCATGGGCAAGGTCATCACCCACAATGGTCTACGCCCGGAGAACCAATAGCAGGACGCCATAGCCTGGGGTAGCTCGGGAAATGGCAGCGCGAAGTCTAGAGGGGAGCCCGAGAGCCGAGGGCGTGGAGCCCCGGGAGTCCCTAGGTGATGGCGGCGTGGAGTCCTAGCGGCAGCTCGGGGTGGCGGAGGCCCGGCTGCGTGGTGAAATCCCGGAGCCATGGTAGGGGAGCCTGGGGGAGCGGTAGACAAGACCCTCCCAGTGTAGAGAACAGGCCAGTGATCTGCAGCTAACTGGAGAATAATCAAGAGAGGATTCAATCGGGAAAACAAAGCAATCTATCGGAAATTGGCTAAGCCTGAACTTTCTGTTCTCAGCGACAAAAACAGGAAGTGCTACAGTAAATGAATAACAACAGAACTCTGAAGAAAAACTGCTAGCTAACAAACTGCGCTAACAAACTGCGCACGTTCCATCGGATCCGGCTTTCTCGGTCACGATCCACACTACTCAATAACAAACACCTAAAGACACGACTTAAATCTTTACTATTATAAAAGAAGGAGTTGGTGGTTGGTACGGCCTCCCCGTAGCTTTTCCTTCGGTTTTCTTGTCCCTCAGTTTTCTTGCAATGTGGACAAAAGTCTCCACGCAGAACTGCTCGCCTCCACGCAGAACCGCTCGCCTCGCCTCCTCCGCAGAACCGCTCGCCCTCGCCTCCTGCGCGGAACTGCCGCCTCCTCCTCCCCCTCGCCTCCCGCTCCACCTCGCTCCGCATGAGCTGCCGCCGCCTCCCCCTCCTCCGCTCCGCCTCGCCTCCTCCTCCCTACCCGTCTTGCCTCTGCCGCCACCTCTCCTCTCCGGACTCCGGCCTCACGGGCTCACGATTCGCGGATGACGTAATGGCGAAAAAGAGCAAGGTGCGGCCACCGCCGCCGACACGGGTATCTCGAGCCCCGGGACAACGGCGGGCGGCGGGAGAAGGAGGGCAACTTCTGGCGATGCACCGACTTGGGAGGGCGTCGGCGATGGGCGGTGGCGGCGGCGCGGAGACGGGCACGAGCTGCCGGGCGGGAGAAGGACTCTACGCGGTCTCGCGCTGTCGCCTCGGCTCATCGACCACGCCGTCGCGCGCAAGAAGCCGCCGCTAACGCCTTCAAGCCCACCCCGAGCACAAGTGCGCATCGATCCGCCCCTTCGCGCTAATCTTCTATTACGTGTTTTTGCGTGATGCGCATCCGACGCATCTTGTCCCGAATTTGTTTAGGGCGTATGGATCACTCTGCTGCGTCTTTGGAGGGTTTGATCGGCTATTCCTTAGTGCTCTTTTGAGGGATTATATGGTTCTAATTGTATTAAAATCTGATACTTCTATGCATATTGTAGCGTGAAACAGAGTAACAATAAGTTGACGCGCGTGCTTGTAATTGTGTTGTTCTTTGGCTGTTGCCTTTTAGGATGTGGTTGTGCTGAATTTAGTTGTGTTTTGCGTTGTAGGTCGAAGTTTATGCAGCATTACTGGGGATACGATAAACAAGTTGGAGGAGCACATCTGGAAGCACATCAACGGGAAGAGGTTTCTGAACAAACTAGGTAAGAATTGCTCATGTACTGTTTGTATTGCCAAATGTGGCAGCTGGCATATCATATGCTGTTGCTGTTGAAATGAACCGTGCTGTTTTCATATGTTTCTCAATTTGTTGAAGAACCCATGATGGATTTGCTTGACCACTTCCATATAATTGTGCTTTTTTTAATGGTGCATTTTTTATACCCATGTGATTTATCATTTGGAATTTCGCCAACAATGAATTTAAAGATAAATGGTTGATTAATACTGGATGAGTACTTGGTGCCTTTCTTAGAACAATTCTGTATGGATTGATTGTGAATGATTATTTGAGTGGATTATGCACCTTGCTCTGTAATAGCTATTTGCACTCTCACTCATTCCTCTTTTCTTTGGTCTGGAAATGATAAGGAATAATTCTGGTTATTGAAATCTCTTAGATATAATTTATCCGAATTCTCATCTCCCACACAATGAAGCGCTTTTAAGCCATTGCCTTTGGAATGTTTGCTTGCTCCTACATCTAACATGCATACCCTATTTTAACGGAAAAACTAGCGTAAAAGATGGCATCGGTGAGGCGACCAAAGGGAAAGTTGAGCAGGTCAAATGAAGTGGCAAAGAAAAGCAAGTCGAGCAAGAAGGACAAGAAGAAAGCTGCATTGTCGCCCTTCTTTGCCACGAGAACCTAAACCGAGGTCTATGATTCGAGATGATCCAGTTTACGGGTGCCTCTGTTGGGAGTCATTGGGATGATGATGATGGAAGGACCGATGGGAGTCCTCTCCGGATAAGGATGAAGGAGCGAGATAATGAAGATGTCTTAGGGTAAGTGTTAATTTGTCAAATCACATGTAACTGCTTTAATTTAGCAAGCCCAAAAGCTCGTAATTATAGTTCTGAACACATTTGGTAGGTATTGTTGCTTCATTACATCAGATACTATACAAGATGTTGTTTAAGTGGAGGTTTATCTATAGTGGGTAATATATTTTGCAGACTGAATATAAGAAACAGAATTGTGTTCACTCAGTTACTATTTCTTATTTTCTTTAGCCAATTAATGGTTAGCAAGCATGTAGTGTTTACAGACAAGAGCAGAATATGGTGTTGGGTAGCATTTTTCACAATTAGTACTTGCTGGCAGCTGCATCATATGTTTATGTTATTGTTAAATGCTTCTCTGCAAGAAGGTAAATTATTACCATCAACTGTTCTATTTGCCAACATTTTATTTTTGAGTTGCTCTAATGGGTTGCTCATGGAATCGCTTCAGACCAATTTCTATATGCTAATATATATATATATAAGCAGCTCTTTTAAACTTGTATTCTGCAATTTTCTGGATCTTTGCCTATTCGTTGTATACTTTTTTCCTTTAGTATTCAACGATCCTTGTATATTTTGTTCTTCCATCAGTTTCTAGGCCTTTTCTTTGCTGATTTTAATCTACATCTGCCTTTCGTATATTCTTTGTATGCATCTGTTGGTTGAATGTTCGGCAAACTTCTGTTGTCACTTGAGATATAAGCTTGTTACCTCAAGATCACAGCACTTAGATGCAAATTATTTTCTTTTTGTCTTGAATATGAACAAGAAAATTCAATGCATGAGTGCTTGTGTGTATATTAACTGATAACTAATTCTTAAGAACTAAAGTCGCTTTGTCAGTGAAAGCGGTAAAATACCCATAGAACAAGTATGTTGACCATTCAACTGATTAATGCTTTACATATTTTAAAATAAGCTAATAATCTGGTTTGGATGGCATGTTAACATTTTTCGTAGGCAACTCCAGTAGCTAAATGATAGTGTGTTTCTTCACATTGTATATAGTAAATATGATGTTCTAATAAATTTGTTAACTTGGCGGTACAGTCTGATGAGTTTAAAGGCATTATTAAAATTGGGCGTACACGTACCCAAGATGCCACCCTGTTGACTCTTGGCTAAGAGTTCAGTGGTTATGCTATTCAGGTAGGCATTGTTCCAGGCTCCAGCATCTATTCTTGTCTTATTAATTACCGTGCACTTTAGATTGACAGAGAGTTATCAATTGTTTTAAACTCTATTTGCAGGTAGAATATGGAATTGATCACATTGTTTGTACCTTACCACGGATGTATCAGGTACTATACTAATTCTCATTCTCTTCTCAAATGGTACAAATAGAATGTTGTGTACCTATTTTGCATTCCTAACTATTAAAAAATTTGGGAGCTTCTCTAGATTTGTTGTTCAAAAAATTTCAGCTATGAACACTTAACACAATATAGAATTATTGTTTAAATATATGTTTTCGTTGCTTCGCCACTAATATGATGCTTGATTTATTTACGACTATGAACATGTATGTTTTGCTTGATATATGATGATGTAAGATAAAATTGATGTTTATTATTCAGTTTGAGATCATATTTGATAGTATGTATCACTTTTATTTGGTTTGTCGTTGCAACGCACGGGCACTCTACTAGTACCAGCTCAAAGTCTGAATTATTCCAACACCTAGGGCAAGTCGAGGGCGCAGTAGGCGGATCCCCTATGTGCTCGGAGGAGCGGCAAGGAGATCCCCTTGGGATAAGCTGGGGACGCAGCAGGCGGATCCCCAGGGTGGCCGGAGGAGTGGCAGGGAGACCTTCTGGGGCAGGCCAGGGCACCGCATGTTGCTCTCGGGGGAGCCCGGAGGGGCAACGAGGGAGTCCCCCTGGGCGGGCCAAGGGCGCCACAAGCGGCTCCCGGGGGAGCCCGGAGGGGCGACGAAGGAGACCCCTGAAGACTTAAAAACTCAGATCAACGCCGCAACACCCAGTTTTCTACAAACTGCAACCGAGCGAAGCTTGACCGGCGGTCGGACCGGATACACACCGGCGGTCAGACTAGGGAAACCATGGCGGTCAGACCGGCACCTGTGGTCAGACCGGGCGGGGGATAGTGGTTTGACCGGAGGATGAACGGCGGTTGAACCAACGAGCTCTGTAGTTTACCTGACACAGCGCGGAAATACAAACTACAAATGCAAGACAATGTTTTGGTTGGGGCGATTTCGTTCCCCGTTTTCTTCTCATTATATAGTATCAGCAATACAAGAAATACGACAAGTATTAACTATACGAAATGGAATCCTAAACGGACTCAAAAACCTAATCCAAGCTGGACTCAAAACTGAAACAGGAAACTGAAAAAATGACTTCTACTCGGAGACCATCTTCCGAAGACTCCTTCTGCTATGGCCGTGTCTTCAGAGTTTGGATACTTCAGGATTAAGTCCAACATACTCCCTCCTAATCCTGATGTGTCCCAAGGTCTTGAACACCCAGCTGGTGCCGCATTGCCGCTAGTTTTACTGCTGTCAATGCCTTCGTGAGTAATCTGCTCGCTGTTCATCCGTGCGAATGAACTCCACAGCAATCTGTTGTTTTTCGACACATTCCCGAATGAAGTGGAATCTCATGTCAATATGTTTGCTGCGCCCATGAAATATGGGATTCTTCATTAGCGCAATTGCGGACTTCTTATCAACGAATAACTTCACCGCATCATGTTTCTTTCCGGTCAATTCATCCAGCAGACTCTTGAGCCATAAGGCCTGGCTTGCCGCCGCCGTTGCTGCCATGAATTCGGCTTCACATGATGACAAAGCAACCGTTTTCTGCTTCTGAGAGTTCCAAGACACTAAACACCTATTGATGTAAAATGCCATACCTCCGGTGCTTTTCCTATCATCATTATCTCCGGCCAAGTCGCTGTCTATGTACCCGGTGATTGCTTTCAGATCCCCCCTCTAGGATACACAAGACCATAGCTCATCGACCCCTTCACGTATCGAAGGACTTGTTTGATTGCCTTTTGATGCATCACCGTGGGCTTCTCCATGAACCTACTCAGCACACCAACTGCAAAAGACAAGTCTGGCTGAGTGTGGAGAAGGTATCTAAGGCATCCGATGGCGCTCCGGTATTGCGTGGCATCCACCGGTTCTCCATCCGGATCCTTGTTCAGTTGCGACCTCGGCTCCATGGGGATTTTCGTGGGATTGCACTCGATCATTCCAAACTTCGTAAGCAGCTTTTTGGCGTAAGCTTCTTGCTTGATCGAGATGCTTTCCTCCTCTTGTTTGACTTCGATTCCGAGATAATAACTGAGTAAACCGAGATTACTCATTTCAAATTCAGCCATCATCTGTTGCTTGAATCTTTCAATCTCGTTCGGATCTTCTCCTGTCACAATGTGGTCGTAAACGTAAACACCGATAATGACTTCTACTCGGTCTTTTCCCCTTGTGTACACAGCTTGTTCTTGTGCACATCTTACAAGGCCGAGTTGTTTCAAACTCTTGTCAAGTTGCGTGTTCCATGCCCATGGCGCCTGCCGAAGCCCGTAAAGTGCTTCGTTTAGTTTAAGCACTAGATGTTCCTTGTTCTTCACCATGAAACCTTCCGGCTGAGCGACATACACTTCTTCCTCGAGTTCCCCGTTCAAGAAAGCAGACTTGACATCAAGGTGATGCACTTGCCAACCCGCAATTTGCAACAATGGCAAGGATGACTCGCACGGTGTCCAATCTCACAACCGGCGCAAACACCTCTTCGAAGTCAATTCCTTGTCGTTGCATATACCCTTTCGCGACCAATCTTGGCTTGTGCTTGATCACCTCTCCATTTGTGTTCTTCTTCGATTTGTAGACCCACTTGAGCCCAATTGATTTGTGCCCAACCGACAGTTCCGTGAGTGACCAAGTCTGATTTCTTTCAATGGACTCGATTTCGCTTGCCATGGCATCTTCCCAGACCTTCTGTCCGGCGGCTTCAAGGTAGCAGGATGGCTCCTCCATCTCTGCAAGTAGAACTTCCTCTTTCGTATCCTCTTCATCAAACTGCAACCTCCGAGCATCTCTCATGATGTCGCTGATGTAGCGATACTGAACAGGTCCTTCTTCGGTGCTGCTGTTTTCGCTTGATAACGGTGCGGATGTAGCCGGGTCCGATCGGACAGGAGGACTCGTGCGGTCAGACTGGTATCACAGTGGCGGTCAGACCGGGTGGAACACGGCGGTCTGACCAGGCTTCCTACTGGCGGTCCGACCGGACTCCCAGTCGGCGGTCTGACTGGGCTACCTTCTGTCGTGGCTGATCCTGCTGCTCACGAGCTGCTTCCTGGCGTTGCCTCATGATCTCGCGGAGTCGACGAAGGAGCTGGATGGAGATGTCTTTGTCGGCCGCTGCAGCGGATGAACACTCCTCCGCCGACTCCGTGCTAAGTTCTTCGACGATGAAGTCCGGTGTTTCACCGCCGTCTGTGCCTGCGTTCCAGGGCCATTGCTGCTTCTCTTCAAACTTCACGTCACGGCTCACGTGAATTTTCCCACGCCGTGGATCAAACAAGCGATGCGCCTTGTAGCCGTCGTCAACACCAAGGTACATCATTGCCTGGCTTCAATCATCCAGCTTCTTCAAATGTAGCGTCATCACCTTCGTGTATGCCGTGCAACCGAAGACGCGGAGGTGCGCCAGATGCGACTTTCTGTCGTTCCAAGCTTCAAACGGAGTGCGTTCGCCTAGCACTTTTGTCGGCAGCCGGTTCAGCCAATGCACGGCGTGCCGCACAGCCTCTCCCCAGAACTTCCCGGGCACGCCCATGCTCTTGAGAAGCGACCTTTCCATTGTCATCACGCTTCTGTTCCTCCGCTCTACCACGCTGTTTTGCCGTGGCGTGTAGGGTTCCATAGCTATCGTTCGATCTCGACCTTTTCGCAGACTCGGTTGAACTCGGTTGATAAGAAGTCGCCACCGCGGTCGGTCCTGAACATCTTGATTCGCCGATCGCTTGTGTTCTCAATTTGTAGCCGAAATTTTCTGAACATCGTAGAGGCTTGATCCTCCGTCTTAATCACGAACAACCACATCCAGCTCGAGTAATCATCCATGATTAGCAGGAAGTAGCTGTTTTCGGCGATGCTTGAAGGAGTGATCGGTCCGTAGAGGTACGCATGCAGCAATTCGAGAGGCTTCTCCGCCCTGTATGCTGTTGCTGCTGGGAACGACTGTCTTGACTGCTTTGCCATGAGACACCATTGGCACAACTGGTTTGGATGCGCAAGAGATGGAACACCCACTGCCATCTCCTTGTCAACTAGCTGCTTCATGGCCTGAAAGTTGACATGGCCGAGTCTAGCGTGCCATAGCCATGCCTGGTCTTCAAGGTTCGCCAGGAGGCAAACTGCCTCTGCTTGGTGTAGCTCGATTTTGTAAAGATGATTTGTAGTACGTCTCACTTGCATGAGCAATCTTGCTTGCCGCTTGTCGAACACCTACAAAACATCTTCATCGAGAATCACCTTATGGCCTATTTCAGTCAACTGTCCAAGGCTCACAATGTTGCTTTGGAGCCTCGGGATGTAGTAGACCTCCTGGAGCAGCCATTGGTCTCCATTTCTACAGCTGAATAGAACCGAGCCTTTGCCCATGATTTGTACCATCGAGTTGTCGTCAAACTTCACTTTGCCGGTGACGCTCTCGTCCAACTCGCGGAACTTCGCCTTGTCACCAGTCATATGGTTGCTTGCCCCGTTGTCCAGGTACCAGACTTGACCTGGGGCAGTCTTTGCTTTCGGCATTACTTCCTCTTTGTTTAACAGCACGACCTCCTGTCGTTCCTACTGCTTCGGTGTCGATTCTTCCGAGACCGTGAGTAGCAGCGCAGGTTCGATGTTCTCTGCGCGCGTGAGATTGGCCTCTTCCCCTTTCTTCGGCGCTCGACACTCGGATTTGTAGTGGCCCGTCTTGTCGCAGTTGAAGCAATGGATATGGCTTTTATCACGACCACCGCCGCTCGAGCCAATCGCGTCGTCCTTGCTCGATGCTCCGCTACGATACACAGACCACGCCCTCTACCGCGTCCTCGTCCACCTCTATCGCGGCTGTTGTTTTCTGCAAAACCATGGTATTTGGACTTACTTGACGAAGAATCGCTGGCCTCCTTCTGCCGCACCTGCCACTCAGCCTGAGTGAGCAGAAGCTGGGTGTCCCCGTTGCGTCCGTTCTTCATACGCCTTCAACCGTTCCACTGCTTCCTCGAGCATCATCGTCTTGATGTCGCAGAATTGTTCGATCCCGGGTACTACGCTTAGGAAGCGATCTGGCACGGTGTCGAACAACTTCTTGACCATTGCGGCATCGTTGAGTGTTTCTCCGAGGTTTGCATACTTGACGGACATGGCGTTGAGTTTTCCGACGTACTGGTCCAAGCTCTCTCCCTCCTACATACGCATGGCGTCAAAGTTGCTCTTCAACGTCTGCAGCTGTGCGTTATTGACGCGATCTGCGCCAACGAATCGGGTTTTGAGGCAGTCCCAGACTTTCTTCGCCATTTTCTTCTTGGCCACTTGCATCAAGAGGTCTTTCGGGAGCGCTTGGAGAAGATGCGAAATGTAAGTGCGGAATGTAAAGACAAGGGAGATAAACCACAAAGATGACACACGATGTTTTTCCATGGTCTTGAAGACTTGCTGGTCTCCCCTAATCTATGTTGAGGGAGCTTGAACTAATAAAGCCAACTCCTTGCGCAATCTTGAATATTTTCTCAATCCATTATGGTAGCTCTTTTCAGCTCTGGGAGGTGGGCTCCGACCTTTTCACAACCGTGTCATGTCTCTTCATAACCTTCTTAAAAAAGATCACCACATAAGCTCCTCCAAGCTTTCTAGGTGTCGACAACCACCAAGAGTAATAGGCAAATGATCTTGCTTGAAGGTTTTTAAATGCCACAATGATCAACTAGATAATTCAATGCACTTAAATGCTCTCAACAACCTCAAAATATGAAAATAGAGCAAAGGAATTGAAGAGAGTAGCAAGAGCTCAAATGTATTCAGTGAGGTCCAAGAGTTCTTGGTTGTTGCTGGTGGGGAGGAATTTATAGCCATCACGCACCAAGATGACCGTTGGGGTCGAAATCCCCCAAAATCAGGGGTGCGGTACTATCGCCATATAATGGCTGGTACTACCGCACCTACTGTTCAATAGCTACTTAAAGTTCATTAAATGCCCAAAAACTAACCGATAAATTAAATTTCAGTAGTACCACACTCACATACCCCGGTAATACTGATTTTGTGGTAGTATTACACCTCAGCTGTGGTAGTACCGATTTCCAGATAAGAGAAAATACTTTAAACATGCATATATCTAGAAATTAGCTACCGCTAACTAGAATGTGGTCATACCACACTCCGGTAGTACTGGACACTAGGTGCGGTCATACCGCTACGATACTACCATCCAACAAATAAGGTAGTACCATTTCAAGAAAAATCCAGAAATACTCTCTAGAAATAAGTTACCGACATGAAACGACATGTAGTACCAATGGAGCGGTACTACCATTGATACACTTGCGGTCATACCGATTTCTAAAAGAAATTCAAAGATGATTCTAAGAAGAAGTTCCAAATGCATGCATGAACCATATATCAAAGTGGAACAAGATTAACTTCAAACTATTAACCACGACCATTTTTTATAGTACAACATCTATTCTAACAACATGGTCTCTTTCACCAAACACCGAGACCGGTAAAAGCTGTAAAGAGGTCCTTTAACTATAATAGACCTTTGCCTTGAGCCATATCTTTATCCGTATCAATCATTAGTCATCTTTGCATATTTTTCCTGATGTCATCGAAATCGGGACTAAACCTTTCAATCATTTTAATAAACATGCTAGTCCCTTAAAGCATTATTGTCATTAATTACCAAAATCATTTCAATGGGCTAGATGCTTCATAGTTGTAAAGTGGCTTATGGCTTTTCAAAAGATTGGTTAGAAAGCCACCTGTTTATTTAGGTTTTTGCCTTTTTTGCTTTTAAGCCGAAGAAAAATATTAAACAAACAAGGCCATAGCTATGTAAAATTCTAAGATCAAATTCAATTGTCTTTAGAGATACGAGAAAGACAAATACCTAGTGAACATGTTCTCCCCTACCTTTTTAAATTTCTGAGAAAATTTGGAAACTTACACACCCGATTTTCATGGAATTTGTAACATTTAGCCATTTTCACTTTCACCAAATACCCTAAGTCCTTGTTTTTTTAGATTTTTGGCTTCTCCGAAAGTCGAAACAAACTCGGTGGTTTTTTGAAGTGAATTCTCCAAACAGCTTCATCTGGCTAAAATCGTCTACATCATCTACGTCAGTATCTCAACTGACCGTTGTTATCTCAAAAAACGTAAATAAAAGCTATCGGTCACAGAAAAAAGAGCTGAAAAACCAAACTCTTTTGATCGGCTCGGCCTACCCAAGGGCGCAAAGCCCAATGCACACCCTGAGCGCCAGCGCCAGCGCCAGCCCCAGCCCCAGCCCGGCCCACAAGAATTACCCCCGAAATAGAAACACACGACTAGCCCACCGAATCACCAGAATGACTCTTCACCCAGACCAAACCCGGAGGCCCCATCGCACACGCGCTCCCCACCCAGGGGCAAATACGTCATTTCATACATCAATCTCCCCGCTTTACCCACGCTCCGCCCTCGCCGTAAAACTCGTGCACAGCGCCTCACCCCTCGCGCAAAGCCAACAGCGCCCTTTGATTTTCAATTTAATTTAAGTCTTTTTTTTTCTCGCCACCGCCTGCCTTTGAACTACGCACCCACCCAGCCCAGCCGGCCCCAACCACCCACCCACCACCACACCCGACCAAAACCCAGACCCAAACCGGAACCCAGGGTCTCGCGTCGTTTGATGCGATTCCGGCGGCGATCGCAGGCGGCACCACCACCACCCGCTCCTCCGGCGTAGCTTTCGGCGATCTCGCGGTGGGCATGGCCGGCGGCGGCGGGGGACGCCCCTCCAACAAGGCGGCGCGCGCGGCGGCGGCGACGACCATCCAGTCGACCATCGAGTCCATCAAAGAGGTCGTCGGCGGCCACTCCGACGACGACATCTACGCCGCCCTCCGCGAGTCCAACATGGACCCCAACGAGACGGCGCAGAAGCTGCTCAACCAAGGTCCGGTTCCACCCGGCCCCCCCGGGCTCCCCGATCTGGTCGCTTCGATGTCGTGCCGCGCGCTGAAATCTAGGGTTTTGTGCGTGCGTGCGACCCGCATTGGGTAGTGCCGCCGTTGCTGGCGTAGTTTCCGGGGGCGCGCGGAATTGTGATTGGTATTGGCAGCTAGGGTTTGGGAGCTGACGCGATCTGTTGCAGTTGCAGTGGTGCCGTTAGTGACTTCGCGTTTGATTTGAGCTGGCTAGATTGATGTTTCTAGGGGTATTTCTCCGTATATGGGCAGGTCTGTGTGGGATTGTTTATGCAATAGGATTCACGACGAGAGCTTTGGATTCACCATTGATCTATCACTAGGTTGGGTATTATACTGTTGTACGAGAATTGTTAAATTGTTTACTTATGTTAGTTTTCGAGTTGATGTTGGAAGAGAAGGGTAGTTTGTAATGCTTAGCAGGTAGCACCTAGTGATGTTTGTAGGGTTGTTTGCTTTATAAGCTTAGTAGTTAGTACAGCGTACAGGTTGGATGTTGATATTTCCATGAGCTGTTTCTAGGAAGTAAATGGGCTTAGAGATGTTTGTAAGATGGAAAAATATTGGTAGTTTTCTACCATAAAAATTGCATTGCTTGGTGCAAGAACCTGACGATTTTTTGGGGGGGAGATTTAAGTGATGGGGATATTGGTATATTACTGACATGTGACATTCAACTTATTTATTCAGTCAGTTTATATATGAAAGATGTTGTATAAAATCTACTCTCTTTGTGGTAGTGATTCTTCTCATGTTTGCATTTGCAGATCCATTTCATGAGGTGAAAAGAAAAAAGGACAAGAAACGAGAGGTATACACTTGCAGTCTTTGTAACATTTGAATCTGATGTTGAAATGAAGCTTGAAACATACAGTTTTGATACCTTTAATGTACTATTCTTTGTAGTAGCCCATTTAGTTCATAGCCAACTTTACTTATGGTTAGGCTTGCTACTTTAGTTTTTTGTGCCCAAATTGGCCAATGCAGTCAAAGGTGAAAGGTGCATTTGAGGCGCTAGGTCCTTAAATTGCCTGAAGCATAAAAGGATAAATATTTAAGCTCCGTGTCCATAGCTTCATATGTAACTCATAGCTGCCTATTGCTGTTGCTATGCTTCTCCTTTCCTTTTTTTGCCCAGGTTTGCAGCTGATGGTTTAAAGAACCTAGATCTAGAGTACCTCCATTGCCTTATTGGCCATTCTTTAGGCCTATGCCTTTTCCCTTTTTTATATTCACTTCTCTTTTTCTAGCCTAAACACAGCGAAGCTTTGATTGCCTTGCCTGAGCCCCAAGGTGTGGGGTTGCACTGAAATTGGCCACCAACAACTTATTGAAAAAAAGAGAGAGTCTATGATAGGTTTAACACAAATAAGAAAGTTAAGCGAGCCACAATTGTGGCAACAAACCAAACACGTACCTAAGGACGTGTGGTGCACCTAACGACGCCAACCCTATTCTTTTTTTGTGTTCAGTACGAGCTATGTTTGCTCGTGCCACGATTTGCAATTTGAAATTGACTGGATTCCTAGTCTATATCTTCCATCTATTGAACATTCTTATCAGTTTTTTTTGGCAGTGAGTGCTAAATTTTTTCGTTGCTTTTGTCTACTGTTATCAAAGTATACCCTCCAAAGCTTTACTATGGTGTGTGTAGCTAACATTTCATCATGCTTCCTTTTGTGCTAAGGTGATCTATGCACGGACGTGGGAACCCTTAGGAACCCTTAATCCAAGCATTCTGTTTAATCCGCTGTTTAAATATATGTTTTTGCTGAAGTGTATGTGTTGCTCTTTCAGAGTGCTGTCCAGAAGAGCTTTGCTGATACTGCAGCACAAGTTGAGCATGGCTCACAATGGACGAAGCCGCGCACTCAAAGGGTTGAGAATGATCAAAGGAGAGCTTACAATCAGGGTCAGACATCTGGTAATATGGTTAAAACCCACCACTTATATATTTTGTCATAACTTGTGTAGATTAGAGATGTGTTTCTTTTACTGTTAAGATAGCTCCAATCAGCATCATAACCTACTTCCAGCAAACCAGCTTTCAGATTATGCAAACATATAAATTCTTGCTTGCTTGTTGCTACCTTGTTTGCTGCTAAGTTGCTATGTCATATGTGCCCATTCCGATCTTTTGCATGGTGCAAGGGTGCAACTGCTGTTAAATTTTCAGTTTGTTGCCAAATTTGGATTTTGTTACTTTCATATGACTTTCTATGTCACCATAATTAAGTGAAGTTTGCACCCTCAAGATTGTTCTCTACTGTCTCTTCTCTCACACCATTTTGCATGATGCAGTACATCTATTTTTTATATGTTACTATGACTCAGCCACAACTTTTATTCCCTTCTGCCTTAAATTTTTTTGTTCCTTTTCTATCCATATAGCATTTGTTCTATCTAGTAGGTTTGTACCTAATTGGTTACACATGGCTTGATGCAGGCCCTAGTCAGGAATTTCGGGTTGTGAGGGACAACAGACATGGTGTGGTGGATAGCAGACCAGAGCTAGGACACAAAGGTTCAACAAATGTAGAAGTGTCTGATGGGAGGTATGATTCTTATGGTTTTCATGAAATGACCCTTCTTGCCCTTGTTATGTCTTTGACCAATTACCATTTATTGGTGTTGTCAAGACATGAGCATTAATCAGTCTGGGTCTGGGCTAAACCATGACCTTTTTCTGCTTACTGTTTGGGTGTTTATCGTTCAGATTGCAAGTCATATTCGTTTGTGCACTTATTTGTTCATCAAGCAGTGCTGTGTTGTATACTATTTTTTGTACAAGCAGTGCTGTGTTGTGTACTATTTTTTGTAGTTCAGTTGTAAATTGCAGACTGATAGCAATAAAGAGTAAATTTATATGTTGAATTAATGAAATAAATTGTGGTTAGACAGTGTTGTTGTATTGACCTGACACTATAGCAAACTGCACTCTTTTTTAGTTACATTTGTGCTGTCTAGGCTGTTGTATTATTTTTATGGCTTGTTAGCATAGTTATAAAGATTGAAGGCACTAATGCTTCATTGGCATTGCAGTGGGTTTACAAAAGAACTTCAAATTTGTTATTTTTGGATATAAACTAATTGACAATCTCTATTTTAGAGCAAAACCCGAAAAACTTCACTAGAATTGGTAAAAATTCCACTACCAAACCAGCCTACGCATAAACTATAAGTTTCTAACTGTTAGTTGTCTTGCATGTGTTCATCTTAAAATTAAACTAATGCTTTTGCTTACTGGATTGTTTCTCTCTAGTGTGGCAGCAGTTCACTCTGACCGGAACCGCCCTCCAGCTACATCCTCAGAAGGCCAGATCACACATCAAAGTGCAAAGCACAGCTACAACTCTGACATGCCTCAGGCGAAGAGGGAGGCTCAGGGTACTGCTCAGAAGCATGTGAGGCCATATTTGAAGAACTTCCAGAATGAGCAACACCTTCCAACTTCTGATCCAGCTCATGCCTCATCCAATTACAAAGCTGCTGGAGGAACTGTTGGAACCATTCGACGCCAAGCTGGAGTAGTTAATGCCCCGAGGCAGCATTCTGGTCGTTCAGGTTCTCACTTGCATGTGTCAAGTGGTGGTTCTCACACAATTATTCAGAGGGGGAATTTTGCCTCAGCTGGCCCATCTGGTCGTCACTCTGCTTTTATGTCTAGAAACATTCAGCCCAACCAGAGACCTGCATTAGACACCTTATCTCGTGGCAGATCTTTTGTTACCCAAAACATCAACAAGTACCACCAGGGTCCTGCTAGCAACCAGAAAGGTAACATTGTCATGATGTTTATTCTACACATTTGGTCATCAGCAATGTTTTGTCTAAAATTCGCTATTCCCTGCATTCTAATATAAATATACCTTATTAATACATTGCTCCACTATAGAAGGCTCATTCTCTTTGTTAATTGGTCACTAGGACTAAAGGTGGGTGTTTTAGGAGATGAAACAAATTTAATGAAGTAACAAAACACATAAATTTGATATGGTTACAATGGTCATCCTATGTGTTTCCTTAGTAAGTGTGCACAAGTCAAAAACATCATTTATAAAGTAAGCGTGCACCAGTCAAAAACATCATTTATAAAGCAAGTGTGCACAAGTCAAAAACATCATTTATAAAAGAACAGAGGGAGTATATGTTTCTCTTTTCACCAATAAGATATGTGTCTAAGTTTTGTCACCAGCAATATTTGTGTCTAAATTTATAATTTTACAGGAACAAATAGCAAAAATTAGTATTTTAACTGGTTTCAAATCTCTTTTCACCAATAAGATATGTGTCTAAGTTTTGTCACCAGCAATATTTGTGTCTAAATTTATAATTTTACATGAACAAATAGCAAAAATTAGTAGTTTAACTGGTTTCAAACTTTCAATCTCTTGTCTTATTCTGTCTACTAGTTGCCTACTGTCTGTTCCACTAAACTTTCATATAACCGCGTTACTTTCACATGAAAATTCATGCTAACTGTAGCTTTCCAAGTGTTACCTTTCGGAGATCACTATTTACCTTATTTGTAGAAAAATCGTTGAGAAATTCATGCAGTATGATATGTAGCTTAATTTTTTATTTAGTCTCTAATGTTGTGTAGGTAAACAACCTTATAAAAAAAATAAATGTTACAGATATGAGGTGACTGTAAATCTTTAACACATTTTTTCTATATAAATAAATCTTTAACACATTTTTTCTATATAAAAAAAATAAATGTTACAGATATGAGGTGACTGTAAATCTTTAACACATTTTTTCTATCTCCCTGCAGCCATACCGCCAGCTAAGGAGTGGAAGCCAAAATCGGCAAAGAAGTCTTCCACCACCGAGGCTGATAACAGTGGAACTGATGCAGTATCTCCTTCAGCTAGCAACACTGAAAATGCTAATGTGCTGGATGTGAACAGATTGTGTGATCAAATTTCTCAAGCTAACATGCACGAGATGGAGCATGTGATTATCCCAGAGCATCTCCGTGTACCAGAGTATGAGCAGACAAGATTAAGATTTGGCAGTTTCACTCCTGGGTTTGATTCAGACCAAGTACTGGCCTCGACCTCTCTAGAATCTGAACAACCAGAACAGTTAGGTGAACCTTTGCCAATTCTATGAATTGATGGTTACATAACAGTGTCCTAAAAAATATTACTTGAAAATAAGTACCATCAAGCTGCTCCCTCAAAAGTACTTGATTATTGAATAGAATTGTACTTATATGCTGCAGTTAGTTCACATCCTGTGGGCTTTAGTTTTTTTAGAAGTGTGACCACTCCACCACGGTGAATGTTTTTGAAACCTGCTATGCATAGAACCAGCTGTTTGTGATAGGCCTAGTCGTTTGGGGCTTTGGATTCTTTAATGATCTCACCCTGGGTCCTCAGTAGGATTATACACATTTATAACTTTTTGCATGATAAATTATAGTAATGCTCTAATTTTCCCCGATTGATAATTCTAGCATGTCATATCTTAATGTGGTGTGTACCATTCTGGTGAGAGGTGTGGGTAGTTTGGTGAATATGACATTGTCTGATTCCAATTTTCTTCGTTACATCTAATCTAGTGTACAAGAACCTGTTCAATTGGGTTTCCAAGAGGATATGTTGGGTGCTGGACATGATGAAGTGGATGAGCAAGCCAAATCTTCACAACTCAATCTTTCCACATCAACGGCTGAGGTTTCCTTACCGTCATCTGAGGATAGTGAACAAATGAATGGTCAAGAAGTTGAGAATGATGATGGCCTGGGGTTAGTTCAGAGCGATACTCCACTTGGAGCAGCGGATGGCCAAAATATTCAAAGCACCTCAAGTTTGACTGCTTTTTCTGTAAGTCAATGAGGAAGAGTTAGTTATATAAAAAACATTGCTATTTTTGTATTGCTGATGTTGAGTGTTTGAAAATTTTGTTTGCCATTTATTTCTTAAGGCTGTTTATTAGACAGGAAAGTATTGGTGTATTTTTTTCGGAGATTCTTGAATATTGAATGACAAGTAGAACTTACTTTTTTGCCAGGCATACGGTCATGAAGACTCTAATATGCATCCAAATAATGAGGCACAGATATACGGGCTAGTGGATCCTAATGTACATCCACAAGTGTTGGCTTCCCCTTCTCAGGTAAATGTACCACAGAATTCAGTTGACCTTGGGTCTCCCTGTATGCGCATAATCTGAAAGGAATGTTATACCTTCGCTACTGACACACACACACACACTCTCTCTCTCTAAGCAGGGGTACCCTTCGGAAAATCTAGAAGCAGATAATGCTGTGCAAGTGTTTAGAATGCCAGAATCTAATGTTCATTCACAAGTACTCCCTTCCACATCTGAGGTAGCACTTCTTGTCACCTTGCTATCAGCTAGTTAACTAACCCAGTTTTTCCCAGACAAACCTACCTTTCCTTTTCTGCATCACCTTTTGCATTACTTGTTTTTTTTGAAGGATCATTACTTGTTGCCTACCTACATGTTTTGCATATCTTCCCATTTCTTTCCCTTAATAGTTTTGGCTTATATTCATGTTGATTAGGGCTGCAAATGAGTGAAGTTTGCTCATACTTCACTCTGCTCTCTCATTTAATGAACTCATATTGCTTTATAAACCGGCCTGAGTGGACAGCTTGACCTTGGCCAGAAGGTTTGTAATAATGCTGAACACCTAGGAGCTCGGCTGGATGTGTCTGGATTTTTTTTTATGAGAACGTGTGTTTGGACTTTAACCAAGTGAAGCTCATGTATGCTTGGCGCAAAATAGAAGTCAAGAAGCTAGGCTTGATTTTACTTGTTTTGTCTCAAGCTGACTAACAAGATTGTGAGGCTTGAGCTTTTGCCACCTTTGCTGGCTTTTTCTGAAACGATATTTCCTTAATCTTCACCAACCTTTGGCTTTTCGGCAGCATTTTAGTTCAATGCTATGTCTTGATGAAAAGTACTATTATCTCATGATGAAATTTTGACATGTGATACCCTTCATCTGTTGTTTTTGCAGGCCCTAAGTTCACAGATTGTGAGCAGCAGTCCTGTTGCAATCTCTTCACAGCAGCTACATATATCCCAGCCACAACCAACCACGCAATTGTACCCTCCAGTCCATATGCAACATTATCCCAATTTCATGCCATATCGTCATCATCTTTATTCTCCAGTTTATGTCCCACCCATGGCTATGCCAAACTATTCAACAAACGTCCCTTATCCATCAAATGGAAATAATTATCTTCAGATGCCAGGTGGAGGTTCACATTTAACAGCAGGTGGCATGAAGTATGGAGTTTCACAGTATAAACCAGTCCCAACTGGTAACCCATCTGGTTATGGAAATTACACCCATCCAGCTGGTTTTACAATTAGTTCTCCTGGTGTTATTGGAGCTGCAGTTGGTGTTGATGATGTCAATAGGATCAAGTACAAGGACAACAACATTTATGCACCAACCCCACAGGTACAAGTCTGAAATTATATATGGATTCGCTTTATATTTCTGTTTTTTACAGAATACTATTTGTAGTACATTGGTAGTACTACCAACCAATGTTCTAAAAATCGGTAACCGGTACTCAGACCTATTATGCGGCATAACCAGACCGATTATGCAGATAACCGGCTAACAAGTTGAGACATCCATTACTTGTATACGGCCTAGTAGACCTGTTTTTAAAACACTGCTACCAACCTGGTTTTGTTTGTTATGTACTTGATTTCAGAATCACCCATATTTGCCTTCTGGTAAAGTGAAAAACCAGATGTGAGAAGTGGCACAATAGTAGTAATGTGAAAATTAAGTAGGGTGCTAGCATAGCTTCGTGCCAATAGCAGGTTGCCCCCCCTTCTTTTATTTACCATTCAAAGATGATTCCTTCTGATGTATTGAAGGAACTTTCCTTCACAGTATTTCTTGCGAGGCCTGCCCCTTTATTTGCTAATTTGGATATCTTCCACAGGTAGAGACATCTGATATCTGGATTCAGACACCTAGAGAGATCCCAACTCTGCAGTGTCCCCCGTATTACAACTTATCAGGCCAAGCAACACCTGGGGCCTTTGTGCCAAATCCCGGGAATGCATCTTTCAACGCTACAGCTCAATCCTCTCATGCACAGTTCCCAGGCTTGTACCATCCGCAGCAGCCTCCCTCAATTGTAAGTCCACATCCCATGGTGCATCAACAGGTCCCATCTGCCATTGGTCCAAATGTTGGAGTTGGTGTGGCTGCACCAGCCCCCCAAGTAGGGGCTTATCAGCAACCACAGCTTGGTCATATGAATTGGAGACCCAACGTACCCAACTTTTAAAGAAGGTTTCTTAATTATCTGTAATTAGGGGTCACAAGAGCCTTCATGTAACACAACAATATGCTCCTTTTAACAGGAAGCACCTTTGTTTTTAGTGCAGCTCTTTCTGATCCATTTAAGGTATAACAAGGTTTTGTTAGCTCCCCCCAGGTGAATTCAGTATCCCATCTGAACTGGTATGATGTAGACTGTGAGCTAAACATTGGGCTAAGTTCTCGCAAGAGCACATAGGTTGAGTGTTTTATTTTTTGTTCTTTATTTTCCTAATATATTTTGCATGTTTATTGGGTTGGGAAATTTTGCAGCACGTGCACAATTCTGGTGTGTTATGCTACTGAATGAAAGCATACAGTGTTTACTGGGCTACTCTCCAGTTCAGTAACCTTCGACACCAAGAATAATCAGGCGATGCATCTTGAATGGCTTCAATCGAAACAACCTTCACCTTTCCAATACATGCTTAAATATCTCCATTTTCTTTGTCAGTCCAGCATCATATATGTTTTTATACTATTCTGAAGACCTGTAATAATTATTCCGAAAGGACAAAGGAAATTGCTTTTACTCTGAACCATTAGAACTCGAGTTATTTGGATGTGGTTTTAGTGGGAAGTTGGAAATGATGTGCGACTCTGCTAAGTGCCTGCTAGTGTATTTTCTTTGGATATGAAAGTAATAAACTAGAACTGTGAAGCGCTCAAGGGGATATTGCAATTCAGTTATTTTTTAGCTGCCATGTTTGCTGTATTGTGCATTTTGGTTTACTATTGTGGGTAAGTTTCTCGTTTAATGCTTCCTGTTCTGTTTTTAGATTGTCATATTTTTGGTACATTTCTGGTTTGATGCTTCCCACAAATATCCTATGTGGATCAGAAATGGCATCAGACAGTGAATGCGGTTTTCCATGTTATTGCGGTATAAGCAGTAGGCCTTTTTATGCCTTGTGAATAGCGTAGGCATGCTGTATATGGCCCCGGGGGGGTAAATATCAGGTGAAAATTACCGTTTTCGTGTGAACTCCATAGAAACCACGTAAAAGTTTTCAAAAATTCTCAAAACAATTACCATATGTAGGGGAGACGATCAAAGGGTGGTTTCCACCAGATATTTACCTATGTATGTGTTGCTTGGTTGTTCAACCTGTGGGTTTTGTTCACTATTTTGGACCTCTTCAATTCCTACCTACTGTAAGTCATACGATCGGATGCACTATTGAATGGGAATCGTTCTGTGATCACTAAGTATTACTAAGTTTAATCTCTTGCCATCAATCCATATGATTGTAAATGCTAGTTGCTGTTGATGTTACGGGTTATGCCTGCTTTGTCTGTTTCAAATCAGTCCAACAATGGATGCTGTTTCATGATGAAGTGTAGAAGGATCAACCATTAGCCAAGGATAACGCGTTATGCTTTCAGCATTATAAGGATAAATATTGCTGGTTGGACTTGCCATCTTGCTCTACGTCTTTCACGGTAAACAGCCGAAGAAAGGTTGAGAGCCCAGCACGTTCCTCCCGAATCTACCATCCAAGCCAAACCTCCCAAGCAGCCGCCGGCATGGGGACACGGGACGGGAGGTGTACGAGGAGATGCTCCGCAGCGGCGCGCGCCTCCACCGCGACCCCACCATCAACCCCGGCCTCGGCACCGCCCGCTGCCCCTGCTGTCTCTCCCTCCTCAACCCCAGCAACACCGTACGCCTCCTCCTCCCCTTCCTTCCTCTTCACTCCCTCGTCTCATAACACTGTTTCTTGATCCTGTCCGGTTGCTCTTTTCTTGGACGGTGGCGCAGGGAGAGGGCGACTGGGCCATTACCCCCGTCCTGCACGCCGCCGCCGCCGTCTTAACGCGATTTTTTTCGGTTACTGCTAAATTTCCGGCTGCCTGCCCAAGATCCATATAGCCCTGAATACTACTGCGGGAATTCGTGTCTAACTTGTGTGTGATCTTGGTTGTTCCTGTCTGTTCTGTTGCTGTAGGCTGGTTCGGGCGCCGGCGCGATGCTCAGTGCGGTGCACGGGTTCAATACAGGTACCTCGCCGAGTTCTTTGTGTTTGATTTTGGGGGTTTTAGGTTTTCTACCATTACTTCGTTATTACCCAGGTGCCCTGAATGAGGAATTGATTTTGTGGTTTTGGAACAGGTTTCCGTTTGTCCAGAAGCATGTGAAGGGGCCCAAGTGGCTGCATTTGCTTGCCGGGGTAAGTCTTGATTTTGATTCATGTGATGCTAGCACGCAAGTATTTCTTTGATTCAATTTGGGCATATTTGATTGATACCTTTACAATTTGCTGTGTTAGTTGAAAAGATTGATAGATCTTCTGACATCTGTAAACCTCTCTTTTGCAATTGTAATGCTAGAATATGTAGTGAAGGAAGTTATCTGTCGTTAGGTAATAAGGTGTCTAGAGTGAAGTTTGGTGCAAATCGACCCCAATTCTTTTAGAAATAGATCATCACAGCAAACTATATTTGATTCATGGTTCCACGGAACCTGCTATAAGAATGGTAAGTTGAATGGGGAAATTTCTGCAGTTCTTCCTGGTTATTGAAAGAAGTAATTTTATCCTTCATCTAGATAAGAAAACTAAAGGAAATTAAATGGGTATCCTTCATCTAGATAAGAAAACTAAACGTAATTAAATGGCTTAATCTGTTCCTGAAGACCACTCTTGGTTCAATTTTAACAGGGCTGTGTGTAGCATTAAAAGGGCATTCGTATTGGCTTTTGCTGATAGTTTTTAGCTAAAAATAAATAATAGTGACTGAAACAACAGGTGGTGTGCCTAATTATGTTCCTATAGTATATTGATCCATTATTAATATATCCTCCTTGCTTTCAGCATATAAAAATTGCTGATGAAGATTGTGCTCGGTACAAATGAGCATAGTTGGATCTACCAGCACCAGCAAAGCTGGTGAGATCAAACCATCATATTGTTAATTCCTATTTTGTTTGTTCCAGTGTCGTCACTACGTCTGGAAATTAATAATGGATTACCTGGCTGGACAGTAAATGAAAACTGATGACTATGATATGCTACATCTTTGATTTGCAATGTAGCAGATGCTATTAATTTCACTAATGTCAATAACATAGTATTTATTTAAGCATTTATAGGTGCTGATAAGCAAATAGTCAAAAATGATGACATAGAGTGCAGTATAGATTATGCTTATGACATTTTCCATGGCTCAGATAAGATTTAGTATTGTTGTACAATCAACTGGCTGGAGCATCTGGTCCAAATGCAATCCCCTCTCCTTTTTTATCCTTTTCTGTTCTGTTATAAAAAAAAACTTTGCTGATACCTTGTTATTGCATGCTTGAGATAGCAAATGATGTATGCTTCCGGTCTTTTTCACTGCCTTTTCAAGAATTCTATCAAGAAGATGCATATGTTTTTGGTAGATTTCTACTGAAATGTGGTGTTCTTCATCTTTGTTGCAAATCTTGCCCTGTTCTCCACCATAGAAAGAGCACCAAAAAAGCTAAAGCTTACAGACAAACAAGAGTACGTGGTAAGTGTCATACCAAACTCCATCCACTTTTATTTCCTTTGCAGCCAGTTAGGTATTGAAACTTATTCTATCCTACAGAAGTTGTAGCTAAAAAAAGTATTGCTCATACAAACGAGAGCAGCCGGTTCTTTTGAGGAGCAGGTGAGATGCTAGGATGAAAATGACAAAATCCTTTCAGGATAGCTACCATATGTAATTTTCTTATCTGTTCTACATCCTATCAATCTATTGCTCGCTGTCTATGCGATTTAAGGTGGATCGCCATATAGATGTTTACATATTGTACTATAGTAGGTGTTCTTTACATACCTAAAAACACAAGATAGTACTTCAGCTCTACACAGCACCGCTATTCTGGTACTCGATACCGGACCCTTTGCCCACCCTTAGGACCCAGAAACAACCAAAGACACTGCTCAACAAAGCAGATTTCTAACTCAACAGAATCGGAAACAAGCATACGACAACATGCGTACGCACGTGCTTGCTGTGCCCAACGCTGCCCAGCACGACGCGGGGTATCGCTCTACCCTTTCTAGGTAATCTACTGAATCGCATTCTAGCGTTCCTAGCTAGCCAGACCGCATGTATACATGCATCTATGGGCCTGTTTTTTTTTATCCGAAGCCGGCGACTTTGAGCTTTTGCTACAGTATCTAACTTTCAAACGAAGTATTTTCTCAAGACGGGGTTTACAAGTTAAACGTATACACGTTAAAAACTCAACATTAGTACCATCTAAAATCGCAAGTGAGTATCTCTCTCCGTAATCTATACCGTAAACAGTTAAAATTCAAAAAATTTAGTCAAGCTATAAGCCGCAGTCGTTGCCAAATATGCCTTATATATGAGCTGTTCGACTGGAAAGATGAGCAGATGTGTATAATTATCAGGTCTTATTAGGATCGGAGATGAAAAAAATGAGTACGAAGAAACCGATGGATAGTCACGAAAAAGACGATAGTCACGAAAAAGACGACGATTACGTCTAATACAATAACCAAGCCTAACGTGTACCATGATGAAGAGAAAGAGACTTCATATAACATGACATACTGGAGTGTGTGATTTGCTTCATACCCTTTGAAATCCAAGTGTACAGTGTTTTAATGTTTCTCTTATAGTTGTTGAGAAATACCAACATGAGCAGTCTAACCACTTTTCAGAAGAAATGGTGGACAATTTGCCCTCTTTTCCTCATCTTGGCATATATTATGCTATAAGATCTCATTCCAAGCGTGTTTTAAAACAATCACTACTTTGACTGATAGAGTTTTAGTTGTCAAGTGTGATATGAGATCTGACTTTGTCTCTGACTTTGTCTCTATCTTATTTAAATTGTGAGCTGTGCAAGACTATATTAGTGGTATCATAAAATATGTGGGCATCATTTATCTAAATCAAGAATAAATTGTGAGTTGTGACTTTATGTTATCTAGTTTACGACTTTACTTCTCCTAGCGATAGGGCATGACAATCAACTCAAGTACATTTGATTTTAACGAACTCTAATGTTCGAAGACGGCTCTCCACCTTCTTGATGATGGACATCGTTGACCAGAAGAGAGAGTTCAACTCCGGCGACAATAATTAATAGATGTTTAAACATTTGATTCAATTTTAATTCAATCAATTGTAACTCATTCAGTTATAATTCATTTGTGAGATCTATGTAATGATTGCCGTTTGCTATAGATCTGCAATTATCTGTGATGTGCTTGCTTATTTTCAGAGAGTATGGCTAGCATTTTTTGAGGCTACCCAAAAGACAGAAAATTTTCATATATAAAGCGGACTATCACAAATGGTTTTGTTGTATAAACCATCTGTAAACACCTACTATCACAAATGGTTATGTGAAGTAACCGTCTGTGATAGTTGATCGTCACAGACGGTTCTTGATACGAACCGTTTGTGATGTGATTTATCATAGACGGCTTAAGAATTGTTTGTGATAATAATCTATTATCACAGACGTAATAAATTAGACGGTTCAGAAACCGTCTGTGATGACAGTTTAAAATTGTTTGTGATGACCCTCTGTGTGGTAGTGGAAAATATATATATTATGTGAGCCAAAATTGTGTTAACAAGACAAATTTTCCTAACGGTTAACCGTCAGAAAAATAATTGCTCACGGTTTTTGTTGACAACTAACAGGAATTTGAGCATCCAAAAGCACGCCCGAATGAAATTTACTGTCGAGGGCCATAGGAATTGCCACCGGGAATTATTTTCCTCATTCTTTGCATGGGTATTTGTAAGACCATGTGATAGCAGCCTGAAAGATCAAGCTTTGTTTAAGTTGGTTTTGGTAATAATGACAAATACTATTATAATATTTTGGTGATAATGACAAATGTATATATAAGACTAATATGTTTGTGTAAGTATACTACAGCTTAGTCTCATTTGGATGGAAAGGTGAAATCAAAGAGGTATACACTCGAAATCACACTTTTTCATATACTAGTGCATTCCTTAGATCTAAAATATAGATTAAACTCCAAAAATAGTCCAAAATAAATATATGCATATGTCTTCATTATACACATTTGTATGCATACATTTAGGGGGAGCTCTCTATATGTCTTAAAGTTTCATAAGTATTGATCCATACTTTTTTAATATACATATTTAAGATCTTTACTTTGAAATACATTATTGAGTATATATATATATAGCTTGTGTAATTTATATATACTCATGTACAATCGGGTTGTCATCAAACTTCTCTATTAGGTGTTAATGGTTGAACCATCAATGACAATCGGATAAGTAAGCTTTGTTTAAAGCTTATCTTAGAGTATAAAATTATTGGTACAAGTTGTATATTCATAAATCAATTTTTATCTCATAGTTTATTGATATTATCATGAATTATCAAAAGGGAAGATTGTTGAATCTAGTCCCTCCATTATATGTTAATGGTGAAGTTTGGTAATTGATGACAATTGTTTTGTGGACTAACATTTTTCATGAGTTGGATGAATGGGTGAGGTGCCACAAATGAGGATGACTTGGGATGACATCATGTGTTGAAGATCAAATCTAGATGAAAGAAAGCTTCATGTGTTGAAAACCATCAAGAAGATAATGCATCATGAGTTGATGCATGTCCAAGAAAAAATGATCATTCGTTGATCATCAAGTCAAGTGAAGACCATCATGTATTGATGGAGTTGAAGAAAAAAATGCATCATGAGTTGATGCATATCAAGACGATGACCTAAGGCAAAGGTATGACTAGCTAGGGCTAAGGATGCATTCCTAATCTTGTACTGGTCTTGGTGTTAGGTTGGAAGAGCGGATTGTTAGTATATATTGTTGTACTATTAAGAGGGGTCATGTCTAGTAGTTTGAGTCTCATCATGTGTTGATAGCTTAATCTCACTTGCTCTAGCTCATCTTGGCATGAGGCCTATATTTGCAAATGTGTTTTGCAAATAGTTGAAACTCATGTGATGAATCCTTGCAACATGGGACTATGCATTGCAAATGTATTTTGCAAGTGCTTGAAGTCTATGTTTTCATTCTTTGTGATATGAGGCTTATATTTGCAAAAATATTTTGTAAATGGTTAAAACTTATATATAATTCTTATAGCATGTGACTTAGGTTTGTGAATATGTTTTGCAAATGTGAGAAGTCCATATAGCAATTCTTGGTGTCATGATTTTAAAAGTATGCAAATGTGTTTTACAGTTTGTTGGAAATAATGTTTGATCATTGTGTGCATGATACTATAGTTTGCAAATGTGTTTTGTAAAATCTGTTGAGATATCTGCACTTGTCAGGAAATTCGGAACTACCGTTGTATGCATAGCGGTACTACCAGACAACGGAAGTACCTGCATGTGTTACGCGGTACTATCGGATGCGAGTAGTCTGAGCGGCTCTGTGTGAGTGGCTCGTCCGATCGTCGGAAGTACCGGCTTTGTGTGAGTGGTACTATCGGAAGGCGAAAGTACTAGCATGTGTTGCGCGGTACTACCGGACTTCGGAAGCTTCGGATTTTCCTGCAGCGCATTTTTTCCAAAGAGACACATGAGTGGTGGTCTTCTCCTCCCTGCGAAATAGGTAGTTCCGCATGTGTGGAGAGGTACTTCCGATGATTGGAAGTACCGGAGAATGAACGACAGAACTTCCGATTTTGACTACAACGGCTAGTTTTCTAACCGTTGGGAAGGCGAGCAGAAGTACCAGACTTTGGCCGACAGTATTTCTGATTTCCCAGATTTTTCAGAGGTTTGGCTCCAATTGCTAGTTTTCTTGTGTGGGGTATAAATACCCCCTTGTGGTCGGTTGGAGTGATGGTTGATTGACTCATTTCTGTTGTCTTGAGCTAATGTGAGGCTCTCCACTCAAGAGTGCATGTGTTGCACTTTGTGAGCAGGGAGAGAGGATCTAGATTGCATGCGTTGCATCTAGAGTAGGACTTTGTGTCCATTTGAGCTTGTGGATTCGTTGCACGTGGTGAGAGTCAAGTAAGGGGCTTGACTTGTTACTCTTAGAGTTTGCCGATTCCTCGACGGCGTTGGAGGCGTCGTGCGCGGTGATCTTCTCAAGAAGGTTGTGAGAAGACCCAGCAAAGTTGTGAAGGTTGGAGCTCACCTACCTAGAGCGGGAAAGAGGTACCACTATTGGATTTGAGGTGCAAGGCTTAATTCATGGAGCCGGTCCAATTCATTTGAGCTAACCTCAACATGGACTAGGGGAGACCGGCAAGTCTCCGAACACCACGGTAAAAAGAGACCGTGTCTATTGTGGTTTGTTTTTGTTGTGCTCAATTTATATTCAAGCAATTTACATATATATAATTAATTTGATTGCTTGTTAACCTAGAATTGCAACATAGCCTAGTTTTGTCGGTGCACTTAAGGCAAACTTGTTTGATTTGGGCGCTATTTGCGCTAAACCAATTTGATTTAAGCTTCTGCATTATATACTTGTGTTTAGCCAAATAGCTCAAATAGATTTGAAAAGAGAGAATTTTAGAAATAACTATTCACCCCCCTCTAGTCGGCCTCCTCGATCTTACACAGCCCTATGAGAGTGATGAGTATTTTACAATGAGTATTTTACATTGCTTGTGCCTTGCTTTTGTTGTTTAAGTTTGAATTTGATTTTGAGCAATTGCATTTTGAGTTGCTATTGGTGGTAGTACCAGCGTTGAAGTCGCGTTATGACCGGCCGAAGCAGTAGTTCCGGGCTGTGGTTGCCAGTAGATATTTTTCAGAGGAGATCTTTTTGGAGTTTTTGGGCTGAGAGCTAGTGCGGTAGTACCGGTATTGTAATCACGATACGACCGGGGTGTAGCGAGCTGATCAGCCTTGGCAAGGCGGTCTGACCGGTGTGGAGTTGGCAATATGACCGGCATGGGTGTCGCGGTCATACTGGCCCTTGTGCCGAGTTGGTTGTGAGTGTTAGTTTTGGTGGTGTTAGCCACGACGTGAATCCATGCAAGTGTTAGTCATGGGGAGTCCATATATGTGTTCATCATGGCATATGTCTATACATTTGGTTTACTAATTAAGAGTCAAGTGTATTTTATTTGTGCTCATATCGATTGCTTTGTTCTTTGGTGTACAGGTTCTTCAATTATTGCTATGGTAAGACCAAGGCTACGGAAGGGGTCCTAAGGCCATAGCGTGTCGCGTAAGTCCGGATGAAGCAATATCTCAAGCCAAGAAGCTCAAGAGAAAGGCAAGGATTGTGAAGAGGCAATGCGTGCATGTGGTATACAAATTAGCCTTTTGTGTTTCAAGTGACGACATTCCTCAAAGCAGGTGTGCGATCTTCACAGCAATACATTGGGTATCACAGACTGTGGAGTGATGCTGGTGTGCCATGGGACCTAGATGTTTCAAGTGGTGACGGCCTCGGCGCAGGTATACGATCTTGACGACAAGTCATGGGCATCGCATCGTCGTGAAGACAGGTAGGTGGCAATTTGGAAAATTGTCTGAAACTGGGAGGAGTGGCGGTTTGGAAAAAACCGTGGCGCTGGCTTAAGTGGTTTAGGTCAATCTTTGTGGTTGGAGTGTCTTATTGGGCTTGTGGAGCCTTTGGAAGTCATGCTTCGAAAAGCGTGCAATTGTGTTGAGTGTAAAACCCGTTTGTGTGTGGGTTACCGTTTTTCCCATATGTAAGCGGTGTGATCCACTAAGGAGTGGCTGGTTGGTGTGAGGTGATAGCCTCCACTATATAAGGCTTTTGTTGAGTTGAGTCTTTGGAGAGATATGAGAGATTAGGGTTAGGGTTTCATTATATTGGAGCCTTATGTGTGTGTTTTAGGCTTAAAGTTCTGCTATTATGGGGGGTTGGCTATAAAATATTCCTCTTTAAGTGAAATGATTATCCAAAATTTACCCAAGTGAATTGCGCCATGGTTCCCCTATGTGTTTTTTATTTTCTTGGATTTCTTGTTCGGATTTCTCTCATCCCTTGATCTTTCTTGGAGCCAAGGATGTGTAAGAGGTGGAGATGTCTCTTGAAGATCAGATTCCATCCATCTAGCCATTTTTTATGGAAAGTTTTTGAGTTTGCCCGGTTTTGATCAAGAAAGGGTTTATTTGAGGGTTTTGATATTGTGAGGGTTTTGGCTTGAATCCGTGCCGTGATTTAGCTTGCTATGATATGTGAAAATCCATCCAATATCACCTAGGTCATTTACAACTCACGAGCAAGAGTAGATCAATATTTTACTCTTTTTCCCGATTTTGTTGCACCCTTCACTCAGATAAAAAAAGGTCAGAACTTTAGTAATGATTATCTCGATCATTGATTGCAATAGGTTTCTGACATCTAAAGAAGGTGCATGTCAAGTTTCAAGTCATTTGGACCAACGGATCAAAAGTTCCATCGATTTTTGTTTTAAAATTGTGTTGATTTTACTATTCCTACACGGATTTACTGTAGCAGCAGTGCTGCCGAACTACTGTAGCGGAACTACCGATTGTACTGTAGCACTATAGCGGTAGTACCGCAGGTACTATAACGGTAATACCGTTTTACACAGTTTCTTTTAGATCTTGTTATGTGAGTGATTGATCTCTGAATTTCATAACTTCTCGTAGTAATTGAAGTAAAGAACAAGGAGTCGTACTTCCAAGAAAAGATTTGATAAAGTCTTATAATCTTGTTCTCCTATTTGGCCCCTCAAGTCGCCACATTCTGTCCTACAATAATCCTCACAGTTTTCCGTCAGGATTAATTTTTTCGACGGTAATTCATGTATCCTGACGCTTTTTCCCGTCACAAAAGATGACCAGCCGGTAGTAAGGTTAAGACAAACAGTTTCATCAACAGGTCAAGTTGGACAGTTGGATGGTTGTTCTGAACTAGAGTGACTGCTAACTGAATTGAACGGCTGTCAACCTTGCTAGCTATGATCATATGATGTGATCTAGACAAATGCGGACTGTTCAAAAAGCGAAGTCTGATAAATAGATAAATCATAGTACACATGACAACCGACGAAAACCAAACCCGATCGATCTGTATACCTCATAGATCCTGCCTGCTTCCTGGTTAGCAAAACTGTCTTGATCATCCCATGGCTCAGAAAACTTCAAAAATCAACGTCTGAACAACGTGCGAGAAATAAGTTAAGCGGGAATCATGTATGCGCCCCACTTTTTTGCTTTTAGCTTTTGATTTCTCAAAAAGCTAAATATCGAAATAAAGTGGTTTCTTAAAACAGTTTCTTCAAACTACTTTCTGAGTCTGAAACTATATACGTCATTCGCGTTGATGTTTTCGCCATCTGCAGTCATCTTAAAAAACACAAATAAAAATCATCAGCTGCAACCCAAAAAACACCCCTATATCAGACATGACCTAGCCTCCCAACTAATAACAACCTCCTACTAACTAAAAAAGGACGGGACTAATCGAAACCGCAAACTAAACACTAAATACCAATCGATAGAGTAAAGTCCCAGCACTGCAGCAGTGAAAAGGCAGACGAGTATAGTACACACGCATCATGATCACATGCGTATGTACATGCCTACGCAGCCTTTATCGAAAGCGAAAAAAGTAGAGGAAAAAAAAAAGGAGAAGATCCGAATGAAGGCCGCGTACGAATAATTTTAAAAAAAATTCTGCAGGAACTGAAATTATTTTCTGTAAAATTCCAGTAGGATTTCTACGGTAATACCACCAACCAACGCCCATATGAATCTTAGGTAAAAAAAGAAGAAGAAAGCTTCAAAATTCACCATATTCACAACGCGCGGCAGTACGTCCAGCAGAGAGGAGCCGTGGGTGGCTTCGACCGTATCGCAAGCGAGAAAATTTTCGTTGTGTCATATGATTGCACAGCGTGATTTATGATTTTGTGTAATGAGCCAACAAGGGACTAACATATGATATAGTACCGTAGCACATACTATGAGTCTATGACGCACTATAGTAAATACTATAACAACACTGTAGCAACAAAAAATACAGCGGGCTGTGCCAGAAAAAAACTACAATTTTTTGTGTTATAGTACTAAGTGCCACATGTCAGTCCCTCATTGGCTCGTTACACAGTGGTGTAACCGTGACAATAATATTTTTTCTGCGAGACGAACGTGGCTCGTTGCTCTTCTTCTACCGCGAGTAGATTATTTATGTTGGCTTCGATCTATTAGTGGGCATTTCTCCACTTAATCTATAAATAGAGAGTCTTAATTATTGTAAATTTGTACTTATAAAGAAGAAAGTAATAAAAAAAGACAGGAGTACTCCTCCTATCTCTTTATATGTTCAATCTATTGTTTGCATTACCTATGTTTGATCATCTCTTTTGCATAGGAGGAAACGATCGGACTCGTCAGCGATATCAGCATGAATCGCTCTCGTGGATCGAAGTTAATCATCAAAGCAATCATAGATTGAACTGTCTATATCTAGATCGCTTTAAATTCTGCAAAATTTACTTTCTAGATTATTTTCTACGGTGTAAATCCGCTCTAAATCCACCGCAAGCAGACTTGAAGTCACCGGTCAAGCTAGTCGGTAGATTTGTGCAAAAGAGTAAAGGTTGATTGCACTGTAGATTGAAAAAAAGAACACAAGCGCGTCGTCTTTATGTACTACTACAGACAGTGTTATCACAGACGGTTCAAAACCGTCATCACAGACGGTTTCTTCCGACAAATCGCCTGTGATAGTTCGCTCCATCTAGCACCCAAAAAAATCATGCTGACCATGCAATATTATGAAAAACGCAAGCATAATCATAAATATAATTATTTCTTAGTTCCTGAGTCAATTACAATTACAATGGAATATAGTTCCATAATTACATGCCGAGTTTTCTAATTATGATTACATTGCAACAATTTTTAAATAGGTGCTGGCTTTGTGCGATCATTTATTACACTTGGCTATTTCCTTTTAAATAAAACCCTTCACGATGATCGACACGCATATAGATTGCTTCATCGCCCTGTTCTTCCTCGAGCCTGATGTCGTCTCCGAATGGAGGCAACTCATCAAATTGATTGTACCCTTCCTCATCCACAACATTCTCAACTCCGACAATCCTTTTTTTTCCCTAAAGAACTACATGGCGCTTCTTATTTGCCGTGTAGGTTACATAAAATACTTGAACAACTTGCCTCGTGAGTACGAATGGTCCATCTTCGTATCCTACACATTCGAGGTCTACGGTAGTGACACCGTACTTGTCCACATTTACACCCCGTGGGAGTTGGACCCAACGGCACCGAAATAGAGGAATCTTGGAAATTATGTAGTCAAGCTCCCAAATCTCCCGAGCTTGTGCCAGTGGTACTGACTTGCGCATCATAGACATCTATGCGGACATCTGAGTTCTGCACTGTGCTCTTTCTATCCTGATCTATTGTATAAAATGTGTAGCCATTAATGTTGTATCCTTGCCATATCATAATTGTAAATTTTGGCCTTTTTGCCAACCATTGTAATGTATCACTTGATGACCTCCTAGTCAATCGCGCCTTCAACCATTTGTTGAACTAACGGTTGTGTTGTCTCGTGATCCAAACCTCTAACTGGCCTGCATTCTCTTGGCATAGTAAGTTCATATGCTCTTCAATATATGGGGTCACTTCAGTCATGTGTTATAAAACCGTTAAATGAGCTTGAGCATGCGTATCTTGATCCGGAGTTATTGCTTTCCTTCCGATAGTCCCGATACCCTCTAGACTCCCCTTGTGACGAGATAGAGGTACACCTATCGGCTTGACCTGAGCCATGTAGCCGATGCAGAATTCAATGACCTCTTTGGTTGTATAACCTACGATAATGCTACCCTCCGGACGAAATTGATTGCATACATAGGACTTGAGAATTCCCACGTACCTCTCGAATGGGTACATATGACGTAGAAACACGGAGCCACATATCTTTATCTCTTTCACAAGGTGGACAATGAGGTGGACCATGATATCAAAAAATGATTGAGGAAAATACATCCCTAGATGACATAGAGTTGTCACCACCTCGATCTGCAGAGCATCTAGTCCATCGAGATCAATGACCTTCTAAGCAATTGTGTTAAAGAGATAACATAGCCTTATGATTGTCACTCGAACCGTGTTCGGTAAAATACTTCTGATTGCAACAGGTAGCATTTGTGTCATTAGCACATGACAGTCATGAGACTTCGTGCCAATTAATCTCAAATGTTCCATGGAAACAAGTTTCTTCATGCTGGTGGAGTGACCGGACGGAACTTTCACACCATGTAAGGACTGACACAGTTGAGTTCTCTCGGATTTATACATAGTGCAGCAAGCTGGGGGAAGGTACGTCCGGCCTTTATCGGTCTCTATCGGTGCTAGCTCGGTCCTGATGTTCATAACGACTAAGTCACGCCTTGCGCTGACACCATCCTTTGTTTTATCAGGAATATTTAGTGAGAGACCAATCAAACTGTCACATACATTCTTCTCTACGTGCATGACATCGATGCAATTGCGAACTTCTAAGTGCTCCCAATAATGCAAGTCCTAAAATATTGACCTCTTCTCCCACATGTTCTTCCGACAAGTCCTCAATTTACGTCCGTTTCTAAGCACAACATCGATATCCTTAACAATATCATACACCTCTTTCCCGCTAAAAGGCCTTGGTACTGAGTCATCCTATTTTTTTCGTCCAATGTTTCTTCATCTTAAGGTGTGGGTGATACTTTGGAAGGAACCTACAGTGACGCATGTACACAGTTTTGCGCGAGTTGTTCAACCACATACTCTTAGTATAATATAAGCAGTGTGGACAGGTTTTGGTTCCTTTTGTACTAAATCCTAATAGGTTACCAAGGTTAGGAAAATTATTAATGGTGCAGAACAACATGGCACGTAGAGTGAAGTTCTCTCGATTGTCCACATCCCATACATATACCCCTTCGTTCCAGGGTATTGCAAGATCTTCTACCAATGGTGCTAGGTACACATCAATATCGCTCCTAGGTTTCTTCGACCCTTGGATAAGTAGTGACATCAAAATGTACTTCCGCTTCATACACAACCAAAGAAGAATGTTGTACATGCACAGAGTCACGAGCTAGGTGCTATATCGGCTGCTCATGTTACCAAAAGGATTCATTCCATCTGTACTCAATCCAAACCTTATATTCCTTGGTTCCACACCGAAATCTACAAGCATCCTATCGATGTTCCTCCACTGGGCAGAATCAGCAACTCCACTAGGTAGAATCAGCAACGTGTCTTATCATTCAGTCTTTCTTACGATGCTCCCAGTGCCAATGCATCAATCTTGCATCATTGCGGTTTGCAAATAAACGCTTCAAACGGAGAATTATAGGAAGATACCACAACACCTTAGCAGGAGGTCCTTACTTCACCTCAATGCCCTTCCTATCATCGGAATCATTTTTACACTTGTATCGGGATACTTTGAACACCAGACAAACATGTATGCTAGCATACTCTTTACAGTACATGATACAATCATTCAGACATGCATGTATTCTTTCTACTTCCATTCCCAATGGACAAAGAATCTTTTTGGCCTCGTAGGTGGTTCTCGGTAACATATTTCCCTTTGGAAGCATGTCCGCTAGGAGACCTAACAATGCCGTGAAACTCTTATCGGACCAACCATTGCTTGCCTTCAATTTCATTAGTTTTAGAACTGATGACAGCCTCGTGTATTGCAGCTTATAGCCCAGGAACAAAGGTTTCTCCGAGTCCTCTATCAAGCCCTCGAATTTACCAAACTCTCTTACTATAGTTCCCTTCTGCATCACGTAGCATCTGATCTAGATTGTCATCCTACGACCTATCCTCATGATCGAAAGCACAGTCCATAACCGGCATATTGTTGCCTTCCTCGACGATGTCATAACTATCTTCTTGTATACTCTTCTCTTCACCGTGACTGGTCCAACATTTGTACCCCTTTCTGAAACCCCTTCGAATCAAGTGAGTTTCGATCTACGCTGAGTTGCTAAACATTTTTAGATTATCACAATCAATGCATGGACAATACATATATTACATCCCCCTTCTTCAACATATCCAGCTCGACCCTCTTCTAAAAGCAGATACGCCATTAATGTACTCTTCACTCACACGGTTCTCAATGTACATCCAGTTTCGGTCCATCTACGCTACACATGTAATAAATGGGTGTCAAAAACGATTATTAGCGCTACTATATAGCAAATCATACTAGCTATACTTACACATGATATCTATATTACGTAGGTAGCTAGCTAGCCACATATTCATGACACAATAATATTAAGTAAGAAGCAATTGAGTACTAACCTCTGATCACTAAGAAGACGTATATAGATCTACAAGCGATATGTTTTCACCAAACTCCCTAAAGCTGGTCGCCTCGCTCCACCGATGCAGCGCAACGAAGACAGATCGATCTGTGTCGAGACCACGTACGCCCAATATTTAATAGCGCAGATTATCCCAGACGGTTCCAACCACAAACGATCTGTGATACCAATATCTCATAGACTGTTTGTATTAATAACCGTCTGTGATAATTCACAGACGATTATTTCTACAAACCATTTGTGATCTCCGTAATATCACAGACGGTTTGTTATAAGAACCGTCTGTCACGTCCAGAATATCAAATACGGTTTTTAATATGAACCGTCTATGATGTCCTAAACTTTCACAGGCGGTTGTTAACACAAACCGTCTGTGATGTCCCACTTATCACAGACGGTTCGTGTTAAGAACCGTCTGTGAAAGTTCACAGACGGTTATTAACACGAATCGTCTGTGATGTCTCAATTATCACAGACGGTTCGTGTTAATAACCGTCTGTAAAAATATCATAGACGGTTGCTAGTATAAACCGTCTGTGATAGTTTAAGCACAGACGGTTGAATCGCCAACCGGCCGCCCGTATGTACCGGCTTGCACCCCACCAGCCACCCGAGCCGTTGTGTCGCTCGTCTGAGCCGTCCGCACATGGCCAAACGTGCCGTCGGCCGTTGTGCTGTCCATCTGTGCCGTCTACACGCGGTCGCTATAAAAAAATATTTCGTTTGAAAGTTAGTATTATAGAAAAATACTTTACTATAAAAATGGTTTCAAAAAGTTGAAAAGAAGAGGGCCGCTAGCTACTGGGTAACAGTAAGCATTCAATAAAGGTATTTGAAAGAAAATTTGTAGAAAAAACATACAATAGATTGTATTTTCATACATGTTTGTACGTATGTTCGTGTTCGTCGCAATGCGACGTGGCCTTAACCACGGCACGGGCACAGGCTGGCAGTGCAGTACGCAGCTGCCTTGTGTACTTGGGTGACTAGATGCTTAGCTCTTAATTAACGTCCCGGCTCTTACGTACTTTGGCCCCCTCCCTGCGAATGCCCGCCTCTCGTCTCACCATAAAACCACACCAGCCCTCACCCAGTTCCTGCACTGACACACCCACAGGCAAAACAAAAACTGCGCATTGTTTACTGTTTAGGAAGGCGTCGCCATGGCCGCGCCGCATGACATGTACCGCGTCGACTCGTTCTCGCAGCTGCCGTTCGTCCGCGCCGCACCGCTGCCGCGGCCGCCGCAGCGAGACGCCACCATCCGCCTCTTCGGCTGCGACTTCTCCAACGACGTTGCCGGCCGGCTGCACAAGGAGGCGACCGCGGACGCCGACGGCGCTGCGTCCGATGGGGGCGGCGGCGGGGGGGCGGGGGAGACCAGGAAGTTCTTGTGCCACTACTGCTACCGCAACTTCCCGACGTCGCAGGCGCTGGGCGGCCACCAGAATGCGCACAAGCGGGAGCGGCAGCACGCGCGCCGGGCGCACATCGAGGCCTCCCTCGCCGCGCTCTGCGGCACCTACCTGCCGGGCCACGTCTACGGCCTGTTCGGCTACGGCCACCAGGCCGCCATGTCCCCGCTGCCGCCGCAGTACCCGGTGTGGGCAGGCGCCGTGCCGAGGATGTACGGCGGCGTAGGCTCCGCGGCGCGGCCTGCAGCGTACGGCAGCATGGCCTTGCCTGGGATGTGGAGGGCGTCGCCGGTGGGGAGTGGTACTTTTTGTGCTACCGGTCGGCACGACGAGCCGACGGCGGTGGTGGGGTCTGGATGGGTGGCTGGTAAGGATGAGAAGGTGGCGATGAGCGTGGTGACGTCACTGCCGTCGTGCCTGTCCGGCCGGTCGCCGGCGGAGATAGGTAGGTCTGAGCTGGGACAGAAGGAGGCGGTTGTCAGCTTGGACCTCCGTTTGTAGTTCTTTTGCCTCGTTAGGTTGATTAGTTTGTTTAACTTGTTCAGGTTACTTTGTTTTTTCTTTCGGGTGTGTATACGTATCACCTGAATATCTTTTTTTTAATAATTATCTAAATTTCGGATCGTTAGATTAAAAATCCAACGTTCTTTTTTAATTTAGAGGGGAGAGATTTTTTTTAGGGTACAGGAAGAATTCGTGACCGTTGGATCTCTAATACAACGGTCACAAATCTTGATGATAGTTAGAAATAAAACATCTGGATAATATTTATCAATACCATTTTCATTTTTTTTCCTTTGAAATTGAAGGCTTTGAGTTAGATTTCAAATTTGATCGGCATTATGAATAATTTGTACGTTTTCTCCATTTTAGGTAAGGATTTATAGTAGCTATTTTGTTGATAACTCGTAATAATTGTATTTACATTGAAATGACTTCTTAGTTTGATCCTGTTTCATGCATCAAACAATCTATCTAGAAGCTTAAGTTGTTAGAGAAAGGTGGGCAATATACTCATAGTTGAACATATCTTTTTTAAAAAATCAGTTTGACATTACATTCTCTGCAGTTAATCCATAGTATTTTTATACTTTCGATTTTTTCGAAGTGTTGCAAAATCGATATAGGACATGTAACCGAAAGATATCGACAAAGGACAATCTGCATGATCAAATCCTATAATATTGATGGCAATGTCCTCTACGACATGCCGTTGGCAAGTCTTGTACCTTTTAAATGAAAGATTCATATAAAAACAACTCTAGATTAATTAATTGATATCTCTAGGACAAAACGAACGAAGATAGAATGTCAAAATAATTGTTAAATGTATTGATTGAGAGTGGGGCATACATACGCACGCACATACATATATACATGGAAACTATCTAGTGCTAATGCCCATTTGGATACTAACATACTAATATTGCTCGGGATCGTCGGATATATATATATATATATATATATATATATATATATATATATATATATATATATATATATATATATATGTGTGTGTGTGTGTGTGTGTGTGTGTGTATATATACATATATATATATATATATGTATATATACGTATATATATAGATATATATATACGTATACATATACGTATATGTACGTATATATATACGTATATACATACATATATACATATATATATATATATATATATATACATACATACATACATACATATATATATATATATATGTATATATGTACATGTATATACATATATATGTATGTATATATGTATGTATGTATGTATATATGTATATGTATATGTATATGTATATGTATATGTATATGTATATGTATATGTATATGTATATGTATATGTATATGTATATATATGTATATGTATATATATGTATATAAGTGTGTGTATATTCACACGCTAACATGCTAATATATACACACACATATACACACATATATACACACATACACACACATATATATAGGACGCTGAAATGAGGCATCATGGTGTTTGGGCATCAAGCCTCTCTGTCTTTGGATTGTTTTTAGATGCGTGCAAGTGTAATGATATATAATATATCAGGCAAACTTGTTAACATTCATTAATTCGAAAAAGCATTGATTTGGAAAGGAAGTCATTGATTTAGCAAGCTGAATCAATCATAGATAAAAGTCTCAACCATAGAGGCACCATGGTGTTCAGGCTCTATGATTGAGACTTTTCATCTATGATTATCAATTACTTTCTTTCTAACTTAGAAGGTGATTTGAAGATTAAGTCAATCTATTATATATATATACAAAAAAACCATATTGACTGCAAATTCTAACTAATTTTTATTCTATCTCTGGTAATCTCGCCGTACAAAATAGGTACTCTAACACAGAAGAAACAAAAAAACCAAAAATATTTATCATCAGAATGGTGCGTTACAGCGCTTAATTACTTCATTTTCCTTTCGGAACACATGCATCATACAAAAGGAAGCATATTTGTGCCCATGCTAGGCTCTATTCTAAGTAGCTTCTTGCTTTCGCCTTTAAGAACTAAAAATTATTTAAAACGTGTTACCTTTTTAACATAATTTATTTTATTATCTATGAGACATAATAATATTTTTATTTTTATGTAATTAAATATCTCATAAAAACTAACGTCAACTACAGTTAGTGTTATTTTAATCAAAGCTAAAAACTAAAAGTCACACTTTTAAACGGGGCTTCAATCGAAGTGCTGACGAAGCGCCGAAGGAAGTACTGCATGCCTAGCCTTGTTCGCGAAACTATCGCTACTGACACAGCTTCTCATCAGATTCCTGCGTATCAATCAACCACGCATGCAGGAAGACGAACCCCCGCCGAAATGAAAGGCAGGCCAGCTAAGCGCTCGCTGCTATCATGAAACTCCACGTACTGGTGTACTACTGCTACGTGTGCTCGATTGACTACGCGCGCATGTGCTGCTGCACGCGGCCATTCCTCTTGTCGTAACAAGAGGAAGAACCCAACCACGAGGCAGTGCAGTGCGAGTCAGCGTGTACTACATCTGCACAGCTTGCAACCCCATGACGTACGTTCTGAAGAACTGCACTAATTTATTTAAAAGTTATTTACTATAGAAAAATCAAAAATCAGTTTTTAGAAGCCGCTGAGATTACCAGTCGATCGGTCCCAGCATGGTGAATACTAGTAGGCGATTTCCGGCGATGTGAACTGGCTAGTACTGTACATGCATGTTCAGCGGGCAGGTGCTAGCTAGCTATAGTACTGGTACATGCATGCAGGCCGATGGAGTGGCGTGCGCTAGCTAGCAGCAGCCAAGGCCCCAGGGGAGCCCAGGACGTACCGAACGAACAGGGACAGCGTGCGATGCGCGTCGTACGGGCGGCAGCGTGTGCAGCGCTGTACTTACTTGCAGGGCGGAGCCGGAACCAGAGATGAGGGAAGATGAACAAGGTCTACAGTAAAATTATGTTACATGAGATAAATAAATAGTAAAAGAAAGTGACTATTGCACAGGTGACTGAAATTTTTTTTTACCTCCCAATCATCTGAAGTTGCACTCTCAATAAAGAGTAAAATTATGTTACTTTCTTTTTTCTTAGCAACCGTAAACCACCTATCAACAACTTTTAATATTGTGTTTTTAAATAAATAAATCTCTAAGCAATAGAGTAAATCTAAGCCTCTAAAATTATGGTCCACCAAATAATGGGTCAGATGTTTTTTTGTGAGAAATTCTAGCATATTTTTCTTTTATCTTAGCAACCGTAAAATACTTGTCATCGACTTTTAATAGATAATAGATTCCCTTTGAAACTCTTCTAGGATCCAAACAGACCCAGCCGCCCAGCTAAGTAGCTTACTCCTCAACGAATAGGGCTTTATTTAAAAAAAAATCAATCGTAGACGAATTGCAGGTCTCAAACTGCGTTGTTTTAGTGGGATTGATTGTATACATGCAACTAAGTTAACCAAACATGCAAGTGCATCTGTTAGTAAATCAGCTCCTAACAAAAAGAGGTGATTATTTGAAGGAAAAATGAAGTGATCGATGCTGTTAGGAAAAAGGCGCATTTCATTCACGTATAACGTATCTTTCTTTCCCAAACGGCAAAGCCCATTTTGGAAGTAATGTTTGGGCTACATTTCAGCCCATAAGCCCCCACACAGTTGTTTTCGCATACCCAATGGACCCCTTTTGGGGGCTCCTAGTCAATTATTGGGCTTCGATATATCGCCTGGACGGGAGCATGACAACTTGACACTGCAAGTACAGCACGGCTTTTCGGCTGTACTGATGGTTTATAACTGTGGCTGGTATTTTTTTGCTTCTTGAATAAATACTTATGCGAATGCATTAAATGCGGATAAGACAATAAGCTGCTTTAAAATGCTATCTCGATAAGCTGCTTTAAAAAGGTACTGAAAAAGCTGTTTTATTTGTTTATTCGAAAAAAAATCATAAGCTAAAAGGAATAGGAGTAAACATCTGCTTGCAGTCTTGCATCACACTTTTCTTGATTTGTTGCGTCTGATATCTGATATATATTCTTTCTCCTGTCGCATCTTGGCAATCAATCGAGAGTGACCCGATCTGTTTAGTTTTAGAAGAGAGCTTTTGTGAGATCATATCGGATACTTTGATGGACCATGTTTGGCCGACTGAGAACCAATTTCTGGGTCCTGTCGGCAGCACGTAAAAATCATGCTCACGAAAAGCTTTCAGTTCCTGACGAAAAGAAAAGGAACCGGAGAGAGAGAGAGAGGACAGGCATTCCAGTGGTTGTGATCATAATCAATCCAGCCCGTTGATTGGTCGATCTCCTGGACCATGTACGGTGGATGATGGTACTCATCCAATGGACCCCGACCGGCCGATCCAACATCTAGGGTCGTGTAATCATGGTTAATGCATGGTTTGTGTAGGTTTATTCTGGGCTGGCACTCAATGATTGTTCAGTAAGATACAAGGAATCCCGATGATTGCAAATGGCTGGTGGAATAGTAATGTTTTGGTGCGGACACTATAGTAAACAAACATATGCATGATCTCACCACTCCAACCTGAAAGATTTTTTTGGTCGGTAAACCGTCATTTTAGATTGAAGATTGTGACCAAGAAACTTTTGTTACATCACAGCCAAAAGTTTGAATATCAACTAGGTCCTAGGCAACAATGGCACTAGGACCCAGACAATTAGTCCCTCCAATTACAAGAAGTGATGTTTTGGACATGACAAAATAGTGTCAGAGGACACTCTTCACTTTATAGCATTTGTTGTGAGACACTACAAAATCATAGCTTTTCTAGAAGATACCTTAAAATCATGGCTCTTTGATGTATGACACCGAACCTATTAAAATATCATTTCTGACTAATTTAGGACAGAGAATGTTGGCAAAATGTCCGATATGCCCCCTTTGGGTAGGAAATGTTGGCGTTTGGCCCGGATGGACCATAAAGTGGCGCCATAGAAGAGGGAGGATTGAGAGGTAGGATAAGGTTGTGGGGTAATGACCGGTGTGATCAGAGCCTGGTAGACGGATTAGTTCAACCGCATCTGATTTTGTCTAGGGCATCACAGGTCATTTATGGAAATTTCTTTCTCTAGCTCAGCTGGTAATAATATTTTAATGAGTGTCATGTCTTCCAATAAAGAGCCACAATTTTACAGCGTCTTCCAACAAAGTCATGATTTTACGATGTCATATGGCAAAACCATAGATTTAAAATGTCATGTAGCTAATTTTTCCTTTAGGCATGACACAGTCTCAAAAATGTAACTTTGATTATTAATTTTTATTATAATATATTTACAAAATCTAATAAATTTATGGTACTATTAAAGTACTTGTTGAGACAAATCTTCACATGTATAATCTAAACGGATTCGCCTTAGACGGGAGAACAACTTGTCTAGATGAGTAGACGGGAGAAAAACACCGAGTACGGTGCCAAGCAATTCTTGCCGCATCTTTGACCGCTCCTAGATGTCATGGGACGCCATGTAGAACGGATGGTCGCCTAGGAGTCTCATCCTCCCAAGGCAGTAGCTTTAATCTAAAACCTGGAACTCTGTTACCACTTGTTATAAAATACATGGTAAAAATAGACAATCAAAAGAACGGGAGATATGGATTTAACATGAAAAACTTTTACAGGAAAAATCGCGAACGTACGAAGATGAATTTTACTGTATGAGGAGATGTTTCCGATGAGATTCTTACTTTCCTTATGTTCTGTAGGGGTGCATTTATATTGTTTACAAAAGAGCTTCAGTTAGGAACAGAACTTCGTGTTAGAAACGAAAACAAAACGAATAGAATTTACATCACAAACTTCACATAATCTCTTAAATAAATTTGTACTGAGGGGGACATGGTTTGTTCTCTCTGGTCATGGTTATTAGGGGAATCATGTGACATGATACACTACACTAACGAGTTCAGCACTGATCCTCTTGGGGGATAGCCAGACCGGCCGGCATTAATGGACAACCGCCCTAGAGACGCGTGCGGCCGCGCAGAGGAGCGCCCGGATCGAGCGCCCTTGCGGTGTTGGGAGAACGACCGGCGAAAAACCCGCGCCACGCCCACGCGCCCCACCGGCCGGCGCCGTCGTTGGCTCGCCTCCTCACGCCGCGCGCACGTACTACCACTCGCTCGCGCGTGCTGGCAATTCGCACTGGCCGTGATGATTCTTCGTTTTTGGCCGCTGCCTTCCTCTGTCCCAGCTCCAGCGTACGTCCAACGCCTTTTGATCTTTGAAGGCCCGCTCGTGAGTCATGTGCCGTGACGGCCGATCATGAGATCGTAGCTACATGTATATACACAGCAAGAGCCAGAGGTGGCGCGCGGTGAAAGTCAAAACCGGTAAGCTAGCCGTTAATGCCTACGAAATTTATCACACGTACCGGGCGCTACACTTACGTGCGAGGGTACAGCTGAGGCGCTGACAGCCAGAGTCGATCTCGTCGTTGTCTCGCTAGCCAATCTGACCTGGAAGAGGTTTACTGGCCGGGACGAGTGGGACCTGCAGGCTGCGGACCGCGACCCCAAGGGCCGGGAAACGTCGCGGCCACGCACGCTACCCCGAAACGGAAGTTGCGGAGGGTCACTACTCACGTGAGACGGTCTCCTCCCCGCCCGCATGCCACCAGTGCTGCTGTTGTCCCGTGGCCATACGAACTACCAAGCACTCCACTGTCTTCCGACTTTTTTTTATGAACACGTGGACATATACACACATTATTATACGCACGTACTTACACACATGACATCTATAAAAAACTGACGAGCGAAACTTAACGAATAAATAATGAAATCATCACCGATAACTCGCTTACGACAGATATATCATCTCCTACGGAAAAAAATCATCATAAATAAGACATATCGAGCTAAACCTAGATTTAAACTCTAGTGAACTAGAGATACAACCACCTTCACTAGCTACTCAAGCAATGCTTAGTTCTCTGCCTTTGGACTTGCTTTTGGAGTCCCTGCGGAAATCCGAATTGCTTTCAAACGTCGATACCTGCAGGGCCATCATCCGTTTCCTGCATTGATCAACCGCACCTATACTACTCTTGCACAATGCATCAGGTGCTAACTGACCTTTTTTTTTTCTTTTGCCTCTATTGAGAGTTAAATCCTTGCTCCAAACGCTTCAGTTTTTTTGGCTTTTGATTTATTTAAGCTAAAATCCATTTAGAACACATCGGTTTCTAATTTTAACTTATTTTAGGGTTTTTTTGTCTTATTCTTATGCATTGTCCGTGATGATATAACATGTTATTTCAAGTTTTTTTTTCTATTTTTTTCTTTTTTTCGAAAAATCTAACAGCCGCTACAATACAATTTCAGTCAAAAATCAAAAGTCACAGCCAAAAGTTTGAATCATAAACTAGTTGGAACATCACGAAAATCAACGTGAGAAACACATGTTTGGGAGCTGACATCACTGAAGAAGCTGACATCATAGGTAGCTTCTCTACATATGACAGCATAATAGTCTCCAAAGATCACTAAAAGTGATCCCTCACGTTGATCGGACGACCCACGATTAAAAAAGACAATTTGCCATAAGGGGCAGGGACCCATTGGGGATTATCCCCATAGGGTGGGGGCCAATTTTTATTCCTTGTGGACCCCTGTAGACAGGCCACAAGATTGTGGCTACCTGCATACATTGGCCGGCCCCAAAAAATTTGCCACAATGCTTAAGCCTGACCACAAGGTTGTCACATAGGTCTCAGTGTCGTGAATAGCCCGAAAAAAAATAAATGGAGAATTCCGTACGGACGCAAATGTCACAGGAACAGTAGGCAGTATGCCAGTGGAGCCTGCAGCCTTGCCATAAAATATATTTGTTTTAGTTCATATGATATATGCATTTTTTTCTTTCATGACTAAAACTTGTAACTATGTATTGTACTTTAAGTTTTGAAACTATATATATTTCCAACCCCTTGAGGCTCCCTATGATTTTTGGATCCCCGCAGGGGATGGGGTGGGGACACTTTTCCCCCGCGAAGCTTGGCAAGGGTAGGGTGGAGATGTCCTAGTGGGGCCGCGAGAACATCTCTTTGTCATCCCCGTCCTGTTATCATTTCTACTCATGATAGAATTATGATGGTAGTATTAAAAAGTGATCTAAGCATGCGCTACATCGTATCTTAGGTTCCCTGCAATTTTGGTTGAGATCTCCAATATAGGTGACCTAATAAGCCATTTCATATCTCAATATGGCATTTAGGACACGTCCAAAATATTGGCTAACTGTTTCACCTAACCTAATGAAGTTGGTACCAACTAGTCTATTCCTTATGTTGTGTCTAATTATGTTTAAGAACATGACAACTTGCTTCTTAACACATACATGTATAGTGTCACAAAGCAAATGATGTTCTCTCAAGACTTCACACAACTGAAAGATAAGAGCTCTCTTAAGACTTATCATGTTGGTATAGGTCGTTTCATTCTTCCAAATTTTATTATTGAGATAATTAATTCTAGTCCTATCTCTTTCTTCAATTGAGCTGTATGTAATACATTCTCTCCTATTTCTAAGTCTGGATCATACAAACATAAACATCATGTAAGTAGCCACGTATGCTACATCACCAATAATCAACATCCTTCTCCGTTTCAGTTTCCTCTTATCCATTTACAAATCATGATTGCCACAATTCCTCAGAACCGAGTGAGTACGTTAACGTAAGAATCTAGTTAAAAATAAGTTGTTATTTCTACAAGTAGTCACACTTATTGCCAGCTAAATCACATCAAGAGGAAGTATGCCCTGTTACTTGAACCAATAAATCAGAACTTGAGAACTTGGAACAACGCAAGGATTCATACCTTTGGTTCCTGCTAGAAATTCACCCCGAAGTGAGGAAGGGGAGGAGGAAGAAGGTGAGGCAGCAGTAGATTCAGTCAGCACCAGCATTGGGATGGGAAGAAGGGGAGGTGGCAGCTAGGATCCAGTCATCACCAGCGTTGAGATGGGATGGCGGTAACTCGGATCCGATTGTCGCCGGTGTCGGGTCACCGCTAGCGTCGATGTTTCTCTACGCCTTGCCTGTATCTAGTAGGAAGAACGAGCGGTGGGGTTAGATCTAGCGCACAGTAGAGGACGAAGGTAGGGAGAGGGTAGAAAGAGGAAAGGGAGAAGAAAGGAGGCACCTAGGAAGTGGTCGAGAGACAAGACAATGACCAACAGGGAGGTGACGCGAGACGAGTAGACGGCAGCGAGAAGGAAGACGAGTGGACGAGGGACGAGAGCACCCTATGTGGAGTAGATAAGCGAGTTGTGTACCACGTCGCTCGTCCGATTTCATGAAATGGAACTGTTTAACATCTCACGGGAAATACTTCAGATCCATACCACTTCATTAGTTGATTCCATTCACTGAACCAACCGTAGGATAAAAATAAATCTAGAACCATGATCACGCTCCCTAGTTGCGCACCCACCCACCCGAACACGGGCCTGTTTGGCGCGGCTGCGGCTTATGGCTTTTGGCTGAAATTTTTGAATTTTGGTACATTTACAGTCTGATTACGGAGAGACAGATACTCACTTACGATTTTGGCTGGTATAGATGTTGGGCTTTTAACGTATAGATCGTTTAACTTGTAGATCCCGTCTTGAGAAAGTCTTCGTTTAAAGTTAGATCAGAAGAAAATCAAAAGTTCGCCAACTTCGGAGGAAAAGAACAGGCCCACCTTCTAAACCTCCAAGTCCCAACAACTGCGCGGAAGACAAACACCACTCACCGGTGACCAGGCCCCCGCCCCGCACGTCAGCTTCTCCCGCCTTGGCGGCAGGTCACCCACGCCGCGCTGCTCCCCGCATCACGGCACTGCGCAACTGCCCCCAACAAAAAAAGCGCGAAAAATCGGTTGGAAATTTAACCAAAAGGGGCCTCACCTTTTCCTTTCTTTCTTCTCTAGAAATTCTTTTAGCCGCTCCCCGCATCGCTTCAAAGCCAAGCGAATCGGCCACCAAAACGAAGCCAAGCCGCACGCGCGCGGCGTCCCCTCCTGCTTAGTATAGATCCAATGCCGCTTGCGCCCGCGCCAATGGCGGCTCCCATTCCCACGCGCCGCTAGTCTCCGCCTGCGGTGGTGGCCATGGCTTCGTGGCATCGGAAGGCTTCCCCGGCGGCGGCGGGGAAGGAGGCGCCGCAGTCGGGCTCGCCGACGTCCACCACCACGACGTCTTCGTCGCGGCTCGCTGCGGAGTTCCCTCTCGACGCGCCCGAGGCCGAGGCGTTCGACGAGCCGGAGGCAGCTACGGCCAAGGAGAGCGTCACCGTCACCGTCCGCTTCCGGCCGCTCAGGTTTGGTTCCGCTGCACGCGGTCGCGGTTTGTTTTTTGGCTGGGTTTGGATTCGGGCAATGTGGATTGATTTCGGTGGTGATTTTGTGCGCGTGAAAGCCCGCGGGAGATTCGGCAGGGGGAGGAGATCGCGTGGTACGCCGACGGCGAGACCATCGTGCGGAGCGAGCTGAATCCCGGCATCGCGTATGCCTACGGTATGTGTGACTCGGTTCGGGGTTTCGGGGGGTTGACTGGTCGCACTTGTGTTACTGCAGCGTTTTTAGCTGTTCTCTGACAACGCTGATGAGAAGTTCGCTGAATTTCACTGGGAATGTGGCTTTTCATGAGAAAGCAGTGGTAAACTGAGTAATTTGTGAGTTTGGTTAGTGAAACTCACAGAATTTTAAGTATCGGAGATGCGACTGGAGTGGTTGGGGAACGGGAAGTAGTAGCTACTGGCTAGTTTTAAAATTATTTAAGGGGGTAACTATTGTGGTATTCGGCACACATGCTGGAGCAATGCATTAAGGTCGATAAATGGTACTTATCGATTTTTTTTTGTTTGATTACACGTGCTAATGCTTTGATACCACATCTATGCACAAAGACTTGCATGTTGCTGCTTGGTTTCCCCCCTTTTGCTTTATAAATGAGCCAGAGTTGAATTCTGCATGCAAGACATTGACCGTGCTGCTGTGTGATCCACATTCAAACTTTGAAAGTAACGGTGATTGGGATTTGGGTGAACATGCAGATTTGTGCAGAAACATAACTAAACATTGCAGTCTTGGATGCTTCATCCCATATTACATTTATTCCTCGAAGAGTATGCCCATGATTTATCCTGAAACAGCATATTTTGCTTATCTAAAATAATATAAAAAGATAAGTAGATGAAGTATGAATTATGAAAAATGAGGAACTTGTGTTTACCTTTGCATTGTCTCAATAAGTTTCATCTGAGGGAGTCAAATTCCTTGATGTTTGCTGGTTTATAGTGACAACATTACATGTCCTAATTTGCTTTGTAGTTCAATACATCTGTCTTTTTTTTTTGACAAATGAAAACCTACATCAAAACCACCTAGATATATAATTGCTTAGGTAAACCATGTTCAATGGAAAGATCAAAAGCATTTGTTTTGAAGTCACTATGGAAGGAACATTCACACGGTTAACAACATAGTACGCTTTTCAGTTTTAATTTTTCTTTATTAGAGGCTAATATGAGATTTCATATCCAGATCGAGTCTTCGGACCAACTACGACAACACGACATGTATACGACGTTGCAGCTCAACATGTTGTTAGTGGTGCCATGGAGGGAATAAATGGTATTGATCTTTTGTTCTCTTATTCCTGTACTGTCTGTTTTTTTTAAAAAAAAAATCTTGTATGATTACAAGAACGAAGAAGCAATGTTGTTTTATTGTCAACTCTTGAAAAGATTGCACTTGTTTATTTGAGTTTACAAAAGGTTTGGGATATCATAGGAACATAACTGGAGTATGTGCGGTTGAATTGAAGAAATTATTGATCCATGTGAAAGTTCATTGATTTGTATTATCCAGTGGTGAAATTAGGATGTTATTACACATTTATTGCTTCTACTGTTTAGGGGGGAATAACAAACTTCCGTTTCAATTTTACTGTCACAGGTACAATATTTGCATATGGGGTTACAAGCAGTGGGAAGACACATACGATGCATGTAAGAACATATATAGCAAATAACTTGTTTTAGATATTGCTGTTTCTAAAGAAGTCATGGAGTTGGATAGTCTTGTGCTTTGGAGATTACCTCATAATGGAAACAGTGCAAAACATTTTGAGTAATATAGTTATGACCTCAGCCTCTTGTTGAGATGTAGAGCTTGTTCTTGTAAAGTTGCAATGCGCAATTTAGTGCCTTGCCTTCCATTTCCATTATAAATCTGATACCCTTTTATGGCCTTTTGCTTTATATGGAGCACAAATGCTCACCACTCTGCAGAGTTGGTTTTTTGCCCAATAATCTGGTGATATGTTGTGCTGTCTTTGACCTTTTCTATGTGTAGCACCTCACATACCAATATGAGATACTACTATCGAACATCATAGCCAAAATAAAAAATAAGTAAAGGAAATAGTAGAAACTGTTATCTATTTCCTATTCTTATCCTTAACAGAAACCACAAGGAAATTGAACTTTCAAAGTATGTAAGAGATAAGCGATTTTCCCAACTGCCCTTCCATACAAGTATGTAAGAACACAACTTATCTTTCAAAGTGCGAATGGTCCTCTCAGATTGGCCATCAGGTTGAGGGTGGAAGGCAGTGCTAAAGTTGAGTTTCGTGCTCAGATTCTGATGCAAACTCTTTCAGAAATGCGAAACAAACTTGGTATCGCGATCCAAGACAATGGTTTTAGCAAGACCATGTAGACGGACAATTTCCTTAACATAGATATTAGCACGATCACTGGCTGAGAATGTAGTTTTAACTGGAATGAAGCAAGCCGTCTTGGTGAGACGATCAACAATAACCCAAATAGAGTCCATGCGCTGGGGTGATCTAGGAAGCCCAACAATGAAGTCCATAGCAATGTCTTCCCATTTCCACTGGGGAATCTCCAACAGCTGCAAAAGACCGGTAGGACTGCGGTGTTTTGCTTTGACTTGCTGGCACACTGCACACTGAGACACGAACTTAGCTATGCCCTTCTTCATTTCCGGCCACCAAAACTGCCATTGAAGGTCCTTGAACATCTTAGTCTCGCTAGGATGAATAGAATAAGGAGTTTTATGAGCTTCACAAGGAATATCCCTCTTCAATTGCGAATCAGATGGCACCCAAATGCGGTCACGGAAACGTACAACCCTTTACCGTCGACAGAAAAGTCAGACCCATGATGTTTAGCTCGAATGACCTCTCCACGAGAGTGCCAGGTCTCCGAACCTAAGGCTTGAGGTTCTAACAAAGCATCAAACAAAGGGAATGAAGTTTTCGATTTCTCCAAAGATAACGCTGAGAAGACAAAATAAAGTGTGGTTTGGAGATCCTCAAGCTCCTCTTGGACTAATGTTGAAATAAGAACATCATCACTTCGCTTCGAGCGGAGGGCATCAGCCACCACATTAGCTTTGCTCATATCAGCCACCACCACGCCGCCCCGTGCCGACTCGGCCCCGACGCCACCCGGCCATGGCACCCTCGGCCACGCCGCCACCAGGCCGCCGAGCCGCCGCCTGTGCCAAGACCAAAGGGGGAGAGAGGAATAGATTGATATGGATGGGAGAGAGAGAAAGAAAGGTTTACCTGTTTGAGAGAAAAAGAAATATGCGTACGGGAGAGGGTTGTGCTCTTACATAGCCTCCCAACCCGGGTTAGGAAAGTGATTAACGCTAATTAAAATAATTGATGGATTCTTGAAATGCTGCAATTCCTTCCTATTTTTAGGGTGCTACACCGTGATTGCCACATCTCTTTCTTGGGCCATATCATTTGCACTGATACACATTTCTCTTTCCTATTTTTTTTAATAAACTGTAACGTGCACACATCTCAAAACATTTATTAGTTTCTTCATATACACTTATTTTATGAGCAGGGAGATCAAAGATCCCCAGGGATAATACCTTTGGCTGTGAAAGACGCATTTAGTATAATACAAGAGGTATTGTTTAGAATCCATACCTATTATCATTCAACCAAGTCTTTGTTTTGACATGATCGATGGATTGCTTCACTTACATTTCTACTAATGTCTTTCTTTGTAGACCCCAAATCGAGAGTTTCTCCTTCGTGTATCATACTTAGAAATCTATAACGAGGTTTGTTGTCCTCAATTGTGTATTTTTTGGGTAATAATGGTAATTTAATCTAGGTGGCACTTATGTTTGTACTCTGATTGTTTGCATAACACCCACACTTAAACCAAAGTTCATATTTCAAAATAAAATTTGACAAAACCTCAATGTATAATAACGAGGGCTGCATGTCACACATGTAAATGCAGTTTTTTTTTTGGAGAATATTAATGCAGTTTTTATTTCTCTTCTTGCTTACAAACATCATTATAGTACTACCAAGTCTGTGAAACAGGGTTGGTTACGATATATATAAGTTATAGGGGTCTCTCTGGTACTAGCATGAATCAGAAGCACAAATATGTACTTACCAGCAATGCTTTTATTTGGAGTGATGATAAGTGCTGCCAACACTTGCAAAAGTGTATTCCCTATTGAAAACCAGGGTGGCTGCTGCACTGCTAGTAGTACCTCGTAGACAACACAATTTCATGTTGTGGGTCCTAGATCCTTCATTTAGGTTCGGTGGTTATTAAGCTAAGCTTGAGCTCAATTTGAACTTCTGGTATGGTAAAAATGAGAATCTGGACCCTTTTTTTCACTATTATTCCAACCGCTGAAGAGTAAACTACAGAAAAGAGAAAAATCAGCATAGCCATCTGTTGCCATTTGGATCTTAAGTAAAAACTGTAATCCAGTTTTCTAATAACACTTTTGGTAAGTTAGCAACAAAGAGTAGTACCAGAATTTGGTTGATGCAAGTATGAAACCCGCCTTTTTGTGCCTGCCTGGTTTACTTACATTTTTGCACATACAGTAGGAGTTACATATTTGTATCTAGGGAGGTGAATTTCTAAAATTATTTCTGAATGCCATGCTATTTATTTTGAATCGAGTGACATTTATTCTGAACTAATCAACTAAATGTGTATTCTTCTGTACCGATTGTTCTATACTGTATTAATTGAGAGCTTCACTTATTATAGGTTGTCAACGATCTACTAAATCCTGCAAGGCACAACCTACGAATTAGGGAGGATCTTCAGGTGTGAAATATCTCCTTTATTACGTAACAGAACTCTTTGTCATACATGTTAGTGTCGCCTTTGGTACTCAAGAATGTAAGTTGAGTAGATATTTCATGTTCATCTGCAACAATCTATTGTTGTACACTTTTAACACCAGTAAGTTCAAAATGCTACTGTTTTATTAATTAATACTTCTGAAAGATAATTTTGAACTAATTGAACAATGAACTTTCTTGAGGACACCTACTGGTTGTTGTTCCCTGGGATTGTCTCCAAAATTGTATCATCCATGGTTCACAAGAATGTAAGTTATTAAGTAGTGGTGTGCATGTTTAATTGGTTTAAGTGCAGGTCAAATTTTCCTCTACTCAACAGTTGAGTAGATTTTGACCAGCGAATTTGCTTAATTCCTGGAGAGTTTCCCCAATCTAGAAAATCACTTGATAGATGCAGATGAACATGAAATTAATCTCAAATTTGATTACATGGCAGATCACACATGAGCTGCCAAATACTTAAGGTGAATGCAGCATGCCATTGTTTTGAACTATATCGCTGATTGTTCTTGATTATTATTAATTATCTCAGGGAACATTTGTTGAGGGCATAAAGGAAGAAGTAGTGTTATCTCCTGTACATGCTTTGTCCCTTATTGCAGCTGGAGAAGGTTGTTTTATTTTAATGTATTAATTGCCTGTTTGATGTATCATGTACCTTAATCAGCATGATTCTGTCCAGAGTACCAGAATATATGTGCAATTATGGATCAATGTACTTACAGTTTTGTTTGTTCTCCTTTTCAGAGCATAGACACGTTGGATCCACTAACTTCAATCTTCTAAGTAGCAGAAGCCATACAATTTTCACACTGGTAATAGGAGTGAAATTTTTTATGTTCATAAATTAGTCTGTTTCTGTATTTTTCTACTTTAAAAATCTGTGAAGCACTTCTATTTGATGCATAAAAAAATCTCTATTGAGATATCCATAGAATCCAGCAATCAGCATAATGTTTATTCTAGAAATGAGACATATGAAAAATACTTGCATTTCACATTGTGGGTACATATTTTATACTTTTCAATTTATTGTTTGTTTCGCGCAGACAATAGAGAGCAGCCCCTGTGGTGAGTCTAATGAAGGGGAAGCAGTTACCTTCTCACAGCTGGTGGGTTAATCTTCTTCTCTTTCCCTTTTTGTTTTTCTTAGTCCATCACTCTCACTGCTATAATTAATTCTATAAGTTATACACCTGCATTCCATATACACTTGACATCATTAGTGCATCATCTGAGCTTTATGTACATTAATGCAGCCAAAACATAATGAGTTCTTAGTTTTCTCACTCATTTGCAGAACCTCATCGATCTGGCAGGTTCTGAGAGTTCAAGGGCTGAAACTACAGGAGTACGCCGGAAGGAAGGGTCCTATATCAATAAAAGCTTGCTGACTCTTGGAACGGTGGGCCTCAGTTCTATACTAAGCATTTGATGACATAGAATATTATCATTAGTATAAAACTGTAGACATCTTATGCTCATGCTATTAAGATTCTGTAAGCCTGTTCATTTTGTTGCTTCTGCAATGTTTGTGTAGACTCTGGCTTTGGGAGTTTATATACCCTAAACCCTATCCCCCGTTCGGTTGGACTGAAAAGCTGTGGCTTATGACTGAAATTGCACTGTAGCGGCTGAAATTTCACTGTAGCTGAATGTGGCTTATTTGGTATAATTAAATTTAAAAAAATAGAAAAAAATATACTAGCTCATCACGGACAACGCAAACGAATATGGGAAAAAAAGAACCGGCAAAAAAGCTTAAGAAAAAGCCAAAAGTTCAGAAAAAGACAAAATTTATGAATAGTGAAAAATAAGTCAGAAGCTAGAAACTGAAACGAGCAGGGCCTTCCCAAGTCACAGATCTACATCCCTGTATGCAGTAATTGCTTATTCCACTGACTGGATACATTTGTAAGCATATTACGAGGGGTTAGAACAACTCAGAGAAAACTAGACGTCTAGACAATATAGTTTCATGAGTGTTTCCATTTCATGTGTTTTAGTTTCATGAGTGTTTCCATTTCATGTGTTTTAGTTATTTGTTTGTTTACAGCTTTACCTAGTGGTTATGGCAACCAATTCAATAATATGAGTTTATTTAATGCTTCCCTTCATTTATTTTCAAGAAGTTGGTCAAGTCATGTGACTTTGTTTTACTTTTTAACTAAAAGAAGTAAATTTGCATATTTCAGGTGATATCAAAACTGACTGATGTGAAAGCTACTCATATTCCATTTAGAGATTCAAAATTAACACGGTTGCTGCAGTCATCCTTGAGTGGTCAAGGACGTGTTTCTGTAAGTTTTTCTGGGTACTGCTTAAAAGTTAAAATCTATCCATTATGGTATCAATCATTCACGTGTTTGACTTTTTTTGTGCAGCTGATTTGCACAGTTACTCCAGCGTCAAGCAACTCTGAAGAGACTCATAATACGTTAAAATTCGCCCATCGTGCAAAGCACATTGAGATCCAAGCATCACAAAACAAGGTGGATATGCTTGTTTATCAGATTCTTTGCCTTGTGTTTTAATCCCCTATAAGAATTTTTTGTATCTCTGACTCTTATTTGTAACTACATTCATGATTTGCAGATTATGGATGAGAAATCTGTAATAAAAAAATACCAAAGTGAAATTCGTCAACTAAAGGACGAGCTAGAACAACTGAAAAGTGGTATTCTTACTGGCACTCCTTTGAAAGATGCCATAGAAGATAATATTATTATTTGGAAACAAAAGGTGATTTTTTTACTTATTACGTCTTTCAATGCTTAACCATTTTGATGGTTTTCACTTTATTTATCGTCTTTGAAGGAAATATTACCATATCTGTTGCCACCACTTGGGTGCATTACACCTTTAGTATTATTACCTACTACTGCATGTACGCTTCATTGGTGGGTCCTAAATTCCTAACCCAAGTTCTTCATCACATGAAAAGCTAGAAGATGGTAATATCAAGCTTCAATCTAGACTGGAACAAGAAGAAGAAGCTAAAGCTGCTTTGCTTGCGAGGATACAACGTCTAACAAAACTAATCCTGGTTTCTACGAAAGCAACCCAGACTACTAGATTATCTCAACGTCCTGGCCCAAGGCGAAGACATTCTTTTGGTGAAGAAGAGGTCTGATTATTCAGATAATGTTACAAAATGTTATAATTCGTATCAGCTTGCACTTATGTTTTAATATGATGTCTTTTTCATTAGTTTTAGTGCATTTATTTTTCTAAAGTTTGTCTGCTAAAACTGCAGCTCGCATATCTCCCGTATAGAAGGCGAGATATGGTAGTGGATAACGAAAACAATGAGTTGTTTGTTCCTATGGAAGGATTTGGTGAAACACTTGAAATTTCTTCCAAGGAGAGGAAAAATCGCAAAGGACTCCTTAACTGGTTCAAACTGCGGGTATGCAAATCAGATACTGTTTAACCCACTGCATTTTAAACATTATTTAGCATAGTGAACAGTTGTATTTCTGTTTTCCTTTTGATATTACTTGTCATACCTCGTGAATTACTTATATCAAACTATGTGATCTCATAAGAATGGTTACTTTAGACAATGTGGTGGGTAGTGAATTACATCTTCACTGATAGTGTATCCTTGTATGTAATATCCAATGTGCCCTGGCCGTATCTGCGGCATCATCTATTCCTAAATGAAGATACAAGTTGAATTCTTGGGAATTTCTTTAGTATGGATAAGCTTATATTTTATTTATGGAGCCAAACTAGAAAGAATGAGTTTGTTAGAATTCTGCTTGTTGCTGACCTTTACATCATGTTAACTGTATGCAAAAGCGTGATAGTGGTTCTGCTACTCTGACAAGCTCGGATGGTGACAAATCTAGTTTCACCAAATCATTCACTGCCCCTTCAACACCTCTGGGGAATGGAATTACTTTTCCATCAGAACAAAGGATTTCAAATTCTATGCTTGCTGAGAATGTACCAGCTGATCTGTCAAGTGTGGGCCATGGAGAATTTCCTTCTGACAGCCTTCCTGTAGAAGAAGCACCTTTGGTACAAAATCTGAGCACATTTTTTCTTTGTTTTTGTTTCATTAAGAGAAAAGAATGGGCTTCAGTTCTAAATACAAAACGAAAAAAAAGGACAAAAACAGAAGGTGAAGTAGGAGTAATGGAACAGTATCCCAACAACAGACTGGGATTCAGAGCAATTAATTGATACAAGTAGTACGGTTTATTGCAAGTTCATGACTAGATATCCTAAACAAATCACGATGGCATGATCTGTTATATCGTATTCGTATGGTGATAGGTCAGCAGAAAAACCTCAGATCATGTTGATCTATTAAGAGAGCAGTTGAAGATTTTGTCAGGGGAGGTTGCGCTCCATACAAGTGTTCTAAAGCGCCTCACAGAGGAAGCTGGAAGAAGCGAACTGAACAAACAAATTGAGGTGACCTCTCCCGTGGTTCACTTTTTGGTATATTATTATATGCACTCTTGTTTTTGAAAAATGTGCCTTTGTGTATGTGAAGATAGAAATTAAGGTGGTCAATGGCGATATTAAGGTAAAGAAGCAGCAGATAGCATCTTTGGAAAGGCAGATTGCTCATTCAACGTCAGATAGTCAAGGGAAGTTTGATAACTTAGAACTTTCACCGGTAATGTTTATCTGCACTCAATTTGGTTTTCAACTTTTTGTTCTTTGAACTATGTAAACATATCAGACAGTTGCACTGGTTTTGCAGTCTTACACTGAGATACTTGTGCAACTCAATGAGAAAGCCTTTGAACTTGAGGTACAGAAATCGTTCTTTTATGTATGCATTCTTTTGGCAGTGATCTAGATGCTCCTTGGGGCATCAAGCATTGTACTGAACTATGTTTTGTATTCTCTTCTTAATACAAAGACACACAGTCTTGCATGTTCTCAAAAAATGTATCAGCAAAACGGAATGGACACTAAAGTTATGGTATTTTCAAGAAGGAAGTTTGCAATTCTTGGGGACAAAAATGTCATAACAGATAGGTAATTAAAAGAACAGGCTCACCATTTTCCCAAGTATTCCAAGGGACTTAAATAGATGAAAAATCAAAAGATTTCGAATTTCCATAGTAACATCATGTTGGATCTATTCCATTTGAGTTGGCGCAGTATTGTCCCACATCATGCAGTATTGTTGGCAAGAGAGCACTAAAACTGGAATTCGGATGAGTGATTCCAGTGATGTATTGATGTTTTCTGAACCAAAATTTTCTTTTCCTTCACAAGAGGAGAGCAGTGGCAAATCTAGATGTTGAAAAACTCAATGAAGAGCAAAATGCTCATCCTCTCTTATTCAAATGTAGGACTGATTATAGCTTATAATTTATGCATATAAGTTCGGTATGTTAATAGAATATTGTTGAGTTCGCTGCGAAGTCAGTTTGTCTCTCAATTTTTGAAGGGTCATTTTCTGTATTTACTGCAGGTGAAGACAGCAGATAACAGAATAATGCAAGACCAGCTGGATCTAAAGGTAATAATTTGACTGTAAATTTAGTGAAATAAGAGCACAAGCTTGTGTTACTTATAAATTTATCCTGTTCTCAGGCAAGCGAATGTGAGGAATTGCAAGAAACAATTGCTTACTTGAAAGAACAGCTCTCCCAAGCTCTTGAAGCTAATGAGTTATTGTCAGAAAGCATCATATTGCAGCAGAAAACAGGCATCGGACATGAAGTTGGATTACAAGTTCGCAACGAAAGGCCATTATCCAGAGATGTATCTGAAGAACTGTTGGGAAGAACATTACAGGTTTGCCTTTTGTCTGCACTCTGGTGCAGCATCCTTTCGTTCCAATGCAAGTCCAATTATCACATCCTGTAAATTGAAGCCTGTAGCCAGGTGCCCGGCAAATATATCCTATTTGTACTGCATCTCATGGTAAGATTGATCTAGATGAAACAGTACCTTTGCCCATGCGGCCATGCCTGTCATGATGATGCACACCTACCACATCTTTCATTGCTGGTAAATTGGTAATACTATTAGTTTTTCTCCTGGATTAGCCTGAGAATTGGTCCTTCAACTGGGGGCATTAGAATTTGACATTTACAGGAAGGTTTCAATGTGAAAAATATGTTCATTAGTGTTTAACTTTAATACTTAATTCTTTTAATGTGGTTTGGTGAGACTTATTTTGGAATGAGCCTTGTTCATATTGGCGGCCTTTGTTTAGCTTCGATGCAATTGCAAACACAATTCCCTAGTATCGCCAATTACCAAATTTCTAAATCATTATTTTCTGTTCCACTTATCCAACCACATGACTACTTTTAATTAATTACATCACCCATTCTGTTACTTTAACTGATGGGGTGACCACAAGAATGGTGCTCTTATGTTGTGTTCTCTCTTCAGTCAGAGGTCGATGAACTGAAGCAGAGATTGTGTGAACTCACTGAAGCCAAATCTCAACTAGAGACCGGTAATCAGAGGCTTTTAGAGGAAAGTACGTATGCCAAAGGCCTGGCCTCAGCTGCAGGTGTTGAATTGAAAGCACTCTCTGAAGAAGTCACCAAACTCATGAAGCACAATGAGAAGCTTGCTCGTGAGTTGGCGTCAACAAGAAACTCAACTCAACGAAGACTAGACCATGGTCCAAGGGGTGCTAGGAGGGATAGCCACATTAAACGGCACGAACCAGGTAGCAGAAGAGATATCAACGCAAGCTACGAGAGAGAACAAGCTCTGGAGGCCATGCTCATGGAGAAGGACCAAAGAGAAGCGGAACTCCAGAAGAAAATTGAGGCGGCAAAGCAAAAAGAGGCCTTCCTGGAGGGCGAGCTTGCAAATTTGTGGGTTCTAGTGGCAACATTGAAGAATGCTCCGGGAAATAACCGAGATGATTTGGATGCCGTATGTAACAATATAATGGATCATGATCCTGGAGATGATCATGGTAGAAAATAATCATCTAATTATCTGATCCCTGGCAATCTGCTTTGCTTGCAGTTTGTGGGGTGTTTTTTGTACGTACGTAATTGTACCAGGGCTCTACTCCAGTGTGAATCAGTGTGTATTGTCTGTATTCGTTGAATAAGCGTTTTGGTGTAAATTGTATCTGCAGGGTTATGCCTATGTTCTGAGGATTGTCATGCTGGTCTGACTGGTTGACACTTGACAGCTTCCGATCATCGGCGATCGGCATTATGGTGTGTAGAATGTGTTGTATATTCATTGTTGACAGCTTACAATTAATTCCAAGCATGTGAATGTATGTACTGCAGTGTAAACTAATCACTTGACCGACCATCTTGCCTCCTTGTTTTCAAGCCCCACTTTCTCTGGGTTGCTTAATGCCACCACCAGGCTGGGGCTTTGGAACGATGCTACATGATTGTACATTTGGCATGCATTTTGTTTCTTGCTCCTGGTAAAAATGCGTACATGATCTGGTCTCTGAAGATTTTTGTGATTATTGTGTGGCCACGGTGGTATCCTTTCTTGGTCGCCGGCTGCGTTGATGCTGAGGTTTTTTGCGGTGGTGAATCGAGGGGTACGAAATGGATACGGATTATCTATATTATTTGGTTATTGTATTTAAAAGGATGTAAATATGATATAATTTTTTATTTGATTAATAATTTTTCTTATATCCGTATTCGAATTCGTATAAAAAATATAGATAGAAATATAGTATATATTTTTACCATCTAAAATATTATTTTATCTGAACTATTCTTATTTGTATTCGATAAAATAAATATATATATATATATATTTATTTATTACAAGGCTAATTAGTTAGAATGAAATAGAATGGCTCTCATCCAGTCGATCATAGAGCGCAGATCTCCGTTTTTGGGCTCGTGTAAAGTACAGCACAGAGCGCCAGCACCTGCACAAGTGCTTCTGGACGCTTTTATTTGACTTTTGTGCCCTTGCGCGGTTGACATAGCTAGATGTGTGGCGGTCATGTCCTGTAACATCTGGGGACGAACCGGCTGAGCAGAGCAGTTCGCAAGTCAGCCTGCAGGCCTGTGTTTTTCAAACACGGCGGCATCGGCGCTCGCGCCGGGAACAGTGTAAAACGTGATCGATGAAGACAAGCAGGGGCAGAGTCAGCGTATAAGTATCGGTGTCTAGTGAGCTCAATAAAATTTAGTAAATCTTATAAAAAACTACTGTTTATTACTGTTCATCGGTGAAAGGGATATTATCGTACAATGAAGGTGACCTCAATGCTCTCGTCGTCTGACTTCACCTCTAAAGACAAGCACAAAACAACAGAAAACCATGACGGTTACTTCAATTGCCTGCCGATTAGCCATGTTACAAGTTTCATATACTGTTGCAGGGCTTCCAATACCCTGCAGCGAGTGGGTGGCCAGCCAACGTCGCCGGATGCATGTGCGCTAGACGACCTCATACACTACGTGCACAATAACGGTTTTTTAATATACCGTGGTTTATAACTTTTAATTATAATTTATTAGTCTAATGGATAATGATCGTGAGAGAAATCGAAAGCTAAAAGCTACTAAAAAACCAAAAAATAGCTAATAATATTCTTTAAGGACCAATTATGGAAATCATTAATTGGCTTTTTAATCACGATGATAAGCGTACATGTGTATAATGATGTACAAAAGCGAACCATCAGTCACCCAAAGAATCAAAGCTCCACTGGTGACAAAGATCCCCAAACTTTTGCCGTCACCTAAAGCAGCATTATGACACGAGCCTCCAAGAAAACAAGCACTATCGACGACAGCGGCGCAAGATGGACACCACACTTTCCATCCAAGCCACCCTTCACCACGCTATATATCCTCTCCTCATCGCCGCATGGTCGGCGGCATGCGTGGTGGCTTCATCAGGGACACGCAGATTACTCTAACTGACTGATTTTTAAAAAAGTCAGTTTTATCGGACACCCCCTTAAAGTACAAATTGGTATAAAATATTTTAGTTAAGTTTAAATTTGCACCGATGTACGTCGAGTTGTACCGATTTCCGATTTACTCTGATTTGCTTTGAAAATTTTGGCCAAAAAACTCTAATATTTTCTATTTTTATTATTTTTAATTTAAATTTTGAATTAAAAAATTTCGGACCGAAACAGATTGACGTTACCGCTCCCTGCGTTAAAACTTTGCAACCGGTTATCATAACCCTGATGGCACATCATCACCGCCATGAAGCAGGGGCGGAGCCACACCCTAGCAAGGTAGGCTTTAACCCGAAGTGTAAAAAATATCTAGTGTATAACCCGGATAAATTCAATTTAGTCTAGGTAATATTTTTATGGTTCAACTCAGATAGTCTAGATTATTCTATTATTAAACTCGGAGCGTAACTAAATCCTAACTCCGCAACTGCCGTGAAGGAATCCTCATCCCATGTAAAGATGCCTCCTCCTGTGTCCCTCTAGATCGCCTTCTATATTTATATATAAACCCCTTCGATCTCCATGGACACAAACATGTAGCACAAGCAAGAACAGTTTAGATCCTTGAGCATGAACATGGCGAGTGGCGGCTACTACTCCTACTACCAGCCAACGGCGCCCTACTACTACAGCTACTCGCCGCAGCAGCCGGCAAGAAGAGGAGGCGGCGGCTCGCGCCCGTCCGTCCACGTCTTCCTCTTCCTCGCGACGCTCTTCCTCCTCGCCGCCGCCTCGCTGTACTCGTGGTGCGAGTCGGCGTTGGAGAGCCTTCTCGACCAGCTCCGGCTCTTCCTCATCCTGTCACCGCTGCTGCTCATCGTCGCCGTGCAGCTCTGGGTGGCGGCGAGCGGCGGCGATCGGCGGGGCGGCGGCGGCCTCATCTACTTTTTCGCGCAGCTGGTGGGGGGCCACCAGAGGGATTCGTACGGCCGATGGGACGGCGGAGGCGCATCTTCGCCGTGGGGCGTGGCGCTCGTGCTCGTGCTCGTCCTGTTCTTGGTCTCGTACAAGTCGTCGTTACAGAACTGGTGGTTCCCGCTGTTTAGACGGTGAAGCTGCAAGCTCACAGGTTACATACAGCTACATGCATGCATGTGAAGCTACGCGTCGAGAGAGTTATGCTTAAGAGGTGGTGGTGGCCTCTCAGTCTGGAATGCAACTTGTTAGCTTGCGAGGAGCCATTATTAGCATGGCCTTTTTATATGCGTGTAAATTCTTAAATTTAGATGCTCCTTCTAATCTTCTAATCTACGTGTTGTTTGGAACGTAGAAATTAATTTCTATATGCGTGTAAATTCTTAAATTTAGATGTTTCTTATAATCTTCTAATCTACGTGTTGTTTGGAACGTAGAAATTGATTTCTACAGGAATAATTAATTCAATTCCTGCAGGAATTTAAGAAAACTCCCCTGTTCCAAACAAGCCTTAGTTGTCATTCGAAAGTAAATTTATTCATATATTTACGGAGATGTCTATTTCTAATGTGGTTTATACGTTCTTAATTCACATTTTTAACCATTAGATTAATCTAGAATCAAACATACATACTTCCCAGAGCTAATCCAGCGGCCAAGAAAATCGACCTAGAGTAAACAAAAAGGGCAACAACTTAAAAAAGTAGCAAACCTGTATATATATATATATATATATATATATATATATATATATATATATATATATATACACACGGTGGTTGTTTATATCTCTCTGACTTAGTTAGTTATGGCTGTCCATATCCTAACATTTGTGGTGATGATGATTTGTACCAAACCCCATGTAGTTGTATAGAAGATGGATATGTTCTTGTTAGCACATACATAGGAATTACTGGTTTTCGGAAGTATGGACTTCAATATATATATATATATATATATATATATATAACAGAAGAGTGAAGAGTGCCATGTACAAAAAGTGACGGATTCAGGACCCCGAGAATGTTCTAGATCAAAATCCCTTCCTCTGAATTATCTAGAATCTTTTGGCAACACGCCATTCTCCACATCTCAAGAGAGAGAAAGAATCACCTGTCACTGTTCTGGAGCTTCCATCATTTCTTTTCTTCTGCCGAAATCTAAATAAAGCAGCGTTTGGATATTCCGGTTGTGTGTATCCTAGCTACTACGCTAGAGTACTTCATATGGTTTTAAGTGGTTCTTAATTAGAAGATCTTAGCTTTGCCCACAAGCAGAAAGGCGATGCTGATTCTCAAGTAATATCTCAACACTAATCTACACAACAATTAGGGCATCCACAGTGTGCAAAAACAGGGGGTCTTAAGCTACCTTAAGGTCGACCTTATATATTACAGGGGTGACCTTAAGCAGACCATAAGCAAAAAAACCTTAAGACCAGGCCTCAAGCTAAAGACCTGGCCATAAGCATTAAAATACAATTTTTCTTTATCTGACAAGTGGGATTATCTTAAGGTTTATTGGGTTATATACATTACAACATTGACCTTAAGGTTTAGATGGGACCCACCTTAAAACCTTTTGAGTTATATACACTGTGGATGCCCTTAAGCAGCTAGCTTGGATTTAAGTAGCACACGATGTATAATTAGGGCATGTTTGGCAACAGCTGTGGCTTATAGCTTTTAGCTGAAATTTTTGAATTTTGGCTGTTTACAGTACAGATTACGGAGAGAGAGATACTCACTTGCGATTTTGGATGATACAGATGTTGGGTTTTTAACGTGTACATCATTTAACTTGTAAACCCTGTTTTGAGAAAATACTCCGCTTAAAAGTTAGGTACTGTAGCAAAAGTCAAA